>CM077147.1:63862484-65062484 GCA_039583875.1 Platanthera guangdongensis
AAGTGTCGACACTATGGGGAATGTGTCGACACTCAGCAGAAGTGTCTCCACAAGAAGTAGGGTGTCGACACAGGAGCTGTGTCGACACTTCAGCAGAAGTATCAACAGAAGGACTAGTGTCGACACCAGAAGTGTGTCGACACTGACAAGAAAAAAAAAAAAAAAAAACAAAAAAGATTCAAACAAGAGATGTGTCGACACAAAGGAGATGTGTCGACACATAGAAGATTCAGTTAAAGCTAGAAGAACAAGTACTTGTGTCGACACTCAATTTCAGTGTCGACACATGAAGAAGAATCTGTGTCGAGACATACAAAGGAGTTGTGTCGACACTGTACACAAAACATGTGTCGACACTTGGTCTATAAGTGTCGACACTTAAAGACAGAAAGTCTCGACACTTACTGACTGTTAGAGATTTTCAAGAAGTGACTGGTTGACATGACAGCTGCCGATCCAGCCGGTCTACAGCAACTGTCAGAGATGTCAGAAGTCAGTTATGAACCGGACCAGCCGGTTACCATGAAGAAGGCCTATAAATAGGCACCCACAGTTTACAGAAACTGTTGTTGTGGTTGTTGAAGTGGTGAACAAGTGTTAAATTAATCATTAAATGGTACACAAAGTATCAACACAAGAAGATCTTGCAGTCCAAGTGCAGATCTAAGAAGTTGGAGAGAGAGGGCTCCATCCAAGAAATCAGCCTCTGGAACTAGGCTGAGAAGAAGGATTCAGATTCAATTCTGGATCTTAAGAAGCAGAGGTCAAGGAACAACTGCAGAGGATTCAGTCTTATTCAGTTCTACTCAAGAAGCTTTGAAGAAAGCTAAGTCAGATTGGATCCAGCTGAGTTCTTCCAAGAACTCATCAAGAATCTCTCAACTCCCCTCTTATATTCTGAGTTGTAGAGTTATTATTTGTAATACATTTTTAACTTGTAGGATCCATTGGATCTGAGTGATTGTAAGCCTATAATTATAAAGGCTGAGGGTAGGGCTTGTTAGCCTGAGTGTAGGAGATTGAGATCTCTGAGTGTAGGCCTTGTTGGCTGAGTGTAGGCCTTGGTTGGCTGAGTGTAGGCCTTGATTGGCTGAGTGTAGGCTTTGGGATAAAGCTGAGTTGTAAGGCTTTGGGCCTGAGGTAGGAACCAATTTGGGTTCTGAGACAGTGGAGAAGTTTGGCCGAATCTAGTACACTGCTAGATAGGCGAAGGGGGAAAGTGGATGTACCCATATCTTGGGGAACCACTATAAAACACTGTGTGCTGTGCTGTGATTGTGCTGTGGATTGCTGTGTATGTTTTGTTATTGCTGTTTGCTGTGAAAGTAGTTAGAAATCTGTGATATAACTGTTTGGCTGCCAACAAAGTTAGAAAAGGATTAGGTCACCTATTCACCCCCCCCCCTCTAGGTGTTTAGGTACCATATCTTTCAAGTGGTATCAGAGCAGGTTCCTCAAAAAGGACTAACAGTCTGAGGAGATCCTGTTTGGCAGATTCAGTGTAAGGCAATTACAGATTCAAGAAATTCAAGAAAATCAAGAAACATGGGTTCTTATGAGAATCACAAGGAATTGGGTCCATGAAATTACCCATATGCAGGAAAGAGATTTGGGATCTGGAAAGAAAGGGTAAGGCTATTTATGGAAGCCTCTGACCCTAGAATCTACATCACAGTAAAGGAAGGGCCTTATGTGCCAATGAAGATTTCAGTATTGGATGCAAATCAGAGAACTCCAAAGGATTTCTCTGAGATGACTAAGGATGAAATTGTCCTAGCCACCATGGACAAGAGGGCACAGAACATAATAGTGAGTGCCATTGATGATGCCACTTTTCAGAACTTAATTCACTGTAAGACAGCAAAAGAGATGTGGGATACTCTCATTGTCTATATGGAAGGTTCTGAAGAAGTTAGGCAAGATAGGAAGTCCTTGCTAAATCAGGAGTATGAGAGCTTTAGGCAAGGAAAGGTGATAGCATCACTGAGTGCTATAAGAAGTTTTACAGAATAGTTAATGAACTCATGTCTTATGGAAGAGAGTTCACTAACTATGAACTAAATGACAAGTTCTTAAGGTCCCTAACCAAAGATTGGGACACCAAGATCTGTGCCATAAGAGAAATGGCTAAGTTGGGGGAAATTCCTCCTCCCACACTGTTTGGCAAGCTATTGTCTTATGAAATGCAGTTAACAGTGAGAAAGAGGAGGAGAAATCAACAAGGACTGAGCACAAAGAAAGAACTGTTGCTTTCAAGACAGAAGTTCCCAGAAAGTGCAGGAATAAGTCTTCAACTCCACCTCCAGAGGTAGTTGAATCAGAGTCTGATGAGTCTGTCAGCACAAAGTCTAAGAGCAGTGAAAGTGATGAAGACTTTGCTGCTTTCACTAGACACTTTCAGAAGTTTTTGAAAAAGAAACAGTGGAGGTCAAGGCCTTCTACATCACAAGGAAAGGAAGACTCTTATCAGAAAAAGAGGTCTTCAAAGAATGACAAGAAAAGGACAAAATCAAGCAAGGCAACTGGTTCAAAGATTGTTTGCTATTGCTGCAATAGACAGGGCCATGTTATTGCAGATTGTCCAGAGAAGAGAAAGGAATCTGGTGACAGGAAAAAGACTCACTTCAAAGGGAAGAAAGAAAAGTCTTTTGTTGCTAAGAAGGAGAAGACTCTATCAGATATCTCTTCTTCAGAAACTGAGTCTGAGGCTGAAGCCTACATAGGGCTGTTTGCTGAAGAAGAAGAGGAAGAATTCATGCAGATCTTGGAGTCAATTTATGAACAAGAAGACAGTCATTGCCAAGGGCTAATGGCTTTGACAGAGAGTGCCAAAATCCTGGAGCAGCCAGGACCCAGTCAGGTACAAAGTTCAAGTTTAAATTCAGTTTCTTGTTCTAGTTCAGAATCAGATTCTTCTTCATCAAGTGATGAGAATATATCTGAGTCTGAGGAAGATATTCATCAGCTTATAGATGAATATAAGGTACTGTTGCAAGCCTACAAGAAAAGCAAGACCCTAGCCAAAAGTCAGGCAAAGGAGATTGCTGATCTCAAGGCTGTTGCAACAGATTTTGAGAAGCAATTTGATCAAAAACTGAATGAGGTAGCCAGGCTGAAACACATTACAGTGATTCAGATGGGAACTATCACCTATAAGAATGATCAAATTAAGAGACTGGAGATCAATCTTCAGAAAGAGAGAGAGCTTGTTGCTAGGTTTTCAAAACCTAAATCAGTGCTACCTTTAATTGATGAATTTGTTCATCATAAAGGCACGGCTGGACTGGGTTTTGTTAGACCTGCAGGGACTGAGCAGTCCAAGTCTAAGTCCAAGGGCAAAGCCTCAACATTCAACAAGCCTGCTGTAGTCAAGACAGCCAAGGCAGTACCTAAGCAAAGGTACAATAAGTTTGAATGCTGGTGCTGTGGCAAAGTTGGCCATTTTGCAGTGGACTGTTGGCACAATGTGAGTGCCAAAGTGAGTTCCAAACTACCTGTTGGAAAGCCAGTAGGTAGGTTGTCAAATTGCAAACTAACAATCACCAAGGACCCAAGAATTACTTTGGGTTCTAAGGTTCATTAATTTGTTTTGCAGGTGAGTCCAAGTGGCCATACCCCAACATGGTACTTGGATAGTGGATGTTCCAGACATATGACTGGAACTAGGGGACTACTGAAGGACTACATTCCAATCAAAAATGGTCCTAAAGTGACCTTTGGTGGTTCTGAAAAAGGAATCATCAAAGGGTTTGGTAACATTTCTTCAAACTTAGTTACCATTACTCAAGTGGCTTATGTTAAAGGGTTGAAACACAACCTAATAAGTATAAGTCAATTAAGTGATGTAGGGTATGACATCTCATTTGTTAAAAATGGTTGTCATATCAAGAGGTCAAGTGATCAAGAGATCATTTTGACAGGTTATAGGAAGAGGAATGTCTACTGCCTAGACATTATGATTGAGAACAATGGTTCTCCAGTTTGTCTTGTAGCTGATGAGACAGTCTCTCATTGTGTCAAATGGCACAAGAGGCTAGCCCATCTTAACTACAAGACTATTAGCAAACTCTTTAGCAAAGAGTTAGTGAGGAATGGTCCTCAAGTTAAGTGTGTAAAGATGGTATTTGCTCAGCTTGTCAAAAGGGCAAGCAGACTAAATCCACCTTTAGAAGCATAGATAACAAAGATGCTGTGAGGTGTTTATACCTCTTGCATTGGATCTCTTTGGTCCAATGCCAGTTCACAGCTTAGGTAGGAAGGTCTATACCTTTGTAGTTGTGATGACTACTCAAGGTTTTCCTGGGTGTTCTTCTTAAGACAGAAATCTGAAACACCTAGTGTCTTCTTAGCTTTGTCAAGCAAATTCAGAATGAACTAAATGTACAGTGGTCAAAATTAGAAGTGACCATGGTACTGAATTTCAGTCTGATAGCATGACAAAACTGTGAAGACTTGGGATATTTCAAGAATTCTCTTCACCTAGAACACCTCAGCAAAATGGCATTGCTGAGAGGAAGAATAGAACCTTGATAGAGGCTGGTAGAACCCTACTAAGTGATACATCACTGCCAGAGTATTTCTGGGCTGAAGCAGTTAACACTGCATGCCATGTTATAAATAGGGCTACCATCACTAAAAGGCTAAACAAGACCCCCTATGAAGTTGTGAAAGGCAGGAAACCAAACCTATCCTATTTAGGATCTTTGGTTGCAAATGCTTCATACTTAACAATGGGAAGTCTTACTTAACTAAGTTTGCTGCCAAGTCCCAAGAGGGAATTTTTGTTGGGTACAGCAATAATAGTAAGGCTTATAGAGTCTACAACTTGACTACACAAGTTGTAGAAGAATCAGTGCATGTAGTTTTTGATGAGACAAAACTTATTAATAATGAGTTGTCTAGCAATGTATGCAGCCCCACAGGTTTGACAAAGAAATTGGACAAGCTTACTATAGAAGAAGTACTGCTGCAAGACAGCAAGTAGAGGAGAGTAGCTGTTGTCCAGGGGGAGAACTACATGTGCCAATTGCTGAAGAAATACAAGGTACAGCATGATGCAGATGCTGAAGAGGTTCAACCTGAAGTTAGGATGCCTCCAGCCAACAGGCATCTAGAGATCATCCAGTAGAGCTGATTATTGGAGATCCAAGACAAGGAGTTCAAACCAGGAGCAGAAACATGAATGCAGCAATCTATTCCAGCTTTTCTGTCTCAAGTTGAACCTAAGAAATTTGAAGAAGCAATACAAGATCCACAATGGACTGAAGCAATGCAAGAAGAGCTTAATCAGTTCAAGAGGTGCAAGGTTGGGAACTGGTTCCTAAACCTAAAGACCACAATGTAATAGGAACTAAGTGGATCTACAGGAATAAGATGGATGAACAAGGGGTCATCATTAAGAATAAAGCTAGACTGGTTGCTAAAGGATATAGGCAAGAAGAAGGTATTGATTTTGATCAAACCTTTGCTCCAGTAGCCAGACTGGAAGCCATAAGGATGTTCTTGGCCTATGCAACCTATCAAGGATTCAAGGTATACCAAATGGATGTCAAGTCAGCATTCTTAAATGGTAATTTAAAGAAGAAGTCTATGTGGAGCAGCCTTCAGGTTTTGTTGATCCAACTCTACCTCATTATGTCTATAGACTTAGGAAAGCTTTATGGGTTAAAGCAAGCTCCTAGAGCTTGGTATGAAACCCTATCTAGTTTCCTCATTGAGAACAAGTTCTCAAGGGGGAAAATAGATAAGACTCTATTCCTTAGGGAATCTAGAGGCAAAGTCATACTAGTCCAAATATATGTAGATGACATTATATTTGGGTCTACTGAAAGCAGCCTTTGCAAAAAGTTTGCAAAACTTATGCAAAGTCAGTTGAGATGAGTAGTATGGGAGAGCTGAAGTTTTTCTTGGGTCTCCAAGTTAAACAGACTGAAAGTGGTTTATCCATATGTCAGTCAAGTTCACCCTAGAACTCATAAGGAAATATGGTATGGATTCATCCAGTACCATGAAGACTCCTATGGGGTCAAGTATGTCTCTTAGCAAGGATGATGCAGGGAAACCTGTAGATGAAACCTTGTATAGAGGGATAGTTGGCTCCCTATTATACTTGACTGCTAGTAGACCTGACATCATGTATGCTACATGTGTTTGTGCCAGGTATCAAGCCTGCCCTAAAGAGTCTCACTTGACTGCAGTCAAAGAATATTGAGATATCTAAAGGGCACTCCCTATCTAGGCCTCTGGTACCCTAGGAATGGAGATTTTGATCTAACAGGTTATTCAGATGCAGACTTGCAGGATGCAAAGAAGATAGAAAGAGCACTACTGGAACCTGTCAATTCCTAGGTGGGAGACTAATTTCATGGAGTAGCAAGAAGCAAACCAGTGTGGCTATCTCACAGCTGAGTCAGAATATGTAGCTGCAGGAAGTTGCTGTGCTCAACTTCTGTGGATTCAACATCAGCTAGAGGACTATGGATTTCAGGTAAGTAGAACTCCACTTTCTGTGATTCTACAAGTGCTATTTCAATAGCTAACAACCCTGTATCTCATAGTAGAACAAAACATATTGAAATTAAATATCACTTTCTTAGGGAGCATGTAGAAAGAAATGATATTGTACTTGAATATGTTAAAACAGATGAACAACTAGCTGATATGTTTACTAAGCCCCTAGAAGAAGCTAAGTTCAATAGATTCAAAATTGAACTAGGAATGATAAACTTAGACTAAGTTTACAGAAATGAAATTGGCTAAGTAAAAAGGTGTCGACACATAGACAAGTCTATGTCGACACAGAATAGTGGTGTCGACACTTCAGGAAAAAGGTGTCGACACATCTAGGATGTTGGTGTCGACACTTCAGAATGTTAGTGTCGACACATGTCGAGTAGGTGTCGACACATCCAATATGGTGTCGACACTTATGTTTTACTCAGAATTTTCTAAGTAAAGTCTCGACAATGTGTCGAGTTATGTTGTGTCGACACATAACCAAGTGTCGACACATAAAATCTGTTGACTAAACTTGTGTCGACACATGTGTGTCGAGACATTATAAGTCAGTGTCGACACTTATTGCCAGTGTCGACACATCTTAAGCTAGCTGTCCCGCCTGTTCATCTTCAAAATCAGAAAGGTATAAATAGGTTCTGTCTTTGTTTGTCGACACGCTTTCAAAGTTTCGAGACCAAAACTATGTGTCGACACCTCTCTTTTCTAAAGACAAATTCTCCAACCCTAATGGCACCTAAGCTTGAGGAGAACGTAACGAGGCTATGAGCTAGTGCGCGGCGCGTTCGACGACGCAGATCAAGAAATCCAGTCGGTGGTAACCCTAGTCGCCAATTCTGGACTAGAATACTTGGTTTCAGAACCAACAAAGATTTGGAAGAAGGAAGTTCTTGAATTCCTTAATGGAGCTGCTGTAGATGAATCTGGATACAGAATCAAATCCAGAGTTCATGGATCTAAGGTCAAGATTTCACCCAAAAAGTCTGAGGAAGGTACTCCAGCTACCTAAAACTCAAGATGAAGAAGAAGTAACTGCATCCAAGATCAGGGAAGCTCTTACCTGGTGTGGACTTGATCCAAAGATGAAGATAGGATCTATCTTTAACAGGAAAGGCATGAACAGTCAAGGAAAATTCATGTCTGAGATTGTGGGCAAGGTTATTCTCAGTAAGCCTGGAGGGCATGACAGGGTGTCTGCCTCTATGTTTGGAATCATGACAAGGATAATCTTTACTCTGAAAACAGACTGGTCAATGATAGTGTTTGACAAAATCAAGGAGAGTCTGAAGAAGCCTAACCTGGGCAGAATACTTAGTCTCTACCTAGCTGGTACCGTACCAGAGGTAATGAATACAGCTGCAGGAAGTAAGATCAACCACATGAGGAAGATGGATTAAAGGATATTTTCCAGATGTGATAGGGTGTTCTCCAAGGAAATACCTACCCCAGAGAAGACAATTACTAAGAAAGATTCTCCTTCAATAAAGAAGAGGAAGACAGCTCCTGTGGCACAGGAGTCCTCCAGCAGTTCAGGGAGTGAAGAACAAGTTGTTTTCACTCCTGATGATCAAGAGAAGTGGCTGCAGAGCAGACCCCTGCAGCTGAAGATATTGCTGAGATTCAGGGGGAGCTACCACAGGCTAGCCCCATTCACAGGGATCAGAGCCAGGGGGAGCCTCCAGTAGTAGAAGAACCATCTACTCTGGACAGTGAGCAAGCCACAGTCATCATCCAAGAGGTACTCACTGACCTAAAAATTTTAGACTATATTATAGAAGATGCTGATTTGTCTGATGATCTTCAGCAAACTCAGCTGAATACTCAAGCACCAGATGCTGTTAGAGAAGACACATCTGCTGTACAAGAAGTTATTCCTGATCCTGTGGTTGAAGAACCAAGAACATCTCCAGCTTCTTCACCACCAGAATACACCATGGAGGATTTATTCCTAAATCTAGATCAAGAAGATTTTGATATGGACAAGGATGCTGCTGCTGAAGATAAGAGTGCTGCTGCTGAGGGGAGCAAATGACAGTTCTGGAAGAGCCTTTAAGGCCAGAAACTGTGAAGGCAACTGCTGTGCAAGCTGACAAACCTCAAGCCCTCAGGAAAGGGTTGACATAGCCAGCACTTCAGAATCTGAAGAAGATGAGGTGCAAAGGCTAAGAAGAAGAAACTCTATGTCTTCAAGAGGAGAAGTCAGAGTTATAAGAAAGCTTTGCAATCCATTGCCCCACAGCCTATAGTTCAGCAAGCTCCAACTGCTGATTATAGTGCTTTAATGGTGCCCTACAGATAAAATTGGATGAGCAAAGAAAGGCTATAGAGACTTATGTAGATGAAGGGCACAAGACTTTACAGTTTGATCTGGCACAAGAAATAAAGTCTATAAGGTTTGAGATGAACCTTAACAAGAAATAAATGACTGAATGCTTCCACAAGGGTGGAAATGCAGTTGTGTATCTGGCTACACACCAAGAGAAGATCAAAGCACAGGTAGATGATATAGCATTAAAACAAGGATATGTACTGGAAAATCAGATAAGGATGAATGACAATCTAACTGATTCTCATAATGCTATCATCACTGAGTTAAAGAACAAGGCTGAAGACCCTTCTACCTCTACTGCTGCTACTAATGCTGGATTTGACAAAGCCTTTCAAGAGGAACTTTCTGCTGTCAAGACTGCCATCCAAGCCTCTCAGAAAGCTATCTCTGAACAACTGCAAAAGCTTAAACCATTTTTCAAAGAAGGAATCAGATACTTAGACAGTCAGATAAGGTTTCAAAAGGATGATGTCAGAGACCATATGGCCAGAGAAGTCATAAAGAGGGAGAGAGTCTTAGTCAAAGCTAGCTCTGACCATGCCAAATGGATATCTAACTCCATCAGAGCTACACTGGGGTATCCTCCACTCTGTGATGATGATAATGTTGCTGAATCAGGGATTCAAACTGCATATCTTGGAGGTGAGCAACCAGAGGTAGCTCAAGTGATTTATCCACCTCCAGATTTTGACATGGTTCAAGCAGATGTCAGCACAATGTATAGCCCAACTGAGGGCAAGGCCAATGTTCATATTGAGAAGGTTGTTCAACCTATTTCTGCAGCTCTGCAAGAGGCTATGAACAAAGAAGAAGAAACAAGGTTGTCTAAAAATAGGTTTAGGGAACAAGCAGAACAAAAGCCAGATTTTGAACAATGGAGCCCTACCTCTAGGAATATAATTCTAACTGCCTGGAAAGCTGCCAAAGACAACATGAATGACAGGAACAAATGGTTCTCTGAGGCAGAATGAAGAAAACATGAGATCAGGCAGGAGGCAATAGTACAATTCAGAAGGAAGGCTAAGATGGGAACGCTACCTCCTACTGTTGTGGAGCCTAGCAAGTACTTCCCCAAACCATATCACTATTTTGAGAGACAGAAAATCAAAGCTGAAGAGCTGAAGAAGAACGATTTAAAAGGCAAGAAGCCTGTTGATACTGAAATTGCTGAAGCCCCTGTCAAAGCTCAAGTCCAACCTGGCAAAGGCATTGTTATCAAAGAAACAGACTAGAAATAGATTAGGAATTGACTTGAAGATTGTTGTAATCTTTTGAATAAAAAACATTTTTGTAAACCATTGAAGATGTATTAGAAAAATGTTAGAACAATATATGATAAATATATTTCATGATTGTTCTGAGAATGTGTCTATTTCTTGTTTGTTCTGCAATGTGGAATGTGTATACATGTGTGAATTTCTACATGTTTATGTTTACCCTGCTGTTTATAATCTGCTTTACATCATTTTGTAATTTTTAATTATGAATGGTGTATATCATTGACTAAGGGTTATGACTTCTCCAAATAGGGGGAGATTGTTGGGTACATTGGTCAAATGTACCTGATTTGAAGAAGCCTCACCCATCTCAATGATATACATCATAATGTATTTGATGTATGTTTGAGTTATTTGTGCAGGCTAAGAAATCACTGGACTGAAGCAAAAAGTTTCTAAGTCCATGTGTCGACACCCAGAGGGAAAGTGTCGACACTTAAGAAAGCTTGTGTCGACACCCAGACAAGCAGTGTCGACACTTGGAGTCATTGTGTCGACACCTGGGATGCAGAGTCGACATCAGACAGAAAGTGTCGACACAAGGAGCTGTGTCGACACCCAGTGAAGCTGTGTCTACACCAGAAAGTGTCGACATTTGGAGCTGTGTCGACACTCAGCAAAAGTCTGCAGAGTGTAAGTACAAGTGTCGACACACAACACAATGTGTCGACACTATGCAGAAGAGTCAGCACTTGAAGTAAGTGTCGACACCCAGCACAATGTGTCGACACTCAATAGAAGAGTCAGCATTTGAAGTATGTGTCGACACCCAGAACAATGTGTCGACACAGCTAAAGACTCAACACTTGAAGAAAGTGTCGACACAAGGAGCTGTGTCGACACTTAGCAATGAACAGAAAGAACAACAAATTATTCTAAGTACAAGTTGTTGGAACACCCTATTACTAATTTGGGTCAGGATCACTATGTCTCTAGGAATCTGTGTTTGACCTTCTGTATAGCTTAATAGGTCAACTAGAATTGAGTCTAAGGGTTAGAAGTCTAAGTTTCAAAGCTGCCCAGAAGACCAAGTTTTTGTCTGGAGACTATGTCTAATCGTCGAGCTCAGCACGACGTTTCGTCGAACTCCGGTCGACGATCGTCTAGCTCAACTTCTGAAGATCATCGAGCTCCATTCGACGATCGCTGAGCTCAACCTCATAATATCGTCGAGCTCCACTCGACGATCGCTGAGCTCAACCTCATAATATCGTCGAGCTCCACTCGACGATCGCTGAGCTCAACTTCATAATATCGTCGAACTCCATTCGACGATCGCTGAGCTCAGGTCGACGATTTTGACTCTGCACTGGATCTTTATCTCTGAGCTCAGTTCGACGATCTTTGAGCTCAGATCGACGATTATGTTGCTGCTTGAATTTTTCAGTTCGCAGAGCTCAGTTCGACGATTTCAGTTATCTTTCAGAATTCAAATTCAAATCAGACAGGAGTTATTCTGCATTTAATTCAAAGATCTGCTAGCCGTTTTCATTTACTTCTGGACCAAGTTTCAAGGATTTTCAAGGAATAATTCAGTGGACTTTCCTTCAGAAGATTTTATGTAATTAAGGCTGTAATCAATGCAGACCAACGACTATCTTTGACAGAGTGATATTCTATTCTGGCACAGAGAATAAAAGATAGAATGTTTTTTGAATCAAGATAGAGATTGACAAGTAGAGGACACATAACTCAGAATACAGAGACTCTTTCAAATCTTCTGTCAAGAAGAATTCTGTAGAACACTCATCAAAGAGATCAAGCTTTCAAGAATCTTCAGATCTCTTCAGCTCTAAAAGTGTTCAAGGCCAACATCATTTCAAGACTCCAGACACTCAACATTTCAGTCATTGCTGAAATCATCTCTTGCTGGAGTTCTACCTTTGAAGGCCTATTACCCTCAGCAAAGCTCTTTTCCTCAAGATTTCAAGGATTCAGGGGAGCTTTGACATCAATCCACATAGTCTTCTCAGTTGATTGAGAAAGAGAAGACTGCCATCACTCTCTCACCACCACTCTGTAATGGGTTTTTCAAACTCCCTTCAAAAGTTTGAATCTGGTTTTGAGCACCTTGTCAAAAGCTCATTGGTGGCAAGACACCTGATCAAAAAATCTGCTTTGGTTTTTGAGCACCTTATCAAAAGCTCATTGGTGCCCAGGACACCTGATCAACTCATCCTGCAGTGGATTCCTACCTAGGGTGGTAGAAGAGTGGATGTACCCAAGTTTGGGGAACCACTATAATTCCTTGTGTCATCTGGTTCTGCTTGTTTTCTTTTTTGTTTCTGGCCTTGATTTTTCTGTGCTTAGTTTTTGCATAGTTTAGTTCTGTGATAGATTTATATTTGCTTCCCTGCTCACACACATTACAACAATTGTTGTAAAGCTTTGCAAAAGTTTTCTTTGTGTTTTAAAACACCATATACTCTATTCACCCCCCTCTAGAGTATATCAGATCTAGTTTCCCTTTCAATTGGTATCAGAGGGAGGTTGGTTAAACATACCATATCTGTTTGGTTGTACAGGCTAACACCTGAACCCCAAGATCCCAAACTAGATCCTTCTCTTATATTTTATTATTAAGCTTCTGTTTGCACAAATCATGGCCCAAAACAAAGATTATGCTAGCACCAGACCCCCAGTGTGCAATCTGTCAAAGTTTGCACTCTGGAAAGCAAGGATTAGACTCTACATGAATTCTATTGACGAAGATATTTTTAATTCTGTTTTGACAGTGTGTCCAAGACCCCCAGAAAGTACAAGTACAAAGGCTGTTCCACCTCCATCAGGAACAGATGCTGACATCAAAAAGTGGAAAGTAGCTGATGCCAAGGCTATGAACATCCTGGCCCAGACAATGTCAGATGACATTTTTCAAAAGGTAGCTGAATGCAATTCAGCCAAGGAAATTTGGGACAGGCTCTCAGAAATTGTCTCTGGCTCAGCTGATGAGAGAAAGGACAGAAGATCCCATCTCATCTCCCAATATGAGAACTTCAAGAAAGGAGAAACTGAGTCAGTGGGAGACATGTACAACAGACTGAGCCTAATTGTCAGTGAACTGAGGACATTAAACAAAGAGATCTCACTGACAGAACTTAATGACAAGATCCTAATGTGCTTTCCCAGCACTTGGGATTCAAGAATCTGGCCAATTAAAGATGCCAGAAGTCTGAATGAGATCACCACTGAAGCCTTGTTGGGTAAGCTCAAATCTTATGAGCTACTCATCAAGAACAGAGAGGAAGAACAGAAGGCTGCTTCACCAGCCACAAGAAAGGAGAAGACCATACCATTTAAGGCAACTGAGGATCTGCCTGAAGAAAAGGGAACAGGCAATGATGAACTTCTCAGCTTGTTGGCCAAAAGATTCTATAAGATGGCCAGAAAGGACTTCAGAAGAAGATCATACAAGGAGCAGGATAAGCCAAGGTATGACAAGTCCATTGGCAATAACAAAGACATTATTTGCTTTGGTTGCAGGAAACCAGGGCATATAGTTCCTGACTGTCCAGAGAACAAGAACAAGGACAGAAGGGAAAGAAAAGAGAGGAGAAAGGAGAAAGACTCCAAAAGGAGTGGCAATAGCAAACCTTCTGTTAGAAAGTAGCGAAAAGAAGCGAAAAGTAGAGAACAAGCCGAATAAACTTTTGAATAATTGAAATTTTATTATCCAAAAAAGATAACTATTACAAAGGTATGCCCTCCCTTATATAGAATGGAGGAGAGAAGAGAGAATACAAATAAGAGATGTGGGACTAAAAATTTACAAGCTAAGCAGACTGTACAAAGTAAACCGCACAGGCCGCGCGGTTAGACAGAAGGACTAACCGCACGGCTACAATAAGAGAAGCAGAGAGGTTGCCTGTGAAGATTGCTAGACCGCCCGGTTTACAAGTCGCCGAGTCAAACCGCCAGACCGCGCGGTCTCCAACCCGCCAAGACAGACCGCCCGGTCACCAACTTCAACACTCCCCCTCAAGCTGGAGCATATATATCAATCATGCCCAGCTTGTCGCAAACATGCAGAAACGAGGCGGAGACTGGCTTGGTGAAGATGTCAGCTAGCTCTTTATCAGACGTGACAAACGGAGTGCAAATTTGTTCTTTTAAAATCTCTTCACGAATGAAATGGCAGTCAACCTCAATGTGCTTTGTTCTTTCATGGAATACCGGGTTTTTGGAGATGTATATGGCGGCCTTGTTATCACAGAACATAGGAAGAGGATGGTTCTACACCTCTCCTAAATCTAGCATGAGAGCCCGCAACCATTTCAACTCACAAGTGGTTGACGCCATACTGCGATACTCAGCTTCTGCACTGGACCTGGAGACAACAGACTGCTTTTTGCTCTTCCAGCTCACCAGATTTCCCCCAACAAAGGTGCAAAAACCTGAGGTAGACTTGCGATCCCCTTTGTCATCAGCATAACTTGCATCTGAGTAGGCTTCAATCCTCAGATGACCATTCTTCTGAAACAGTAATCCTTTCCCAGGCGCTGCTTTGACATATTCCAAGATCCGCAAGGCGGACTGTAGATGACATTCCCTAGGCGCTTGCATGAATTGACTCACCTTGCCCATAGCATAGGAAATGTCGGGTCTGGTCACTGTGAGATATATGAGCTTACCAACCAGACGCCTGTACCGCGAACTATCTGAAAGAGGAGGCGAATCATCTGTCCAGGTTTTGTCCTCCCCAATAGCCATGGGGCATCGGGCAGGTTTAGCTCCAGTCAATCCTGCCTCTTTTAAAAGATCAAGGGCATACTTACGCTGAGAGAGAACTAAGGAGTCGGGCTTCCGCGAGAGTTCGATCCCCAGAAAGTACTTTGGAAAGCCCATATCTTTAGTGATCAGATGTTGGCGAAGATGTCGCTTTGTCAGGGCTACCCCTTCCTGGTCATCGCCAGTGAGAAGAATATCATCGACGTACACAGCAAGAACAACCAGCCCAGAAGGAGTTTTGCGAATAAAGAGAGAGTGATCAGCAGAGCTTCGCACAAAACCAACAGCCGCCACAATACCGCTGAACTTGTCAAACCAAGCTCGAGGACTCTGCTTGAGGCCATAAATTGCCTTCTGCAGCCGGCATACTCATGTCTCCCCCTGAGCAACATACCCAGGAGGTTGCTCCATGTAAACGGCCTCGTGAAGATCTCCATAAAGGAAGGCATTCTTGACGTCCAGCTGAGAAATCGGCCAATCCCGATTGACGGCCACAGAGAGAAGAACTCGGATGGTGCTGAGACGAGCCACAGGGGAGAAGGTGTCAAAGTAATCAACCCCATAGGTCTGAGTAAAGCCCTTAGCCACAAGGCGAGCCTTATACCGATCCACAGTGCCGTCTGGGCTAAATTTGACCACAAAGACCCAGCGACAGCCAACAATATCAGTACCAAAGGGAGGAGGAACAAGAGTCCATGTACCCCGCTCAGTGAGGGTCGCCATCTCCTCATCCATGGCCATCTTCCAGTGAGGAATAGCAAGGGCCTCCTGATAGGAGCGGGGTGTGCAGTGGCAGAGATAGCCAGTGCAAATGCCCTGCGAGAAGGAGTAAGATGATCATAGGAAACAACAGCAGTAAGGGGGTGTAAGGTACACGTCCGCACCCCTTTGCGAAGAGCAATAGGAAGATCCAGGTCAGCCGGGCCCGCGGCATCCGGAGCATCCGTGGTAGAGAAAGCTGGCCCGGGAGAAGAGAGCGACGGCAGCGGAGATGAGGGAGAGAGTGGTGGAGAAGGGAGAGAGAGAGGTGGAGGAAGAGGAGGGGGTGGAGACGGTGTAGTGGTGGAGAGTGCAGGAGGAGGCGAGGGAACGAAGGGAACGGCAGGAGAATCAGAAGCGGGGAGAAGAGGAGAAGAGTCATCCGAGAAGTAGGAGGTATTCTCGAAGAAGGTGACGTCAGCAGAGACGAACTGCTTACGAAGGACGGGATCAAAGCAACAGTAGCCTTTTTGAGTGGTGGAGTACCCCAGAAAGACACATTTGGTGGAGCGAGGGGAGAGCTTATCACGGGTGGCAGAAGGGGTATGCACAAAGGCAGTGCATCCAAAGATTTGGAGAGGGAGAGGAAACGGCTCCTTTCCCGGATACAAAATGGAGAACGGGGTTTGGCCGTGGAGAACCGTGGAGGGGATGCGATTGATGAGGTAGCAAGCAAGGAGAACAGCATAGCCCCAATAGGAGCGAGGAACATGCATCTGGGTCATCAAGGTGCGAGCGACATCGAGCAGGTGACGGTTTTTGCGTTCGGCCACACCATTTTGTTGTGAAGTATAGACACAACTAGTTTGATGAAGAATCCCATTTTGCATGCAGAAGGTAGAGAAGTCACGACTGAGATATTCTTGGGCATTATCAGATCGAAACACTTGGATAGAAACACCAAACTGAGTTTTGATCATGAGATAGAAGGATGTCCATACAGAGAATAATTCGGAGCGATCTTTTAACAGATACACCCACGTACAGCGAGAGAAATCATCAATGAACGTGACAAAATAGGAACTACCCCGACCAATGGTAAGAGTAGGAGAAGGACTCCAGATATCGGAGTGGATAAGATCAAACGGACGGGTAGAGCTACGAACGTGCTTTGGAGGAAGGAGGAGCGGTGATGCTTGCCAAGCTGACAGGCCTCACAGTTGAGCGGAGGACTTTGAGGAGGAAGGTGGGGCAGAAGTTGACGAAGAAGACGGGGAGGAGCATGACCAAGACGGAGATGCCATTGGAGAAGATCTGTGGATGTGGAGGAGAAGGTGGAAAAAGCAGAAATGTTGTCTAGGAAGTATAAGCCGCCACTCTCAGTCCCAGTAGCAATCGTTCGTTGGGAGTCCGGATCCTGAAAAGAGCAAGAAGTAGAAGTAAATGTGACGGAACACTGTAATTGCTTGCAAAGAGAGGTAACAGACAAAAAGTTGCACGGGAACTGTGGCACGTAGAGAGTATCCGCCAAGTGAAGAGACGGAGTGACATGAACTATCCCTGTTCCATGAACTGAGGATGAAGAGCCGTCAGCGAGAGTAACTGGGGGCAAGCGAGCATGTTTTTCTAGGAGAGAGAAACACGGGAGATGGCCGGTCATATGATTTGTAGCACCAGTGTCGATCAGCCATTTGCCCTGAGTAACAACGTGTGCACGACCAAAAGACGTGACAACCGAGGCGAATGACGTGGAGGAGGATATGAAAGCCATGAAGGGAGGAAGAAGAAACTGCAGCGGTCTCGGTGACAGCACACCAGCGGCACGAAGGGCCACGACCAAGGTGCAGAGCACAAGCCGCACGACTAAACCAGGAGGTCGCGGCGACTAACAAGCAGGAGCGGCGAAAGGAGAAGGGCAGAGAGGCCGCTCAAACAAGGAAGAATCCGCGTGAAACCGCGGCGGGAAAAAAAGGGAAGAAGCCGCGCGAACACAAGCGGCTAGGATGCAGATCAAGACACAGCGGGGAAGAAGTCGCGCGGACTGAAAAAGGCTGAGCGAACAGAAGAGAGGAGAAGAGCAGGTGACCGCGACCAAGATGCGGGTAAGAAAGGTACAACCCGCACGGTCAGGCAGATCACAGCAGCAAACCACGAGTACAGAGACAACACGCGCGGACAGAGACAGACCGCAGCGACTAGGAAGTCGGAGCGGCAGGAAAGAACAAGGAGTGTGGCGACACGGAAACAGGTCGCTGCGACAAAGAGCAGTAGAAGAAGAGAACCAAGAAGAAGCAAGCTGCGCGAACAGGCAGCGGACAGAGACAAGCCGCGCAGATAGAAACAAGCCGCGCGGACAGATGAGAAGGCAAGCCGCGAACAAGTCGCAGAACGCGGAAGACAAGCCGCGAACAACAGAGAGCGCACAGAATCAGGAGGAAATGACCGTGTGCTCTGATACCATGTTAGAAAGTAGCGAAAAGAAGCGAAAAGTAGAGAACAAGCCGAATAAACTTTTGAATAATTGAAATTTTATTATCCAAAAAAGATAACTATTACAAAGGTATGCCCTCCCTTATATAGAATGGAGGAGAGAAGAGAGAATACAAATAAGAGATGTGAGACTAAAAATTTACAAGCTAAGCGGACTGTACAAAGTAAACTGCACAGGCCGCGCGGTTAGATAGAAGGACTAACCGCACGGCTACAATAAGAGAAGCAGAGAGGTCGCCTGTGAAGATTGCTAGACCGCCCGGTTTACAAGTCGCCGAGTCAAACCGCCAGACCGCTCGGTCTCCAACCCGCCAAGACAGACCGCCCGGTCACCAACTTCAACACCTTCTTCCAGCAAAAATAAGCATACAAGGAAAGGATTTGTTGCTGAATCCTGGAGTGAGACTGAAGAGGAGTCAGAAGCCTCTTCCAGCTCCAGTGATGATGAGGATGATGCAGAGGAAAAGGAGTTCTGCATGATGGCAATCAATGCCTCACAACACAACTCAGAGGAAGAAGAGTCAGAGTGAGAACCTGAAGAAGATCAGGTAATCAACTCTTTTGATTTTACTTCAGAAGATTTTAAATCTGAATTTAAAGCACTATGTTTAGACCTGCTAAAGTCTGAGAAAGAGATCATCTCTCTCAGAAATCAATTATCTGAACAAAATATTTTAAAATCAGAAAACCTCAAACTCTCTCAGGAGTTGGAGAACTATAGGGAACAGATAGCTTCACTGAAAAGTGAACTCTCTGAGGCCAAGAAGCTTGAAGAATCTCTCAATGGGAGAAGCATCAAGCTGATGGACATCACAAGCACAGTGAACTCAAGATTCAACAGTACACTGGGCTTGGGTGCCTCATCCAGCTAACCTATTGTTCTAACAACTCCCATCAAGTTTATTTCTAACAAGGGAAAGGGAGTTGTAGAGGTTGCCAGGAAAAATTCTGATCTGCCTCAGAAAACTAAGTCCCAGCAAAAATCGTCGAACGGAGATCGATGATCGCCGAATGAAGATCGACGATCGCTGAACGCAGCTCGACGATCTCAGGAAAAATCGTCGAATGCAGATCGACGATCTCAACCAAAGTCGTCGAACGCAGGTCGACGATCCCATATACCTGACCTCAGCCATAGTCGACCGTCGAACGGAGCTCGACGATCTGACCCACGATCGTCGAATGCAGCTCCAAGATCGTCGAACAGAGGTCAGAACTTTGGAAACTATTTCAAAGGCAAATCAAAATTGAATCCTAAGGGTTCTTCATCCCAAACCTTCAACCCTTATACTGAATGGATTATACCTCCAAGGAGATATCATCCTGAAGGATATAAGAGTCAGCCAGGGATGTCTTTCATTTCTGAATTTAGAGGTTATCAACCTAGGCCCAAGGTAAACTGGGTCAAAAACAAGTGAATTGCTTTATGTGCAGGTGAAGACCTATCCAACATCTAACCAGCAATGGTATTTGGATAGTGGGTGCTCTAAGCACATGACAGGGAACAAGGACAACCTCAATTCCTTTAGAGCCAAGCTTGGACCCAAAGTTATCTTTGGTGATTCCAACTTTGGACAAACTAAAGGATATGGTGCAGTCCAGATTGGTTCTGTAACCTTCAAGAAGGTAGCATATGTGGAAGGACTGAAGCACAACCTAATCAACATCAGTCAGCTATGTGATGAAGGCTACCAGGTGACCTTCAGCAAAACCTTATGCAAAATCAAGTCAGAGGACAACACAACTGTGTTGACAGGTAACATCTACCTAGTAGATTTTCTTTCAACTACTATAGATATTTGTTTATTCAATTCAGTATGTAGACCAAATGTTTTATGGCATAAGAGACTAGGACACCTAAACCTTAAAACTTTTGCTAGGCTCTCTAAGGACAACCTTGTTAGAGGACTACCTTCTGCCCCCTACAAGAAGGAAGGACTCTGCAAGGCTTGTCAATTAGGCAAGCAAACTAAAAACAGTTTTAAGTCACTTAATAAGAGTGATTCACCTAGGATATTGTATCTGTTACACATGGATCTATTTGGACCCATCACAGTACAAAGCCTAGGAGGGAAATCCTACACTTTAGTAATTGTAGATGACTTCTCTAGATTCACTTGGGTGTTCTTTCTAAGGAAGAAGTCTGATAACTTTAAGTGTCTGACAGAGTTTCTCAAATGTATACAGATTGAGTTCAATACTCACATTGCCCTGATCAGAAGTGATCATGGGACAGAGTTTGATTCTCTTCTTATGCAAGAGTTCTGTCAGAGTGAATGGATCAGGCATACTTTCTCAGCTCCTAGAACTCCTCAACAAAATGGGGTAGCTGAAAGGAAAAATAGAACCCTTATTGAATCTGCCACTATATTGTTGTCAGATGCTCATCTACCTCTATCCTTTTGGGCAGAGGCAGTGAACACCTCCAACTATGTGCTGAACAGAAGTCTGATACATAAACTAAAGGGAAAGACTCCCTATGAACTACTCAAAGGGAAGAAACCTAAAGTTGACTATTTTAGAATTTTTGGTTGCATTTGCTATATTCACAATAATGATAAGAAATATTTAGCAAAATTTCAAGCCAAAGCTGATGAAGGAGTGTTTCTGGGATACTCCATGATCAGCAAGGCCTATAGGGTTTATAATAAATCATCTTTGAAAATTGAGGAATCTGTTCATGTTTCTTTTGATGAAACTAACATGTCTTTCAAGGAGAAAATTTCTTCTACCATAGAACCTTTGCAGGAACACTCTCTAGTTGAAGATATGAATAAGCTACAGGTTGCTCAAGAAGAAGAAAGCAGTGAAGATGAAAGCAATGCTCAACACATTGAAGCACAACCTGAAGAGCCAGTTGTTGTACCACTAGAGGAAACAACAACACAGGTTGGTGAACAATCAACACCCCCTGTTGATTTAGTAACATCAAGAGACCATCCAATTACCCAAATAATTGGAGAACTCTCAGCTGGTGTGCAAACCAGAAATCAGGTCAACCAAAACCTGTTGCACACCTGCTTCCTTTCTCAAATTGAACCTCAGTCCATTCAAGATGCAGAGCAAGATCCACACTGGATCATTGCAATGGAAGAGGAGTTGCATCAATTTGAGAGGAACAAAGTATGGGAACTAGTGCCAAAGCCTAAGGATCATTCCATTGTTGGAACAAAATGGGTATACAGAAATAAACTGGATGATCAAGGAGTAATAATAAGGAACAAGGCAAGGCTAGTTGCCCAGGGATATTCTCAAGAAGAAGGAATTGACTATGACCAGACCTTTGCACCTGTTGCAAGATTAGAAGCCATCAGGATATTTTTAGCTTATGCAGCTCACAAAGGCTTCAAGGTTTATCAGATGGATGTCAAGAGTGCTTTCTTGAATGGAGACATCAAAGAGGAAGTCTATGTCAGACAACCTCCAGGTTTTATCTCTCCAACTTACCCTGATTATGTTTTTAAACTACATAAAGCATTATATGGTCTCAAGCAAGCACCTAGAGCATAGTATGAGACCTTAGCATGATTTCTCTTGGCAAATGGTTTTATAAGGGGTAGAGTAGACCAAACTCTTTTTATTAGAACCCATAAGTCCCATACCCTACTAGTACAAATTTATGTAGACGATATCATTTTTGGTTCTACTGACTCAAAATTATGCAGGAGGTTTTCTAACCTAATGCATTCTAAATTTGAGATGAGTAGCATGGGTGAGCTATCCTTCTTCCTAGGATTGCAAGTCAAACAACATGCTGAAGGCATCTTTATTTCTCAAACCAAATATGCTAATGAGCTGGTTAAGAAATTTGGTATGTCTGAGGCATCTTGCATGAAAACACCCATGCCTACCAATGCTGTACTGGATGCTGATGAACATGGGAAACCAGTTGATCATACAACATATAGAGCAATGATTGGCTCTCTATTGTATCTTACATCTAGTAGGCCAGATATAATGTTTGCTACATGTATATATGCTAGGTTCCAAGTTAGCCATAGAGAGTCACACCTAACATTAGTAAAGAGAATTCTTAGATATATTAAAAGTTGTCCAAATCTAGGTCTCTGGTATCCAAAAGATTCAGCATTTGAGTTAACTGGATTCTCTGATGCTGATTATGCTGGATGCAGAATTGATAGGAAAAGCACCAGTGGAACTTGTCAGTTCCTTGGTGATAGACTTGTCTCTTAGTTTTGCAAGAAACAAACATCTGTGTCAACTTCAACTGCTGAAGCTGAATATATGGCTGCAGGCAGTTGTTGTTCACAAATATTGTGTATTCAAAATCAACTCCTAGACTATGGTTACAACTTAGAGAAGTCAAAAATCTTTTGTGATAATACAAGTGCTATTTTCATAGCTCAAAATCCAGTCCTCCATAGTAGGACAAAACACATAGAGATTAAGCATCACTTCTTAAGGGATAATGTTGAAAAGAATAAAATTGAATTGCAATATATCCCAACTGATCTACAAAGGGGAGATATTTTCACCAAGCCTTTGGATGAAAAGAAACACACTTTCTTCCTAAATCAGTTAGGAATGTTAGATGGAGGAAGTCTTAAATAATATCCAAGATTTTGAAAGCTAAAAATTGACCAAGACTAGGCAAAATTCTGATTTTTCTTAGTGTCTAGAATTTTCTGATCTCTGAACTGCGCTCGACGATTTCCCCAAAGATCGTCGAACGGAGCTCGACGATTTCCAGAAACATCGAACTGAGTTCAGCGCCCCTCAGATAGTATGACCTATCTCTTCCGGTCAACGATCGTCGAACGGCGCTCGACGATCTTGTTCCCTGAACGATTGTCGAACGGAGCTCGACGCCTTTCCAGATCGTCGAACGGAGATCGACGATGTTGGAGTCTCTTCAGATTCCTTTAGAAGCCTCGATCATCGAACTGAGTTCAACGATCTTTCCAATTCTGCGTCGAACCCTAATATAAAACTCATTTTTCGCCGTCGTTCTCTCTTGCGCTTTCAATTTCTCTGCAAGAATCTTCTTCCCTCCAAACAGTTCTACGCTTGTTCGGTTTGTCTGTTAAGTCTTTGCAGGTACCATGGCCGTCTCAGTTGCTGTCCTCGCCGCAATGAAGTTTGATGCAGGATTTGATATTGATCTGGACTCATTCAACACTACTGATCAAATCTTCCAGGACATTTTGAGTTTATTCAAGGATCAGCACTTGTCTGCCCTCATGACCACTCGAATCAAACTTGCTTCAGATGAAATAAAAGAATGGGTCTATACTGCTCACAACCTTGACAACAACACCATAGTTGGCACCATTGCTGGAACTCAGGTACCTCTGACCCCATCAGTTTTAACAGAGGTCTTTAGTTTGAGAAATGGAGAAGATACTGCTGAACTATCTGGAGAGGAATTTTCTGATATACTTGCCAGGATGGGTCATCTAGAGGGAAACCCTAGCAAGTTGTTTAAGAGGAACTTGTCAGTTGAGTACAGGTTCCTGGCAGATGTTGTAGGCAAGGTGCTGTTGGCAAAGCATTCTGCACATGATACCATCTCCAGACATCAGCTCTGCCTCATGGGAGCTCTGGTAGATAAGAAAAGCTTGAATTGGGGAGAGGTCTTCTTTGACTTGATAAAGAAGAAAATAAACAAAAGCTTTGTTAATTTTGGAAGAATTCTTGGAGTTTTCCTTCAGGCAAGGTGCCCTGCTCTGCTGGTCTCCTCTGGAGTGCACATCAATGCCTCCAAGAGACTTACCTGTGCCCTATTTGGCAAATGGGACAGGCAGATTAGCAAACCCAGCAGGCCCTCTTAAACTGCTCCTTCAGGCACCAGGACTCAAAGAGTCACTCCCCCACAGGTTTCTGCTGCTGCAGAAGACTTGGCTGTTGCTGGTGCTGCCTCTTCTCCTCCTCCTCCCAGTCCAACCCTACCTCTACCATCCACCACTCCAGCTCCATCCACCATTACAATCTCCAGCCCATCTCCAACCTCAATTCCATCTCCAGCAACCATTTCCTCACCACCAGTAGACCAATTCCACCCATTGTTCTCATATCCACCACCAGTTGTCACCTCTTCTCCATCCATACCATCATTCACCCTTCTGGATGAATCCTACATGGATGATTCCCCCTCTTCTCCTCCAGAATTACCCTCCTCCTCAACCTCATTCCAAGATCTCCTCCACCACATCATTGACCAACCCACATTCACTCCATCCATATCCATCCCCTTGTCCTCCATCTCCATAATCCCCACTCCTCAGCCATCCATCCCTCCACCATCCAGCCCTCCACTTCCAGCATCCTCAGCCATCCCTCTACCATCTACCTCTGCTCCTCTTCTTGAGCAAGTAGATCTCTCAGCCCTTGCTGACAAGTTGTATGAGCTCATTGCCCCCAGGCTCTCCCTCCTCTTGGAGACCTCTTTGGCTCCTCTACATTTGTCAGTGGCAGCCCTCTCTGCCAGGCTTTCCTCCCTCCTTCCTTAGGCAGCCCCACCAGCAGTTTGCCTTGATGCAGCTGTATCTGCATCCAGGCAGGGGGAGATGCCATATGAAGCCAGTCTTCATGCTGCTGTTGCTGCTGCTTCTGCTCCTGCTGTTGATACTGTTGCTGCTGCTGCTGCTGCTGTTGTTTTTGTGTCTGCTGCTCCTGTTGCTGCTACTCCAGTTCAGGCTCCTACTGCAGTCTTAGCAATAGACCTAAGGTCTTTGCTCTCTGCCTTTGATTCTGCATATTTCAGCTATCTCCTAGAGCCCAATACTATCCAGCCCCCAGAAGATCTGTCCAAGGCTCTGGTGCCCTTCTCTGGCTGTGACCCCAACATTCTTTCCTCCTTTGTACTCTCAGTGATGACTGCTGCTGCTGCTGATGAAGAAAGGACTGCCTTTGCTTCTGAATTTGTTGATGCTAATGCTGAAGTTGTTCTCCCTCCTGCTGAAATTCAAGTTGCTTCTAATGAGCAAACATCCCAGGATTTTCTGATGCCAGAGGCCACTGTTTTTGAGCCTGCTGAAGATTTTGCTGTTGTTACTGAAACTGCTGCCATCACTCCTAAAGTTACCAGTGCTGTTTCTGCTGTTGTTCCTGTATTTGCTGCTGTATCTATTGCTGTCTCTGCTGCTGTTCCTGCTGCTGCCCCTTCTGCTTTTGCCTCATCTGCTGCAATTCAACTGAAAGAAGATTTGATGAAAAGAATTGATGCTTTATATGATGCTCAGAGCTCTGAATCTGATGATTACAACACTGCCTCTGATGATTCTTCTGCCACTATTGCAAGGAAAAGGAAGGAAAGAAGTAAGGCAATGAGAAGGGTTCCTCCTGCCAAAGTAAAAGATGATAATGATATTCCATATTATATTCTGCATAACTGCCCAATTACTGAACATTGGATGCAGTATTCTAAAAATCAGCTAAAATCAATGAAGAAGAAAAGGAAGTATGAGAAGGGCTCCTCCCAGTTCAAGCACCCTCATCCTCCTCCACCACCTCCACCTGATGCAGGTGCAGGTGGCAGCTCTACAAGTTCAGCTCCTTCTAGAAGCCAGGCTCCCTACCAACCCCATGCTAGAACCTATCAAAGGGAAAGCCAGTCTAGGGGTTCTTACTCTAGGAGAGGAGGATACAGGGGAAATCAAAGAGAGACTCAAGTTTATTCTAAAGGGCATTCCAGGCAGCACCCTTATTCCAGGGGAGGACATGCTTCATCTGATACTTCTTCAGGTCTTTTCCCCTACAAGCTCAAGGAAACTGTGACTGCCAGGACTCCTCAAGATACTTCTTCCAGCAGGTATGAGCCACCTGTACCATTTAAGGACCCTGAGAAGAATCCTGTTGCTTGGACTGCTAGGATGAAGGAGTTGGCTGCATTAGATCAGATAAAGAAAGCCAGAGAGCAAGGCCTAGACACTTCCAATATCTCTACAATGTCAGAACAAAGACAAAAAGAGGTAGAAAGATATGCCTCCAGCAAGTTCTTTGATGCAGACAGATACATGGAGTTGCATCCTGCTGCTGTGGTTCCCAGGACTTCAAAGCAAACATATTTGGGAGCAGCTGATGATACTAGATCCAACAAAGAAGCTTTAAATCCTAACAGAGAAATCAAGATGGTTAAAGGCAAAGAGAAGAAGTAACTCTGTAAGGTGACAATCCTTGGTTTTTCTGACTGATATCTGGATGTTATATATATATATATATATCTCTGTGATGGTTCTGCAATGTCTAGCTGCTATTGTTTTCATGCATTTTTGATTGTATGTTGTTATTTGAATTTTTCCAAAGTCTGTAAATAGTTTTCCTAACCCAAATAGGGGGAGATTGTTGGAACACCCTATTACTAATTTGGGTCAGGATCACTATGTCTCTAGGAATCTGTGTTTGACCTTCTGTATAGCTTAATAGGTCAACTAGAATTGAGTCTAAGGGTTAGAAGTCTAAGTTTGAAAGCTGCCCAGAAGACCAAGTTTTTGTCTGGAGACTATGTCTAATCGTCGAGCTCAGCACGATGTTTCGTCGAACTCCGATCGACGATCGTCTAGCTCAACTTCTGAAGATCGTCGAGCTCCATTCGACGATCGCTGAGCTCAACCTCATAATATCGTCGAGCTCCACTCGACGATCGCTGAGCTCAACCTCATAATATCGTCGAGCTCCACTCGACGATCGTTGAGCTCAACTTCACAATATCGTCAAACTCCATTCGACGATCGCTGAGCTCAGGTCGACGATTTTGACTCTACACTGGATCTTTATCTCTGAGCTATGTTCGACGATCTTTGAGCTCAGATCGACGATTATGTTGCTGCTTGAATTTTCCAGTTCGCTGAGCTCAGCTCGACGATAGCAGAGCTCAGTTCGACGATTTCAGTTATCTTTCAGAATTCAAATTCAAATCAGACAGGAGTTATTCTGCATTTAATTCATAAGATCTGCTAGCCGTTTTCA
Organism: Platanthera guangdongensis; assembly: GCA_039583875.1. Classification (NCBI taxonomy): domain Eukaryota; kingdom Viridiplantae; phylum Streptophyta; class Magnoliopsida; order Asparagales; family Orchidaceae; genus Platanthera; species Platanthera guangdongensis. The sequence continues at coordinate 63,889,452 of CM077147.1, forward strand.
TTTACTTCTGGACCAAGTTTCAAGGGATTTTTCAAGGAATAATTCAGTGGACTTTCCTTCAGAAGATTTTATGCAATTAAGGCTGTAATCAATGCAGACCAACGACTATCTTTGACAGAGTGATATTCTATTCTGGCACAGAGAATAAAAGATAGAATGTTTTTTGAATCAAGATAGAGATTGACAAGTAGAGGACACATAACTCAGAATACAGAGACTCTTTCAAAATCTTCTGTCAAGAAGAATTCTGTAAAACACTCATCAAAGAGATCAAGCTTTCAAGAATCTTCAGATCTCTTCAGCTCTAAAAGTGTTCAAGGCCAACATCATTTCAAGACTCCAGACACTCAACATTTCAGTCATTGCTGAAATCATCTCTTGCTGGAGTTCTACCTTTGAAGGCCTATTACCCTCAGCAAAGCTCTTCTTCCTGAAGATTTCAAGGATTCAGGGGGAGCTTTGACATCAATCCACATAGTCTTCTCAGTTGATTGTGAAAGAGAAGACTGCCATCACTCTCTCACCCCCACTCTGTAAAGGGTTTTTCAAACTCCCTTCAAAAGTTTGAATCTGGTTTTTGAGCACCTTGTCAAAAGCTCATTGGTGGCAAGACACCTGATCAAAAAATCTGCTTTGGTTTTTGAGCACCTTATCAAAAGCTCATTGGTGCCCAGGACACCTGATCAACTCATCCTGCAGTGGATTCCTACCTAGGGTGGTAGAAGAGTGGATGTACCCAAGTTTGGAGAACCACTATAATTCCTTGTGTCATCTGGTTGTGCTTGTTTTCTTTTTTGTTTCTGGCCTTGATTTGTCTGTGCTTAGTTTTTGCATAGTTTAGTTCTGTGATAGATTTATATTTGCTTCCCTGCTCACACACATTACAACAATTGTTGTAAAGCTTTGCAAAAGTTTTCTTTGTGTTTTAAAACACCATATACTCTATTCACCCCCCTCTAGAGTATATCAGATCTAGTTTCCGTTTCACAAGTGTCGACACTATGGGAATGTGTCGACACTCAGCTGGAGTCTCAACAAGAAGTAGGTGTGTCGACACAAGGAGATGTGTCGACACTCAGCAAGAATCAACATAAAAGACTATGTGTCGACACCTAGAAGCAGTGTCGACACTTGACAGATTCAACACAAGAAGTTGTGTCGATACAAAGGAGATGTGTCGACACTTAGAAGAATTCAGTTAAAGGTAGAAGATCAAGTACTTGTGTCGACACTTAATTTCAGTGTCGACACCTGAAGAAGAATCTGTGTTGAGACATACAAGGAGTTGTGTCGACACCTTGTAGACTTGTGTCGACACTTACACAACATGTGTCGATACTTGGACTATAAGTGTCGACACTTAAAGACAAAAAGCCTCGACACTTACAAACAGTTAGAGATTTTCAAGAAGTGACTGGATGACTTGACAGCTACCGATCCAGCCGGTCTACAGCAACTGTCAGAGATGTCAGAAGTCAGTTATGAACCGGACCAGCCGGTTACCATGAAGAAGGCCTATAAATAGGCACCCACAGTTTACAGAAACTGTTGTTGTGGTTGTTGAAGTTGTTGATCATATTGTTGAAGTAATCATTAAAGTGGTACTCAAAGTATCAACACAAGAAGATCTTGCATTCCAAGTGTAGATCTAAGAAGTTGGAGAGAGAGTGCTCCTTCCAAGAAATCAGCCTCTGGAACTAGGCTGAGAAGAAGGATTCATATTCAATTCGGGATCTTAAGTAGCAGAGGTCAAAGAACAACTGCAGGAGGATTCAGTCTTATTCAGTTCTACTCAAGAAGCTTTGAAGAAAGCTAAGTCAGATTGGATCCAGCTGAGTTCTTCCAAGAACTCATCAAGAATCTCTCAAATCCCCTCTTATCTTTCTGAGTTGCAGAGTTATTATTTGTAATACCTTTTTAACTTGTAGGATCCTTTGGATCTGAGTGATTTGTAAGCCTATAATTATAAAGGCTGAGGGTAGGGCTTGTTAGCCTGAGTGTAGGAGATTGTGATCTCTGAGTGTAGGCCTTGTTGGCTGAGTGTAGGCCTTTGTTGGCTGAGTGTAGGCCTTGATTGGCTGAGTGTAGGCTTTGGGATAAAGCTGAGTTGTAAGGCTTTGGGCTTGAGGTAGGAACCAATTTGGGTTCTGAGACAGTGGAGAAGTTTGGCCGAATATAGTACACTGCTAGATAGGCGAAGGGGGAAAGTGGATGTACCCATATCTTGGGGAACCACTATAAAACACTGTGTGCTGTGCTGTGATTGTGCTGTGGATTAGCTGTGTATGTTTTGTTATTGCTGTTTGCTGTGCAAAAGTAGTTAGAACTCTGTGATATAACTGTGTGGCTGCCAACAAAGTTAGAAAAGGATTAGGTCACCTATTCACCCCCCCTCTAGGTGTTTAGGTACCATATCTTTCAACTGGGTTATGCAAAATGTGATGGAAATGGGACTCGGGAGAAGCTTGACCTGCGCATATGGTTTAAATTACCGTTGCGGGCACATATGGTTTAAATTACCGCTGCGTTATGAGCACGGGTTAGATGGAACCGTACCCATTCTATGTCGTTCGGATTAGAGCCGTTGGCATAGATGAGGGTCTGCGGCGGTCTATGGTTTTAATTACCGTGACCCAAGCCGGGAAGACAAACTGTTCATTGATTGACCATCCAAAAGGATGGTGGTGAGTCGGCAGACTTAGACTGCGTTCACCGACAATGTGCCCTGAGTGCACGGGGTGTTTGGCCGTTTGAGCCTACGCCTGTGATGATATGAATATTGATGTATTGCTCGCTTATGCTAATGAAATGCAGGGAAAGAGCATCGCCGCCCCGAGTTGGGGGCGAGATCGTTATAATTTGGTCAGCATTGCTGACCGTTACCTTATTTTGCCACAGTGTGGTGGTTTGTTGCTTGCAGGTGCTGCTGGACCAAGCGGTCAATAGCGGGCTAAAGCCCAATTTGCGAACCCGGCCCACGAAGGCCTAATTGCAGTGTTTACTGTTTTTATTCATGTATGACCGGCCTGCGTGCCGAGGTTTGTAAAACATGTAATATGAAGTGAACAATTTTGTAAGGCCTTAAGGCTTGTACCCCTGTATGTATAACATTCCTATTTGGTATTAGTGGACATTCATGCTTTAATGCTGGGTTCGTTATTGCAACTTACTTAATTGCTTCCGCTAGAATGCTCTGTGAAGGACGTAATGATTGGTTGGATGGTTTCCATGAGTAACCACCCGGTCTGTCAGTGGTATATGGCGTCGGGCCCCGGTCGGACCTACTGCTATATGCTATGCGACGGATAGGGGGCATTACAATTTGGTATCAGACTACTGGTTTTGGTCGGGCTTACGTTGAAATCGTGGACGAATTCTTTTTAAGCGGTGGTGAGCACATTGTGTGCGTCATCGTTATAACAGTACAAGAACCCATGAATGTCCACTTAGGAATGAAAATACACGTGTTTGAGGAACCTGCGTGTTCCTATAATTGATGTTTGCAATTTTATTTGGTCGCTTAATGGTGTTTTGTACCACTATAGGTGACCAGAAGTGGTGTTGGGCCGTCGGAATGTCGAGGTTCTGAGGCTAGCAGTGCACCAGATATTGCTCCTGCAACACCTCTATCGGCTGAGAACATAAGATTGGTGGCCGAAGCAGTGTTGGTCGTGATAAATGCGCAGCCTGCAAGGCAAACGCAGCAGCCCGCTCCTGTGATGGAGCAGGAACCTCTTCTGGAGGTTGAGCCGAGGAGAGTGGAACAGGTGGTAGTGGAGCCAGTGGTGCCAAGGAGGGCAACCGAGATGCAGCTTAAGCATGTTATGAGCTTTAATCCTCCTATATTCTCGGTGTTGGAAACCCCATCTCAAGCTGAAGACTGGCTCTCCAGGGTGAAGAGAGTCATGACAGCAACGAAGACGGAGGAGTGGCAAATGACCACCATCGCTACGTTCCTTCTGGATGGTGAAGCGAGAATGTGGTGGGAAGGATTGGAGCTGCACCTATTCAGAGGTAGGAAACTTGTTGATGTCTCGATGGAGGAGTTCTCGAGATTATTCTTGGCTCGATACCTCCCTTCGACGCAAAGGATAGCATTGGAGAACGAGTTCCTGAAGTTGATTCAGGGCGAGAAGAGCATGGATGAGTATCTCCACGAGTTTACCCGTTCGAGTCGATATGCTAGCTCCACCATTGCGAACGAGGAGTGCAAGATGAATCGATTCTACGAAGGGTTGAGAGATGAGTTGAGATTACTACTCTCGGGGCCCATGATGTAGGGTTTCTTGACCTTGGTCAACACGGCCCGGTCCTTGGAAAAAGACATGAAGAACGTTCAAGCGAAGAGGAATGTTGGTGAGAAGAAATCTGGGTTCAAAGTGCCGACTACTTCAAAGTCTGACTATCAAAGATTCTTCAAGAAGCACAAGACTTCGGGTCAAGCTCCTTCTGGTGCTTCTGGGGCGACTACGAGTCGGACCCCGGGGGCATGTTTTACTTGTGGAAAGACGGGGCACTTTGCCCGCGATTGTTGGAGCGGACGTCCCAAGTCTGAAAGAAAGCCGGGAGCGACTTATGAAGAGAAGGGCAAGGCGGTGGAGTCGACCACATCCCACTTGCTCCGGCCCAACCAAGGGTCTATAATCTTGGCCAACCGGAGGCCATCAAATAGGCTGATGTGGTGACAGGTACGATTTAATTTATATCAAGTCAATTTCTTTAAATACTTGTTATGCACATGTTACCTTACCACTGCTTGTTTGGGATTTGTATTGATTTGTGAAAATCCGGCACGAGCACTCTTCGATATGGGAGCTTCACACTCCTTCTTGTCCGAAGGATTTATATCACGCATCAGAGTCCCTACTTCGATGGCGAAGGATAAGTTGGATGTGCTATTGCCCAATGGGTGTTCGATGCGCGCGGATAGGATCTGCGTTGTTAAGATTCGTATTGGGAATCAGGAGTTCGATCTACAAGCGTCGTTACTTCCGTTGGTGGAGTTCGACGTTATATTTGACATGGACTGCCTCTCGGAGCAGCAAGCCTATATCAATTGCGGTAGCAAGGAAGTCAAGCTGAGAGCAAGTCGTGAGACGACTTTTACGGGCTTAAAGGGGTCGAGCAAGACGTTGATGTCTGCTCTTCAGGTGGTGAAGGGGGTTCGTGCTGGTGCAGAACTGTTCTTTACACTAGTGGAGGTTGCAAAGCCGAAGCCCGCATTGGATTGTATTTCAGTGGTATCGGAATACCCTGATGTGTTCCCCGCAGATCTTCCTGGAGCCCCGCCTCAGCGGGAGATAGATTTTGCGATTGAGCTAGTGCCAGGAGCAAAGCCTGTGTCACGATCTCCTTATCGGCTAGCGCCTAAGGAAATGGCGGAGCTGAAAGTTCAACTACAAGAGTTGTTGGAACAAGGGTATGTGTGCCCGAGTTCTTCGCCTTGGAGCGCACCAATTCTCTTTGTTAAGAAGAAGGACAGAAGCTTGAGGCTATGTATTGATTATCGGGAGCTCAACAAGTTGACGGAGAAGAACAAGTACCCGATCCCCTGGATCGATGATCTTTTTGATCAGTTGGTCGGGTCGACGATGTACTCGAAGTTGAATCTCAAGGCTAGGTACTATTAGCTGCGAATAAGGGAGAGTAATATCCCGAAGACAGCGTTCAGTACAAGATACGGGCATTATGAATTTACGGTCATGCCGTTTGGGCTGACTAATGCGCCGTCAGTGTTCATGGATTTGATGAACAAGACTTTTAAAGAGTACTTAGACCATTTTGGTGTACTCGCAAAGTGAGGAAGATCACTTCAAGCATCTTCATTTAGTTTTGGAGACGCTAAGGAGGAATCAGTTGTATGCCAAGTTCTCGAAGTGCGAGTTTTGGCTATCCTCGGTGGCATTCCTCGGTCATATAGTGAGTGGAGAGGGTATTGCTGTGGATCCGGCGAAGATTGTTGCGATACGGGAGTGGCCTGAGCTTGATACGGTTGCGGAAGTCCGGAGCTTTCTCGGGCTTGCCGGCTATTATATGCGCTTCGTAGAGAACTTCTCGCGGATAGCTTTACCTCTCACTACTTTGACGAGGAAGGAGCAGAAGTTCGTTTAGACGCCGGAGTGCGCACTAGCTTTTGAGGAGTTGAAGTGTCGGTTGACCACGGCGCCTGTGCTGAGTTCACCATGTGGGACCGAAGGCTACGAGAATTATAGCGACGCTTCGGGCAGCGGTTTGGGTTGCGTGCTACTGCAACACGGAAGTGTAATAGCGTATGGCTCGAGACAGCTAAAGGTGCATGAGAGGAACTATCCGGTCCATGACTTGGAGTTAGCGGCCGTGATTTTTGCCTTGAAGCTGTGGAGACACTATTTGTACGGTGTGAAGATTGATATCTACACCGATCATAAGAGCCTGAAGTATCTGATTGATCATAAAGATCTGAATATACGGCAGCGTAGATGGATGGAGTTCTTGGGAGACTATACATTCAAGATCCACTATGTGCCTGGTAAAGGGAATGCGGTTGCGGACGCGTTGAGTCGCCAAGCCCCAGCTCAAGCCAATTGGCTATCAGTGCATGATGAGCGGTTGGTTCGGGAGTTGGAGGCGTTGGAGATTGTTTGTGTGGATAGGAAATCAAGTGCTGAAGCAGTTCTGAATTGGACTGAAGTCCAGTATGACCTCGCTGATCGTATTCGGCAGGCTTTGGATATGGATGTCCATATGAAGCAGTTCATGGTAGAGGCTCTGGATGGGTCAAATTCTCAATTCGTTGAAAAGGACGGATTGCTTTGGAAAGACAGTCGTCTGTGCGTCCCAAGTGTGGGTAAATTGCGGGTGGAGTTGTTGTATGAGGCACACCATACCAAGTACTCGATTCACCCGGGGAGCACAAAGATGTACCGCGATGTGAAGAAACTATTTTGGTGGCCGGGTTTGAAGAAAGATGTGGCGCTCTACGTGGCAAAGTGCCAAACTTGCGCCTTGGTGAAGACGGAATGCCAAGAGCTGGGAGGATTTCTGAAGTCCTTGCCTATTCCGGAGTGAAAATTCGACGACATCTCTATGGACTTTGTGCACTATTTGCCAAGGTCGCAAAAGGGGAACGACGCCATTTGGGTGGTCGTGGATCGGTTAACGAAGGTGTTGCATTTTATTCCGCATAGGAAGGATGATCTGGTGGAGAAGTTGGCAAAACGTTATGTGGATAACATTGTACGGCTTCACGGTGTGCCCCGCACCATCGTGAGTGACCGAGATGGGCGGTTCACGTCCAACGATTGGAGGCTTGTGCAGCAAATGTTGGGAACAAAGTTGAAATTTAGCACAGCCTTCCATCCGCAAACGGATGGGCAGACCAAGAGGGTCAATAGAACCATGGAAGACATGGTTCGCATGTGTGTCTTGGATTTTGGAAAGCAATGGGAAGACCACTATTATTTGGTGGAGTTCGCGTACAACAATAGCTACAAAGCGAGTATCCAAATGGCGCCCTTCGAGGCCCTATATGGTAGAAAATGTCGCACGCCGTTGTCTTGGCTAGAAACGGGTGAGTCAAAGTTGTATAAGCGATTGGAAGTGGAGGATGCTACTTCTTTGGTGAGAACCTTTCAGGAGAGGTTTCTTATCGCTCAGGACCGGCAAGCGAAGTACTATAATGCCAAGCACAGGAACGTGGAGTTCACTGTGGGCGACTATGTGTACATAAAGATCAAGCCGTTCAAGGGTGTCTCGCGGGTGCGGCGATTGAAAAAGCTAAGCCCGAGGTACCTTGGGCCGTTTGAGATTCTGGAGCGAGTTGGTGAAGCAGCCTATCGGTTGAAGCTTTCAGTGGAGCTTGGTGGATTACATGATGTATTCCATATTTCGGTGCTTCGGAAGGCGGTGCAAGAGCCCTCGCAAGTGATCGCGGTTGATCAAGTGTCGGTGGATAGTGGGTTGACGACAATGGTCAAGACCGTCCGGATTGAGGACTCGGAGGTCAAGCGGCTACGCAATAAAGAGATCAGGATGGTTAAGGTTCGGTGGGACAATTGAGGTCGTGAGGAGATCCCTTGGGAACGAGAGCAGGCTATGCTTGACGAATATCCAGAGTTATTCCGCTCAGGTACAAATTTTTGTTTTGTACATGTCTTTCCTTTATATAATTTCGTGGACGAAATTCTTTTAAGAGGGGGAGAGTTGTAACGCCCCAAAACTCAAAGGAGCGACGGGAGATGTTTTGGGGCAGTTTTGGGTTCTGGCTGCAGGCACACGGCCTGGGACACGGGCGTGTCCCAGGGCGTGTCAAGTTTGTGTCGACACTCAGCCGGGAGTCGACATTTTGATCTCGACATTGTGTCGAGACTGGGCACACGGCCTGCGACACGGGCGTGTCGCAGGGCGTGTCGACCCGTGTCGACACTTAGCCCGCGAAGTCGACACTTTGCGTTCGACGAAGTGTCGAGATATGGCACACGGCCTGCGACACGGGCGTGTCGCAGGGCGTGTCGACCCGTATTGACACTCGTCCCGGGGAGTCGACATTTTGCTCGACGTTGTGTCGAAATAAGGCACACGACCTAGGACACGGGCGTATCCAAGGCCGTGTCGTCAGGTCGACGATCTTCGCTCGACGAAGTGTCGAGTGTCGAGACCGTGTACACGGCCTGGAGCCCAGGCGTGTTGAGTGGACACGGGTTAGGACACAGGCGTGTCCCGGAACCCGTGTAGTTCTCGGGTTGTTTTCGGAATAAATTGATGGGGGTACACGGCCGGCCACACGGCCGTGTCAGGTGGAACACGGGCGTGTCAGGTCGAACACGGGCGTGTCAGGTCGAACACGGGCGTGTTCGATGCCCGTGTGTGGTCCCAGGTTAGTCGATTTTGACGGTGAATGAGGAACATGGCCCTGGACACGGGCGTGTGCCAAGCCGTGTGTGATCCAGATTGGGCATTTCAGTCCCGATTCAAAGCCGTTCGTTTCTTTATTCTGGGATCCAACGGCTGGGAGTTGTTCCTGATGAGATATACCCGGATTTGGACTTAGAAACCCTCACTTTTCATGAGTGGTTATCTTTCTAAAATCTTAGAGAGAGAGGAGAGCCAAGGAAGGAAGAAGGAGCTAGATCCGGCCATTGGAGGAGCTTCGAAGCTCCAAATCGCGAGCCGACTCCGGATCCACGGAGGAAAAGCTAGTGCGGTGCTTTTCATCCGCTTACTTTTCCATGGCGCCAAAGATGAACGCAAGGGTAACGATTCTCTTCTTAAGCATGAGTAGCTCTCCTTCTTTGCATAGGAAACCCGCTCTCGCGAGTTTGCGGTGAGTTGGAGGCGTTCCTTCGGGTAGATATGTGAAGTCCCCGTTGTATAGAGTCCGTAAGCGAGAACAGACATAGGCATGATGTGTGAAGCCTATCCGGACATGTTGGTCTGGATCGGTGATGTTGCATTGCATAATGCCGGAGAAGACTCCGTGCTATTGGTTGTTTTTCGGGTTTTTCTACATGGTAGATTGCAACAGGGAGCCTTGGGGATTAACCCAAAGGTGCACCCGGAAACCTGGGCGGATGCGTGATCTTGCCAACTTGGTGGCCTGAGAGCCAACTTGAACATAATCGGGTTATGTGAAATGTGATGGAAATGGGACTCAGGAGAAGTTTGACCTGCACATATGGTTTAAATTACCATTGCGGGCGCATATGGTTTAAATTACCGTTGCTTTGTGAGCACGGGTTAGATGGAACCGTACCCATTCTATGTCGTTCGGATTAGAGCCGTTGGCATAGATGAGGGTCTTCGGCGGTCTATGGTTTTAATTACCGTGACCCAAGCCGGGAAGACAAACTACTCATTGATTGACTGTCCAAAGGGATGGTGGTGAGTCGACAGACTTAGACTGCGCTCACCGAGAATGTGCCCTGAGTGCACAGGGTGTGTGGCCGTTTGAGCCTACGCCTGTGATGATATGAATATTGATATATTGCTCTCTTATGCTAATGAAATGCAGGGAAGGAGCATCGCCGCCCCGAGTTGGGGGCAGGATCGTTATAATTTGGTCAGCATGGCTGATCGTTACCTTGTTTTGCCACCGTGTGGTGGTTTGTTGCTTGCAAGTGCTGCTGGACCAAGCGGTCAATAGCGGGCTAAAGCCCAATTTGCGAAGCCGGCCCTCGAAGGCCTAATTGGAGTGTTTACTGTTTTTATTCATGTATGACCGGCCTGCGTGCCGAGGTTTGTAAAACATGTAATATGAAGTGAACAATTTTGTAAGGCCTTAAGGCTTGTACCGGTGTATGTATAACATTCCTATTTGGTATTAGTGGACATTCATGCTTTAATGCTGGGTTCTTTATTGCAACTTACTTAATTGCTTCCGCTAGAATGCTCTGTGTAGGACGTAATGATTGGTTGGATGGTTTCCATGAGTAACCACCCGGTCTGTCTGTGGTATATGGCGTCGGTCCCCGGCCGGACCTACTGCTATATGCTATGCGACGGATAGGGGGCGTTACAATCTTTCCTTTGGATTCCCTTAGGAATAGAGTCTTGTCTATTTTCCCCCTTGAGATTTTGTTCTCAATGAGGAAACTATACAAGGTTTCATACCAAGCCCTTGGGGCTTGTTTCAACCCATACAATGATTTCCTAAGTCTATAAACATAATCAGGTTTGAGAGGATCAACAAAACCTGAGGGCTGCTCTACATAGACTTCTTCTTTTAAATTTCCATTCAGGAATATTGATTTCACATTCATTTGGAATACCTTGAAACCTTGATATGTTGCATAAGCAAGGAACATCTTGATTGCCTCCAGTCTTGCTACCGGGGCAAAGGTTTGATCAAAGTCAATACCTTCTTCCTGCCTATATCCTTTTGCAAGAAGTCTTGCTTTGTTCTTCACAATGATCCCATTCTCATCCAATTTGTTCCTAAAGATCCACTTTGTTCCAAAGATGTTGTGGTCTTTTGGTTTAGGAACTAACTTCCAGACCTTGCATCTTCTGAACTGATTCAGCTCCTCTTGCATTGCATCAATCCAATGTGGGTCTAGAACAACTTCTTCAAATTTCTTTGGTTCCACTTGTGATAGGAAGCTGGAGCAAAGAACTGTGCTCAGATTCCTGCTTCCTGTTTGCACTCCTTGTCTTGGATCACCAATTATCTGATTTGCTGGATGATCCTTTAAGTGTCTATTAGCTGGAGGCAGTCTATCTTCAGGTTGAACACCTCCAGCCTCTTCATTAAGCTGCACCTCTTGGTTTTCTTCAGCATCTAGTGAGTCTTGTACTCCCCCTGGACAGCAGCCACCATTTTCCACTTCCTGATTTACAGTAGAATCTTCTGCAATGGTAAGCTTGTCCATTCTCTCATTTAAACCTGTAGAACTACAAGCACTACTTGGCAACTCACAGTTAATCAGTCTTGTTTCATCAAAGACTACATGTACAGACTCTTCTACAACTTGAGTAATCAATTTGTAGACTCTATAAGCCTTACTATTGTTGCGGTACCCAATAAATATCCCATCTTGGGATTTGGCAGCAAACTTAGTTAGATAAGACTTGTCATTGTTAAGTATATAGCACTTACAACCAAAGATACTAAAATAAGATAAGTTTGGTTTTCTGCCCTTCACAATCTCATAGGGAGTATTTTTGTGGCTCTTGGTGATAGTAGCCCTATTGATCACATGACATGCAGTGTTTACTGCCTCAGCCTAGAAATATTCTGGGAGAGAAGTGTCACTCAATAGAGTTTTACCAGCATCTATCAATATTCTATTCTTCCTTTCAGCAATACCATTTTGCTATGGTGTTCTATGTGAGGAAAATTCTTGAAAAATCCCAAATTCTTCACATAGTCTTGTCATACTTTCAGACTGAAATTCAGTACCATGGTCACTTCTGATTTTGACCACTGTACTGTCCAACTCATTCTGAATTTGTTTAACAAAACTATATAAGACACTTGGGGTTTCAGATTTTTGTCTTAGAAAGAACACCTAGTAATATCTAGAATAGTCATCTACCACCACAAAAGTGTAGACCTTCCTATCTAGACTATGAACTAGCATAGGACCAAAAAGATCCATATACAAGAGGTATAGACACCTCACCGAATCCTTGTTTTCAAGGCTATGAAAGGAGGATTTGATCTGCTTGCCTTTTTGACAAGCTGAGCATATCCCATCCTTTATACACTTAACTTGAGGACCATTACTCACTAACTCTTTGCTAAAGAGTTGGCCAATAGTCTTGTAGTTAAGATGTACCAGCCTCTTGTGCCATTTAACACAATGAGAGGCTCTCTCATCAGCTACAAGACAAATAGGAGAAACATTGTTCTCACACTCAAAGTTAAGACAGTAAACATTTCTCTTTCTATATCCTGTCAATATGACCTTTTGATCACTTGACCTTTTGATATGACATCTATTCTTAATAAATTAAATGTCATATCCTAAATCACTCAACTGACTTATGCTTATAAGGTTGTGTTTCAAACCCTTCACATAGGCCACTTGAGAGATAGTAATCTGGTTATTAGAAATGTTACCAAATCCTTTGATGATTCCTTTTTCTAAACCACCAAAGGTTACTTTAGGGCCATCCATGATAGGTGTGTAGTCCTTCAGCAACCCCCTTGTTTCAGTCATGTGCCTGGAACATCCACTGTCCAAGTACCATATTGGGGCATGGCAACTTGGACCTACCTGCAACACAGATTACATAACCTTAGAACCCAAATAACTTTTAGGTCCTTGGTGCTAGTTAGTCTGAAATTTAACAAATCTGCCTGTAGCTCTTCTAGCAGACAGATTGCTACTCTCCTTGACACTGGAATTGTGTCAATAATCTAAGGCAAAGTGGTCTACCTTGCCACAACACCAGCACTCAAACTTGTTGTACCTTTGTTTAGGTACAACCCTAGCCGAATTGTCTACAACAGGCTTCTTGTTTTGAGCTAGGGCTTTGCCTTTAGATTTGGACCTGGCAGTCCATGCTGTTCTCTTAAACCCTTACCCAGCCTTACCCTTTTGAGGTACAAACTCATCAATCAAGGGTAATAAAGATTTAGGTTTAGAAAAACTAGCTACAATCACTTTTTCTTTCTGAAGCCTAACCTCCAGATTTCTAATCTGATCATTCTTGAATGCGATTGTGCCCATTTGAATAACAGTTATGTTTTTTAATCTGGCAATCTCATTCAGTTTTTGATCCAACAACTTCTCTGAATCTAATGTAGCCAACTTAAGATCTGCAATTTCCTTAGCCTAAGATTTGGCCAAGTTTTTGCTCTTCTTAAGTGCCTGTAGCAAGTCTCCATATTCATCTATCAACTGATGAATATCACCTTCAGACTCAGGCCCATCCTCATCACTTGATGCATATGTTGCTGACTCTGACTCAGTACTGTAATCTGAATTTCTAGAAATACATTGTACCTTACTAGGACCAGGCTGATCCTGGAATTTGTCTTCTTCTGACACATCCATCAGTCCCTTACACTGATGGTCTTCTTGTTCATATATATTGTTCAGTACCTAGAGAAACTCTTCTTCATCATCTGCTGCATATAGACCAATGTAGGCCTCATCTTCATATTCTGACTCTGAAGTAGATTGGTCTGACAATGTCTTTTCCTTCTTAGCAACAAAAGATTTCTCCTTTTTGCTCTGATGTTGACACTTCTTTTTATCTGCTGTCTCTTTTCTTTTTTTTGGACACTCAGCCACAACATGTCCAGGCCTGTTACAGCAGTAGCAAACTTTCTTTGATGTTGAAGATTTGCTTGGCTTAGATCTGCTCCTGTCTTTCCTGGATGACTTCCTCTTTTGATAATACTCATCCTTTGGCTGAGATGTGAAAGGCTTAGACTTCCAATGTTTCTTCTTCAGAAATCTCTGAAACTATCTTGTGAATGCTGCAAAATCTTCATTAGAGTCACTGTTGTCTGAATTCTGATTGTCGGAATTTTCTGAAGCAGTTTCAGCAACAATCTTAGGAGGTGATGGAGACATCCTCCTATTTTTCTTAGTGGCTTCAACCTTGAAGGCCACAGACTTTATGCTCCACTCTTGCACATTTATCTTCCTCTTTACTTGCCATTAGCTGCATCTCATATGACAGCAGTTTTCCAAACAAGGTTGGTGGAGAGATATCTGCTAGTTTGGCCACTTCCCTAATGACACAAATCTTAGTGTCCCAATCCTTTTTCAAGGATCTTAGGAATTTATCATTCAGTTCATATGTACTGAATATTCTACCATAGGGCATCAGCTCATTCACAATCCTATAGAACTTTTTATAACACTCAGTTATACTGTCTGGCTTTCCTTGTCTGAAACTCTCATATTCCTGGTTTAGCCTAGATTTTCTATCTTGTCTTACTTCTTCAGAACCCTCCACGTAGACTATTAAAGTATCCCATATTTCCTTGGAGGATTTGCAGTGAATCAAATTCTGAAAGGTTGCATCATCAATGACACTCACTATGATGTTCTGGGCTCTCTTATCCATAGTGGCCAAGATGATCTCATCCTTGGTCATCTCTGAATAATCCTTGGGAATTCTTTGGTTTTCATCCAGAATTGATACCTTCATTGGAACATAAGGACCTTCCTTGACTGTAATATAGATCCTTAGATCAGAAGCCTCCATAAATAGCCTAACCCTTTCTTTCTAGATGCCAAATATCTCCTTTCTACATATGGGTAATTTCATAGAACCCAGCTCCTTATGATTTTCACCTGAACCCATTTTCTTGATTCTTGAATCTGCCTTAAGAATCTCACTCAGACTGTTAAGTACTTCTTTGAGGAACCTGCCTCTGATACCACTTGAAAGAATTAGTGCCTAACCACCTAGAGGGGGGGGGGGGTGAATAGGTGTAATTCCTGTTTTTCTTTTAAGGCAGAAAAGTTGTACAGTAAACTAATAATAAACTGCAAATTCTACTGCTAACACAGCACATAAATCACAGAATCATAACATCACATAGTACATACAGATTTTTATAGTAGTTCCCCAAGGTTTGGGTACATCCACTTTCCCCCTTCGCTTATCTAGCAGTGTACTAGATTCGGCCTAACTTCTGCACTTCTCCTCAGATCCTCAGATCTTACAGCTCAGAACCCCAAACAGGGCTCCTACAACTCAGGCAATCTGCCCTACCTCAGCCTACACAAGGCCTTTAACTCAGAGATATCAATCTCCTATAACTCAGGCTCACAGCCCTACCTCAGCCTTCAACAAGGCCTACCACTCAGAGAATTTACTCTTCTACACTCAGCCTTTATAAAACAGGCTTACAGCTCAGATCTAGAATAAATCATACATAAAATAGTATTTACAAAGTATATAACCACTACCCAGGTAGAGAGAGAAGGGTTAGATGGTTTCTTGATCAGTTCTTGGAAGAACCTGATGGCAGAGCACAACCTCTCTTAGCTTTCTTCAAAGCTTCTTGAATCTGAACTTAGTAGGATTGAACTCTTGAGAAATTGATCTTCAATCAACTTCTGACTTGAGATTCAGATCTCAATCTGAATCTTTCTTGGCAGCCTGGTTCTACAACTGCTCTTCTTAGAAGGAGCTCTCTCTCTCCAACTTCTTAGATCTTCTGTCGAAGGTCTTCTTCTTTTTATGTTGTTGGATCTCTGTGTAGATCTTCAACCTTAATTGTAATCTTCACAGTTGTTCTGAATCCAATTTTTTGTTGAAGGAGAAAGTGTTTATATAGTCTTCCTCCATAGTAACCGGCTGATCCGGTTTCCAACAAACTTCTGATAGCTCTGACAGTTGTAGTAGACCGGTTGAAATGGCAGCTGTCAAGTCATCCAGTCACTTCTTGAAATACTATCTCTATCTAAAAGTGTCGAGACTGATCTTCATCATGTGTCGACACAAGTAGACTAAGTGTCGACATAAGTGGACTAAGTTTTGACACAAGCCTTGGTGGTGTCGACACATCTCTTCTGTTGTTGATACTGCTACTCGACACAGCCTTCTGTTGAATGTGTCGACACATGCCTTTATGGTGTCGACACTGTCACTTCTATTCTTCATACAAATTTACTTGTTGAAATTTTGTCCTGTGTCGACACAAGTCCTGTGTCTCGACATATTTGTTGTCGACAAGATCTTCTAGGTGTCGACACTGCCTCAGTGTGTCGACACAAGTACTTATTCTCTTTAACTTTGTTGAAACTCTGTCGTGTGTCGACACAAGTCCTGTGTGTCGACACAGTTGATGTCGACTAGCTATTTCTGTGTGTCGACACTGTCTTTTGGTGTCGACACAGTTGATGTCGATTTTGCTTCTCTGTGTGTCAACACTGCCTCCTGGTGTCGACACAATTCCTTCTAGTGTTGACAAAGCCTTTCCTGGTATCGACACAGCTAACTCCAAGTGTCGACACATCGTTTCTCCAGTGTCGACACAAGCCTTCATAAGTGTCGACACTGCTTCTCTAGGTGTCGACACATGGACTTAGAAATTTTTCTGCATTTTCCTGCAATTACTTAACTTGCACATATAAACTCAAAACACATCAAATACACCTTGATGTATATCATTGAGTAGGGTGAGGCTTCTTCAAATCTGGTACACATTTTCCAATGTACCCAACACTCTGTTATGTAGTGTTCAAAAGTTTTGGGTGGCCATTACTTGAGTAGATCATATAGTTCATGTTCAAAATTACCCATGGCCAAACATTTGGGAAAATTCAATAAATATCAAATTAATTAGAAAAATTATGAATCTCCGATTTTAGACTAAATTTTATTATGATAGACCTCTGTTAAATTTTATAGGAGATTTGAAAGACAATACGGAGTACCACCTTTATACACCTCATATAGTATAGGGTGGTCTGCATATAGTAACTGCGGAAATTGAACTGGAGTGGGTAGTGAATTTTGGAGAGTTGAATCCTCAGTAGGTTAGTGGTTTGGATAAATAAAGGAGTTCATCATTGGAAGACAAGATTTGTAGAGTGAGAGGTTGACTAGTGTTATGTGGTGCTCGGGATCGGAGAAAGATCGTCCTTACCGTAGGGAGGAAGTATTTAATGCATTAGGGCTAGATTCAGTAAAATTAATTAAGGGTTGGGAAATCGGGCAGCAACCAATAATAGTAAGTTCCTTGCGAAAGGGAGCTTTGAGCGTAATCCTATCGTAGTTCCTAGTGCCTTCGACAGCCCTTCACGGGGTATACCTTGGGCAGTCCTGTGATAACGTAAACTGTTGGAGTGATAAATCTTAAAGAGCAATTGGAATAATTAGGAGTTCACTTTCACACACCCCGGTGTCTCGGGAAGTTGGTTTGACTTGGTTGATATTTGTGAGGGGCAGGATTGTTGATGTGCGAAAATGGCATAGGCGCAGCTAACACGGAGGGGAGCGTGTTCGGTCTCACAAGCTAGGAGGGGAAGAG
This sequence comes from Platanthera guangdongensis, assembly GCA_039583875.1. Lineage (NCBI taxonomy): Eukaryota > Viridiplantae > Streptophyta > Magnoliopsida > Asparagales > Orchidaceae > Platanthera > Platanthera guangdongensis. The sequence goes on from CM077147.1 coordinate 63,906,874, forward strand.
GACGGAAGGCTACGGGGAAAGAGGAGAGGAGGGAAGCTTCTGAGTGCTCGAGAGTGGAGCAAGCAGCCTATCAAGGAGGTTGCGGGGATAGAGGATAGGGTTGATGAGTAGAGAAGAAGCATGATCAACAGAGAAGGCTGATCAAGAGAGGAAGAGGTTGATCAGGAGTTGTCGAGTAGACGGGTACTTGGATGGTTGTGCTTGCAGGTTGATTGCCGAGAGAGCTGAGCTGAGCTAGAGAGAGAAGGGGGGGGGGGGGGGGGGTGGGGGGGCGCTAGCAGCGGCAACAGCAGACTTCGCCCGCCGCGGCTTAAATGCCACTCTTTGCAACGAGCTTTACTTTTATTAATAGCGAGAGTTACAAGCTTGCCTATACACTTTTACAACAAAGCATTAACGGGGTACAAAAGGAAGCTGGCGACTAAGGGAGAAGAATGCCAGAGGAGGCCGTGCGGACTGAAGAGCACAGTCGGCAGGCCGCACGGACTGGAGAATAAAAGGAGACAGCGCGGACTGGACAGGCAGGTCCGCAGGCCGTGTGACTAGAGAAGGGGGCTGGCGTGAGCTAGGAAATGGAGTCCGCAGGATGGATAGCTAGCTGGGTGCGAGCACCTTGGAGATGATCCTCTAGCGATGATAATCCCCATGTGAGAGGTAAGGGGGTCTATTTATAGGCCCGAGGAGGTAACGGCTTGCGGTGATGTTACCTCCGATGAGATGGTAACTTGAGCGGGATGGAGATGGAGTCCACCGAGTTCGACATAGGCCGTGCGGTTTGGAAGATGGTTCTGGAGAGGATGTTGTTGATGGAAAACTGAATGGCGGACTTCGAGGCGCGTCCGCGGAGTCCGCTGCTGCTGAGTTGAGATTGTCCGCCTGCTGCTTGAGTGGTGGATGCTGGAAGCTATATGGCGGACTGCGAGACGAATCTGCGGAGTCTGCCACAGCTGAAAGGGAATGCGAGCTGAGGAGCGCCCGCTGAGTCTGGCGAGTCCGCACGTGAGTACATGGACTGGGACTACCTTCTGGAGGGCTTGATGCCTGGCGGGCTGGAAGGAGGCTGTCACTACTGACTGAGTCCGCAAGGTGGCTGCAGACTGAGGGAGAAACTGGCACTACTGGTTGAGCCTGCGACAGGCCTGTGGACTGAAGAGGAGTTGACCCTGCTGCTTTCGAGAAGCTGGTGCTGATTAAGGGAAGGGGCGGACTGCATAGGGAGTCCGCCAAGTCTGTGGATGCTGCAAGGCTGAGTCCGCTTTCATTGGAGATGGTGAGCCTGGCTGTTGAGGCTGTTGAGGTTCAGCGATGAAGGCGGACATGGAGTCTTCATCACACTTCGAGTCGGCCCAGCTCGCGAGGAACTTGGATGCTTCTGCTGGTCTTGGCGGGTAGCCGGAGCTGGAGTCCGCGACCTGCAGGCGGATTGGATGAGTCGGTTGCCCATGCGGCTGGGTGAAGGGATATGCGACCTGTTGCCGGCTTGGACGGATAGGTAGTTAAGTCCTGCAGAGAGAGACCTGTGGATACAACCTCGCAGTTTAAGCTGAAAAAGAGGGCGGCCTCCAGAGGCGGAATGCGGAAGCAGTCCGCGGACCTTGCCGACTAGGGAAAGGTGCACAGCCTGGGGGATCAGACCGCTGAGACCGCGCAGGCCGCGCGGCCTGAGCGGATAGAAACTCTGTCCGCCCAACCTAGGGCATTGCGGCCTCCAGGAGGTACCCGGGGCAGGCCACGGTGAGCGAGCTGGCTCCCTTGGGAAGGATCACCGATTTCGGGGTTAACATAATCCCCGCACTTTTTTAAGTTCTGAAAGGAACTTCAGAAAAGTTGGAAACCCGCGAAAATCGTGATCCACCCCAACAGAAAGAGAACGGGGGGCAAGGAGAGACATGACCTGAAGCCTCTTACTAGGAGTTTGGCGCTGCCTGTCTATTTTCCTGCAAGACGAAAGTTAGGGCAAGCATGTATGGGTTGTACATCGAGTGTGTACCTGAGTTTGCCTTTGCAAAACGAAAGTGTGTCTTCCACTAAGTTCTGCAAAATGAAAGTGAGAGGAAAACATAAAAGCATAATAACTTGCAAGTACCTGATGGAGGATTGCAAGCACCTATTATCCTCTGCAAAAAGGAAGGATGGAGAGTATACAAGAAAGAAGAATGAGCTGCAAGTACCTGGAAGGAACTTGCAAGTCTTTGCTGGTTTATGCAAAAGAAGAGTTAAAAGTATGCACAGTATATGAAAGTAACTTGCAAGTACCTGTGAAGAAACTCACAAGTATCGGGTGATCTCTGCAAAATGAGAGTTAGGAAGAAACATGATATATGTGAGTAGCTTGCAAGTACCTGTGAAGAAACTTGCAAGGGTCTGCTAACCTCTGCAAGAAGAGAGTTAGGAGCAGGTATTGTATATAAAAAATAAGCTGCAAGTACCTGGATATGACTTGTGGGTGTCTGTTGATCGCTACAAAGAGAAGAGTTAGAAACAGACGATATATATGAAAGGAGCTTGCAAGTACCAGTGGAGAAGGCTTGCAAGTGTCAACTAGTCTCTGCAAGAAAAGAGTTAAGAGCAAACATGTCTATGAAAGAAGCTTGCAAGTACCTGTGGAGAAGTCTTGCAAGTGCTAACTGTTGGTGAGATAAGGCCGATATGACCAAGTAGTAAGGGAAATGCCTGATGAGGTCTTTATCATGAAGCCCAGATTAATAAATCGAGCGTTAACTGTTGATATGGCTGGATGGACATGATCAGATTAGCAGAGAAGTGACTTGACGAATTCTGCCAATCTTAACTAGATTATAGTAGCAGGGCTTGATGATCAAGGATTGCAAGATTCTTTGATCACTAAGTAGAGAGCTTGTGAGTCATCATCTGAGAGAGCTTAAGCAAGCTATGTACATGAGACGAGCACGAGCAAAGCGGATATTTGCTAATCCTTTTAAGAGGTCGGATTAACATGTTCACCTGTGAAAGAAGGCAAGTGACAAAAAAGGAGGTCTATACTCGGAGATGACTAAAGAAGGCTAAATACTGCCACAGGTGTTCCCCGTGGGCCTTATGCATCGCTTGCCTGAGGAAATCACCCCGAGTATAGTCCTACTCAAAGCTGGCTGGCCGCGCATCCTCTAGGAGGGCACAAAAGAGAAAAGCAAGGGAAAATCCTGAGAAGGATTGCAAGATGCACTGCTCTCTTGCCTTGGTCACAAGCATCACTGATCAATGAGACTAGTTGCACTAAGTGGCCTATTGCTTGTTTGTGGATTGATCAGTGGAGTTTTGGAACCCACGAAGGTACAGATCGAGAGTACCAGAGAGTGTTCAGCCATTACAGTTGTGAGATGATCAAAGAGACAAGGCTACGCTTGATCGTCATTGCTTGTCCATCAAAGATCACTGTAACTGTAATTTATCCTTTGCGAAGCATAACAGAGCTAACACATGGGGCTCCCCTAGCATGCACTCTGTATCAGATGCCGGCTAGGATCCAAAGTCTGAAGCCCAACGTCGTAGATTGAACGGCTTCCACTACACATATGGGTATACTCCCGCCATATGTGGTCGAAGCAGTTGTGCCAGAGAACAATCCATGGAGGGAGCATTCCAGACTCGGCGATATCTCATTGGTGTAGTGATCTCTTTGGCAAAGAGAAAAGAGGAGGTAGAAGCATCACAAGAAGGGAACTGTGTTAGTATGAGATCACAGATAAAAACTATGCTGGAAAGCAAGAAAGAACACTGAGAAATGTTTGGTAAAATGAAAATGTCTGAAAAAGAAAGAGCAAGGGATGAGATAACCCATCAAGGTTGTGAGGAGCTTTGGAGGACTGTGAAGTCCATTGCTTGCTTAAAATAGCCTTCCAAGCACACCCTCATCGTCGACATCGAAGCATTCGACAGCTTGGTTAACAACGAGGAGAGGAGGCTCTTCGACTAGATTCACTCCTTTTGAGGAGCAAGGAACATCTGCAACTTTTTTGTCCTTTGTAATTACTGGTTCAGGGCGATCTTCTTTGGGAAGCAGGTCACACATCTTACCCTGCCGGAGCATCCTTTGCACAAGCTGGCGGAGTGCTCGACAGTCTTCTGTTAGGTGGCCTGACTATTTGTGAAATTCACAGTAATGTTCTGAGTCCTTAGACCTTTGATCGGATGGTCGATAGGGCTTCTTGTAGTTTGTCCTATCTTTCATAATCTGGACAACTTCTTGCATGGCCTCGTCAAAATTAGACTCGTGCAAGTCATTGTATTGTTGGTGATGAACTGCAGCTATTTGTAAAGGCGGAGCTAGTGACAGTAAGGGGTCTTGAGCACGATCACGGCTCGAGAAGGAGTATCGATGGCGTTGAAACCTTCTCTCCTTTTTTGAGTGAGCTGAAAAATGATTGTGAGGAGACCTTGGAGGATGCTTGCGAGAGAGATCTTCCTCAGATAATAGCTTGGAGATGAAGTCTGGGTTGCTCTTTTCGCCTCGGATGTACGAGTTGGCTAGAGCAATCAACTCTTGGTATGTTCTTGGCGCTCGGACATTGGCTTCAAACTTGAGAGGCCCTTCACGGAGACCGTGGATAAGAGCCACTCGGTACATTTCTTGATCAGTAATATCGATGTCCAAAATCGTTCTTTGGAATCGATCAACGAATTGAGACCAAGTCTCATTCCCGCGCTGCTTGATCGCAAAGAGGGCTTCAAGACCGCCATTTCTATTGGTTGAGGTAGAGAACCTGAGCAAGAACTCCCGTCGCAGATCAGCGAAGGAAGTGATGGAGTGGGGACGAAGGCCATAGAACCAGTCCCTCACTTGCCCATCGAAAGTAGTGACAAGAAGTTTGCACTTAGTCGCATCTGTAAGGGTTTTGAGAGCAACGGCTGACTCAAAGGCTTGAAGGTGTTTCACTGGATCAGTCTCTCTAGTGTAGATTGACAGTCGAGGCTCTCTGAAGTTTGCTGGAGTAGGCTCATGGCGAACATTCTCTGTGAATGGTGAAGGCTCTTCTTGATCTTGTACAACATAAGGATAAAAATGAGCATAAGCTGCAGCTGCAAAAGAAGCAGGAGGATAGAAAGGAAAAGTTGTTGCAGGAGGAGAAAATGTAGGAGCTGTAGGGTAGCGGTGACTTACATGAAAGTTGAGAAATCTAGCAGGACTTCCCCGTGCTGCTTCCCGGAAGAAGTTTTGGGGAGCGACAAACTCTTCATCTTGAGCTGACAAAGGAGCTGCAGGGGCTTGCGGGAAGGTTGCTGTGAAAGGAGGAGGATAGACCGACGGGAAAGCTGGAGGATAAGCTCGTTGATGCTCCAAAGTTGGTGCTGGATTGATCGGAGCAGCTGAAGCAGCTGAGGTTGTTGTTGGATTAGCATCTAATCGCTGTGTGATCACAGCAATCATTTGGTTGATCGCTTGGAACTGTTGAGCATTCTCACGGCGCGACTGCTCAAAGGCTTCCCAGAGAGGATCATCTCTAGGACTTGGAGCAAAGTTCTCGGCTGGTTGATGATCTGACATGGCTAACTATCGCTGTTCACCGTCTGAACAGATCTGAAGGCCGCGTGTTAACTATTGATGTGCGAGAACCGCACCGGGGCAGCTAACACGGAGGGGAGTGTGTTCAGTCTCACAAGCTAGGAGGGGAAGAGGACGAAAGGATGCAGGGAAAGAGGAGAAGAGGGAAGCTTCTGAGTGCTCAAGAGTGGAGCAAGCAGCCTGTCAAGGAGGTTGCGGGGATTGAGGAGAGTGTTGATGACCAGAGAAGAAGCTTGATCAACAGAGAAGGCTGATCAAGAGAGGAAGAGGTTGATAAGGAGCTGCCGAGCAGACGAGTACTTTGACGGTTGTGCTTGCATGTTGATTGCCGAGAGAGCTGAGCTAGAGGGGGGGGGGGGGGGGGGCTGCTAGCAGCGGCAACAGCAGACTTCGCCTGCCGTGGCTTAAATGCCACTCTTCCGACGAGCTTTCCTTTTATTAATAGCGAGAGTTACATGTTTGCCTATACACCTTTACAACAAAGCATTAAAGGGGTACAAAAGGAAGCTGGCGGCTAAGGGAGAAGAATGACAGAGGAGACCGAGCGGACTGAAGAGTGCAGTCGGCAGGCCGCGCGGACTGGAGATTAAAAGGAGATCGCGCGGACTGGACAGACAGGCCCACATGCCGCGCGAATAGAGAAGGTGGCTCGCGCGGACTGAGAAATGGAGTCTGCAGGATGGCTAGTTGGCTGGGTGCGAGCACCTTGGCGATGATCGTCTGGCGATGATGATCCCCATGTGAGAGGTAAGGGGGTCTATTTATAGGCCCGAGGAGGCAACAACTTGCGATGAAGTTACCCCCTGTGAGACGGTAACTTGAGCGGATGGAGTCGGAGTCCGCCGAGTCAGACATAGGCCGCGCGGTCTGGGAGACTGTTCTGGAGTTGATGCTACTGATGGTGAACTGAATGGCAGACCTCGAGGCGAGTCCGCGGAGTCCGCTGCTGCTGAGTTGAGATTGTCCGCCTACTGTTGGAGTGGCGGATGCTGGAAGCTATGTGGCAAGCTGTGAGGCGAATCTGCGGAGTCCGCCACAGCTGAAAGCGAATGCGAGCTGAGGAGCGCCCGCTGAGTCTGGCGAGTCCGCACGAGAGTATGCGGACTGGGACTACCTTCTGGAGGGCTTGATTCCTGGCAGGCTAGAAGGAGGCCGTCACTACTGACTGAGTCCGCAAGGAGGCTGCAGACTGAGCGAGAAACTGGCACTACTGGTTGAGCCTACGACAGTCCTGCAGATTGAAGAGGAGTTGACCCCACTTTTGCCGATCAGCTGGTGCTGATTAAGGGAAGGGGTGGACTACATAGGGAGTCTGCCGAGTCCACGGATGCTGCAAGGCTGAGTCCGCTTTCATTGGAGATGGTGAGCCTAGCTGTTGAGGCTGTTAAGGTTCAGCGATGAAGGCGGACTGAGAGTATTCATTGTACTTCGAGTCCGCCCATCTTGCGAGGAACTTGGACGCTATTGCTGGTCTTTGCGGGTAGCCAGAGCTGGAGTCCGCGCCCTGCAGGCGGACTAGAGGAGTCGGTTGCCCATGCAGCTGGGTGAAGGTATATGCGACCTGTTGCCGGCTTGGGCGGATAGGTAGTTGAGTCCGGCAGAGAGAGACCTGCGGATACAACCTCGCGGTTTAAGCTGAAAAAGAGGGAGGCCTGCAGAGGCAGACTGCGGAAGCAGTCCACGGACCCTACCGACCAGGGAAAGGCGTGCGACCTGGGGGATCAGACTGCTGAGACCGTGCAGGCCGCGCGGCCTGAGCAGTCAGAGAACTCTGTCCTCCCAACCTAGGGCATCGCGGCCTCCAGGAGGAACCCAGGGCAGGCCGCGGTGAGCGAGCTGGCTCCCTTGGGAAGGATTGCCGATTTCGGGGTTAACAAGGATGGCCCGACGAGCTTTGACTCGGTTGATATTTGTAATAGATGGGATGGTCCGGGGAGCTTTAGCTCGGTAATGATACATAAGGTTTCATGTGCATAAAGTAAAGATGGTGGGTCTTCGGTATTGGAGTGTCGATGCACTGATGCCAATACGTTAACTCGGCAAGTGTGGCTAGCACTTCACCAACTGAAGTCTGGTGCGCCAGATGGCAAGAGTACGCAGGAGCTCCGCTTAGTGCACCAGCATTCAAGCATACGATAGGTCTGACCAGTAGTGCGTTACTGGTTTAGAGGTGGGAGAGGCCCAACCCACTACTTCCGTCCACCACTACGGAGGTATCCTGGGAGGTTCGGCTCCAGAAAGGGGGAACAAAAGGTCTGTGTGCACAGAGTCGGGTGGGTGAGTTGTACTTGCATGATCGCATCATAAACCACTTGCATGTCATAGCATAATCATAGCATAAAACCCCTGTCACCTATTGTATAAGTGGTATAGGACGCTTATACAATCGACCCTGCAAAACGACCCCTTGGTCTATAAGCTTGTGTGGGCAAGTTTATAAATTAAGGTTAAAATTCTTTATATATATATTGCTGATAATAACCGACACCCCAACATATAAATTGGCATGAGACTTTTTATACGATGGGAGCCCTGTAAAAGATCCCTTGCTTATATGTTTCCGTATAAGTTAAGCTTACTTTTCATACTTTACTTTACTGCCACATGTACTATAAAAATTGCTAGTATATGTCCGCTGCCATCTGTTTCTTGATTACTCTCCACCTTCAAGTCCTCCCCTTTCTTCCTCTCCGCTCGGTGCCTAGGGGCCATGGGGGAAGGGGTGGGGGATGATAGGACTTAGTCTTTTAGACTAACGGTTTTCGAACCACATCATTTAGGGGATCGTGGAGCCCAGCATGGAGGAACAGCCCCGCAGGTCGGCACGCTTGGAGATGGGGCAGTCTAGCACCGGAGTTCAGATGGTGGGGACTATGAGCCCCTGTCCTTAGTTGTATTTTATTTTTCTTCCGCTTGAGTGACTATGTAGTGAGGATTTGATGTAGCGGGCTTAAGCCCTTATTTTCAGTACATTATATTTTGTGGACTCTCCCTTCGTGGAGATTATATTACTCTGATGTGATTGTATTTTGTGGACTTTTGGTTAGAGTTTTACCACTCTTATGCTTACTCTACTTATGTTGCTTTTCTATGATCGAATTGGCCGGCAGAAACGACGTTTCGCAGTGATGACCCTTCAGGGCGTGAAGGTGTCATCGCTAAGCGGCGGTTCTGGGCCTAAGACCCCGGTGTTGAAAAGAAAAAAAGGGGGTCATACAAGTGGTATCAAAGCAAACCTTGATCGAAAAGTAACAGTACACAACCCCTGGGTCACCCCCGTGCGAGTTTAGTTTGGGGACAAACTAAGCAACAGAAGCAGTGGTGTGCCCTTATGGGGGATCACATGGAAATTGTCCACTTTTTATTAGGTATTGAGTCGATTACCTACTAATGCAGTTTGCTTTGCAGCCCCCAGCTCAACCCACTCCAAAAGGCGGAGCCCAGCAGACTCCAGACAATACACCACCTCCCCCGGTCCCCACTCCATTCCTACAGTCAGATATGGAACAAACTCTGACAACCATCTTGGAAGCTTTTAGGGCTCAACAGGTTCCGACTCTGCAGCCAAACCCAGGGGCCAACTGGCTGAGCATGTTCCGAGGACTTGCTCCCCCATCCTACTTGGGGACTGAGTCGGCCGTTCAAACAGAGGAGTGGCTGGATATTATATATGAGATGCTGACCGGGATACGGTGCCCTTGGGAGGAGAGGGTTCCCTTGGTGATCTCCTGCCTGGAGATTTCTTGAGAGGATTTCAGGGGCGCGCTGTTGGAACACTTTTTTCCACAGTCGGACAGGGACGAGCTGGAGGATAGATTTTTGCAGTTGAGGCAAGGGAACAAGACTGTGGTGGAGTACCACCGAGAGTTCAACCATCTAGCTCGGTTTGCAGACTCTTATCAGTTAGACGAGGCAGGATATACCAAAAGGTTCTACAAGGGTCTATGAGAGGAGCTGAGGGAGACTCTACTATTTGTATCTGACGGGTCCATTTCCCGGATACTAGAGATGGCAAAAAGGATAGAGGCTGATTGGCAGGCTACTCGGGGCTGGAAATAGCCAGTGGAGGATCAGGGTCGAGGAGTAAGGAACGATCAGAGATGAGCCTGTATCACAAATGGGAGGGGGGTCGAGGACCAGCCTCGTCAGGAGGCAATACAGGACATAAGGGAGCCAGTGGTGGTGGCTCCACCACCTCTTCAGACAAGGGAGGGACAGAGACCCAGGGGAATGGCATATCCCCCGCCAGAATGCTTCAATTGCCATCAGGTGGTGCACATCAGGAGGAACTGCCCCATGAGGGAGGCACCCGCACCAGCACCACCGGCTGCCCAGCCAGCGCAATAACTTGGAGGCCGAGGTCGTGGCCGAGGACGTGGATACCATAGCAGCGATCATAGACAAGAAAGGGAGCAGGTGTATGCTTTGGACCTATCGCAACCTCGGAACCCAGAGCAGGTTATAGCAGGTACGCCAAGATGTTTAATTGTTTAAATAGAATCCCCTTTCTCAGTTGTCAAATTTGTACAACTGCACTAGGTAGAATAAATAGGAAAGAAAACTCGTTATAGAATACTAAGACATTTAACCACCCCAGGTATAGTCTTCATCAGCGGCAAGCCCGCCTATACACTATTCGACATGGGTGCTTCGCACTCGTTCGTGTCGGAGGCCTTCGTGGAAGGGCTGGAAGGAGTGGAGCGGTTCACTGGCCTGATGAGGAGGGTGCGTCTACCCGACGGATCGGAGCTATTCACCTCTGCCCACTACAACATGGAGGCGGAGATTGGCAGAAAGTCATTCGAAGTATCGGCAACGATCCTAAGGATGCCAGTCTTCGAGCTGATCTTGGGCATGACATGGTTGCACTGGAACCATGCCCAGATTGATTGCCAAGCAAAGAGGATCACCGTGAGGCACGGGGACTCTGTCATTATCATCAAAGGCATAAGACCTGCCTATCGTATGCTCTAATCTTCAGTACAGGCCGTTAAGGCCCATTTGCAAGAAGAGGAGGTTTATCAGATTCTATTTGAGATGGCGGAGGCCAAGGAGTCTGTGGAAGACATCCCGGTGGTGTGAGATTTTGCTGACATATTTCTAGAGAAAATGCCAGGACTACCTCCGCACCGAGAGTAGGACTTCTAGATACAGCTTGTGCCAGGGGCCAAGCCGGCATCTAGGTCCCCTTACCGGATGGCCCCGAAAGAGTTGACAGAGTTCCGAAGTCAGTTGTAGGAACTAGTAGAGGCAGGGTTTGTCCGGCCAAGCTCTTCGCCGTGTGGAGCCCCAGTGCTATTTGTCAAGAAGTAGGACAAAAGTATTCGCTTGTGTATTGATTATTGAGCACTGAACAGACTGACGGTCTGGAATACATACCCGCTGCCTCGGATTGACGAGTTGTTCGATCAACTGGAAGGAGCGCATTTCTTCTCGAAACATGACTTGAGCTCAGGTTATTACCAGCTACGGATTCGAGAGGAGGACATTCTGAAGACCGCCTTCAGTAGTAGGTAAGGACTGTTTGAGTTTACAGTGATGCCCTTCGGTCTCACAAATGCGCCGTCAGCATTTATAAGTCTCATGAACAGGGTATTCGAGGAGTATTTGGATGTATTAATCATCGTATTTATTGACGACATCCTCATCTACTCAAGGACGGAGGAGGAGCATACACGACACCTGACTTTGACTCTAGAGTGGCTACAGGAACATCAACTGTACGCGAAGTTCAGCAAATGCCAGTTTTGGGTAAAGGAGGTGGCCTTCTTAGGTCATATCATCAGCGGTGCCGGGTTGGCAGTAGACCCGGCCAAGATTCGGGCAGTTCAGGATTGGCCACCGTTGAAGACAGCTACGGATGTATGTTGCTTCCTGGGACTTGCCGGATATTACCGGAAGTTTGTCGAAGGATTCTCCCGGATTGCACTCCCTCTTTTATCCCTGACGGAGAAGGAATCCCCTTTCATTTGGACGCCCCAGTGCGAGGCGGCCTTTGTGGAGTTGAAAGGATAGCTTACCTCATCTCCCATTCTCGCTCTTCCGACGGGAAGGGAGGGATTCCAGGTGTATACGAACGCCTCATACCAGGGGATGGGTGTCGTTCTGATGCAGAACGGGCATGTAATAGCCTACGCCTCCCGACAGCTGAAGATACATGAGAAGAACTATCTGGTGCATGATCTGGAGATGGGTGCAGTGATCTTTGCTCTGAAGATTTGGCAACACTACTTCTATGGGGTTCACTGTTACATCTTCTCAGATCACAAGAATTTGAAATATGTGGACACCAATAAGGAACTCAACATCAGACAGAGATGTTGGGTGGAGTTCCTGTCGGATTACCAGTACACCATGCACTACCATCCCGGGAAGGCGAACGTGGTGGCAGATGCTCTGAGCTAGAGAGGAGATACCTTAAGGAAGGGACCACAAATGATGTCCATGGAGCTAGTCCAGTCTTTCAGAGATATGTAAATATCCCTAGTGTCTGAGAATGATCCAGATTTGTACATGGAGTATCTAGCATCGATGGTTGCCATAGATGATATTCGGGACCTCATCCGGGATGGACAGAAGACATATGCATGGGTAGAACCGATATTCCAAGCCTTGGAGGAGGGTGCGACAGGAGATTATTCACTGAGAGATGGATTGTTATACTTCAGAGGCAGGGTCTATATACCCGCAGGAGGTCAGATTCGGGAGGACATCGTGGCGGAAGCACATTGTAGCAGATATTCTATACACCCGGGGATCCCCAAGATGATGGCAGACTTGAAGAAGATGATGTTCTGGCCGGGGATAAAGAAGGACATTACATACTTTATGACTCATTGCGGGACATGCTAACTGGTGAAGGCGGAGTGCAGAAACCCCGCGGGATTGCTACAGCCACTTCCGGTGTCAGAGTGGAAATTTGAGGACATCGCGATGGATTTCCTTCATGGCCTTCCCCGATCACGGACAGGAAACGATTCGATTTGAGTCATCGTCGATCGGCTGACGAAGGTGGCCAGATTCATTCCGATCAGAAAATATGACTCGGTTGGGGTACTAGTGCGGAGATTTGTAGAGTAGTTCATTCGTTACCATGGGGTGCCCAGGACGATCGTGTCAGATCGGGATGGTCGGTTCACATCTAGGGAGTGGAGATCTGTGCAGGCTTACTTAGGCACGTGACTGACCTTCAGCATAACATTTCATCCCCAGACGGATGGGCAGACGTAACACACCAACCATATATTGGAGGACCTCCTAAGGCTATGCATTCTAGATTGAAATGAACCTTGGGAGAAGCTTTTACCACTGGTCGAGTTCTCCAATAACAACAACTACAGTCCAGTAAAGGGATGGCTCCTTATGAAGCCTTGTACGAAAGGAGATGTAGGACTCCACTTTCATGGATTCAGGATGAGGATCCGAAGGCGTTGGGATTGGATTTTGTCAAAGACACCGAAGCTCAGGTGAGACTGATACGAGACAGAATGTTGAAAGCGCAGAGCCGACAGACTAAGTACTATGACGTCCGACACCGTCAGGTAGAGTTTTAGGTGGGAGAGCTGGTTTTCTTGAAGAGCCGGCCCATGCATGGAGTTTCACGAGTGCATGGTCGGAAGAAGAAGCTCAGCCCTAGGTATATGGGCCCTTACATCAAGGAGCAGATCGGACCCCTAGCATATATGCTGGAGTTGCCACCGAAACTGATGGGTTTACACGACGTGTTACATATTTCTTCACTTAGGAGGGCTCTAATACGCCCGGAGCAGCAGATTTCGACCACAGATGGACCGGTAGCTTCAGACCGGTCAGTTCACTTGGAGCCGGTTCAGATCGATGACGGAGGAGTACAGATCTTGCGTCGCAAGAAGGTTCCGTTAGTCAAAGTTCTGTGGAGAAACCACGGCCAGGAGGAGCATACCTGGGAACTACAGGACCTGATGCGACAAAAGTATCCAGAGCTGTTCAGTCAGGTATAACTCACAACCTCTCAAGATGTTAAATTTACTTTCCTGTTTTAAACTTGTAGGGCTGCTCTAGGAAGAGTAGATGCTAATCTTTTGTTTATTGGGATCTTGGCTTTGCCAATTGGGCGAATTGGTCATAGATTTAGGTTTCCCTTTAAACCCCACTTAGCAAACATGGAGTCGAGATGTAATCTTTCACTTCTTATGGGATGTTACAAGCTTCTTTTTCTTTAATAGAAATTCCCATAGGCTTAACCTTGATTTCGGGGATGAAATCTTTGTTTTGTTTATTGGGATTTGTAACATCCCGTTTCCAACTAGACCCTTAAGATTGGTTTTGGCCATGACTAGGTCATGACAAAACCCAAGGAAGCTAAAAGTGCCAAGTGATAGAAGGCCAAGGTGAGAATCACCTTGGTCTGCCTATGGCACACCCTCATCACAAAACCTAGGGTTTGACCTTAGGGCTTCACCATGACTCCATGACCCCACCACAACATCACTAACCTATCAGAGGGTCCAGTAGAGCCTTAAGGGTCCATTGGAGTCAACCCAAAGTGGCCAATTTTGACCTAGGACCACCATAGGCCTAAATTAGGCAAGGTGCCCTAATAAAGGGCAGTAGGCCTCTAATGTGCCCAACCAACCTTGCCCAGGTCTTCCTAGACCTAAAGTGAGGTCAATGGGTCACTACGGATATATTGGGGTCAGCCCTAGAGGCCAAGTTGACCAAAGTCAATACAAGCCCCTAATCTGGTCAAAGTACCCTTTCTAAGGGTAGGTGACCTCCAAAGTGCAAGGTAACCATACTGTTGGGTATTGTATCCACAATGTACCTGATTTGAAGAAGCCCCTGGACAAGCTAAGGTCAATAGACAATGTATTTGATAAACTCTTTCAAAGTTGTGCTTGCAGTTTCTCCACGCTAAGTGCACACCAATGTCAGGGTGCAGTAGGTCAATATACACGGGTCTGCACGACGTAATCCATCGTTGAGCAGATCAGTGTGTTGCCCTACGTGTACTCTCTCAATTGGAGTGCACTTACTTTCAAGTACAGGGCAGTTCATATGCAAGAGAAGACAAGGAGCATGGATGGATCAAGGAGCAGCTCCTAGGCGGAAGACGAAAATTCGTCCAAGGAAAATTCGACGAGAATCACCAAGTGATTCTCGCTGATTCGGCGAGAATCACTAGTGATTCTCGCCGAATCGACGAGAATCATTAGTGATTCTCGCCAACTCCTTCTGGCTACCTCAATACGGTGCCAAGTAAGATTCGGCGAGAATCACTAGTGATTCTCGCCGAACCAGTGGCCAAGCAGCCCATGTATACAAAGTGAATTTCGTTGAGAATCAATAAGTGATTCGGCGAGAATCACTAACGATTCTCGACGAATCGCCGAGAATCACTTGGTGATTCTCGCCGATTCATCAAGAATCGCCTGCGATTCTCGCCGATTTTTCCTTGGCGTTTTCTCTGGAATCTCCTGAACCGGATTCTGCCGCTGTTAAATTCCTGGACCGGGATTTGGGGATTTCTATTGTGGGTCCCACAAACGGTCATATTGGAAAACTTCTACAGTATTTATATACAGGTATTTTGAACGGAATACCGACACAGAAAGAAGCCGAGCTAGCGGAAACCCTAATATCGCGAAATCTCTCCGCCGCCTCCGTCGCCGCTCGCGCAAGTCCGTCGCCGCTGCTGATCGTTCTTCTTCCCGATCTCCGGCGACAGAAGCCTAGCAAAGCTAGAGTCTCACGTGTCTATCCAGAGATCTCTTGTCTCTCGATTCGTTGACCGGGAAAAACTCCCCCGTCCGAATCGATCGAGACGACCGATCCTAGAGTGACCGTTGGTAGACCTAGTTTGCTTTGCAACGAAGTTTGGATCTCAAAGTACTGCAGCAGCGCATCTTCGTTGCCGCCGATTCCGAACCAAGCCGCCGCTCGGATTGCCGCCGCCGGTTCCGGGAGATCCTCTCCAAGAGAGACCAAGGTCGTAGACTCTTCATCGACTTCAAGAACACGTCATCGAACAAAGAGGAACACCGTAGTCTCCAAAAGAAGTTTGTATTACGTGTACACTCTATATTTAATTTCGTTGTAAAGGAACTTTTGTTCCGTGATTGTAAGGGTTGGGTGCAACCCATTTTGTGGGAGTGTTGACTCTCACGTGTGGAAGAGCTCCTTCCGTTAGTGCAGGGATTGGATTTCAATCCCGTTGGAGAAGTGACCGAGTCGTCCCTTGTTGGGGAGATAGGTCGAAGGGGGAAAGTGGATGTACCTAAGTCGGGGAACCACTATAAATTTCCTGTGTTTTCTGTGTGCTGTGCTCTTTATTCTTATTGTTCATGCACTATTATAAATTCCGCAAAAGCGCTACACGTCACCTATCCCCCCCCATAGGTGCACATAGTTGACACTTGATGGACTTTCAAGTGGTATCAGAGCCAGGTTACTCAACAAAAAGGTTAACACCTTGAGTTGAATCCTGCCACTAGTGTCAACAAGGAGACATACATCTACTATCGACGGGCTCAAGTACTCCGGCAAGATCCCAGTGTGCAACAGACTCAACTTTCCTATCTGGAAGGAAAGGATCAGGTTCTACATGGAAGCAGTGGATCCTCGACTTTTCATGATCGTGCTAGAGGGACCTTATGTCCCCACTAAGGCCTCCACCATCGATCCCACCAAGAAAGTGCCGAAGACACTCTCTGAAATGGACAAGGATGAGATGGTACTAGTGGGTCTTGACATGAAGGCAAGAAACATCCTGGTCAGTGCAGTTGATGACTCTATGATGCAGAACTTCAGCAACTGCAGGACAGCTCAGGAAATCTGGCAGTGCCTGATCATTCTAATGGAGGGCACAGATGAAGTGAGGGATGATCGGAGATCCCTCCTGAACCAGAAGTATGAGGCCTTCAGACAAGGGCCGAAGGAAGAGATCGGGGTCACCTACGAGAACTTCCTAAAGATTGTCAATGCCCTCAAGGGGTACGGAAGAGTGTTCACTAATGGTGAACTCAATGACAAATTCTTTAGGTCCCTTACTAAGGAATGAGACACAAAGATCTGCGCCATCAGAGAATTTGGCAGACTGGCAGAAACTGATCCACAAATTCTGTTTGGGAAGCTGATGTCCTATGAGCTTCAGCTGAACACCAGGAAAACTGAGGAAGAAGCAGAAAAGGCTGCTGCAATGGAAAAGACTGTGGCTCTAAAAGCCAGTCACTCCAGAAGAGGCAAGGGTACGGTGTCGTACCGTGCCAGGAAAAAGGATGAGGAGGAGGACTCCGAGCCATGCTCCTCGAGCTCAGAGCTGTCAGAGGAGGATTTCTCCCTCATCACTCGAGAATTCAAGAAGTTCCTCAAGATGAGGAATCAAAGAAAGAGTGACGGCTCCTCCTCCAGGCTTCAGAAGAAAAACTACTCTTCTGACAGGTATGCATCTAGACCGAACAAACATCGCTCCTCTGACATTATCTGCTTTGGATGCAACAAGCCAGGACACGTCGTGGCCGACTGCTATCAAGGCAAGAGGGAAAAAGGAAAAGAAGAGGAGCACAAGTCCTCCAGAGACAAGAAGAAGGAGCGAAGCTACATCGCTAAACGGCCAAAGACACTAAGTGAGTCTGATTCCTCAGACTCCAGTGATGATGAAGAAGCCTACTTAGGGCTGGTGGGTCGATCGGACTCAGAAGGAGAATGCCCCCCATTTACTGGGAAGGTAAAAGCTCACACCCCTCTCTCTGACTCCGACTCTGATCCTGAGTCTCAGGATGATGAACCTGAGGATGGCCCTTCGGCCCGTGAAGCTGAGCTCCTCGAAAAGTATGAGCTTCTGCTCAACACTTTCGACGAGTGCCGCAAGAGACTGAAGGCTGAGAAGAAGGAAGTAAAATTCCTTAAGGGTGAGTGTGTATCCCTAAGGGAAGAGGTCACTAGCTTGATTTCTCTCAGACAGGAGCACCTTGACCTAACTTCAAAGCACTCAGAGTCTTTGAAGCTCCTTGATCTTAAGCAGGAGGAAGTCAACAAATTGGAAGAACTACTTGCGGCAGAAAGGAAGATCGTACAGATCTTCTCTATGCCAAAAACAGTTCTTCCAGTCGTTGACACCTTCCCTGCTCAGGCCAAAGGAGCTGGCTTGGGGCATATAGGGGCATCTGGTTCTTCATCTAGGAGAAACAAGAACCAGAGGAAGAATAAGGCCGCCAAGAAGGCCTCTGCTGATGAAAAGGGTAAGGCTCCTCTTAGTCCTGTTGCGTTCAGAAAGCCTGGCTTTCCTTGCAACCAACATGACTTTGAGTCAACATTTGGGCATCATTTCCGGCCCTCGGTTGCAAAGCCTAAGAGCCGGTATGACGGTTGGAACTTCCCCCAGAACTTTGGTGAGAGTGCCTTCAAGGCACCTTATGAGGAAATCCACATAGGAAATTATGGTCCGTTCTCTAGCGGCCATAATGGAAAGCAGGCACCAAAAGCCAAACCTGTTATTCAGAAGGTGACAAAGTCATGTGACTGTTGTCACCATGAGGCCTCCACCTCCAGATCCAAGGCCCCAGCTGTACCCACCGTTCCCAGGGTAAGGCAGGAGCCTAGGAAGAGATACAATCGGTTCGACTGTTGGTGCTGTGGCAAAGTCGGTCACTTTGCCGTAGATTGTTGGTTTAATCCAAGGTACTCCGAGACTCCCCAAGTTAGCAATGCGAGGCCGACCACTCGTAGGGTTAACCATCCGAGGGAGAGTGTGCTAACCAGGAATCTAGGACCCAAGTTCGATTGGGTTCCTAAGGCAAATTAATTTTGTTTTGCAGGAATGTCCAAAGGCCATCAAAACACCGATCTGGTATTTGGACAGTGGATGCTCCCAGCATATGACTGGGACTAGAAGCCTGCTGCGTGATTACACTCCAGTCGAGAATGGACCCAAAGTCATCTTTGGAGGGTCAGATCGAGGAGTCACCAGAGGTTACGGTATGATTTCCAACGGTATAATCTCTATCATCGACGTGGCTTATGTTGAAGGGTTAAACCATAACCTGATCAGCGTAAGTCAGTTATGTGACAAAGGTTATGACGTTAAGTTCTGTAAGGATAAATATCTGATAATTTCACGTACCTCTTCTGAGACGGTATTATCAGGCATTAGGAGCAGAAATATCTTCTTCTTAGATTTTCTTAGTATAGATTCATCTACCCCCGTATGCCTTGTCGCAACAGGCAGTGCATCTCTTTGTGAACAATGGCACAAGAGATTGGCACATATTAATTTCAAGACAATTAGTATGCTATTTTCTAAGAACTTAGTAAGAGATGCTCCCAGTATCAAGTGCATCAAAGATAGCCCCTGTCCTGCATGCCAGATGGGCAAACAGACTCGGGCTACCTTTAAGAGCATTGCAGACAAAGACTCCTCCCGATGTCTTTACCTGTTACATATGGACTTGTTTGGTCCAATGCAAGTTCATAGCTTGGGAGGCAAGTCATATACGCTAGTGATAGTTGATGATCACTCTCGGTTTACATGGGTGTTCTTTTTGAAACGGAAGTCAGATACTTTTGACATCTTCACTAATTTTGTCAAGCAGGTTCAGAACGAATTTAGCTGCTCCGTGGTCAAAATCAGAAGTGACCATGGAACAGAATTCGAATCTGGTGCTATGACAGAATTTTGTGAAGAACAAGGTATCTTTCATGAGTTTTCCTCCCCGCGCACTCCTCAGCAAAATGGAGTTGCGGAGAGAAGAAATAGAACACTCATTGAAGCCTGCACGATAATGTTGAAAGACGCTTCTCTCCCGGAATACTTTTGGGCAGAGGGTGTCAATACGGCTTGTCATGTACAAAACCGCGCATTGATCAACAAGCATCATCGTAAGACGCCTTACGAACTACTGAAAGGCAGGAAACCAATCATGTCCTACTTGAGGATTTTTGGTTGCAGATGCTATGTACTGAATAATGGGAAGTACCCGCGTACTAAGTTCGGTGAAAAATGCTTCGAAGGCATATTCATGGGCTATAGTGCCCACAGTCGGGCATATAGGGTCTTCAATAAGAAAACCCTAGTGGTAGAAGAATCAATAAATGTTGTATTTGATGAAGGAAGTTTGCTTCACAGCAACTCTTCCAGCGGTATTCTTGAAGATGCAGGTGCACGATTGAAACAGCTGAGTTTGGATGAGCCTGCTAAAGATGACACTCCTAAGTACGTCAAAGTATCCACCTCCACGTCATCTGAAAATATTGAAGATCAAGATGAAACAAATCTCTTGGAAGAAAGAGAAGCCCAAGCAGTAGTTGAAGCTCCAAACGCCAGACTTCTAGAGCTCCGGCACGTGCGGGATCATCCCAGAGATCAGATCATCGGAGATCCTCGTGTCGGTGTCAGAACTCGAAGAGGTACCATTAACGAAGTATTGCATCTTAGCTTCCTGTCACAGGTTGAACCAAAGAAGTTCGACGAGGCGAACAAGGATGCAGCATGGATTCTGGCCATGCAAGAGGAACTACATCAATTCGAACGCTGCAATGTTTGGACGCTGGTTCCCAGACCATACAAGCAGAATGTCATTGGCATGAAGTGGATCTTCAGAAACAAGCTGGATGAACATGGTGTCATCGTAAAGAACAAGGCCAGGCTGGTGGCTCAAGGTTACAGACAGGAGGAAGGGATTTACTTCGACCAGACCTTCGCACCAGTCGCAAGGCTCGAGGCAATCAGGTTGTTCCTGGCGTATGCTTCACACAAAGGATTCACGGTCTATCAAATGGATGTGAAATCGGCCTTCCTGAACGGAGACCTGAAAGAGGAAGTATACGTCGCTCAACCCCCAGGTTTTGTCGACCCTACTTATCCCAATCATGTTTATTTTCTTAATAAGGCCTTATATGGGTTGAAACAAGCTCCACGAGCTTGGTATGAGACTTTATCTAGTTTTCTTCTTGAGAACAAGTTCTCTAGAGGTAAAATAGATAAAACATTGTTTCTCAGGGAAGTCAAAGGCAAGATCTTGCTGGTGCAAATCTATGTCGATGACATAATATTCGGCTCAACGGACAACAATCTTTGCAAAAAGTTTTCTAAACTTATGCAAGGAAAGTTTGAAATGAGCAGTATGGGAGAGCTCAAGTATTTCTTAGGACTTCAAGTGAAACAGTCTGAGGATGGAATCTTCATCTCTCAGACGAAGTTCACAAATGAACTCCTTAAGAAATTCGGTATGGAGAGTGCAACCTCTATGAGGACTCCAATGGGATCCACCATGCCTCTGGATAAGGATGAGAAAGGTAAACCTTTCGATGAAACCAAATACAAAAGCATAATTGGATCCCTGCTCTACCTTACTGCCAGTAGACCGGATATTATGTTCTCCACATGTGTCTGTGCCAGATATCAGGTGAACACTAAGGAATCTCACTATGTCGCTGCAAAGCGAATTCTAAGATACCTTAAAGGTACTCCTAATCTTGGCTTGTGGTACCCGAGAACCAATGATGTCGAGCTAATCGGTTTTTCAGATGCTGATTTTGCAGGGAGTAGGGATGACAGAAAAAGCACTTCCGGGACGTGTCAATTCCTCGGAAGAAGGCTTATCTCATGGAATAGCAAGAAGCAGAACTGTGTGGCTACCTCCACAGCAGAATCTGTGTACATCTCAGCAGGCAGCTGTTGCGCACAACTCCTTTGGATTAGAAACCAGTTGGCCGACTACAACCTTCAGTTCAAGGACATTCCAATGTACTGCGACTCCTCCAGTGCAATTGCCATTGCCAACAATCCTGTCTCGCACAGCAGAACGAAGCATATTGAAGTGCGCTACCACTTCATTCGGGAGCATGTGGAAAACAAGGACATCTCTCTCTGTTATGTCCCCACGGACAAGCAGATTGCTGATATATTCACAAAGCCCTTAGACGAGCCCAAGTTCAATCTTTTCAAGACTGAATTGGGAATGCTCAATTATGACGATTGAAGACTACAGAAGCTCCAGACTCGTGCATGATCTGAGGGGGAGCAGGGAACTCCAGCGTGAGTATAGCTGCAAGAACTGAGGGGGAGCTAAGGGCCAAACGCTTCTGACCCCGATTTGTAGAAGCCGAAAAGGGGGAGATTACCCTCTCAGGGCCATGGCTAAGGTGGGCTAAGGTGGCTCCAAGCTTGCTCCCAAGAAATTGGTATTGGTAATAGATAACTCACTCAACTCACTTTTCAGTTTATGGTTTTCATTCTCATTTACTCTATTCACCTTAGCTTGTAGGGTTTAGGCTTCTTCAAATAGGGGGAGATTGTTGGGTATTGTATCCATAATGTACCTGATTTGAAGAAGCCCCTGGACAAGCTAAGGTCAATAGACTATGTATTTGATAAACTCTTTCAAAGTTGTGCTTGCAGTTCCTCCACGCTAAGTGCACACCAATGTCAGGATGCAGTAGGTCAATATACACGGGTCTGCACGACGTAATCCATCGTTGAGCAGATCAGTGTATATTGACCTACTGCACCTCTGACATTGGAGTGCACTTACTTTCAAGTACAGGGAAGTTCATATGCAAGAGAAGATAAGGAGCATGGATGGATCAAGGAGCAGCTCCTAGGCGGAAGACGAAAATTCGTCCAAGGAAAATTCGACGAGAATCACTAGTGATTCTCGCCGAATCGACGAGAATCATTAGTGATTCTCGCCAACTCCTTCTGGCTACCTCAATACGGTGCCAAGTAAGATTCGGCGAGAATGACTAGTGATTCTCGCCGAACCAGTGGCCAAGCAGCCCATGTATACAAAGTGAATTTCGTTGAGAATCAATAAGTGATTCGGCGAGAATCACTAACGATTCTCGACGAATCGTCGAGAATCACTTGGTGATTCTCGCCGATTCGTCGAGAATCGCCTGCGATTCTCGCCGATTTTTCCTTGGCGTTTTCTCTGGAATCTCCTGAACCGGATTCTGCCGCTGTTAAATTCCTGAACCGGGATTTGGGGATTTCTATTGTGGGTCCCACAAACGGTCATATTGGAAAACTTCTACAGTATTTATATACAGGTATTTTGAACGGAATACCGACACAAAAAGAAGCCGAGCTAGCGGAAACCCTAATATCGCGAAATCTCTCCGCCGCCTCCGTCGCCGCTCGCGCAAGTCCGTCGCCGCTGTTGATTGTTCTTCTTCCCGATCTCCGGCGACAGAAGCCTAGTAAAGCTAGAGTCTCACGTATCTATCCAGAGATCTCTTGTCTCTCGATTCGTTGACCGGGAAAAACTCCCCCGTCCGAATCGATCGAGACGACCGATCCTAGAGTGACCGTTAGTAGACCTAGTTTGCTTTGCAACGAAGTTTGGATCTCAAAGTACTGCAGCAGCGCATCTTCGTTGCCGCCGATTCCGAACCAAGCCGCCGCTCGGATTGCCGCCGCCGGTTCCGGGAGATCCTCTCCAAGAGAGACCAAGGTCGTAGACTCTTCATCGACTTCAAGAACACGTCGTCGAACAAAGAGGAACACCGTAGTCTCCAAAAGAAGTTTGTATTACGTGTACACTCTATATTTAATTTCGTTGTAAAGGAACTTTTGTTCCGTGATTGTAAGGGTTGGGTGCAACCCGTTTTGTGGGAGTGTTGACTCTCACGTGTGGAAGGGCTCCTTCCGTTAGTGTAGGGATTGAATTTCAATCCCGTTGGAGAAGTGACCGAGTCGTCCCTTGTTGGGGAGATAGGTCGAAGGGGGAAAGTGGATGTACCCAAGTCGGGGAACCACTATAAATTTCCTGTGTTTTCTGTGTGCTGTGCTCTTTATTCTTATTGTGCAGGTACTATTATAAATTCCGCAAAAGCACTACACGTCACCTATCCCCCCCATAGGTGCACATAGTTGACACTTGGTGGACTTTCACATACATAACCCTACCTAGACCTTACGGGAGATCAATGGGTCACTAGGGACTCTATAGGGGCAACCAAAAAGGTCAAAAAGACCAAGGTCAACCCAAGCCTACCTTGGGTCAACCTAGCCCAAATAGGCTAGCCCAAGTTCAAGCCTCCTCATGTGGCTTCTTTAGGAGATGATGTGTATGGATGGGCTGCCAATAGACCTCCAGATAGACCAAGTCAACTTGGTGACTAGGAGAGAGAGAGTGAGCTCCATTTCCATGGTTATGGAGGAGAGAGAAAAATGAAAGAGGAGGGAAGGAAGGGGCTCGACCAAGGTAAGGCTAAAGGCCACCTTTAATGGCTGAATTCAACTCCTCTATGGAAGGGGAGAAGTTTCCAGCCTCTTCCCTAGCCACCAAGGGCCTGGTTTAGCCCCCTCTACCATGGCCGAATGTAGCCATTAATGACCTTAATGGCCATTGATGATCCAGCCTCTCCCCTCCCCATCTGAGGCTTTAAACACCATTAGTGGTACGAGAGGAGGATTTCCCAATCCTTACCAGAAGAAACCGAGCCTCCCCACGGTGTATTTGCAAATACTGAGCAGCGCCGCCTTCAAACATGGCTTCCCAGCGATCTTCTCGACTTCAGGTCGCCGGCAAGGTCCTCCTCCTCCCCTTAACTCATGAATAGATCGTAGCAATGTCTAGGTTCAAGGTTCGGGCTCAATTGAGCCCGAATCAATTTTGTATTTCCATAGTATCGGGCCAAGACATATCTTGGTAGAATCGCCGGAATATGCCTCTCCGGCGGCTGTGCCGCCGCCTGACGACAGCCACCACCTCAATGGAGGTGATGGTGGCGGTGGCCGGCCGGGGCAGCGGCTGGATGGCCTGTGGCAGACGCTTGAAGTTGGCCCAGGAAAAATGAATCCTGGCCAGCTGCTCAAGGTTGTCGATGACGGGATGCCGTCCAAGGTGCGCCAAGATTCGTGCTTTATCAAAATAAAAATTATAGGTTATAATTTTGAGATATTTCATTTCTATCACATATTTGGTATTTAATGTTTTTAATTTTTAAAAATATTTAGAAGCTAGAACAGAAAACGTGGTCAACATACAAAATGTAGCCCTTGATGTCTAGTTTAAGTTAAAATTAATTTCACTTAATGTGGGTGCGTGGTTAGACCACAACACCCATTTTGGTGGGACCTATACCTAGGTCTATCCTGAGATTCAAATGGATGCCCACCATTCATCCCTTGTCCAAATGATCTGATATTTAGGCAAGCAGTCTACCCCAACTATACCTAGGGCCTGTCCAAAATTCAGAATTTTTGGAGAAACTATTTCTATAGTTTTTAGGAAAATTTAATAATCCATGAATAAATTAATTAGGTGTCCTAAACATCTCAAAATCCCCCCATATTTGGGTGAGAGGTCTTAGAGCACATGTTAGGGTTCTGGTAAAAGTTTCATCTCATTTGAAGATGTTTTGGTTTGGTATTGATCCAACCCTAGGTTGACCCATTTTAGGGTTAACTTGGTCAAGCACCCCCTTTGGGTTTTGAGTGGTCAAATCACCTCAACATAGGCTGATATTTTGGCCACTGACTCTCTATAGTATGACTCACCCTCCAATAGAATTTGGAGCTGTTAAGAGTAGGGTATCCCTAGAGCCCTAGGGTAGGTCCCTTAATGGGGATTTTTAGGGTTTGAAGATCATGGGGTCAAATGACCTTAGATTGACTTGAAAATTGGTGGAGAGGACCATAGGCTTAGTATGGTCCTCTGGTTTAAGTTTTAGGGAATTTGGAAGCCTTAAACCCCCTCAAAAACCTAACCCTAGCTTAGGGCACAAACACTGTGGTGAAGGAAAATGTCACTAAAACTCTTTGAAAAGTGATGAGATTTGGGTTGAGTAGTTTTTAAAGGAGTACAAGCTCTGGAGATTTTATCATCAATTTAAGATTGATATTTTGGATACTTCATTAACAATTTAATAATTTGTATTATTTACTTAGGAATTTATTATTAAGTAACTACATGCTGGAAATTGATGAAAGTTATCCAGAGGACCTTTTATTATGTTTTAAAGCTCTGTAAAGTTTTATGGGATTTTTAGAAGATTAATTCTAAGGGTTGTTTCGTTATGTATGTTTTCCCATAAAAAATTAATTAAATTTATTTTGATGTCTAGCAAGCCTGTAAAATTATGATTTTTGCACAATGTCCCTTTTGGTACCATATTAAGATTCTGTAATTTTTGTATAAGTTTCTGATGACTAATGTTGGTACTTCCTTCTTTACATATGATTAAGGGAATTATTTTGGATAAATTAATTAGAGGTCAAATATTTTCTGAAAAATTATGAAAATTTGTATCTAGTAATATATCTCTGTTATTTAGTGTTCAAAAGTTTTCGGTGGCCATTACTTGAGTAGATCATATAGTTCATGTTCAAAATTGCCTATGGCCAAACATTTGGGAAAATTCAATAAATATCAAATTAATTAGAAAAATTATGAATCTCTTATTTTAGACTAAATTTGTTATGATAGACCTTTGGTAAAGTTTATAGGAGATTTGGAAGGCAATCCGGAGTACCTCCTTTATACACCTCATATAGTATAGGGTGGTCTGCATATAGTAACTGCGGAAACTGAACTAGAGTGGGTAGTGAATTTTGGAGAGTTGAATCCTTAGTAGGTTGCTGGTTTGAGTAAATAAAGGAGTTCATCATTGGAAGACAGAATTTGTAGAGTGAGAGGTTGACTAGTGTTAGGTGGTGCTCGGGATCGGCGAAAGATCATCCTTCCCGTAGGGAGGAAGTGTTTAATTCACTAGGGCTAGATTCAGTAAAATTAATTAAGGGTTGGGAAATCGGGTAGCAACCAATAATAGTAAGTGCCTTGCGAAAGGGAGCTTTTGGCGTAATCCCATCGTAGTTCTTAGTGCCTTCGAGAGCCCTTCACGGGGTATACCTTGAGCAGTCCTGGGCCAACGTAAACTGTAGGAGCGATAAATCTTAAAGAGCAACTGGAATAATTAGGGGTTCACTTTCACACACCCCGGTGTCTCGAGAAGTTGGTTTGACTCGGTTGATATTTGTGAGGGGCAGGATGGCCCGGCGAGCTCTGGCTCGGTAGATGTTTGTCACGGACGGGATGGTCCGGGGAGCTTTGGCTCGGTGCTGATACATAAGGTTGCATGTGCATAAAGTAAAGTGGTGGGTCTTTAGTATTGGAGTGTCGATGAACCGATACCAATATGTTGACTCGGCAAGTGTGGCTAACACTTCGCCAACAGAAGTTCGGTGTGCCAACCGCCAAGAGTATGCGGGAGCTCCGCTTAGTGCACCAGCATTCAGGCGTACGATAGGTCTCACCGGTATTGCTTTACTGGTTTAGAGGTGGGCGATGCCCAACCCACCGCTTCCGTCTGCCACTACAGAGGTATCCTGGGAGGTTCGGCTCTAGAAAGGGGGAAATAAAGGACTGTGTGCACATTGTCGGGTGGGTGAGTTGCACTTGCATGATCTCATCATAACCCGCTTGCATGTCATAGCATAAAACCCCTATCACCTATTATATAAGTAGTGTGTGACGCTTATACAATAGGCCCTGCAAAACGACCCCTTGGTCTATAAGCTTGTGCAGGCAAGTTTATAAATTGAGGTTATAATTCTTTATATATATATTACTGATAATAAACGACACCCCAACGTATAAATTGGTATGAGACGTTTTGTACGATGGGAGCACTATAAAAGATCCCTTGCTTATATGTTTCTATATAAGTTAAGGTTACTTTTCATACTTTACTTTACTAGCACATGTATTATAAAAATTGCTAGTATAGGTCCGCTGCCATCTGTTTCTTGATTACTCTCCACCTTCAAGTCCTCCCCTTTCTTCCTCTCCGCTCAGTGCGTAGGGGCCATGGGGGAAGGGGTGGGGGATGATAGGACTTAGTCTTTTAGACTAACGGTTTTCGAACCATATCATTTAGGGGATCGTGGAGCCCAGCATGGAGGAGTAGCCCCGCAGGTCGGCACGCTTGGAGATGTGGCAGTCTAGCACCGGAGTTCAGACGGCGGGGATTGTGAACCCCTGACCTTAGTCGTGTTTTATTTTGCTTCCGCTTGAGTCACTATGTAGTGAGGATTTGATGTAGCGGGCTGAAGCCCTTATTTTCAGTACATTATATTTTGTGGACTCTCCCTTCGTGGAGATTATTTTACTCTGATGTGATTATATTTTGTGGACTTTTGGTTAGAGTTTTACCACTCTTGGGCTTACTCTACTTATGCTACTTTTCTGTGATCAAATCGGCCGGCAGAATCGACGTTTCGCGGTGATGACCCTTCAGTGCGTGAAGGTGTCACCGCTAAGCGGCGGTTCTGGGCCTAAGACCCCGGTGTTAAAAAGAAGGGGGTCTTACATTCAGGTCCCTGTTCTATTGTATTTTGACGATATGATCGTCGCGGGAAACTCGAGGGAGGAAGTAACTAGGCTCCGTGCTAATCTATCTATTCAGATAAAGATGAAGGATCTGGGTGAGTTCCACCATTTCGTTGGTCTCACGGTGGAGAGGTAGAATAACGACATGCTCATTTCCTAGAAGGGCTATGCCGAAAGAATCATTAAGCGGTTCGACATATAGGAATGGAAGAGCAGTTCTACTCCTCTGGAGGTTGGTTTAAAACTTCAACTGGATGAGGGAAGGGTTCTTTCATACCCTTTTGTGGTCCAAAATCTTGTGGGGAGTCTCATATTTCTAACTATTATTAGGCCCGGTATTGCTTATGCGGTGGGTCGAGTTAGTCAGCATAAGGTGGTGACATAAAAATATAAATTGGTGGCGGCTAAATAAATTCTGAAGTATGTCAAGTCAACCTCAGAGATGGATCTCTTTTATAAAAGGGACTTGAGCTTCAGTCTGCACGACTATATGGATGCTCATTATAGAGGGGATGCAGATGATCGAAAGTTGATGTCTAGTTACGTGTTATTTACGGGATCGACGACTACTTCTTGGTGTAGTAAGAAGCAGGATTCAGTGTCTATCTCCACTATAGAAGTTGAATACAAGGCTCCAATCTTGTCAGCTCAGGAAGCCATCTGGCTTAGGAGGTTAGTGGATGACATCCATGATGAGGTGCGCTATCATACTCTGCTTCACGGTGACAATGAGAGTGCTCTCAAACTAGTCAACAATCCAGTTTGTCATGCGTAGACAAAACACATCGAGATCGAGCATCACTTCATTCGGGAAAATGTGTTGGAGGGGTCTCTAATGGTTGATCAGGTGTGGAGCGAGGACAACGTCGCATACATCTTCACGAAGCTACTGTCGAAGGGACCATTTATTCGGTTGCGAGGATTGTTCGAGTTAGTTTCCACTTCCCACTTTAAGGGGGGAGTGTTGAAATTATTGAAGTGGGAGTATAAGTAAAGTTGGGCGATCAGACTAGTCAAACCACACAGACCGCAGAGTTCGCCCTAGCCTTGAGGACATCATTGGAGGATAACCTTTGGCTGGTTGCTGGTAGTTTTTGTGGCCTGGGTCAGCAAGCATCCTTTGTTAACCGGGCGGTTAGGTTTGGCTTAATGCAGTTTGTGCCGGACTCTTCTGGAGCTCGCCCGTGTCCGACTTGGTTCTGAGCTTGCGGTCTGGATGTTAGATCGTGGATGTTGCCACAGGTGCTCAGACTATTTTAACTGGAGGTCGCGCGGCCTGATGGAGCAGTCCTCAAGATGACGAACTTGTGTTGCTCAGTGGGTGCAATCTTGGTATCAGGTGGTGCGGTTACTTGGAGACCGCAAACCTTATGATGGACTTGGTCTATGGAACTAAGTCCACCTTATTTCCTAGTTCGCTAAGTTCACCTGGTTTGCGAACTTCATCTGCTATTCACCAAGTTTGGCAGATTGACTGAACACGAATTTTGTTCAAGTCACGAGCAGCGGTTTTCGAGGGACTAGAAGATGTGTCCACAGGGTTGGCAGACTGGTCATCTATTTGGCCTTGTCGATGATGCGACCTTGGCAGACTAGTGTTGGTATCCTCACTGAGTGGATACATGGTGTTAGCCGATAGCTTGACGAGCGGTTATCCTATCTCTATTGGTGGTGACAGTACTACTCACACCTATAAATATGAGTCCTCAGCTTGTTATATTAAATAGTGAATAGTAAGAGCTAGCTCGCGCTTGGCTTTTGCTGTTATGGTTTTCTAACCACTGTGACTAAGGAAGTTCTGTGCAAGTTTTGCGGCTAACATCAGGTGGCTAGGTAACTAGTGGAAGCTTGGCGTGGAAAAGTTCAGAGATTGTAGTCAGCGGATAACAACTAGTCGCAGTCTCTATGACTAGATCTCTTCCTCAGAGTTGCGGATAAGCAGAGCAGTTCTCCTGGTCTATCAGCAGGTTTTGTTCGTGTTCCTTCAGCATTTCAATAACTGCAGATTGCTCGTTTAGCCATGTATAGGCGGCTTTAGTGGTCTCGACAGACATAGCTGGCGGTTAGGCGACTTGTGCGGTTATAGATTGCTGTCCGTACGGTTAGCTTATTGTGGCAGATTTCTGTTTCCCTTGGTTGTATTATAATCATATCTTGTAATGTATACCTCACTCTGTAAAAGAAGTTAATTTCAATTGGAAATTCTTTAACTGCTATTGCTACTATTTTTTACATGACTTCAGTTGTGGTTGATTATTCCTGCGGCTTCATTTTCAGCTTCCCATAAATTTTTACACATGATTTGCTCCAGGTGTTCTTGTTTTTTGTTCTGCGCTCAAACAACGATCAAAAGTTTTCATCGATTATTTCTCGACATGGGTTTTTTCGTTGCTGGTTTGCTCCTATTGCGAGGAAAGAGACAAATCCCTCTCTGGATTTTTTCCTTGCGCCACTGCTGCACTGAAGATCTGCGCCACTCAGGATTTTTCGGGTTCTGCTGCCGCCCGAGGAAAAAGGATAGTACTCCCAGAAGGAGTTTTTAGCCTTCTGTGATTTGCATCTTGCTAGACCTATGCATAGTTTTCTTATGAGGAGGGATCTCGCTGATCAAGATCTTTTGGTAGGGAATTCACCCCTTGATCCCATGGCCAAATCAGGTCGTCACTAGTCTTATGTGATTGACTGTTATCGAAAAAGGGAAATAGTATGTAGTTGTTCCTGTCTCCATGACAGTGAAGGTTTCTAGTCACTAGGAGGGTATAATTTTTCTTGGATCTAGTGGAGCATAACATTCTTGTATTTTATTCTGGGTGATGTTCTTTGTGTTGTTACTGTGGACTGGAGATCAAACAAAATTTATTTGTTCTTGATGAATCTTCATTTAGTTCTGAAGAGAAAGCAGAGCCAACATCTGCTCGTGTTGCAGACCTTAGAGCTCGGAAAGGAGGAACACATTGTCAAAAGGAAGCAACCTCTCCTCTCCTATTTCGATGATCAAACTGGATATGTTATCAAACTCAAAATTCAGTGCTGGAAGCGGAACACTCAGTTGATATGAAGTATTTAAATAAATTCTATACTGTGCAGTCAGATTTTGCGTCTTATGCAGGAGGAGAAGATGAGGATCAGAGGAGAAGATGAGGATCAGAGGAGAAGATGAGGATCAGTAAATCGGTGACAAAGACTTTAGTCGCAATTACCTCCTAAATTGTCTTTTAAACAGACTGGTAGAGAACTACAGTAAGATGAAAAATACAAAGGAGATCAGGGAAGCTCTAGAGGTATAGTTCAAAAAAGAAGAGAATATGTCAAAGACGCCCCTAGGGGACATATTTATGGATTTTACCTTCGCTGAAGATAGAGAGATTCTTCTATAGGATGCAAACTTTGAGACTCTTGTAGATAGCCTCAACAGTGAGAACCTTCCTTTGCCATATTATTTTTTGCAGGATCTATCATTTTTAAACTCCTATTATCATGATATTCTTTTAAAACAGAGTTGTATTAGAAGAAGACGTTTGTTAGTCTTAAAGATCTCAAGAAATTCATTTGTATTGAGGACGAGAGCCGGACAAGACACGTTTTAGAGACAGTCAGTAAGGAGAACTCTGATGCTAATATGATCACACATCCTGAGCAAACGTTTAAGCCTAAGAAGACTAAACTGCCCATCAGTGGACCTATAGTTGCTGACACTAGCAAAAAGATCATAAAATTTAAATGCAAGTGCTACAACTACAATAAGTGGGGTCATTGTGCTTCCGAATACAAACATCCTAAAAATGGCGAATTAAGCACACCTAAAGCTGATAACAAAGCAAACATGCTTTATCATACTACACCTACAAACTTTATTGTCATGGTTGGAAAATGAAAGAACAATATAGAATGGTGGCTAGATTCAGGTGCTACATGTCAAGTTTGCAATAATTCTGCGCTATTGAAGGATGTCACTACAACAGAAGAAACTATGACGGTTGCGAATGGAGACACTGCATAAGTACTATAGACTAGGACTGTAGATTTGCTACTCTCTTCAGGAAGAGTACTAATTTAACCACATTAGCTACTAGTTTACTTAAAATTAACTTATTGTGACATTAGTGGTGGTAGAGTAACTTTAATGGTTAACTTAAATTACTTTGGTTATGCATATGTCTTAAATGGTATGTATAGATTGAGCTAGCAAACAAAGTAGTAAACAAAATTACTTCAAATGTGATAGATCCTCAGACTTTACATGCAAGATTATAATACACGAATTATAACAAACTACTTTTGTTAGCTAAAACTCACAATATTCTTTTAGACATAATCATCAAGTTTGATAATTATGAGGATTGTGCTCAAACTAAGATAATTAGAATATCTTTTAGTTAGGTTTCTGGGAGCACACAATTGC
This sequence comes from Platanthera guangdongensis, assembly GCA_039583875.1. NCBI lineage: Eukaryota > Viridiplantae > Streptophyta > Magnoliopsida > Asparagales > Orchidaceae > Platanthera > Platanthera guangdongensis. The sequence goes on from CM077147.1 coordinate 63,939,107, forward strand.
TAAAGTTAATATATTCTGACATTTGTGACTACAAAATCTTTACCACAAGAGGAGGTCAGAAGCATCTGATAAATTTTATCAATGACAACTCTAGATTTAGCTATATTTTTGTTCTTAAATCCAAAATGAAGCTTTTGATAAATTTTGTATTTTCAAAAATAGGGTATAAAATAAACTTGACATGAAAATAAAGGCTAAGAAGTAATAGAGGAGGACAATATATATCAGGAGAGTTAGGAGATTTTCTTACTAGCAATAACATTATCAATGAAAACACCGCTCCGTACTCACCGCAATCCAATGATATCAATAACAGAAAGAATATAACTTTAAGAAAAATGTTGAATTCTATGCTTCTAATTGCTATCATGCCCTCTGCTTATTGGGGTAATGCTGTCCTTCCATCAAATCAAATTATTAACAAAGTTCCTCAGACAAAGTTGAATAAAATATCCTATGAGCTTAGATTTAAGTGACTTACTATATTTGATAATCTTAAGACTTTGGGCAGTATCGCTAATGTTAAGATATCTGACCCTAGATGATCTAAGATTGGACCTAGGACAAATATATGTGTCTATCTAGGATGTACAGAAGATAGCGTTGCAGATAGATTTTTAGATCTATCAACCAATACTATAATAGAATTTAGAGATGTTTTTTTTGAGGATAAGTTATTTAAAGTTAAAAAACTAAAACTCCCAGGTCTGCCAACCACTAATACTGATACATTTTGAAATGGGAGAACATTTGACTAATTATTTAAAGATTTATCTAGATGGAGGGGGGGGGGGGTGAATAAAGATTAACATTTATTTTAAATTAACTATATGATTCATAGAATTTACATTGACACAAATTGTTAACCAGAATTAAAAACAGATAATTATAATCACACCATAAACAAAATTTAAATAGCAGAATAATACACAATCACAGAAGACACATAAAATTTAGTGGTTTACCAAAATCTGGGTACATCCACTTTTCTATCCCCTTGGTAAGAATTCAATATCACAGTGCCTATGTCTTTTGATAAGGAGACTCTTAGAATAATCACCAGATCTTTTGAAAAGGAGATCATGAACCAATATAATATGAGTCTTTTCCAAAGGAGACTCTCAGAACCTCTATCTGAATCCTTTGAAGTGGGATTCTCAAAACTCTTTTGACAAACTAAAAAAGTTAATGAAACAGAAAATGGAAGAAGATAAGAGGATTTAGTAATATTCTTGTTGAGTCCTCTCAGCAGAATCCAGAGGACTATATGACACTTAGTGAATTGATATGTAGAACTCTAATGAATCCTTGAATAAGAAGGCATCAAGGATTATAAGCACTTAATACAAATTATCCTTTAAACTTCTCTGAATCTAATGCAATAATTAATAAGCCATTGAGAAAAAGAAGAACTAATTCTATTTTCATATTCAGGAACAAGATGATATTCGACTGATTCAAGGAAAAACTTTAATTGCAGATGATAATCCTCCTATCCTTCTCTGTCAAAAATAAATCTTCATATCCTTCTCCGTCGAAAATAAATCTTCCAAAACTATGATCTAATCTAAGTGTAATGGTCGTTGGAATAATTGTTGTTATTATTTCAATATATGTCTTCCCTCTATATATATATTTGATAGATAATCTAACATCTCCAAGATTTAGTTATTCAATTCAATCCTTTCTTAAAGTAATGTTGAATTAATCTTCAAAACAGTTCGAGTTCAGAAATCTATTTGATTTAGCGTCGAGTTGATATAGACATAGCATTGAGTTTTGGCTTCATTTAGAAAATCTATTAATATAGTTCTATAGTCAACATAGCGTGGATATCATATCGAAGTATGCATTGATTTAATCCTTTAATCAACGTCTACTTGTCATATTATCTTACTCTAACTTGTACTCGAAGTAGCATCGATATAATGTCGAATTTGCATCGACTTCTAATCGACGCATGTTGGCATTTCCTGACTTTCCTCTTAAATTTATTGTTCCTTTGTTATGTCCTATATACCAATGACATCCTAGGACTTAAAAGGATATATTAACCTCTTTATACATCATGGGTAATAAACATATGATATAAAATTACTTAAAGTAATTTGTTAAGGTAAATTATAAGGGTTTTTCCGAACAATCTCCCCTTATTTAGCTTAATAAATTTTGCAAAATATCACAGGTGATTTTACAAAGACAAATCAGTAGGATTATAAAATTTTGACTTACATACGACATGTTATGTCACAGATTAAATTTAAAAGGACAAAAACATGAGAGGCAACTAAATGTACCATAAAACTTTTGTGTCAAAATTATGTTACTTCTTATTCTTGTCATCAAGAAATATTGTAAATACAGTGTACAATTTCTTTGACATATTTTCAACAAATTCAAAATGAACTTTCTTGCCATATCTGGATGACTCTATACGTCCTGATAAACATTAAAAAGCTTTTGAACTTCTGCCTCTGCATTATGTGATGCAGAGTTGAGTGTATATCCTTTACTTAAATGATTTTCAGACAGCTCATTGATAGACTCCAATATATTGTCAGAAAAAGTATCTTTCCGCTTTTCTTCAATTATTGGTACTTTAGTAGTTGAGTCTGTAACGCCCCACTCGTCACATGGAATATAACGGTGGGTCCGGACGGGGCCCCACACCATATTTCACAGACAAACGGCGGGATTACATTTGGAAATCACGATCTATTCGTACCCTAACTCAAAACATTCTAGCGCTTTCGGACTTTCTCGTGGCTATAGACGTCGCCTGATGTCGTGCAACCATTCATTGGAAAGGTATTTTCAAGATTTTGTCGAAAGCCCAGATCTGACCATATCACACCTGAAAATTGCTAAGAAGATCGCTGCGGGCAAAACACAGATTCTGCACGCATATTAAGGCGGAATGAACGACATCAGTTCATCTTCCTCCACAAGTCGATCTTCCCAAATCACATTAGAAATTCCTCCTCCCATATTCACCCTCATGAGGCCATGACTCTTCATGAAACCATCCCCCATATTCACATAGAAGGTTGGAGAGGTTGAAGACACCACTAACCCTAGAGCACAAGACCTAGAACGGCCTCTTCCTAGAGAAATCATCATCTCGCAAGTCTAGACTCTTTTGAGTCGACATATCACCTAGATATCTACAGATCTAGCACCAAGGGAGAGGGGAGGGGTGGGGGGGTGAAGCTCACCTCATTTCCAGCATTTCCACTATTTCCGGCCATGGATCTTGTGACTCTTCTCTACGGTATTTGCTCCTTCACGGAGGCGGCGGATCTTCTCCTCTAGTACTTGCTCCAGCAGTTTCTCCCTCTCTACAGAAGTTCTCTTAGAAAAATGGCTGGAATGAGGAGTGAAAACGGCTAGGGTTTTCACAACCCTTATATGTGAAAAGTGACACGGGTAGGGACACGCCCATGTCCTTACCCGTGTCCTGCTCGGGCAAAGCATCGACGACGGTTTTAGTGTCGGTTCAATACTCAACACGGGTAGGGACACGTCTGTGTCCTGACCCGTGTCCACATGACATGGCCGTGTTCTCTGGCCGTGTCCTTCTCTAGACACGCCTCGACGAACTCAACTCGACACACTTGGGTAGGGACACGCCCGTGTCTCTACCTGTGTCCTTCTCGGGGTACACTTTGTCGATCTCAACTCGATGAACATGGGCAGGGACATGCCCGTGTCTCTACCTGTGTCAATGTCATACGGGTAGTGACGCGCATGTATCACAACCCGTGTCCTTCTCTCGAATAACTCGAGTCATCGACTCGAGAGTTGGTTGGATAGACACGGGTAGGGACACGCCCGTGTCTCGACCCATGTCCTTATGCACACGGGTAGTGACGCGCCCGTGTCACTACCCATGTCCTTCACTGGACATACTCGAGTCATCGACTCGAGAGCCGGCCTCACACACACGGGTATGGACACGGTCGTCTCTCTACCCATATCCTATTCTGGACAGATTTCTCCCCCCATTTACAAGTGCAGCCCAACTGCCAACTATAACACCTCCCCTGTAATGACCGTATAATATGGGTCCGGCCGGGGCCCCACAATATACAGACGCCACAGCTTTAGTATTAAAAGATGATATAACTACCCGATCTCAAAACTCATAACCACAGCACAACGAAAAAAGCAAATAGACTAGAAGTTATCCACAACAAATAGGAGTATCGAAGCGGCCTTAAGGCCTTACAACAAAAGTGAGTCCAAAGCTCAAATAATAACCAGTCATAAATGTGCATAAGCACTCCTAGACTACCTCGACATGCAAGCCGGAAAACATGAGCATCAAACATACAATGTCATAAAAGTAGAGCTACAACAAAACGGTAACACTTCATGAGGCTTAGGCCCTTTTGGCCGCCGAGCTAGCTCCTGTTTGCGATCCTTGGAATGTAAAATTTTGATTGTAACGTAGGTCAGCAAAGGCTGACCTCAAATTGTGTAACAAACAAATCTCCTCCCGACCGCCCCTAACGGACCCCGGGGAACACCTCCAACCTGCAAGTCAGCACTTTGTATGCAATATATATTTAAACAACTAATGCACTAAGTACAGGCTTGGATGTCTCAAACAACATACACGTTCTCTATTGTTGAGCATATAATGAAAGGGCCTACTTATGCAACATGTATGCAAAAACCCGGGCTTCACCCAAGGCACCCTATCGCGTATGCATCTAGCACATCATCACATCATATGGGTACTCATCATTTCCCCATTGACATAAAGCCGCAAACAAAGGGGGGGGGGGTTTCCAACATTCCCCCAATGGCATACAAGCCGCCACACGGAACCCTTGCCAAGGCCCCACCCGCTCAAGGTCTTAGACCCGGGCTTGCCTGCAAGCCATGAATTCTCATGTCAAGATTCCAACAAACACACTGACCGATTCTAAGAAGCCTTGCTGGACCATACCCGCTCATGGCCTCAATGCCCGGGCTTGCACCATGCTTGACATTCTCGTCAGTCTCACAGAAGGGGACTAGTCTCGCCGGGACACTCCACACATAACATGCACGTGACGGGATAGCCAGCTGACCACAGAGACACAGTCACGCCTTGGCACATCACAATCCAAGACAATTCCACCCGAGTCCCTCATTCGTACTGCAACATTCCCGCGCACCAAGGAAAACATCTACCACCAATGCGGAGCTAACCTTGTTCGCCAAGGAAACCATCTACCGCCATTGAGGAGCTAACCTTGTCTGGTTCAGACTACACGTACTCACTCGAGAAAAGGGGGAAAACAACACAAACATCACAAACGACATCTTGCTGCAACAGATCTCTACGAATCCTTAAAGCTCGTATGCAACATCACCGAGTCGGACTAATGGTCGCGACTACGGCTTTTGTAACACCCCCATCCGTCACAGGGCATATAACAAAAGGTCCAGTTGGAGCCCGACGTCATACACCACAGACAGTCGGAAGGGTTACCAAATGATTATAAAAACTATCCAATTAAGACTACACATCCTACACAGAGCATTCTAGCAGAAGTTTTTTTTTTAAAAGTTGAATGAACCCAAAACTTAAATCCAATAAAATATGAATGTCCACAACCATAACTACAGGAATGAAACCCCAAATACACTGAAACGGTTACATGGCCTTATGACCTTACAATAGTTTACTTAAATAAGAGTGTCTTACATACATCGGCTCGCAGGCCGGCCACACATGACAAAATAAAATAGCTATAATATACGGCCTTCGAGGGCCAGCACTGCAACATGGGCTCCAGCCCGCTATTTTGCACTCGGCTCCGCAGCACCTGCAAGCAACATTCCACCGCATGATGGCAAACAAAGAAACGGTCATCTAAAAGCCGACCAATTTATAACGACCCCGTCACTTACTCGGGATGGCGGTGATCTTTCCCTGCATATCATCAGCCCAATAAAACAATTAAGCGCAACTATACTACGCCACAGGTGTAGGCTCGCACGGCCAAACACTCCGTGCACTCAGGGCACATGAACGGTGAATTCGGTCAATACCGTGACTTCACCACCATCCCAAAGATGGCAACCAAGTGAGCTCTGACCACCGTCTAAGGCTCCTGACTATGCCAACGGCCAGTCCCCGTCTTCGGGTCTCTCGCACCGAACCACATAGCCTAGGTCTGATTCCACTTGCCCGTTGCTCACGCCGCCTAGTCAATTTAAGTCTTACGCGGGGCCAAGCTTCTCTCGGATCCCAAAAAGTTTCCAAACAATCTCATAACCCAGTTATGATCAAGGCCGGTTCCCAGACCTCCATGTTAGCAGAACACGTTTCCGTTCAATTTTCTGGGTGTGCCTTGGAACTAACCCCCAAGGATCCCTGCTGCAATCTACCGCGCAGAAACCCGAAAAACCCAAAACACGGAGTCTTCTCTGGCAAATAATATCAAATGCAACTTCGCCGATCCAGACGATACACGTCCGGGTAGGCTTCACACACAATGACTATGCCCGTACTTACGATTCCAGACTCTATATGCAACACAAGGGGGACTATTCACATCAATCCCAAGGAACACCATGCACTCACCGCACACTCGCGGGAGTGGGATTCCCTATGCAGAAAGAAAGAGCTTCACATGTTCAAGTTGAGAATCGTTACCCTTGAAGTCTATTTTGGCGCCATAGAAAAACTACACGGACAGAACTCTTCGTAACGAACTTTCCTCCACGGATCCGCTCTCTGATTTCGAAACTGTGCTCCGATGCTACGCCGGTGGCCGGAAATCTCCTTCTTCTTCCTCTTCTCTCTAACACCTTGGAAAGAGAAAGCCTTGGAGAGAAATGTGAGATTAAATACCCTATGCCCGGCCTTAACAGGGCAGGAACTCATCTGGGCCGTTGGATCTTAATTAAAGAAAATGAATGGCTCAGATCTGCATAAAATTTTCCAGACCTGGGCCGAACACGGCTTGGCACATGGCCGTGTCCCAGGCCGTGTGCCTCGATCTAGGCACGATCGTCGAACTGAGAAACGCCACATAGTCTCAGACACGCCCGTGTCCAACCTGACACGCCCATGTCGAGTTCCTCGACACGCCCGTGTTCGGGGGCGTGTCACGCATAACCGCAACGGCAATGGACACGACCCAAAAGAACACGGGTAGGCACACGCCCGTGTCGCTTGGCCGTGTTTCTAGCCATGTCCTTTTCAGGATGAAAATGGCCAAAAACACCAGCTAGACACGGCCTTGGACACGCCTGTGTCGTAAGCCGTGTACCCCTATAAGGCACCAAAAATCCCCTTTTTCGCGACCGACTCAAATATAATTTTCGGGGCGTTATAAATCTCCCCCACATAAGGAATTTCGTCCTGAAATTAAGCAAAGGTACACAAATTTAAATAATACCTGAGTGGAATAAGTCGGGTTATTCCTCCAACATATCTTGCTCTCGCTCCCAAGAAAGCTCCTCAAGTCCGCAGTTATCCCAACAGACTTTAACCATTCAGACCTTCTTGTTGCGGAGTCGTTTGAATGCAACATCTTCAATATGTACTGGCTTGACCCTTGTGGTCAACTCATAATCAACTGGTACTTGATTGTCCGCCATGATCTGCGAAGGGTCTGCACCGCCTTACGCAACACCGACACGTGGAACACATCATGTAACCCACTCAATTCCGCCGACAGCTTCAATCTATACACCGCCTCGCCAACACGCTCTAGGATTTCAAATGGTCCAAGGTATATCAGACTCATATTCTTCAAGCGTCGAACCCGTGATACACCCTTGAAAGGCTTGATTTTTAGATATACCATGTCTCCAACATTGAACTCCACGTTCCTATGTTTGGCGTTGTAATACTTTGACTGTCTATCCTGAGCGATCTTCAACCTTTCCTGAATTTTCTGTATCATTGAAGTGGCGTATTCCACCGCTTGACGTTTATACAACTTCGATTCACCTGCCTCCAACCAAGACAACGACGTGCGACACTTCCTCCCATACAAGGCTTCGAAAGGCGCCATACCAATACTCGTCTGAAAGCTGTTGTTGTACGCAAAGTCCACCATGTACAGGTGATCTTCCCACTGCTTTCCAAAATCTAGGACGCACATGCGAAACATGTCCTCCATAGTCCTGCTGACCCTCTTGGTTTGGTCATCCGTGTGCGGGTGAAAGGCTATGCTGAACTTTAGCTTAGTACCCAACAGACTATGCACCAACCTCCAGTCATTCGACGTGAAGCGTCCATCCCGATCACTAACAATACTGCGGGGCACACCATGCAATCGTACAACATTATCCATGTAGAGTTTGGCTAACTTTTCCACCGGATCTTCCTTCCTATTCGGAATAAAGTGTGACACCTTTGTCAACCTATCTACGACCACCCAAATGGCGTCGTTTCCCTTCTGTGACCTCGACAAACCATACACAAAATCCATAGATATGTCATCGAATTTCCATTCTGGGATAGGTAGGGGCTTCAAGAAACCTCCGGGTTTCTGGCATTCCACCTTCACCAATGCACAAGTACGACACTTGGCCACATAAAGTGCTACATCCTTCTTCTATCCTGGCCACCAGAATAATTTCTTCATGTCTCTATACATCTTCGTGCTTCCCGGGTGGATTGAATACTTGGTATGATGAGCCTCATACATCAACTCCTCCCGAAGATTATCCGCACTAGGAACGCATAGACGACCGTCCTTCCTTAGCAACCCATCTTCAACCACAAATTGGGAATTTGACCCATCCAAAGATTCATCCAAGATCTGCTTCATGCTGCTATCCTGAATCAAAGCCCGCCGAACTCTATCCGCTAGGTCACACTATACCTCTGTCCAAAACAGTTTTGCCTCGGCACTAGACTGCTTGTCGACGCAAGATATCTCCAAAGCCTCCAACTCATGGACCAATCTCTCAACATGTACCGATAACCAGTTGGCCTGCGCCGGAATCCTGCAACTCAATGCATCCGCCACTGCATTTCCCTTCCCAGACACATAATGTATCTTGAAGGTGTAGTCCCCCAAGGACTCCATCCACCTCCGCTGCATCATGTTCATATCCTTTTGGTCCAATAGGTACTTCAAGCTCTTATGATTAGTGTAAATATCGACCTTCACACCGTACAGGTAGTGCATCCAAAGCTTTAGAGCAAATATCTCGGCCGCTAACTCTAAGTCGTGGACCGGATAATTCCTCTCAGGAATCTTCAGTTGTCGTGAACCATAGGCTATCACTCTCCCATGTTGTAGCAGAATAAAGCCCAAACCACTGCCCGAAGCATCACTATAGATCTTGAACCCTTTGGTTCCATTTGGCGAACATAAAATAGGCGCCGTGGTCAACCACCTCTTCAACTCTTCAAAAGCCTATTCGCACTCCGGAGACCACACAAACTTCTGATCCTTTATAGTTAACGTCGTGAGTGGTAGCGCTATCCGCGAGGAGTTCTCTATGAAGCACCTGTAGTAGCCAGCAAGCCCCAGAAAACTCCGGACCTCTGCCACTATAATCAAAGCAGGCCACTCTCGTATCTCCACTATCTTCGCCGGATCTACAACTATCCCTTCTCCACTAACAACATGACCAAGGAACGCTATCGAGGATAACCAGAATTCACACTTGGAGAACTTTGCATACAACTGATTTCTCCTCAATGTCTCCAACACTATGTGCAGATGATTGTAGTGATCCTCCTTGCACCGCGAGTACACCAGGATATCATCGATGAATACTATCACGAAACGATCCAGGTACTCTCTGAACGTCCTGTTCATCAGATCCATAAACACGGATGGCGCATTCGTCAACCCAAACGGCATGACCGTGAACTCGTAATGCCCAAACCGCATACTGAATGCTGTCTTTGGGATGTCGCTCTCCCTTATCCTCAGCTGGTAGTATCCAGATTTCAGATCTAACTTTGAATATACCGTTGACCTAACCAGCTGATCAAACAGATCGTCAATCCTGGGGATCAGATTTTTATTCTTCTTCGTAAGCTTGTTCAATTCCCGGTAGTCGATACAAAGCCGCAAGCTCTCATCTTTCTTCTTAACAAAGAGAACCGGTGCGCTCCAAGGCGACGAACTTGGACGCATATAACCTTTCTCTAGCAACTCCTGCAGTTGCATCTTCAACTCTGCCATCTCTCTTGGCGCTATCCGATAGGGGAGCATGACACCGGTTTGGCACCGGTACTAGCGTAATGGTAAAGTCTATCTCCCGCTGAGGAGGGGCTCCTGGGAGATCATCTGGGAACAGATCAGGATACTCGGACATAATTGGAATACTGTCAAGACTTGGCTTAGGCATCGAAGTCTGCACTAATGTGACAAACAGCTCTGCCCCAGACCGAACCACCTTGAACACCTGAAGGGCTGACATCAAAACTTTCCCTTACCCCTTCATGCCCACAAAAGTCATCTCCTGATCCGTGTCCATACCCAACTTGACTTCCTTATGGTTGCAATCAATGCATGCACCATGCTCCGAGAGCCAATCCATACCGAAGATTACGTCATACTCCGCTAACGGCAAAATAGACGCTCGCAAATCAAACTAATGGTCTCCAATCCGAATCTTCGCTACACAGATCCTATCCGCACGCATTGAGCACCCATTGGGCAACAACACATCCAACTTGTATTCTGCCATCGAGGATGGAACTCCGATGCGCGATATGAATTTTTCGGACAAGAAGGAATGCGATGCTCCCGTATCAAACAGGGCTCTCGCCGGAAACTCAAAGATTAACACAAAGCTAGGACCAACAAAAGTAAGCTAACAAACAAAAGAGGTAACAACTATGAAAGTTAAACTACTGCAATTTAACTCATACCTGTCACCACGTCTGCTTGCTTTATGGCCTCTCGAAGTCCAAGGTTGTAGACTCTAGGCTGGGCTGGAGCATGATGGGATGCGGTTGATTCCAGCGCCTTCCCATTCTCCTCATAAGTCGCTCCAGGCTTCCTCTCGGATTTTGAACGTCCTCTCCAACACTCCCGAGCAAAATGCCCCGTCTTCCCGCAGTTGTAGCAAGCTCCGGGGACTTGACTTGTAGTTGCCCCCGACGCATCAGCCGAGGGGGCTGGGTTCGAAGTCCTCCGCTTCTTGTTCCACCTGCGGAAACCTGACTTGGTATTTGGCTCCTTGAACTCGGACTTCTTTTCTCCTGGGTCCTTCTTCTCTTGGACTTTCTTCGCAACCTTTTCCAACGATCGGGCCGAATTTACCAAGGCTAGGAAGCCCTGCACCTTAGTCCCAGCAAGGAGTAACTGTAGATCGCCACGAAGACCCTTATAGAATTGGTTGGTCTTCCTCTCTTCGTCCGTAAACATAGCACCAGCATAATGACCCAACCATGTGAACTTATGTAGATATTCATCCACGCTTCTGGATCCCTTCGTCAACCCAAGAAATTGATTCTCCATCTCTAACTCCGAGCTGAGGGTATAAATTAGGCTAGGAACAATCTTGAAAATTCGTCCATCGGCACATCCGCAAGTTGCCTTCCCACTAGAAGATGAAACTCCAACTCATCCCACCACAGCCTCGCATCACCTTCCAAAAGAAAAGTCGCTATGGTGGTCTTCTGCCACTCCTCAGTTATTATGGCTATCAACACCCTCTTTATCAAAGAGAGCCAGTCCTCAGCTTGAGTTGGCGTTCCAACCCCATCGAACCTCGGAGGATTAAAGCCCATCACATGCTTTAGCTCCCTCTCCGTAGCTCTCCCCGGCTCTACCAAATCAACTGTTGCACGCTCCACAACTCTCGGCTCTGCCGCCCTAACCGGTTCTTGCTCATTCACAGGAGGTGCACGATGCATTTGCCCTGTAGGTTGGGCATTTATCATTGCAAATACCGCCTCAGCCACCATCCTGATGGTTTTCGCTGAAGGAGGTGTAGTAGGCACGTCCCTTGGTGCACTACTTTCCGCCGATTGCAGATGCTCTGACTGAACAGAACCGCTCCTAGCTACCTATAGTAGCAAAGACACACGATTAGACGACAAACAAATTTGCTAAAAGCAATCATTGGAACACTCAAATTCCACAAAACAAGTGTATTTTTCTTTCCTAAGTGGACATTCATGGGTTCTTTTTAATGTTATAACGATGACGCACACATGTGCTCACCACCTCTTAAAAGAATTCTCCGATGAATTCATTTAAGCCTGACCGTAACCAGAAGTCTGATAGCAAATTGTAACACCCCCATCCATCACATGGCATATAATAGAAGGTTCTGCTGGAACCCGACGCCATATACCACAGGCAGTCGGAAGGGTTAGCAAATGATTATACAAACTATCCAATTAAGACTATACGTCCTACACAGAGCATTCTAGCGGATTTTTTTTAAAAAAAGTTGAATGAACCCAAAACTTAAATCCAATAAAATATGAATGTCCACAACCACAACTGCAGGAATGAAACCCCAAATACACTGAAACGGGTACATGGCCTTATGGCCTTGCAATAGTTCACTTAAATAAGAGTGTCTTACATACATCGGCTCGCAGGCCGGCCACACATGACAAAATAAAATAGCTATAATATACGGCCTTCGAGGGCCAGCACTGCAACATGGGCTCCAGCCCGCTCTTTTGCACTCGGCTCTGCAGCACCTGCAAGCAACATTCCACCGCACGGTGGCAAACAAAGCAACGGTCAGCTAAAAGCCGACCAATTTATAATGACCCCGTCCCTTACTCGGGACGGCGGTGCTATTTCCCTGCATATCATCAGCCCAATAAAACAATTAAGCGCAACTATACTATGCCACAGGTGTAGGCTCGCACGGCCAAACACCCCGTGCACTCAGGGCACATTAACTGTGAATCCGGTCAATACCGTGACTTCACCACCATCCCAAAGAGATGGCAACCAAATGCGATTTAGCCTTTCTGACCACCGTCTAAGGCTCCCGACTATGCCAACGGCCAGTCCCCGTCTTCGGGTCTCTCGCACTGAACCACATAGCCTAGGTCCGATTCCACTTGCCTGTTGCTCACGCTGCCTAGTCAATTTAAGTCCTACACGCGGGCCAAGCTTCTCTCGGATCCCAAAAAATTTCCAAAAATCTCATAACCCAGTTATGATCAAGGCCGGTTCCCAGACCGCTAAGTTAGTAGAACACGTTTCCGCTCAATTTTCCGGGTGCGCCTTGGAGCTAACCCCCAAGGATCCCTGATGCAATCTACCGAGTAGAAACCTGAAAAACCCAAAACACGGAGTCTTCTCCGTCAAATTATATCAAATGCAACATCACTGATCCAGACGATACACGTCCGGGTAGGCTTCACACACAATGCCTATGCCCGTACTTACGATTCCGGACTCTATATGCAACACAAGGGGGACTATTCACATCAACCACAAGGAGCACCACACACTCACCGCACACTCGCGGAGCGGGATTCCCTATGTAGAAAGAAAGAGCTTCACATGCTCAAGTTTAGAATCGTTAACCTTGAAGTCTGTTTTGGCACCATGGAAAAACTACACGGACAGAACTTTTCATAACGAACGTTCCTCCACGGATCCTCTCTCCGATTTCGAAACGGTGCTCCGATGCTCCGCCGGTGGCCGGAAACCTCCTTCTTCTTCCTCTTCTCTCTAACACCTTGGAAAGAGAAAGCCTTGGAGAGAAATGAGGGATTAACTCCCCTATGCTCGGCCTTAATAGAGCAGGAACTCATCTGGGCTGTTGGATCTTAATTAAAGAAAACGAACGGCTCAGATCTGCACAAAATTTCCCAGACCTGGGCCGAACACGGCATGGCAAACTGCCGTGTCCCAGGCCGTGCGCCTCGATCTAGGAACGATCGTCGAACTGAGAAATGCCACACAGGCTCAAACACGCCCGTGTCCAACCTGACACGCCCATGTTGGGTTTCTCGAGAAGCCCGTGTTCGGGGGCGTGTCACGCATAACTGCCACGGCAACGGACACGACCCAAAAGAACACGTGTAGGGACACGGGTAGGCACACGCCCGTGTCAAATGACACGCCCATGTTGCTTGGCCGTGTTGCTAGCCGTGTCCTTCTCGGGATGAAAATGGACAAAAACACCAGACAGACACGACATTGGACACACCCGTGTCCTAGGTCGTGTACCCCTATAAGGCATCAAAAATACCCTTTTTCGAGACCGACTCAAATATAATTTTCGGGGCATTACAGCTTCACCCATCATTCCTAATCCACTAACGGAGCGGATCTCTAATGCAAAAACATGCTGGGGATGGACTCAATCGACCCGGAGGTTCTTCTTGAACCTTGGCGACCCAAAACCCTCTCATTTGAGAGTTTGGTGCCCAAAAACTACTAAATAAAAGATGCTAAAACATTCATCCTAAAAGCAAGAGGAAAAGTGTCATTACCTTCCGACACCTCTTCCTCGCCATGGCAACCTAGCCGGATAAAAACCTTTGCAACGGTCTTGCCTCCACGGATCCGGTCTCGGCTCACGATTTGGAGCACTGAAGCCTCTCCAATAGTCGGATCTCTCCTTCACCTTCTTCCTTGCTCTCCCCTCTCTCTAGATCTTAGAAAGATATTGCTTGGAGAAGAATGAGGGTTTCTAACCCTATTCTCGGACCTAACTCAGCAGGGTAACCCTGGACCATCAGATCCCAAAAGAAGGGAAAGAACGGCTACGATCTGAACTGAAAAACAAAACCCCTGGGCCGAACACGGCTTGTAACATGCTCGTGTCCAAGGCCGTGTACCACAATCGACGCCGAAACCATCGCACCCAAACAAGGACATAGGTTCATGACACGCCCGTATCACATTTGACAAGGTCGTGTCCAACCCGAACACGCCCGGGCTCCAGGCCATGTCCAACCCCTTACACGTCCTGGCTACAACCCGAGAAGGACACGGCCAGGGACACGCCCATGTCTCAGGCCGTGTTCGAAGTCTCGACAATCGCCGACTGCCTCTTTGTCGACTTCGCAAAACTTCATCGAGCACGCTTGACATGGCCGTGGACACGCCCGTGTCCTAGGCCGTGTTCCCTACCTGTGTCGACACAACCGTGTCGACACCTCTGTGTCGACACATCTGTGTCGGCACCTCCCCTGTGTCGACACAACTGTGTCGACACCTCTATATCGACACAACGGTTTTGAAACCTTCTCCTCTGTGTCGACACTACTGTGTCGACACCTCTGTGTCGACACCACTGTGTCGAGACCTCTGTGTCGACACCACTGTATAGACACCTCTGTGCCGACACCTCCCTTGTGTCGACACTCGAGGGAACACGCCCGCGACACGGGCTCCTCCACGGGAATGTAGGAGGGCGTGTACCCCACTAGTCGATGAACTGAGAGAAAAATCGTCGACTTCCCAGGCTCTCGACGAACCCGATATGACACGTCCATGGACACGCCCGTGTCCTAGGCCGTGTGACCCTCACCAAGACCCAAACTTGGCTTTCGACGCTGTTCGTCCTTCTTTCGAATTTTGGGGTGTTACAACTCTCTCCCCCTTAAAAGAATTTCGTCCCAAAATTACCAAAAACAAAAAGAGGTACACAAAATTTAAATGATACCTGAACGAAAAAACTCTGGAAACTCCTCCAGCATGGTTTGTTCTTGCTCCCAAGAGAGCTCCTCACAACCGCAGTTGTCCCATCAGACTTTTACGAGTTTGACCTCTTTGTTCTGCAACTGCAGAATTTTTGAGTCCTCTATAGCAATTGGACAGACTCGCGTCCTCAAGTCTTCCTCTATCGGCACCGATGCCAATTCGATCACCACACTAGTCTCTACCAAGGCTTTCCTGAAGACGGAGACATGAAAGACGTCATGCAATCCACTCAACTCTGCGGACAACGCCAACTGGTATGCTGATACTCCCACCCGTTCAACAACCTAAAAAGGTCCCAAAAACCTTGGACTCAACTTCTTGAGTCGGCAAATCTGTGAAACGCCTTTGAACGACTTGATCTTTAAATAGACCCAATCACCTACCGCGAACTCCAACTTCCGGTGGCATGAATTAAAATATTTTGCTTGCCGATCTTGAGCCACTTTCATCCGCTCTTGAATGGTTCGTACCCACTCACAAGCATCAGCTACCACCTCTTTTCCCAAAAGTTTTGTGTCTCCCGCCTCTATCCATGACATCGGTGTTCGACACCGCCTCCCATACAGAGCTTCGTATGGCGCCATATTTATACTTGCATGGTAACTATTGTTATACGCGAACTTCATCATGAAGAGGTGATCCTCCCATTTCTTGCTGAAGTAAAGAACACACATCCTCAGCATATCCTCCATGGTACGGTTCGTCCTTTAGGTTTGCCCGTCAGTTTGAGGATGGAGAGCCATACTGAACTTTAGCTTCGTGCCCAGACTCTTCTGAACCAGCCTCCAGTCCTTGGACGTGAAACGTCAGTCACGATCGCTGACTATACTTTTAGGAATCCTATGCAGTCGCATAATGTTGCGAACATACAACTCCACCAGCTTCTCCATGCTGTCCTCCTTCCGGCTTGGGATGAAGTGGGCCACTTTGGTTAAGCGATCCACAATCACCCAAATTGCATCGTTATCCTGCTGTAATCTAGGTTACCCATGCACAAAATCCATGGAGATGTCATCAAATTTCCACTCAGGGATTGGAAGAGGCTTCAGGAACCCGCCCGACTTCTGACACTCGGCCGTCACCAAGGTACAAGTTTGACATCGATTCACGTACAAAGCTACGTCCCGCTTCAGTCCAGACCACCAAAAGGATCTCTTCATATCCAAGTATATCTTTGTACTGCCCGGATGAATGGAGTACTTTGTAAAGTTAGCCTCAAACATCAACTTCTCACGGAGCTTACCGAACTGAGGTACACAAATCCTTCCGTCCTTCCTCAAAATTCCATCAATCATCTCCCAAGTGCTGCTCTCGCCTTTTTGAGCTTCCACAACGAATGGCTTAAACTCCACATCCAAATGACTCGCTTCCCGAATACGATCTGACAAGTTGTTCTGAACTTCAATCCAGTTTAACCGAGCCACGCTAGACTTGCCTCTTGTTATGCACTCCAAGCCGAGGGACTCCTATTCCCGCACCAACTACTCATCATGAGCGTCAATCCAATTCCCTTGCCCAGAGTATTTTCTACTCAATGCATCAGCCACAACATTGGCCTTGCCTGGCGTATACTAAATCGCCACCTCATAGTCTCCAAGGAACTCGACCCACCTGCGCTGCTGTATATTCAGGTCCTTCTGATCTAGGAGATACTTCAGGCTTTTGTGATCCATGAAGATCTCTACCTTCGCACCATAAACATAGTGCCGCCACAATTTCAACACGAAAATAACCGCCGCCAACTCCAAGTCATGAACGGGGCAATTCCTCTCGTGAGGCTTCAGCTGTCTAGACCCAAAGGCTATTACACTGCCATGTTGCACCAACATGCAACCCAAACCGCATCCCGATGCGTCACTGAAGATCTGAAATCCTTCGGTCCATTTCGATAGACTTAGGAATGGAGCCCTCATCAGTCTTTCCTTCAGCGTTTCGAATGCCTAACTGCACTCTTGAGTCCACACAAACTTTTGGTCTTTACGAGTGAGTGAGGTTTGGGGTAGAGTTATCGCGAAATGTTTTCCACGAATCTCCTATAATACCCGGCTAGTCTACGAAAACTTCAGACTTCCGCTTCTTAGGGTCACCACCTTGGATAGACAATCAATACTAGCATGTTGCTCTGCTAGCCAGTCCATTCCCAAAATTACATCAAACTCGACCAATGGTAAGACCGCTGCTATCAACACGAAATCAACTCCGCTTAGCTCCCAAAAAATGCGCCCTTTCTTCCCGGTGGTCCTGGATGACCCATTGGGCTTGCTCACCTTCAGCTCCACGTCGGCCGAAAATGACTCAACTCCAATCCTCCGGATGAATCTTTCCACAAGAAAGGAGTGCGACACTCCCATATCAAACAGTACTCTAGCTGGGTATCCAGAAACCAACATAAAGCCTACAACATAGACATCAACCATAACGGTCTAAACGTATGAGCGCAAGGTTAAACTTAAACTTCCTCATACCTGTCACCACGTCGGGTTGGCGGATCGCTTCTTGCTATCCAAGTTTGTAAGCCCTTGGTTATACCGGTTGGAACTGAGAAGCGCTCGACTCCGCCATTTTCCCTTTCTCTGCAGAACTGGGGCCGGAGCGCACAGTCTGCTCCTACCTTGTCTCCTGCTCCGCACCCCCTTGGTTACAAAAACGAGCTATATGTCCCACCTTGCCACAATTGAAGCACGTCGGTGGCCCCTTAGAGTGAGACCCTCCGGACATCTACTTGCTTTTCTCATCGAACTTGTACGGGTGAGGCTTCTTCCTCCATCTATTCCCTTTAGACCTCCCTTGGGATTGATAAGGCTTCCCTTCTGCTTGCTTGGGTGCAAAACCCTTGCGACGTTGGCTTCGCTCTAGATCACTCTCCAACGTCCTGGTAGCCTCAACTAGCTCGTTAAAACCAGCTCTCTTCATGGCAATGAGGGGTTACCTTAGATTCTCCCTCAGCACCTGGTAAAAGAGGTTATCCCTCTCTACATCATCTGCCATCGTCGTTCCCGCGTAACAACCCAAACGGGTAAACTCCTGCACATACTCGTCCACCATCTTGTCTCGCTGCATCAAGTGCAGAAATTGCCTCTGAATGGCCATCCTCGTAGAAACGGGAATGTACCTCTTTAGAAAAGTATCCCCAAATTCTTCCATCGACGGTGTGCGTCCAGGAAATTGGCGGCCGCTATGGCTCACCCACCACAACTTTGTGTCTCCCTCCAACATGAAGGGCGCAAATTCAGATTTTTTTCTCTTCCGGCGTCTCTGTCGCCCTCAAAAGCTCTTGAATCCGTGCCCACCAGTCCTCCGCATCAGTCGGAGTACCGACACCCTTGAATGTCGGTGGATGGAATATCAGAAAGTACTTCATCTGCCGGTCTCCATGCCCGACCACCACTCTTTCTGCAAAAGGCTCTGCTCGTCTGGCTTCTCCGCTCGGCACAGTCGTCGCCGTATTCGGTATAGTAGGGGTTGCTACCTGAGCTATTGCTGCAGCCTGGGCTGCCACCATTGCTTCTGCAAGCATGCGGCAGAAGTCGGCCGGGTTTAAACACCATGCCCAAAGGACCCTGAGCTGTGGCGCTGCTCGTCGAAAGCTATTCCCTTGGTCTCAACGTACCCACCTCGTTTCTTACACTCTTCAAGGAAGTTAGAAAATAAGGAATCAGTCTCTAATCGCAAGACTCGAACATAAGGGCACTCATGGTCCTGCATTGCTCCTATGTGTATAACTTCTATATGCACCGACCTTGAACCTAACCTCGCTTTGATACCAAATTGTAACACCTCCCCTGTAATGACTGTATAATATGGGTCCGGCCGGGGCCCCACAACATACAGAAGCCACAACTTCAGTATTAAAAGATGATATAACTACCCAATCTCAAAACTGATAAGCACATCACAGCGGAAAAAGCAAACAGACTAGAAGGTATCCACAACAAATAGGAGTATCGAAGTGGCCTTAAGGCCTTACAACAAAAGTGAGTCCAAAGCTCAAATAATAACACCAGTCATAAATGTACATAAGCACTCATAGACTACCTCGGCATGCAAGCCGGAAAACATGAGCATCAAACATACAATGTCATGAAAGTAGAGCTACAAAAAAATAGTAACACTTCATGAGGCTTAGGCCCTTTTGGCCGGCGAGCTAGCTCCTGCTTGCGATCTTGCCCTGTAAAAATTTTGATTGTAACGTGGGTCAGCAAAGGCTGACCTCAAACTGTGTAACAAACACATCTCCTCCCGGCCTCCCCTAACAAAACCCGGGGAACCCCTACAACCTGCAAGTCAGCACTTTGTATGCAATATATATTTAAACAAGTAATGCATTAAGTATAGGCTTGGATGTCTCAAACGACATACGCGTTCTCTATTGTTGAGCATATAATGAAAGGGCCTACTTATGTAGCATTTATGCAAAAACCTGAGCTTCACCCAAGGCACCCTATCGCGTATATAGCTAGCACATCATTACATCATATGGGTACTCATCATTTCCCCATGGCATAAAGCCGCAAACAAAGGGGGGTTACCAACATTCCCCCAACGACATACAAGCCGCCACACGGAACTCTTGCCAAGGACCCACCCGCTCAAGGTCTTAGACCCGGGCTAGCCTGCAAGCCCTGACTTCTCATGTCAGGACTCCAAGAAACACACTAACTGTTTCTAAGAAGCCTTGCTGGACCCCACCCGCTCATGGCCTCATTGCCCGGGCTTGCCCCTTGCTTGACATTCTCTCCAGTCTCACAGAAGGGGACTAGTCTTGCCGGGACACTCTCCACAGATGACGTGCATGTCACGGGATAGCCAGCCGACCACGGAGACACAGCCACGCCTTGACACATCACAATCCAAGACAATTCCACCCTAGTCCCTCATTCGTACTGCAGCTTTCCCGCGCACCAAGGAAACCATCTACCACTAATGCAGAGCTAACCATGTTCACCAAGGAAACCATCTACCGCTATTGAGGAGCTAACCTTGTCCGATTCTGACTACACGTACTCACTCGAGAAAAGGGGGAAAATATCACAAACATCACAAAAGACATCTTGCCGCAACAGATCTCTACGAATCCTTAAAGCTCGTATACAACATCACCGAGTCAGACTAACGGTCGCGACTACGGCTTCACCCACCATGCCTAATCCACTAATGGAGCGGATCCCTAATGCAAAAACATGTCAGGGATGGACTCAATCGATCTAGAGGTTCCTCTTGAACCTTGGTGACCCAAACCCCTCTCCTTTGAGAGTTTGGTGCCCAAACACTAGTAAATAAAAGATGCTAAAACATGCATCCTAAAACCAAGAGGAGAAGTGTCGTTACCTTCCGACCCCTCTTCCTCGCCATGGCAACCTAGCTGGATGAAAACCTTTGCAACGGTCTTGCCTCCACGGATCCAGACTCGGCTCGCGATTTGGAGCACCAAAGCCTCTCCAATAGCTGGATCTCTCCTTCATCTTCTTCCTAGCTCTCCACTCTCTCTAGATCTTAAAAAGAGATTGCTTGGAGAAGAATGAGGGTTTCTAACCCTATTCTCGGACTTATCTCAGCAAGGGCAACCCTGGACCATCAGATCCCAAAAGAAGGGAAAGAACGGCCACGATCCGAACTAAAAAACAAAACACCTAGGCCGAACACGGCTTGTGACATGCCCGTGTCCAAGGCCGTGTTCCCCAATCGACGCCAAAACAGTCGCACGCAAACCAGGACACGGGTTCATGACACGCCTGTGTCACATTTGACACGGCCATGCCCAACCCGAACACTCCGGGGCTCCAGGGCGTTTCTAACCCCTTACACGTCCCGGCTACAACCCGAGAAGGACACGACCAGGGACACACCCGTATCTCAGGCCGTGTTCAAAGTCTCGACGATCGTCGACTGCCTCTTCGTCGACTTCGCAAATATTCATCGAACACGCTTGACATGGCCGTGGACACGCCCGTGTCCTAGGCCGTGTTCCCTGCCTATGTCGACACGTCTGTGTTGACACCTCTGTGTCGACACATCTTTGCCGACACCTCTCCTGTGTCGACACAACTGTGTAGACACCTCTGTGTCGACACAACAGTGTCGACGCCTTCTCATCTGTGTAGACTCCACTATGTCGACACCTCTATGTCGATATGATTGATGATTTTCGCATTGGGTCCAAAAACTTGATGCGGTTAAAACTTCAAAAATTGGTGAGAATTCCCGTGGCGCCTCGGGCAGTTTATTTAAGGAAAAAGGCGGATGTGGTTTTTATTTAGAAAACGGGGCGCACAGATTTATTAATTTGGATATAAAAAGATGAGATCGAGTTTTAACGAAAGGAGGCAAGTGCACCTATCACGTGTACTACAGGATATTCCGGGGTGGAATATCGAGGTCGTATTGTTCTCGGGGTCGGTTCGATTATTTCTACTCTTCCCTGGAGGGGACTATTATTTTACCGATAATTATCTTGTCGGGATATTTTTTATATATAATAAAAAGGCAAAAGAAATACAGAAAATGAAAGCATAAAGGTGGAGCCGATGAAAAGCTTAGCGCGACGGCATCAAATAGAATTGGAACTAAAATAAACTTTGAGTAAATAGAGATCCTAATTTTCAAATCAATTAAGGCGGAGACTTGGCCGTGGAGGTTCCACTAAAATGAGCTCACCTAGCTATAGGGATATCGCTCACCTGAACGCTAAGACTATTCGACCAAATGTTAGTCCGACGAAGGATTCCTCTTAACGCCCGATTTACGCTAAGAACCCCGCTATTGGGTGGGGAACCCAATCCAGTAGAGTTGGCGCGCCTCCTCTCTCAAGGGTTAGTGCGGAACTCTCTTTACCAAGGGGTGATCGGTCCATACGCACAACCTCTCGGCTAGCTAGCGTATGGACTACGAAAATAGAGCCCACACATCGATATGTGGTCCTACGCGTCGTAAACCCTAGGAAAACCTTAAATAATTTTAATTAATTAGAAAATAAAGACCTTTAATTATTTAAAGCTATTTATTTGTTCCAATGCTCTTCGATACTGAGGGCTAAGAATGATAAGCCACTCATCGGAATGGGGACGGCGAGCGGTGAAAGGCAATAAAGAAAGCAGAAAATGAAAGCGGGAAAAGAAAGCAGTAAAAAAAACAGTATAAGAAAGTAGTAAATTGCAAGTCCAACTTGATGATTTTTCTTGCTAACAAGTAATAACTCAATGTGATTTCATTCTACATTCTAATACAACTATGTAGATGTACTTAAAATAGATTGAATTAGCATTCAGGCAAGTGCACCTGTCAATCGTAATATAGGAGAAATCTACATCTCGTGTCGTATTCCACATGGTCGTTTCAACTATTCATACTCACCCTCCCTTTATTATCATACCTCTAAACAAAAGTGATATTTAAACTACATTAACCTAACTATGACCATTTGGATGATTCAGTATTGGAGAAGTAAAAACGATAAAAACATGAAGCATTTAAACAATTACATGAACGAATTCATTTATTAGTTCAATTCTAAGTGATCATGACATGAAAAGACTGTTAAATTTGTGCAATGTAAAGGTTAAATTTTCATCAAAATTCTCTCTCGAGCAATTCCAAATCTAAACCTAAGATTGTAAATTTTCTCTTGAACAATTTACAACACTCAAGTTCGCATTTAGTAAAGTACCCTTATTGCTACATAAATTCATGAATTTTATCTCTAAATTACCATGAATCCTTTTACTTGTGTTCTAATTTTACAAACAAAATATCTCTCGATCATAGAGCTTGAATTACAAAGAGAATTAACATCACAATATGAACATACCAATATCATTGCAAAGAACCAATTTCTCAATCTAGCCAATTGCAAATTATGTAAAGCAAAGAAGTAATTCATAAGGAAGATTAAACTCTTTGTTTGCAAGCATAAACACAAATAAAATACCACAAATTTAACATAAACAAAGTGATACATGATTACTAGAATGTTCAAATAGAGGTTCATGCAAATTAAACGAAAATTGAAGATGGATCATCAAGAGAAAGGAAGGATAAAAAGGGGTTAATGATTAAATAAAAATACATATGAAATACCCTTCAATCCTCCTTGTCTTGGATGCTCCCCTTCGGCCTCCAGCAGTTCTTCAATCCAAAAATGATCCAAAAGTCCTGAACAATTTTTTCTACAGGAAATTTATAGTCCCATTGCAAACAGGTCGGACACGGGTTCAAACACGGCCGTGTGGCAGGCCGTGTGGATGGTTCCTAGGTGATTCCCCACGAGCAGGCGTGTCTAGTAGTGGGACGTGTCATATGACACGGGTATGGACACGGCCGTGTGTTCGGCCGTATTCCTCAGACATGGGTTGGTCGGCAATCATGTTCAAATATGACATGGGTATGCACACGGGCGTGTGCCATACCCATGTGAAGTTCCATCGCCTGCGCCCAAATTCTTCAGCTCCAGGTGCATAGGACACGGGTAGGCACACGACCGTGTGTTTGGCTGTATGCACCAAATTTTTGTCCTGCCATCAGCCATGTTGACTCTGTGAACTCCTCTGTTTGCTCCGAGACTTTTAGGTCCATGGTTGACATTACCTGCAATAGAAAAATAATAGACTCAGTAAATAGTTTATTACAAGAACTGCCAAAGACTTCTAAATACGCTCTTCTATCTATGACACAACAATTTCTTTACTATTATCATGGAATCAACACAAAAAGGGCAGAAAATAGTAGACATGATTACAATTATGATAGTAAAAAGCCTATCATAATCGTACTCATCACAACTCAAACGAGGAGGACTGAAATGAAAGCAGGAAATGTGAGTCCCAGCGCAAATGCGTGGGCGGGAGAAATAAAAGCGAGTCCTACTCAAACGAGTTGGACAAATTAAATGCAACGCACGCACACTCTCGACAGAAAGTAAAACACACGCACACAAGTCCTACTCAAATGAGTAGGAGAAAATAAATGCGGGTCCTACTCAAATGAGTAGGACTAAATAAATGCACTCACTCTACGAAAAGTAAAACAAACTCACTCACTAAATTGAAAATGCACAGACTCTACTGAAAACAAAGTGCCATTAAACTCTTAACGAGTAGGCGGATAAATGTGCACACGTACAGAAATGAATAAAAACTAAGTTATCTAAAAATTAAAACGACTGCATTTCTACCGCTAGAATGCGGTAGAAATGCATAAAAAGTGAAAATAAAAATTAAGCGGGAAGAAAGTTTTGCAAATAAAAATGAAAACGCAAGTGCTCGAAAAATAAAAACAAATACATTTCTACCACTAGAATGCGGTAGAAATGAATAAAAAGAAGACGAAAAAATTAAACGGACAAAAGTTTTTAATGAAAATTGAAATGCTCGAAAAATTAAAAGGGCTATATTTTCATTCTTATAACTTTATAGAAATGCTTAAATATGCAAATAAAGCTAAAAGAGAACGAAAAGTTTTACAATCCTAAAGAATCTAAGTTAAAAGAAATCAAAAACCACTTTTATAATTGTTTTTATAGTTTTATAAGAATGAAAATAAAGAGTACGAAAAAATCCTAACACTAAACTAATCTAAATAAACAAAACTAAAACATAAAAAGACAAATCTATACTCATACACGCACACACCCGTACGAAAATAAATAAAGAAAAAAGCAAAAGAAAAATAAGATTGCAAAGGAGTAGGTTGTTTAGATTCAATCCAAAACCATATAAAGGAAGAAAACAACACATTTTATTTACTAAAAAAGAAGGTTACATGGAAAGATAAAATAAAAACTAAGGAGAGTGGGAGAATCCCTTACATAACCCTTGGAATCATCTAAACAACATAACACCTTAGCAAAATGAATCCAAAAAGTGGAATAGGATTACAAGCAGAATGCTGTAATTTATAGACAAAATTTTTCATGGGACACACCCTCTGACACGGGCGTGTCAGGGGCGTGTCAACACTATTGAAGATTCGATCTAGCGAGGTGACGACTTGGTTGACTTCGGGCAGGACACGTGTCGGTATCGCGGCGGTCACGGGCGTGTAGGGGAGGTAGAACTGGGTGCGGGCCGCGTCGAAAGTTGCGGGTGCAGTCTTGTCGGCTAGTTGGAGAAGTACACGTGGCAGTCACACCCGTGTCTCAGTCTACACGGGGCGTGTCGTGTTGGTCTCGTCAAATGTCGAGAGCGTTGTGTCGATAGCCTTTGTTGAGTCTGGAAGAGAAGTCACACCCCAGGTCACGGGCATGACTTTGGGCGTGTCGGGTTGGTCGACGATTGTGGAGCTGAAAACGTCGAGCGCGCATGACACGGGTTGGGTCACGGGCCGTGTCAAATGACACGGGCGTGATATTAGGCTTGTCCATCAATTTCTTCAGAATTTTGTTGATTTCACGGGATTTGAGTTGTGATGCCCTGGTCACGGGCATGACCCAAAGAACACGGGCGTGACCCATGCAAAATTTGACAATTTCATGAAATTTTTCAGAAAATCAAAATAAAGTAAATTAGCAAAATATTTACAAAAAAGAAACATTTTATTAAAGAAACATAAAGAAAAATAACAAAAATAAACTAAAACGACTAATTTAATGTACATAAATATATGTATATTTATTATTCATCACGACACCACTGTGTCGACACCACTGTGTCAACACCTCCCTTGTGTCGACACTCGAGGGAACACGCCTGCGACACGGGCTCCGACACAGGTGTGTTGGAGGGCATGTCCCCCACTATTCTACGAACTGAGCGAAAAATCGTTGATTTCCTGGGCTCTCGACGAACCCAGTACGACACGACCATGGACACGCCCGTGTCCTACGCCGTGTGACTCTCACCAAGACCCAAACTTGGCTCTCGACACTGCTCGTCCTTCTTTCGAATTTTGGGGCGTTACACCAGCACTTCCATGAACCCAAGTCAGCTCTCCTGACTCAAAAATGCACACGATGGACCTAATACGAATCGGGACATTACAAATCCTATAAACAAAATAAAAGATTTCGTCCCCGAAATCAGGCTAAGGTTATGGGGAGAAAAGAATATAGAAAATAAAATATGCTTTTAAACGAAATTACCTTGAGGAAATAATTCCGGGTAGCGTTTTTGCATCAAGTCCACCGGCTCCCATGTATACTCCTCCTTCCCATGATTAGACCATAACACCTTTACCAAAGGAACACTTTTGCGGCGCAAAATCCTTGTCTCGTTGTCTACGATCTGCACCAGCTCTAGTCGCACAGACCTATCCGTCGCCACTGCACCATCAGTACTGGGGATATATTGATCGGGCCGCAACAGTGCCTTTCGAAGTGACGACACATGGAACACTTTGTGGATATTCTCTTGCTCTGACGGTAACTCCAACCGATAGGCCAAAGGGACAATCCTTTCCAATACAGTGAATTCATCAATTGAGACTTCCTCTAATCCTCAACCTGCCAAGTGTTGCACCTCCACGTCATCCCACCACAGTCTCACATCTCCCTCCAGCAAAAAAGTGGCTAAGGTCACTTTCTGCTCCTCCGCAGTCCTGATCGCAGTCACGATTCTCTTTACTCTTGCAAGCCAATCTTCCGCCCGGGTTGGGGAAATCGCCCCACCAAATGTAGGTGGATGAAACTCCATAAATCTTTTCAATGACTCATCCATTTCTTTCTCGTCCTCCACAACTACAGCATGCTCTTGCCTTGCACCAGCCCGTATTGGCGCCCCTACAGGCCTTGCGTGCCCAGTAGGCTATGCCTGTAACAGTGCAAGCACCGTCTCCATCACCACCCGTATGGTCTTTGCCGGGGAGGCATAGGCACTTCAACGGGTGTTGCACTCTCATCGAACGCTGGGGCTCAGACTGCCCAGCACCACTCCTCGCTACCTATCAATCAATGTACAAAACACCATTAATCATCCATATCATAACGGTAATTATACATTGACTACACGCTCACGCACCTTCCGTGCATGTATTACATTTCTAGTGGACATTCGTGAGTTCAATTATGTTCTTCCCTCCCAAATAATCTAAACTTGGCTCTGATACCACTTTGTAACGCCCCCTCTCGTCACATGGAATATAACGGTGGGACCAACTGGGGCCCCACGCCATATTTCCCAGACAAACGGCAGAATTATGTGTGTAAATCACGATCTACTCGTACCCTAAGTCAAAACATTCTATAGCAGCATTTTATGTTGGATGAACTCAGCTCAATGAATGTCCACTAATATACAAAATCCACATTTATATATCAAATCAGGAATGTATACAACACACACACACATGGCCTTAAGGACTTACAGGTTCCTCTTTACAAAGCATCCATACATCCATAAGCAACATCCATACATCCATACATCTATCCAACAAAGCATAAACCTACATAGCATCAAATCCACGGAGTCTTCTTCGGTTTACCCATAATCATCACCAATCCAGACTACCCGTCCAGATGGGCTTCATACATCATGCCTATGCCATACTCCACACTCCCGACTTTAGATACAGACTTAATCAAGGAATCGCTTACGACATCCACCTCTTGGTGGAGGATTCCATGCATATGCATAACAAAAGGACTTCGATGTCCAAGAAGGAGATCGTTACCCTTGAAGATCGCTTCGGAGCCATGAATTAGCTAGATGGAAATCACCTCCTCGGCTTTGCCTTCACGAATCTGATGTCGGATCTTGATTCCACACTCCGCAGCTCCTCCAGCAGCTGGTTTCTCCTTCCTCCTTTCCATCCTTTGACACCTCTCTCTTTCTCTCTCCTTGAGAATGAGAAGAAGAAGATGATGAAAATGAAGGGATTTTATCCTCATTTCTCGGCCTTTATCCACATGAAAGGGGTCTAGACCATTGGATCCAGAATAGGGAAAAGAACGGCTCAGATCTGCCCCAAAATAGGTTGAACACGGCCTGACACGCCCTGTGTCACAAGACATTTCACTTAAGCGGCAGGAAACTGACTCAAATCTGACCAGTACACGGTCATGTGACATGCCCGTGTCACACCCTCCATGCCCTTGTCATGGAGCCGTGTACTTCACATAGCACAATATCAATTCATCCAAGCAGGACACGGCCATGGGACACGCCCGTGTCCTAGGCCGTATAGCCCGGACATACTCGTGTCCACCAGTACATGCATTCCTTCCTGAAACCCGCAAAGGACATGCCCTGTGACACGCACGTGTAACAGGCCATGTACTATGCGCTCAGCGATCGTCGACCAAATTCGTCGACCACACACCCAACTGCTCAAGCCGAGCACGACACGCCCTGGGATACGCCCGTGTCCCAGGCCGTGTCACCTAATCCTGAACCCAATCTTGGCTTTGGGGGTGTTACAGAGTCCTTCACAAAGCTTAACATTCTTTGATAACCAATTTCATTGGGAATATATTTATCCTTATTGTAACCCAAACTTACTATACTTTTGTGATAATGTATAGTAGTGTTCATGTTGATATTTGTGAAGTGAAAGTGGGTGATGGGCAAGTCGGGCGGTCTGGGCGGCCTGAGCGGTCTGAGTCCGCGGCCTGGGCGGATTGCGGGTTGCGACCTAGGTGACCATGGCTTGGTCTTGGTGGTATGGATGTTCTTGAGGAGCGGCCTGTGCGGCCTGGAGTGTGGCCTGACCGGTCTGTTGTACGGCCTGGTTGGCCTAAATCCAAGGAAGTCGGGCTTCTAGCGAAGCGGCCTGAGCGGACTGCCGTTCGCGGACTGTTGGCGGTGCGTGCTCAGTTTGATCTGCGGCCTTGCAGATTAGCAAGATCTTGTGTAACCAGGCAGATTGGAGGTTGAATCCGCGGTGTCCGCAGTTGCGGACTGGCCTTGGAGATCGGCTTTGGTCCTTGCCGACCTCCGGTGTTGTAGTAGGCATTAGCTGCTCTGTGGAGTACTGCGCAGAATGGTGTCTAGTCCGGCAGTTAGCCGTTCTCTTGCAGCTGTGCGAGTAGGGGCTTGCGGGCTCTGCCTTATTCTAGTGGAGTTTTGGCGATCTGCCTTGTGGGGTAGGCGGACTGAGCCTTGTCCGCCGAGCTCGCACCAGGCCCTTGCTGGTTTACTGGACTTGGTCACATTCTGTGATAAGTCGAGCGTGTCCGCAATATCCGTAGAGTCCGTCGTTGACCGAGCGGACTGCCTATTGTTCGTGGACTTGTGGCGGATTACGGCTTTGTTTTCGAGCTGTGCAGACTTCCTTTGTCTCTGTATGTAGAGTGCGGACTGTCGCAGTAGAGGTTGTGGCTGTCCTTGTACAGTGATGTTTGCGGGCTATACGAGCTGATGCCTTGTCTGCATAGTGTTGGCGGACTGGTGGGAGTCAGCATGGTGGTGAACATACTTGTCTCACCTCCTAGCAGTTTTTGTTGGAATCCGGCTAAGTCCTCACAGACTCGGTGGACGGGGCTTTGCTAGTGCGCGGGCTGGGGCGGTGACTCTATTCACTAGGGTGGTGACCATACTCCTTACCTCACCTATAAATAGACCCCCCCCCCCCCCGACACATCTACATCAACTGAGTGAACAGTAAGTGGGGCTTGGTCAATTGCTGCAGTCTGGTTTTCCTGTCCGCGCGGGTTGAGTAGAGATAATTGTTTGCTGTGTGCAGGTCGCGCAACTAGCATTGAGGAGCCAGGAGTTTGGCTTTGACTTCGGTCAGGATTAGTGAAGTTTACAGTCCATGCAGTCCCAGCAGGTCACTTCTGCGGCTTGTCAATTCTTCTCTTCAGCATTTCCAAGTCCAATAACCTGTCCGCCAAACTCAGGCGGGTAGGCAGTCTGTTCTTCAGTTCAGCAGCAGTCAACGAATAATGGTATGCCCGCGCCGACCTCGCGGTCTCGGCGGAGTCTGTGTTCTATTCGGCTTGTAGCAGCAGCTGTTCGGGTGGCTTCGGCGACTACAGCGGACTGGGCAGTCTCGGTGGTATCCAGTGCTGTCCGCTCTGCTTGTTTTTGTTCTTTCTGTTTCCTCGTGTACTGCTGAAATCGTGTCTCACCATGTATACCTTGCCTTGTAAAGAAGTTTATAAATATAAGATCTTCTTATTCTTCCATTTGCATTTAGTGTTAAGCTTGCTCTTTGGGCTTCCGCTTGATCAAAGTGTGATCTTGGTAGTGCTGAGAATATTAATTTGGCTTTAGGCTATCTTGCTGACCACCTTGAGAAAATTTAACATGGTATCAGAGCCAGGTTAAGTTTCTTGAGCTGCGATCAATGGGTACTATTGCTCTGTTGTTGCTCTGTGCTTCTGGACACTTAACCAAAGGTTGTCGCAATAGAAGTAAGTTATGCACGAGGTCTGTGTATTGATCTCTTAACGCCGACTAAATTTAAGAAGTGGAAGTCGTGCATGAAGAGTTACCTTCTAGGCGAGGAGCTATGGGAGGTCGTCAGTGGTGACGACAGACAGTAAGTTACTGCTACTTTTGGTACTGCTGAGCAGGTGAGACTCTGGAGAAAAACAAATACAAAGGCAGAGTTTGTTCTGAAGAGGGCTGTTTCACCAGAACTGTTTGATCACATCATTGGATATGAGTCTGCAACTAATATTTGGACAACTATTGATGAGTTGTTCAATAGGAAGAATGTAGCTAGGCTTCAGTTTCTGGAGAATGAGTTGGCTAGGACAACTCAAGGAGACCTGACCATCTAAAAATTCTTTTTAAATATGAAGAGCTTGTGTGCTGAGCTATCAACGATTGATCATGATGAGCCTATCTCTGAGGCTATGATGAAAAGGCACATAATCTGTGGCTTACGGAAGGAGTATGTTGCCTTTGTGACATCTGTTGAAGGCTGGGCTATTTAGCAATCTCTGTTGGAGCTTGAGAACTTGCTTGCTTCGCAGGAAAGTTTGGCAAGGCGGATGGCAGGAGTGACTATCTCTAAAGGTGGTAGTGAAGCGTTATTCACAGGCAAGAAGAAGAAGAGATGGGAAGGGAAGAAGAAGAATCCTGCTACTGAAAATGAGCCTTCAACCTCTTATCAGCTAGAGAGGAGCACTGCTCCTAAGAAGGATTGGAAGAAGAACTTGAAGTGCTACAGGTGTCATCAGCGGGGACACTTCAAGCGTGACTGCAAGGTCAAACTGCAGCCTGGGCATGCTGCAGGCAAGGAGGAAGCTTACTTTAGCACTAAAGAAGCTGGATGGGGCGGAGCTTTCATGACTGTCACTTGTGTCCGTTCTTTGTCCACTGTCGACTTCAACGACGAGTGGATCTAGGACTCCGGTTGTGGTCATCACCTCACCGGAGACAAGTCGAAGTTCTCTTCTCTACAAGCATACTCAGGTAACGAAGCTATCATAACTACTGATAATACTGTTTATGCAGTAGAGAAGGAGGGGGTTGTGTCTTTGAGTAGTGATAAGAGGCCACTCACGTTAAGGAGTGTGTATCACGTACCGGGCATGAAGAAGAACCTCTTTTCTATGACCAATGCGGTAGACGCTGGTTATCACGTTCTGTTTGGTCCAACCAATGTATCATCGATTAAGGCTAATGTTGCTCATGTTGAGAGGAGAGTTAAGAACTTGTTTGTTCTTACAACGAACTCTTATATTGATCAGATGAGAGTAAACGATAGCGCTATTATATGACATGAAAGGCTGGGGCATGTAGGAATTGATAAGTTAAAAGATATGGAAAACAGGAGCCTTGTAAGAGGCTTGCCTAAGCTAACTACCTTTGGTGATGGTGACGTTTGCACGGGGTGTCAGTACGACAAGGCTCATCGCCTTCCGTTTGATAAGTCACAAACGAGAAGCAAGAGACCATTGGAGTGTATCCATGGAGACTTGATGGTACAAACCGTCACTGCTAGCCTTGGTGGGAGCAGATACATGCTTGTTCTGATTGATGACTACTCAAGATACACTTGGGTTTATTTCTTGAAGGAGAATTCAGAAGCTTTCCAAGTGTTTGTGGAGTTCAAGGAGCTAGTGGATGGCTGGCTTAGCTTGCAGACCAAGAAGTTTAGAAAAGACAACGGTGGTGAGTTTGTCTCCTCCGAGTTTTCTAACTTCTGCAGGAAGCACGTGATCCAAAGAGAGCTCACTTGTGCTCATACTCCACAACAAAATGGAGTAGTAGATTGGAAGATCCGTCATCTGACAAACACCTGTAAGTGTTGGCTTCATGCAAAAGACATTCCTAGGTCCTTCTGGGTAGACGGGATGTCTTGTGCTTCTTATGTCATCAATCGAATGCCGCTCAACCCGATCAACATGAAGACTCCTTTTGAAATGTTGCTGAAAGAGAAGCCCAGTGTGGAACACCTTCGGGTGTTTGGTTCAACTTGATATGTGCATGTCCCGGATGCTTCAAGGACAAAGATTGATGCAAAGGCAAGGAAGCTTGTCTTTGTTGGATATGATGAGCGGAATAAGGTATGGAAATGCATGGATCCTGCGATGAAAAAGTTTGTTGTATCAAGAGACGTGGTCTTTGATGAATTGACGACGTATGTAGGTGGGTCGGTTGATCTACCAGAGAGCAAGGTTGATGAAGAGCAGAAGGTGGCTGCTGAAGTTCTGGAAGAGGAGCTTGCTGCATCACCAACAGCTCCTATTGCTTCAAGCTTTGGTGCTGAGGCTTCTGGCTCATGAAGCAGGGGGAGCATTGCTCAAAGCGTGCCCGAAGTTGGAGTTGAGCCTGAATAAGCAACAGAGGTGGTGAGCAAGGTGCAGACCCTTCGGTGATCAAAGAGGGACCTGAAGCCACTAGGTTGGTACTGCGATGGGAATGTAGTGAGTTTTGTCTCATGCTTCTTTGCAGGTCCTCTGGATCAGCGAGATCCTGCAAACTTCAATGAGGCCACTAGAGTCAAGGAGTGGGAAGATGCCATGAAGGAGGAGATTGCTACTCTCAAGAGGAATGAAAACTGGGACCTTGTGCCCAAGGTTGATGGCATTACTCTAGTGAATTGAGAGTGGGTGTTTAAGTTGAAGTAGGAGGCTGATGGGAGCATTGATAGATACAAAGATCGCCTGGTTGCTTGAGGATTCTCACAACAGTATGAAGAAGACTATTAGGAGACTTTTAGTCCAATTGTAAAGATGACTTCGGTTCAGGTGGTGATCGCCTTGGCTGCTTGCAAGGGATGTAGGATGTGGTAGCTTGATGTGAAGAATGCTTTTCTTTATGGAGAGATTGATAAGGAAATATTCATAGATCAGCCACTTGGATTCGTTTCTGAAGTTCATCCGGACTATGTCTGCAAGCTTAGGAAGGCTCTCTACGGGTTGAAGCAAGCTCCAAGAGCTTGGTATGGGAAGATTGCAGAATATCTTTGTTGAAACTGATTTCTCGATCTCCTGTGGAGTTCGCCCATGGGGAAGGGGGTGGTCTCGCGCCTACTTCACTCATGCAAGTAAAACAACAAAGAAGACAAGGTGAAACTGACCCAAGGGCTCGGATGGGAGGTCCCACCACAAACCCGGAAGATCTCAGAGCGCTTCCCCTACTTAGCCAGAAGCCGAGCTAAGGTACCCTCAGAAAGTACTTGAAAACAACAGCAGGTAGGCCTTGGAAGCATGCTTTCTGGGGTACCCCTTGGGTCCTATTTATAGTTTTTGAAATCTGAACTGCCAATAACCAAAAGAACTGACCTGAAATTACCAGAAAACCCTTGGTCGGGTCTACCAACAGCCAAACTCCACTGTTTTGAAGGGCTATGGGCAGGCCAGCGGGGGCAAAATAGTAAAAAGATACCTCGCTCATCCAGGCGAGCTGGAGGGCTTGATCACCTCGGAAGGTCTTGCTCGCCAGCTATTGTCGAGCCCCATAGCGAGGGCGTAAGCTGGGACTAACTCGACGAATGCCGAGCCTGGGGTCGACGAATGCTGATCTCCGTTCGATGAGTGCCGGTCTCTGGTCGACGATCGCCGAGCTCTGGTCGACGAATGCCGAGGTCGGGCTCGGCTTCTCTGCTGTCGAGCTTGCCTACTGCCCTTAGCCTGTTCTGCCTGGCCCCTGACGGCCTTACTCGCCGGACACGGGGTTGTACACAATCCCAGCTCTTTTCGAGGTTGGAACATGCTCGGAAAGAATCATCCAACCCATCGTGTTCGGCGAGTGCGGGTTGGCGAGTTAGAGGGAATCTTTGGGTGGGGTCCACCTTGATGCGTGTAAATCGTCAAGCGCACCAGTCGCACAAGTAATAAAGTTTTGGGAATAAATCCCCGAGTGTCGGTCTCTTGAGGAATGCAATTAGCGTAGAACGGCAACAGTACCGAGAATATCGTTATGAGAGTTATAAATAGAACAAAAAGGAAATAGAGGACTTGAGAGATTGTGGATGTTTGATCTACTGAACTAGTAAAAGCTATGCGGGTTGAAGGCACCGCTTCGCAAGGTGGAGTGGGTTTATCGGCCGCAATGCCGAACTTCAGTTGGGCGAGTGGAAGGGAAGCTAATGGATTGAAGTGTTCTTATGTGGAGTGCAATCGGATAAGACACGGAATGGAGTGGATGTGGGGTGAGCGAGGCACATTCACAGACAATACTCACAAGCAGAAGAAAATACTAACATTCCATTAGCTATAAAATAAAGTTGATGTTCATGGATGGAAATGTTCATTACACTGCTCAAAACATTCATACTACAGAGGAAGGGGAAGAGGAGTAAACCAAAAGAGAGTGAAGATCCACCGCAGGTCGTGGCCGGAGTAGCGAGTTGTCAGTCCGCTTCCGGGCTCAGTCCAAGGAGGCTTCCAGTACCAACGAGATGTCACCTCGAAGGCCTTTAAGTCCGTTCTCTAGGTTATCTACTTCACCAACTCCGCAGGAAAGCTTGGAGTTGAAGTCATCAATGGCCGAGGGCTTCGCCGGAGAGTTGAAAATCTTCGGAGTAGTTGGAAATGGCTTCCCAACGAAGGTGGAGGTGATGGAGTAGCTTGAGAAGTGAAATGGCGATTCCCGCGCACTCTCCGATCGCAGAAAATGATAGACGTTGACCTAAATCGCGGAGCAGGGCCTTAAATACAGAGGCAGCAGAAGCAGTGCACACGATAAGTGGCGCACGACCAGTGGTCGTGCGCACTGTAGGTCGATGATCGTGCGACTTTTCCAAATAAACCTGCAACTTGGACAAGAAGCATCAGCATATATGCGCACGAGCAGTGGTGCATGACTAGTGGTCGTGCGCACTACGGCCAGTGCTCGTACGATTACCGATACAGGATTAGGAAAAAGGGGAAGTAATGCGCACGATCGGTGGCGCACGACCAGTTGTCGTGCGCAATAAATCCAGTGGTCGTGCACAGTATTCCTGCAACGTCGGTGTCTCCCGAGCAGTTCCGGAGCACGCATACGACCCATGTACCAGCAGAAGGGGCAGATAGGCCACCAGAACGTGCACACCACATCCCCGAGATAGGGCTAAAAAATAACAACAATATAGAAACACAGAAAGCACACAGAAACGGGCCTACAGTGCACTTAATCGTGAAATAGGAACATGAGCACATATAAGCAATAAAGGCTCTCAAGTGTAGTGCTAAGACGATAAAACTAGCCCAGATGAGTCCAAAAATCAGTGTAAAATGTGGACTCATCACACCCCAGACTTAACCATTTGCACGTCCCTAGCAAATCATTACTCCGTGGACTAGAAGATAGCTAACTGACTCAGAAATTTCAAAAAGAAGTAAGACGAGAAATCAAATATATCATGGCTATAGAAGATATAATAGAAAAACTTTTTAATTATACAACGTAGTTTAAACTATTCGACAGACGTAAAGAAGTATTGTAATTTCTCAAAATTAGAATTCTGGAGAATCTTGCGATCATTGGAGGAAGAAAGTAGGCAGGCCACTAAGGTGAGCATTGCCAAAGTTCGGGACTCAGGATCACCTCCAAAGGAATCCACCAATGTCGGGGACCATATGCTTGCACGTTCACACTCTCTCCACAGCGCGGGTTAGATGCAAGCGTGAATCAGTAGGACTTGTAGGAGGAAATGGGGCTTAGGCGACGGCTTGATAGTCAAAGATAAACATGAAGGCTTTATGCAACCAAAGCGAGCGAAAATAACCCAAACCAAAACAGCCACTTAGAAATGAATGGGGCACACGCCCCCAGACTTATCTTGAAATCCGGCTGTGAATACGGCTGAACCCGACCAAAATCAATAAAGAGATTGTGGATCGAAATCGCAAAGCAATTCTTTCATATTTTTCTCTCTTTTGCGCGAATCAGCTTTTTATTTTCGTAAATTTTGTTTTCTTTTTTGCGCTATCAATCCCCAAACGGAGCAATCACAACGTGAATAAATTCAGCACCCCCAAAAACAATGTCCACTTATCATAACCTCGGCAAAACAGTAAATACAAATCAGCTCAAGCAGTTGATTGTGATGGTGGGTCTAGCTTCAGGCCTTGGTGAAAGTGAGTGGAGCTGGATCAATGGAAGGGTAGACACAAATTTGGCATGCAACGGTTAACAGGTAGGAATGGTTAAACAAGGCTCAAACTAGCAAAAATGAAGCCCTACGTCATGCTCACGCTTAACTACCTGTGCACCAATGCTTCGAGAGTAGCTTAGGGCAAGTTCTTAGCCATCGAGAAAGATGATCCTTCCTCCCGACTCGAGCAATACGAGTCTAGTGGCGGCTACACACATTCCTACACTATCGTTCGATTATCCCAGATTCAGATTTTGAGCAGTACAAATAATATTTACGTGTGCAGAAAAAAAATAAATCTATGAGCATAAAGAAAAATTAATTCTATCCTAACTCTACGCAAACCATGAGTATTCGATTAGGAGCACTGCATGAGTTTCGAACTACTCAATCCTGAAATACTAAGCCAGTACCACTATTTTAAAGTTTACAAAAAAGCAATAAATTTGACTCGGGTTGTGCGTGTGGGTAAGAGCGCACTCGTGTGGGTGATTCAGTGTGTGCAACATAAAGAAAGAAATAAGTAAACAAGAAACTGGAATGCAACAGAAAGTGTGGTGTAGTGACCACATGCATGCTTCCCCCCAGACTTAAAGTCAACAACTAGTAAAAATCAGCAAGTCATATTTGATAAACAGCTAGGGTAGGAAGTACCTATGCTCAAAATTGAGCATACCAGTCGTGCAATGAGATGTCCAAGTGCGGCCAAGTTACCGCGCCTCAAATATTCCTGCACCTGCGATTAAAGGTTGCCAGCCAAACAAAATATGGAAACAGGAATATATGAATACATAAAAAGAAATCAAAACACAGCATAGGACCAAACGGTCCAACTTGGGTTGTCTCTCGAAAGCCCTTTTGTTTACCGTCCTTAAGGTGGACCAAATACCTGTATTAGCAGTTCAAATAGTATATAAAAAAACATTCGGCTCCCAGATGGGCGCCCACAAAAATATAGTAGTCTCCTTGCTCGGAAAATAACAAAAATTTAAACAAAAGAAACACTATCCTAGATAACTGTTGGGTTTATTGTCTCCCAACAGGACTTATTCAAAATCTGAACATTTCCTAACTGATGGGCGAATGAAACTGGAAATGCTCAGGCAGAGGTTGATGGTCGCGCTGCGGTAGCGGGTACCGGAATGGAGATAGAATATAAGCCCCAAATACCTGTATACGTATACCTATCGGAAGTGTCAGGCATGGGCAGACAGTAACTTGGGAAGCTCATCGGCTCCAACTCCACCTGCACCTGGTCATAATAAGTCCTAGGCCGCATTACAGGCCCTTGACCTGATTGGACCAATTCCACAATGTTGTCATGCATGGAAGTAGATACGAGAGCAGGGTCAAGAAATAAACTAGAAGAATAACATAAACGGACCTCGATCTTGGGGATGATCCCGGAGTCATCCCCCGTCGGCAGAATTGTGGGTGCTTCCAAACAACTGTCTAAGCTAGTGCAGGAATGTTCTGAAGCTGCATCTGCCTCGCCCATGCCTCAGGCATCATCACATGGGGTGGAGGTCGCAACCTGTGCCACAGAGTTGTCCTCCTCGACTGGATCTAACAGAACGCGGGAAATGCTAATTTCCACCTGCGATTCAATCTCAACAACACTGTCAGAAGAAGAAAGAATGCTATGCAAAGAAAAAAGGTGAAGGCACGAAGCTCGGTACGATGTTGAGCGCTGGCTCTTCACAACTAAAATATTCTATGCTTGGTGAAGTATGCACTTCAGGAGTATAAATAGCAGTGTCGGAATGGGGATAAGCACATGTATCGGTGCACATACCTAGGATGTCTTCTCCATAACATAGAGATGGCAATGGTACATACCCCGATACAGAAGGGATGCTGCCCAAGGTTGAAGTGGAGACAATCCGAAAATTCGGCTCGTCATCCACCGCTAGCTCGGCTAGGTACGCGGCGCAATCCTTCAATGCATGATCCCATCTTCGACAAAAAAGGCACTGCTTAGCCGGCTTCGGCGGTGCAACGGGTGCTGAAGCTGAATAAAAGTAGTGCGGCAATGGCTCCGCAGATTGGTAGCTAATCGGCTTATGTTGACGATATGTCGATTCATGAAGTTCCTGGCTACAATACTTCTGAGGGCATCTGTCGCTAGCATGAGAGATGTCTCCACAATGACGACAATTGATATTGAAATTGGCCCACATTGCAGTGATTTCAAATATAAGGGATACAACTACTTGGCATAGATTCTGCGAATAAAACTAACAATTCCATCTGACGGAATAACAACACGAGAGAAAAGGGATCAAAAACAACAAAACAACTCGTATAACGAAATTCTCAGTCATCCGGAGTCGCTCTACAGTTGCATTCCCCGGCAACGGTGCCAAAAACTTGATGCGTGTAAATCGGCAAGCGCACCAGTCGCACAAGTAATAAAGTTTTGGGAATAAATCCCCGAGTGTTGGTCTCTTGAGGAATGCAATTAGCGTAGAACGACAACAGTACCGAGAATATCGTTATGAGAGTTATAAATAGAACAAAAAGGAAATAGAGGACTTGAGAGATTGTGGATGTTTGATCTACTGAACTAGTAAAAGCTATGCGGGTTGAAGGCACCGCTTTGCAAGGTGGAGTGGGTTTATCGGCCGCGATGCCGAACTTCAGTTGGGCGAGTGGAAGGGAAGCTAATGGATTGAAGTGTTCTTGTGTGGAGTGCAATCAGATAAGACACGAGAATGGAGTGGATGTGGGGTGAGCGAGGCACATTCACAGACAATACTCACAAGCAGAAGAAAATACTAACATTCCATTAGCTATAAAATAAAGTTGATGTTCATGGATGGAAATGTTCATTACACTGCTCAAAACATTCATACTACAGAGGAAGGCGAAGAGGAGTAAACCAAAAGAGAGTGAAGATCCACCGCGGGTCGTGGCCGGAGTAGCGAGTTGTCAGTCCGCTTCCGGGCTCAGTCCAAGGAGGCTTCCGGTACCAATGAGCTGTCACCTCGAAGGCCTTTAAGTCCGTTCTCTAGGTTATCTACTTCACCAACTCCGCAGGAAATCTTGGAGTTGAAGTCATCAATGGCCGAGGGCTTCGCCAAAGAGTTGAAAAGCTTTGGAGTACTTGGAAATGGCTTCCCGACGAAGGTGGAGGTGATGGAGCAGCTGGAGAAGTGAAATGGCGATTCCCGCGCACTCTCCGATCGCAGCAAATGATAGGAGTTGACCTAAATCCCGGAGCAGGGCCTTAAATACAGAGGCAGCAGAAGCAGTGCGCACGATCAGTGGCGCACGACCAGTGGTCGTGCGCACTGTAGGTCGATGATCGTGCAACTTTTCCAAATAAACCTGCAACCTGGACAACAAGCATCAGCATATATGCACATGAGCAGTGGCGCACGACCAGTGGTCCTGCGCACTACGGCCAGTGCTCGTGCGATTACCGAGACAGGATTAGGAAAAAGGGGATGTAATGAGCACGATCGGTGGCGCACGACCAGTGGTCGTGCGCAATAAGTCCAGTGGTCGTGCACAGTATTCTTGCAACGTCAGTGTCTCCCGAGAGGTTCCGGAGCACGCACACGACTCTTGTACCAGCAGAAGGGGCAGATAGGCCACCAGAACGTGCACACCACATCCCCGAGATAGGGCTAAAGAATAACAACAATATAGAAACACAGAAAGCACACAGAAACGGGCCTACAGTGCACTTAATCGTGAAATAGCAACATGAGCACATATAAGAAATAAAGGCTCTCAAGTGTAGTGCTAAGACGATAAAACTAGCCCAGATGAGTCCAAAAATCAGTGTAAAATGTGGACTCATCACACCTGCGGCTATATATATGTGCACCTGCGCACCTGCCTGACTCTTGTCATTCCCTTTTATCTAACCCTACTAAGATGCCTCTGCCCAAGGAGATCCAAGAGCGCATAGACCGAGCTCGCCAAGCCTCCGCAGCTCGCGTATCCGCATTGACGGCGGTCCCTGCCAAAGTTCGTCCGACCAGCTCCGCCGAGCCAACCTCCAAGAAGTCGAAGTTATTCCCTCAGGCGGCCGAGCCCATCTACCGTGACCTGAGGGCTACCATGGACCACGAGACAGGGTCTTCTACTCGGACAATTCTTGAGAAGGACAGGGATGTTGTCATGGTCGGCGACGACCCGGACGGTCAACCAGATGGCGGGGGCATCGCGCCTCGAGAGCCCACACCGCGGGAAGAGACGACTCTCGCGGACTCACAGTTCTCGGCACCGGACAACCGTCCCCAGGACCTTCCTCTTCTCTTTGGGATCCTGCCTGTGAGCTCGCAGATGTCCAGCTCGCCAGTGTGCGCCTCCCCTCCTCGCCAAACTGACGTGGCCGCGGGGGCAGGTCTGGGAACCATCCCCACCCTGGGATTCGAGCTCCTCTCGCCGGGGGTTCGCGGCCCAGAATGCGGGAAGGATCTGAGGTTCATCCCTCCCCACATCTCCTTTGAGCCACCGAGCTCCTCAGGTTAATCTTGCTTGGATTCCTGCTTTACGAGTTTCTCCAACATACCCCTTCTGGTTGACACTTGTCCCCGCAGCTCTCCCAAGCCAATCTACTGCCAAGGAATCCTAGCGGGCAGCCCACTACTCTCCCCTCCCTTCCCCAAGCTCGCTGGACTCTTACCTGGGTCCTGAGGTGGATCAAGGTGAGATGACTAAGAGAGAGGTTAAGCTCCTAAAGAAGCTAGTGTGCGGGCTGCGCGAGGTGCAGGAGGTCAACGGGGCGCTGCAGCGCGACTACGCGCGCCTCGCTGACGAGGTGCACAGCGTCCAGGCTGGCGAGCTGGTATCTCCCTCCCGGCTCCTGGACGAGATAGACAAAGGTATTTCGGTTGCGCAGAGGAATTCTGGAAGAATCCGCGAGCTGCTCCGTGCGCGGCAGCCTGGAGGGCGGGGGTCGCAAGGCCGGGGTAGGCAACTGGGCGGCTTTTTTGCCGAGCTGATCGGTACTCGCATCCCGATGCTC
Organism: Platanthera guangdongensis; assembly: GCA_039583875.1. Classification (NCBI taxonomy): domain Eukaryota; kingdom Viridiplantae; phylum Streptophyta; class Magnoliopsida; order Asparagales; family Orchidaceae; genus Platanthera; species Platanthera guangdongensis. The sequence goes on from CM077147.1 coordinate 63,981,107, forward strand.
TCCTTGCTCGCTCGCTCGCTTTTATATTCCTGAACTTTTATTTATCTAATAAACAGTTTTTAGAATATTCTTGATCATGCTGTTCAAATAAAACACTGCAATGTTTGACTTAGCCTTGATTAGGATGTGCCGGAAGTCGGTGAGCTGGGGTGGTGAGCCGGGGTGGCTAGCTGGGGGGGGGGGGGGAGGGGGGCGAGCTGGGCTGATGGGATGGCCTCCCCCAAATTTCTTTTCCTATAAATAGCCCTCCTCCTCACCTACCCCCGTACCGTGCCTTTATTACTTTCTTTTCCTCTGTGCTTCTTTCTCTTCCTTCTATTGCCGAGCTCGTTCGTCCGCGATCATGGGCAAGATAACCCCGGATGCCGACGGCCGCTCCAAGTGCGCGCAGCACTTTACGGATTATTGCTTCTTTGAGGGGCACACTAGCGAGGAGGAGCTCGCAGAGTTCGTGGCAGAGACGGTGCCGCCGGGCCTTGAGGCGCGCAGGCCGAGGCCGGGCGAGGCTATCAAGACTTTCTATGAGGACGATCTCTCCTTCCCCATCTCACAATTTGAGGCGGGGTTGCGCCTACCTCTCTGACCGGAGATTCGGCAGATCCTAAAGTATTACAGAGCCGTGCCCGCGCAGATGAACTCCAACACCATCGCAATGATGGTGGCGTTCGCGAGCTACCTCTGGCGGGAGATGATTGAGTTCAACCTGACATTGTTCAGGAAACTCTTTTCCTACAAGACGACGCTGGATGGGGTCGCCTACTTCGGTGCCTCGCTGATCAAGGTTCGCGAGATCGCGAACAAGCACCACATCTGGATGACCAAGATCGCCTTCATCAAGGGCGATCTCGGCAACATACCCTACTCGCCCCAGCAAATGGGGGAGGAGGTCTACCGCCCGCTGGCCGTGTCCGGCAACGACGTCGAGCTCCACAAGTACTTCCTCCACAAAGACTTCGAGGTAGCCTTCCTGCGGAGGGGCCTCGATGCGCTCCCTCCCGTTCTGCCCGGAGAAGGTATGGTTCTCTCCCCATCTTGCCGAGCTCGCCAAATTGCTGCTGCATTTCTCCTAATCTTTTCAAAGTATTTTCTCTGCAGGGGAGCGGATAGTCCCCACGAATCCGCCGTTCGCGGATTCGGGGATTCATACCGACCCTCTCACTTGCGAGAAGGCGGCGGCGACGGCTTGCCAAGATGAGGCGGCCCTCTCTCAACCCTCTTCCAGTAAGAGGCGATATGAAGACGCGGGGTCAAGTCTGCCGCGTCGCTAGCAACCATTGAAGAAGTTGCGGACAACCCTATTGGCTCCACGGGGGCAACAACAACAGCCCAGCCCCAAATACATCAGCTCGTCGGAGACCCCTCCCGACGCGTCGCCGGAGAGCCCGCTGAAGGAGACAACCAGCAAGGGCCGGAAAGGTGGCGAGGGCCCCTCTTCTGTGACGGCGATCTCCCCTCCTCCATCTGTTAAGAGGGCCGCCCACGAGCACGCGCCGCCGAAGCAACACCCCCTCTTCAACTTCGGCGGGCGGTGGAAGGACTCGGCAGGCGAGCCCATGCTGTAGTAGGACGAGCTCGCTCATCGAGTCTCCATCTCCACCCTGCACCCCTCCTGGCACGACCACGAGCCCGCCACCAGTCATGCCTATGCCCTCGGCTTCGGCCTATAAGGCCGGGAGGATGCCGAGGCCTACAAGAAGATGACCCTCCGGCAGCTCGGCCATGAGGGCCTGCAGTCCCACCTGCGGACCATGGAGCTGCATCACATGCTGGCACGCCGCAGCTTTGCCCTCAGCCACCAACTCGAAAAGGCTGATCAGGCTCGCGACATCGCCAAGGATAAGGTCACCGACCAGGCGAGGCAGCTCAGCATAGCGGAGGGTCTACTTGCCCAAGCCGTCGACGGGCTGGTAAGTGTCAAGCACTACCCTTCTCTCTTACTTAGAATATTTATTGATGATGTTGACTGAATTTCTTCTTTATCAGGATGCAAAGGCTTCAGGGGAGCTCCAGGCTCGCAATGCCGAGCAGGGGGAGGAGATCAGCCAGCTGCGCGCTAGCCTGGCCGAGCTGGAGGGCGCGAACGCGAAGCTGAAGGGGGAGAATCAGCACCTCCTCAGCGAGGTCCGTCGCCAGGCAGAGATTTTCTTCCCTGCCCGCAGCGTTGACCCCACCCTCCCCTACAAGAGCTCGCGGATCTTTGGTGAGGCCGACCTCGCCGAGAGACTGCGGATCAACTCCATCCAAGCTGTCGAGTGCACGCTCCAAATGATGAAGGACTCAGGGGTGCTGGTGGAGGGATGCGAGGGGATCTCGGCCCGGGACCTGATGTCGAGCCTGTTAATGGCAACGCCGCCCAGCGAGAAGGAAGACAGCTTGGACGCGATGTTCGGGAAGAGCTTCCAGGATCCGTCAGGCGAAGGCGAGTACCAATCGCGCGGCGGGGGGGGGGGGGGAGGCATGAGGAGGGCTTGTACTTTTTTCCTTTTTCCTTTTTTCTTACTCGCCGAGTCGAACACCCTGTAATTGTTCTTGTAAACACATATTTAATGAAAGAGTTTTTGATCATACCCATGCAACTTTACTTTTCCTTTGTACTTTATTTATTATGCTCGAACACCCGCGAGTGTTTCCCCACGAGACCTCACCAAGACAGAGTCCGCGAGTAGGGTAGTCACGAGTGCGCGCCCGCGAGTCAGTACGATTTGAGTGCTCGCCGAGCCCCAAGCGATTCGGGAGCGGACTGCTCTCCGCCCTTGTCACGTCACCCTAACTCGCCCGCGAGCCATCCAGGTTGCACTTAAAAAGAAAAGAAGAAAAAAATCTTCTAAGTGAAACAGGACAAGGGGTGAAGTGCCCTGGCCTGGCTCGCCTTCCTTTGGCGAGGATCGGGGTTCGCCACCTCTTTGCCGATGCTGAGCCGGGTTTGACAAGCCTAATCTTGCTCATGCGAAATCCTCTTGCTGATGCCGAACTGGGTTTGCCGAGCCCGAGCTCGCCTCTACAGAACCTCTTTCCCCTTACTTCCTGGCACTTGACACTTCTTGATCTCTTCCCGGCAATCTCTAGGCCGATACCACCGATTGACTTCCAGCCCTGCCAGCTAGGTCGAAGCCTGAAAGCGGGATCTGCTCGAGGTTAAGGATGACACCGAGTGACTTCCGGCCCTGCCAGCTAGGTGAGAGCCTGGCGGCGGGATCTGCTCGGGGTCCAAACACATTCCATCGAGTGACTTCCGGCCCTGTCAGCTAGGTGAGAGCCTGACAGCAGGATCTGCTCGAGGCTAAGGATGACACCGAGTGACTTCCGGCCCTACTAGCTAGGTGAGAGCCTAGCGGCGGGATCTGCTCGGGGTCCAAACACATTCCATCGAGTGACTTCTGGCCCTGTCAGCTAGGTGAGAGCCTGACAGCGGGATCTGCTTGAGGCTAAGGATGACACCGAGTGACTTTCGGCCCTGCCAGCTAGGTGAGAGACTGGCAGCGGGATCTGCTCGGGGTCCAAACACATTCTATCGAGTGAATTCCGGCCCTGTCAGCTAGGTGGGAGCCTGACAGTGGGATCTGCTCGAGGCTAAGGATGTCACCGAGTGACTTCCGGCCCTGCCAGCTAGGTGAGAGCCTGGCGGCGGGATCTGCTCGAGGTCCAAACACATTCCATCGAGTGACTTCCGGCCCTATCAGCTAGGTGAGAGGCTTACAGCGGGATCTGCTCAAGGCTAAGGATGACACTGATGACTTCCTGCCCTGCCAGCTAGGTGAGAGCCTGGCAGCGGGATCTGATCGGGGTCCAAACACATTCCATCGAGTGACTTTCGACCCTATCCGCTAGGTGGGAGCCTGACAGCGGGATCTGCTTGAGGCTAAGGATGACACCAAGTGACTTCCGGCCCTGCCATCTAGGTGAGAGCCTGGCAGCGGGATCTGCTCGGGGTCCAAACACATTCCATCGAGTGACTTCCGACCCTGTCAGCTTGGTGGGAACCTGACAGTGGGATTTGCTCGAGGCTAAGGATGACACCGAGTGACTTCCGGCCCTGACAGCTAGATGAGAGCCTGGCAGCGGGATCTGCTCGGGGTCCAAACACATTCCATCGAGTGACTTCCGGCCCTGTCAGCTATATGGGAGCCTGACAGCGGGATCTGCTCGAGGCTAAGGATGACACCGAGTGACTTCCGGCCATGCCAGCTAGGTGAGAGCCTGGCAGTGGGATCTGCTCGGGGTATAAACACATTTCATCTCTCTATGCAGGTTAGCTATGATAGTACTGGAGTATCGAAGAAATTTATTATAATCAAAGTGTCGCTTACATGTTTCAGGGGAAAAACGTTTTAAGTCGTCACCACTCCAGGTGAGGCTCAGGATCTCGCCCTCTACATTTTGGAGTCAGTAGCCTCCTGACTTCAAAGTCTCCTTTACAATAAACGGTCCCTCCCAGCTAGGGTTGAGCTTCCCTACGAATGCAGGCCTCCCAGCTGCATCCACCTTCTTCAGCACCAAGTCCCCTTCCACGAACTTCTTGATCCTGACATGCCTGTCAAAGTACTTGGCCATTCTTCTTTTCACCTCTTCCTATCGGATAGCGGAAAGTTCCCTTAGCTCTTCCACCATATCAAGGGAGAGCCTCAGCTCCTCCTCGTTCTCCGCTTGTCATTCCTCTCGGCCCTCTTTGGATGCAGCGACTCGAGGTGTTTGTACTTCAAATTCGATGGGGAGCACTGCCTCGCACCCATGGGAGAGCTTGAAGGGGGTCTCTCCAGTAGCCGTGTTGGGGGTGGTTCTCAGGGCCCAAAGAACCGCGGGAAGCTGCTCCACCCAGCTCCCCTTCAAATTCTCCACCTTCTTCTTTAGGAGATTGACGATGATCTGGTTCACGGCCTCCACCTGCCCGTTGCTCCTGGAGTGATGGATGGAGGCGAACCTGAGGTCTATTCCCAGCTTCTCGCAGAAGCTGGTGAATTCGGCGCTGGCGAACTGGGGCCCGTTGTATGTGACGATGGCCTGGGGCAGCCCATGGTGGCAGATGATCTCCCCCCAAACAAAGTTCCTGATAACTTGGGAGGTCACCTTGGCCAGTGCCTTCACCTCCAACCACTTGGAGAAGTAGTCGATCATTACTAGGAGGAAGCTACTCTGCCCACTGGCCTGGGGGAACGGTCCAACCAAATCCATTCCCCAAATGGCGAAGGGCCAGGGGGTCGTGATACTTTTGAGTTGCTAGGCCGGCTGTAGCTGGAGAGGGGCTAATAGCTGGCACTTGTGGCATCTTCTTGCGAATTCCATTGCGTCATGGCCCAGGGTGGGCCACAAGTACCCTTGCCTGACTATTCTTCCTACTAAGGTCCGACTCCCGGAGTGACTCCCACAATCTCCGGAGTGGACTTCCTCTAAGATCCCCCGTACTTCCCCTTCGGCCACGCAACGAGCCAACATCCCTGAGAGTGTCTTCCTATATAGCTGCCCATCCTGGAGGAGGTAGTACGCCGACTTGTGCCTTAGCTTCTTCTTATCTACCCCCTCTGGATATTCTCTCGTGGAGAGAAAAGTTATGACTGGGTCCATCTATGAGGCATGCTCATCAATCTGTATGAGCTCCCCTTCTTCAATGGAGGGGAAGAACAGGTCGGTGATGGTACCCCCCACCTGGAGACCATGCTTTGCTAGTTGGTGGGCTCGTTCGCTTTCTTCACTGGGCACGTGTCGGACGGAGAAGGTTTGGAAAACGCTTATGACCCCCTTTACTTTGGACAAGTATAATCGCAGGGTGGGTTCCCTTACCTCAAACTCCCTGTTGATCTGAGAAGCTACCACCATGGAGTCGGTGAGGACCTCCACGTCCAACACCACCAGCTCCCTGGCCAGGCGCAGCCCTGCTATCACGACCTCGTACTCTGCCTGATTGTTGGTAATGGGAAAGTGCACCACTACCGTCTGCTCAATCCTAGTTCCTTGAGGACTCTCCAAGATCACCCCCACTCCTAGGGAATGTCTCCCCAAGGCGCCGTCTACCTTCACCTTCTAAGGGGCAGGGCGGGTGAGCTCTTCCTCCGCTACTTCAATCACGTAGTCAGCCAAGAAGTCGGCCATCACTTGAGCTTTGATCGAGAGCCGCGGAACGAATGAGACGTCAAACTCGATCAACTCCACCGACCATTTGGCCAGCTTGCCCGAATGCTCCACCACCCTCAAAGATGTTGCAGAGAGGGTGGTCAGTCACTACTCAGATTGAGTGCGCCTGGAAATAAGGTTGCAGCCTTCAGACTGAGATAACCAGGGCGAAGGCTAGCTTCTCCAAGATCGGGTACCGAAGTTCGGCCTTCCTCAGGACCCGGCTCACGTAATAAATTGGGAGCTGCTTCCTTCCCTCTTCACGAACTAGAACGGAGCTCAAGGACTCTACCCCGACCCCGAGATATAGAAACAGGTCTTCCCCCTCCTTCGGCCCTTGGAGTAGTGGAGCCTGAGTCAACTGCATCTTGAGGGCCTGGAACGCCTCCTCACACTCCTTGGTCCATTCGAACTTCTGACCACCCCTCAGTGTTTTGAAGAAGGGGGAGCACTTCTCCCCTGCCCGAGAAAGGAAACGACTCAGCCCTGCTAGCTTCCCCTTCAGCCGTTGGACCTCCCTAGCATTCCGTGGGGACACTAGCTCCAAGATTGCCCTAACCTTATCTAGATTCGGCTCGACCCCCGCGGGGGTGAGGAGGTGCCCCAAGAACTTTCCCCTGCTGGCCCCAAAGACACATTTTAGGGGATTCAATTGCATCTTTTATTTGCACAGGGTGGTGAAGGTCTCCTCCAGGTCTCAGAGGTGGGAGTCCACATCCCGACTTTTGATCATGAGGTCGTCTACATACACCTCCAAATTCCTCCCCCTCTGCTCCATGAAGACCCAGTCCATCATCTTCTGGTATGTTGCCCCAGCATTCTTCAGCCCGAAGGGCATCATCCTGTAGCAGTAATACCCATAGCATGTGATGAATGAGACATCCTTGATGTTCGGTGGGTGCATCCTGATTTGGTGATATCCTGAAAAAGCATCTAAAAAACTCATTACAGAAAAACCAACAGCGGAGTAAACCAGTGTGTCGATCCAAGGCAAAGGATAACAGTCCTTAGGACAAGCTTTATTAAGTAAGGAAAAGTCGATACACATTCTCCACCGGCCGTCCCCCTTTTGACCATGACCACGTTGGAGACCTAGCCGGGGTATTGAATCTCAGACACGAAGCCAGCCTTGAGGAGTTTTTCCACCTCCTCCCTGATGGGCTCCGCTAGCTTGTCCGCAGTAGACCTCTTCTTCTGCTGAACGGGGCGTGTTCCCGGGTCTAGGTTGAGGCGGTGGCAGGACACATCCTCGTCAACCCCCGGCATCTCCGCAGCGTTCCAAGCAAAGATGTCCACGTTCTTCTAGATGCATTCCAGCATCCTGCCTTGGTCCTCCGGGGTCAGCCCCCCACTGACGCGGATCTTCTCCGTCCTGCCCCCCGGGTGAGCACCTCCAGCTCCACCACTTCCTTTGCCGCCTCCAGCCGGGACTGCTTCCCCCATCCTTCAGCATCCCCTTCCTCCGGAACGGGGACATCTACCTCCATCTCTTCCTCTGTGGCCATCACTTCGGCCATCTCCTCCAGATCTCCCCCTGCCCCCTCCTTTGCGCAGTTTTTCATATCCAGCTCCTCTTCTGCTGCTTCCTGCCCAGCCTCCTCCATCCTTCGCCCCATCTCTTCGGCTCCCTCTATCCATGAGATGGTGTTCACCGCAATGACATAGCACTCTCGCGCCACCTTTGGGTCCCCCCTGACCCTGACCCGAATCCCCTCGGCATTGAACTTTAAGCACTGACGGAAAGACGAGGGGACGGAGTGGAAGGCGCTGATAAGGGGCCTCCCGAAGATAGCGTTGTAACTACTGGGGGCGTCCATGATGACGAATCTGCAGTTTCTAGACTGGCCCCCCAGGGTAACATGGAGGCCTACTCCTCCCTCCACTTCCTTCCTTTCCCCCGAAAACCCGAACAAGGGTCCATCCAAGACCAGCACCCTCTTGGCCTCTACCTTCATCGCGTCAAATGCCTTTTTGAAGACGACGTTGACGGAGCTCCCATTGTCCACGAGAATCCGTGAGACAGTAAAATTCTCGATGGCCGCCTTGATGACCAGCGCATCACAGAACGGATCCTCGTGGTCTGGCATGTCTCCTCTTGAGAAGGTGATCCTCTCTTCCGGGGGTGGGGTTTCGGATGTGGAGGCGACGCTCTGCCGGTACATGGTGTGGAGGCTTGCCTTGCGGGAAGCCTCGACCACCACCCCCCTCGTGGATCACTCCGATTCTCCCTTGGGTTCCCACATCCACCCGGTCTTCGCAACGATCCTCCTCCGCCCGAGGCAGGACCTCCTCAATCCTCACTTCTTGCCGACCCTGCTGCTGCTGCTGCTCCCCATTCCCCCTCATCTCGAGGAACTCTGGGTAGGTGGCCGTGGCATGCCCCTCTTCCTGATGGAAGTCGCAACAAGGCAGCTCCACCCCGACCTCCCTTCTCCTCCTCCTGAACATCCCCCTCCTTGCTCCCAAGGCTATGGCCACGACCTCCTCTTGATCGGGAAGCCGGGGACTCTAGCCCTGCCTCCAGCGTGGAGGGTGGAACTGATCTTGCCTCCCCTGGTAGTGATCCCTTCTGTGATACCCCCTTTGCGGCCCCTGCCCTTGCCACTCAGGTCTCCAGCCCAATCGACATTCGAGCTCCTGACGCCCCCACCTCGGCGACTGCTACCATGGGAGCTGCCTCTCCTCCCTCTGCCGGGGCTCTCCTCTCCTCTCCTCCTGTCCTCTTCCTCCCTTCAACTCCTTCTCCTCCTCCGTGGCCCACCTGGCCAACGTTCGTGCAAATTCCGGGTTCGATGCCTCCCCGTCGACCTCTCTCGCCGCCCTCTCCATTAACTCCTCGTAGGAGAGTGGAGGAACCCTCTTCAGCTCCATCCGGAAGAAACACTGTTGCAGGCCCAGGGTAAAGGCCATCATCAGACTATGGCCCGACATCTCCTGTACCTGAGTAACTTCCTCCTGAAACCGATCCACATAGCTTCCCAGCGTCTCGTTCACCCCGTGCTTAATGTGGAACAGAGACTCAGACTCCTTCTTCCTCTTCTTCGAGGTAGTGAACCTCAACATGAACCCTCAGTATAGGTCCTCGAAGCAGTAGATGGAGCTGGCCGGTAGTTGGTGGAACCACTCCCTAGCCTTCTCGCTGAGGGTGATAGCGAAGTGTCGGCATTTGAATCCGTTCGACATCTGTCGGATGGAGACTATATCCTCAAACCATTGCACATTCTGGACCGGATCTCCTTTCCCGGTGTAGTAGGACATCTCGGGTTCTCTATACCCATCTGGAACTGGAGCTGAGGAGACAAGCTCGGTGAAAGGACTGCCTCCCCCCACTGGGCGAGACGACGAGTCTCGCGAGCCCAGTTCGTCGAACCGGCCTCGGCCTGCCGAGCCGGGGAAGAGCTCGCACCCGAGGAGCTCGCACCCACGGCCTTCCTCGGCCACCTCCTTCCCAGCTTTCCTGTCGGGAGCGTCCTCGCCTAAAGAGGGGGTGGCCGCGATCTGAGCCACGGGAGTCGAGTACTCGGCCCACGTGCCGAGTGCGAACTTGACAAGGCTCAGCACCTCATTCCTGAAATCTTCCAACATCCCCACCGTGGCGAGAGGCGGGGGGGGGGGGGGGGGGGGGTGGCGGCTAGTTCGGTTTGTCAGATCCCTGTCCTCCTGTCATTGAGCTCGCTGAAGCTTTTCTGCACTAACCACTGTCCACGCTCACCGTACCAAAATGTTGAAACCGATTTCTCGATCTCCTGTGAAGTTCGCCCGTGGGGAAGGGGGTGGTCTCGTGCCTACTTCACTCCTGCAAGTAAAACGACAAAGAAGACAAGGTGAAACTGACCCAAGGGCTCGGCGGGGAGGTCCCACCACAAACCCGGAAGAACTCAGAGCGCTTCCCCTCCTTAGCCAGAAGCCGAGATAAGGTACCCTCAAAAAGCACTTGAAAACAGCAGCAGGTACGCCTTGGAAGCATGCTTTCTAGGGTACCCCTTGGGTCCCATTTATAGTTTTTGAAATCTGAACTGCCAATAACCAAAAGAACTCACCTGAAATTACCAGAAAACCCTCGGTTGGGTCTGCCAACAGCCAAACTCCGCTGTTTTGAAGGGCTATGGGCAGGACAGCGGGGGCAAAACAGTAAAAAGATACCTCGCTCATCCAGGCGAGCTGGAGGGCTTGATCACCTCGGCAGGTCTTGCTCGCCCGCTATTGCCGAGCCCCGTAGCGAGGGCGCGAGCTGGGACTAACTCGGTGAATGCCGAGCCTCGGGTCGACGAATGCTGATCTCCGTTCGACAAGTGCCGGTCTCTGGTCGACGATCGTCGAGCTCTGGTCGACGAATGCCGAGGTCGGGCTCGGCTTCTCCACTGCCGAGCTCGCCTACTGCCCTTAGCCTGTTTTGCCTGGCCCCTGACAACCTTACTCATCGGACACGGGGTTGTACAACCTTCAATTATGCGGTTACCTTGCTTCCAACTCTGATTCTAGCTTGTTCATCAAGAAGAAGGGGGATCTTCAAGTCTTGGTCCTGCTGTATGTTGATTACATGATCATCACAGGAAATTCGGAGGAGGAAGTAGCTAGGCTCAGGGCTGAGCTTGCTATACGCTTCGAGATGAAAGACTTGGGATAACTTCATCACTTTTTTGGTCTTGAAGTGGAGAGGAAGGAGAGTGGGATACTCATTTGACAAAAGGGGTATGCGGATCGCATTGTGAATCGATTCGGCATGGGTGAAGGAAAGAGGTTCTCTACTCTACTAGATCATAGGATAAAGCTTCGACGAGATGAGGGAAGGATTCTTCCTAATCCCTTGGTGTTCAGAGATTTAGTTGGGAGCTTGATCTACCTGATGATTACAAGGCCGGACATTACTTATGTTGTTGGCTGAGTAAGTTAGTTCATGGCTGAACCAAGTTAGTCTCATCTGGTGGCAGCAAATAATATTTTGAAGTATGTCAGGACGACTTTTGATATGAGACTCCTCTATTGTAGGGACACGATGTTTTCTTTGCTTGGATATACAGATGTTGATTATGATGGTAACTCGGATGATCGAAGATCAACTTCAGGTTATGTCTTCACTTGTGGATCATCTTGCATATCATGGTGTAGCAAGAAGCAAGACTCAGTGTCTATGTCTACTATAGAAGCAGAGTATAAGGCTTCGGCCTTGGCTGCTCGGGAAGCCATTTGGTTGAGGAGGCTTTTAGATGATGTTCATGAGGATGTGCAAGGTCCTACTTTACTCCGGGGTGAATATGAGAGTGCTCTCAAACTGGTAAACAATCCAGTATGTCACGCAAGGACCAAACATATTGAGATCGAGCACCACTTCATAAGGGAGAAGGTGTTGGAGGGATCTCTTCTAGTCGGGCATGTTTGGAGTAAAGATAACCTTGCTGACATCTTCACAAAGCCGCTGTCGAAGGGGAATTTTCATCGGTCATGAAGCTTGCTGGGCTTGATCACCACTTCTCACTTCAAGGGAGAGTGTTGAAATTTGTGAAGTGAAAGTGGTTGATGGGCAGGTCGGGCGGTCTGGGAGGCCTGAGCGGTCTGAGTCTGTGGCCTAGGCGGATTGCGGGTTGCGGCCTGGGTGACCATGGCTTGGTCTTCGTGGCGTGACTGTTCTTGAGGAGAGGACTTTGCGGCCTGGTGTGAGTCCTGAGCGGTCTGTTGTGCAACCTGGTTGGCCTATGGCCAAGGAAGTCGGGCTTCTAGCGAAGCAGCCTGAGCGGTCTGTGGTTCGCGGAGTGTTGGCGGTGCGCAGTTTGATCTACAGACTTGTAGATTAGCAAGCTCTTGTGTAACCAGGCGGCTTTGAGTTTGAGTCTGCGGTGTCCGCAGTTACAGACTGGCCTTGGAGATCAGCTTTGGTCCTTGGCGACCTCTAGTGTTGCAGCGGGCATTAGCTGCTCTGTCGAGGACTACATGGACTGGTGTCTAGTCCAGCAGTTGGCCGTTGTCTTGCAGCTGTGCGAGTAGGGGCTTGCGGGCTCTGCCTTATTCTGGTGGAGTGTTGGTGATCTGCCTTGGGGGGCCGGTGGATTGAGCCTTGTCCGCCGAGCTCGCGCCAGGCCCTTGGTGGTTTACTGGACTTGGTCACTTTCTGTGATAAGTCCAGCGTGTCCGCGGTATCTGCAGAGTCCACTATTGACCGGGCGGACTACCTGTTGGTCGTGGACTTGTGGCGGATTGCGGCTTTGTTTTCGAGCTTTGCAGACAGCCTTTGTGTCTGCGTGTAGTGTGCAGACTGTTGCAGAAGAGGTTATTGCTGTCCATGTGCAGTGATGTTTGCGGGCTGTGCGGGCTGATGCCTTGTCCTCATAGTGTTGGCGGACTGGTGCGAGTCATCCTCGTGTTGAACATCCTTGTCTCACCTCCTGGCTGTTTTTTGTTGGAATCCGGCTTAAGTCCTTGCGGACTCAGCGGATGGGGCTTTGATAGTGCGCGTGCTGGGGCGTTGACTCTATTCACTAGGGTGGTGACCACACTACTCACCTCGGCTATAAATATACCCCCCGTCACATCTACAATAACTGAGTGAACAGTAAGTGGGGCTTGGTCAATTGCTGCAGTCTGGTTTTCCTGTCCGCGCGGGTTGAGTAGAGATAACTGTTTTCTGTGTGTAGGTCGCGCGACTAGCATTGAGGAGCCAGGAGTTTGGCTTTGACTTCGATCAGGATCAGTGAAGTTTGTAGTGTCTGTAGTCTCAGCAGGTCACTTCTGCAGCTTGTCAGTTGTTCTCTTCAGCATTTCCAAGTCCAATAACCTGTCTGCCGAACTCAGGCGGGTAGGCGGTCTGTTCTTCAGTTCAGCAGCAGTCAGCAAATAACGGTATGCCCACACGACCTCGCAGTCTCGGCGGACTCTGTGTTCTATTCGGCTTGTAGCAGCAGCAGTTCGGGCGTCTTTGGCGACTACGATGGACTGGGTGGTCTCTGCGGTCTCTAGTGCTGTCCGCTCAGCTTGTTTTTGTTCTTTCTGTTTCCTTGTGTACTGGCAAAATCCTGTCTCGCCACGTATACGTCGACTTGTAAAGAAGTTTATAAATATAAGATCTTATTGTTCTTCCATTTGCATTTGGTGTTAAGCTTGCTCTTTGAGCTTCCGCTTGATCAAAGTGTGATATTGGTAGTACTGAGAATATTAATTTGGCTTAAGGCTATCTTGCTGACCACTTTGAGAAAATTCAACATTTTATCAGAGCCAGGTTCAGTTGCTTGAGCTGTGATCAACAGGTGTTGTTGCTCTGTTGTTGCTCTGTGCTTCTAGACACTTAACCAAAGGTTGTCACAATGGAAGTAAGCTATGCAAGAGGTCTAGGTATTGAACTCTTAACGCTGACTAACTTTAAGAAGTGGAAGTCGTGCATGAAGAGTTACCTTCTGGGCAAGGAGCTATGGGAGGTCGTCAGTGGTGACGACAGACAGGAAGTTACTGTTGCTTTTGGTACTGCTGCGCAGGTGAGGCTCTGGAGAAAAACAAATGCAAAGGCAGAGTTTGTTCTCAAGAGGGATGTTTCACCAGAACTATTTGATCACATCATTGGATATGAGTCTACAACTAATATTTGGACAACTATTGATGAGTTATTCAATAGGAAGAATGTTGCTAGACTTCAGTTTCTGGAGTATGAGTTGGCTAGGACAGCTCAAGGAGACCTGACCATCTCGAAATTCTTTCTGAAGATGAAGAGATTGTGTGCTGAGCTATTATCTCTTGATCCTGATGAGCCTATCTCTGAGGCTAAGATGAAAAGGCATATAATCTGCGGCCTGTGGAAGGAGTATGTTGCCTTTGTGACATCTGTTCAAGGCTGGGCTTCACAGCCATCTCTGCTGGAGCTTAAGAACCTGCTTGCTTCGCAGGAAAGTTTGGCAAGGCAGATGGCAGGAGTGACTATCTTTGAAGGTGGTAGTGATGCATTGTTCACAGGCAAGAAGAAGAATAGATGGGAAGGGAAGAAGAAGAATCATGCTGCTGAAAATGAGCCTTCAACTTCTTATCAGCCAGAGAGGAGCACCGCTCCTAAGAAGGATTGGAAGAAGAACTTGAAGTGCTATAGGTGTCATCAGCGGGGATACCTTAAGCGTGACTGCAAGGTCAAACTGTAGCCTGGGCCTGCTGCAGGCAAGGAGGAAGCTTGCTTGAGCACTGAAGAAGTTGGATGGAGCGGAGCTTTCATGACGAGGACTTGTGTTTGTGCTTTGTCCGTAGTCGACTTAAACCACGAGTGGATCATGGACTCCGGGTGTGGTCATCACCTCACCGAAGACAAGTCAAAGTTCTCTTCTCTACAAGCCTACTCAGGTAACGAAGCTATCATAATTGCTGATAATACTGTTTATGTATTAGAGAAGGAGGGGGTTGTGTCTTTGAGTAGTGATAAGGGGCCACTCACGTTAAGGAGTGTGTATCATATACCTGGCATGAAGAAGAACCTCTTCTCTATGACCAATGCGGTAGATGCTGGTTATCACGTTCTGTTTGGGCCAACAGAAGTGAAGTTCCTTTGCAATGTATTAGCGGTGAATGATGATGTTGCTCATGTTGGGAGGAGATTTAAGAACTTGTTTGTTCTTGTAACGAACTCTTATGCTGATCAGATGAGAGCAAATGATAGCGCTGCTATATGGTATGAAAGGATGGGGTATGTAGAAGGGATAAGTTAAAAGCTATGTCAAACAAGAGCCTTGTAAGAGGCTTGCCTAAGCTAACTTCCTTTGGTGATGGTCATGTTTGCGCGGGGTGTCAGTACGACAAGGCTCATCGCCTTCTGTTTGATAAGTCACAAACGAGAAGCAAGAGACCATTGGAGTGTATCCATGGAGACTTGATGGGACTTGATATAGATTTATTTAGCGGAGAAGGGGCTATGCGCGGAGAAGACAAAGTTAAGGGAGGAGACGGTGGAAGTGTAGTTGTGAGATGTTCTCTGATTCTATATTCGATGATGGCAAGTATACCTTGTCGCATATACTATAAGATATTTAGTTCAATATCCAGGTCGTATTACTCGGGGCGAATTGAGTACTTTTACTTCAAGGAGTTACTATTATCTTATCAATTAAAAGTTGTTTTGGGGTTGCTTACTAAATTAGAGAAGTGAGAATATTTTACTTGCAATTTTGAGAAAGGCTAAATGATGATTAAGCGATAGTACTCGATCGAGAATCACCTCGGCTTAAGTTGATCAAAAGATGCAATAATAAACTTTTTCAATTAGTAATGCAAGAGACCTTTACCACAGAGATTCTAAAAGCAAGAACATGCTTCTCTCGAAGTCATGCCCATCTGAGTTTAGGAAGGTCTGACCGAACTTTCGTCCGAATCGGAGGCCAAAAACCCGCTTTATGCTCTGAACCCCTCTATTGGATTTTACTCCAATCCGGGAGAATTGAACGTCTGCCTCTCTCGAGTGGTGAGAACAACTCCCTTTACTCTTGAGTTCTCATTTCAAACTTTCGGCCTCTCGGATAGCCCAAAATAAAGCAAAGGTGGACAGTATATATCGATGATATACCTCCAACCCGTGATAAATCAAGAGTAATTCAAGACTAAACCCTAAAAATGAAAGGTAAGATTCAAAGCATCATAACTTAATCACTCGAACCTCGGATCATCAAGATCGAGTACATGGAGGATTAGTTAATCATGGTGAGATGGAGAAAAGGAGATGCGTAGAAGAAAATAATGAAAACAAAGTAGAAACGAAAAAGAAAACAACACTTCTTTATTAATGGAAACAGAGATCTTACAACTTGAAAACCAGAGATTACAAGTGCATGGAAAGTAAACTACACTATCATTAACATTATGCTACAGAAAGAAGCTAGAAGCTAATACAGAGAAAGCATTAAGCTAGAGATAAGAAGAGCTAAAAATGAAGAGACATGCTTGAAAAAGTTCAAAAATACAAAGGACAGAACCTCTCCCCTCAATACCAAAAAGTGGTCCTGAACCCTTGGGGAAGGGCTCAATTTATAGCTTTTTTCAGGATGGGTCATGCCCCCTGACACACACTAATCGGGCATGTACCTGGGGCATGACACGGTCGGTGCGACTTTTGCGTCCTGAAATTAATTGCTGGAGTTGACGGGTGTGGTTGTTCAAGTACACGCCCATATGTCACGCCCGGGTCGGGCGTGACCCGGGGGCGTGACACATTCGGTGCGACGGTAGAGCGGGAAAAACGAGCGCGTTGCGGCGATTCCTTGGAACCTGGGGACACGCCTCTAGAACACGCCCGTGTCGGATGTGACACAGGCGTGACAGAGGGCGTGTACACTAAGTTTCCATGGAATGCAGTTTCAGACCAATTGCTTCATTCCTCTGGGTTACACGCCCTAGGTACACGCCCGGGTAGAGCGTGACCTATGGGCGTGTCACAGCAAAATTCGGCTGAAAGTTGTGAAAACCCGCAAAAAGCAGAAAAATGCATTAGCCACAAAAATATATACAAAGGGGAATCAAAATAAGCATTTTACAAGACATGATTTGCTTTGAAACCCTAAAAATACCCTAATAAAATTGACTATAAACCGTATTATCAAATTCCCCCAAGCTTAAGTTTTGCTTGTCCCCAAGGAAAGATATAAAAACTAGCTAATCATAAAAAGTGAATAATTCAAAAAGTTTTAATCATGCTTACACAAGTACTATGCGAAATTTCAGGTAGGGAGAATGTAAAACATAAATCTAAAACAAATATTTTGGTATGCTTTAACTTTTATAAACTTTTCTTAATGAAAATAAATCATCCAGAATTTTGACGAGACTTTTAAATAGATTTAAGCAAGGCAACGGAAATGAAAAGAACGTATTTAGTTGTTTCTAGATCCAAGCAACGCATTATAATTATATCAATTAAATAACAAAAATCTAAGTTTAAATCCAGAACTAAAACTGATTTACTTTTCTTGTTTTCGTAGCTGTTAAATAAGATTTAAAAAGGCGTGAATCAAAAGCACTTAATAGGACTGAAATGTTTGGTTTAGGATCATAAATAGGAGTGAAATTCAAAGATAAACATGAAGGCTTAAAATCACACTAAACCAAAACAAAGAGTTTCAAAAAAAATTTTATTTTAAACAAAATATATATTTTGTTTCTTTCTTTTTCTTCTTTATTATTTTTTCCCATTTTTGTTTTTGTTTTTCTTTTTTTTTTTCAAAACAAAGGCCATAAATTTTTTTCTTTCTTTCAAGTTGAATTGGCCAAATAAAATCAAACAGTGCTTTTGAGTATTCTTTTTTTTTTTCAATAATTTTTCCAAAGATAACACAAATTTTCCTAGCATGATTATAAAATTTTTTCGAATGAAACTCAAAAATTTAGCGTGATTAGATAGGTAGGAATTTTGGCTTTGGTGAAAATGAAATGCTATGTGGAGTTATCAAATGATATTGGAAAAAGGCTCAAAAGCGGCTAACTAGTGGTAAAAGATTTTAGGTTGGCAGGAAAGCTCAAACGTAAACAAAACGGCCTAAATCATTTTCACGTTTTTTAAATTTATTTAAAACATAGATTTGAAAAAAATTTCAAAAAGCAAGTCCGAGATAATAAAAGAAGATTGATGAAATTATCTTGAAAATAAAAATAATATGTGACTTGAATCGTTCATATGTACTACGTTATTCAAAAGTTGTTCTTACAAAAATTATCTAAAAACGAAAAGGAAAATGGCAGATGATGAATTTTAGGGAAAGTAAAGAAAATAAAGAACGGAAAACCATAATAGAAATGCGCGTTTTAGAGAAATATTTTACCTTAACATGCTACCGTGAATTAGAAACACAGCATGGCCAGAATTTTACTTGTGAAATATGATTAAAAAAATGATTAGAGAAATTATAATAAACTATGTTATTTATAAACAATTTTGAGAAAAAAATAAAACACAAACATTGGGTACTATTGAAATACCAAAATGCAGCTATATATATTTTTTGGATTTTTGGATTTTCAAAAAGTAAAAGATATTTACAAAAAGCAAAAAGAAGGAGGAACTCCTCCCCCAAGCTTAAAATCTACATTGTCCTCAATGGAGAAGGAGGTTGGAGAACGAGAGAAAATTAAAGTACAGAAATGAAAGACAGAATTGAAAAACAGGTACTTCCCTGCTTTTATTTTGCAGCGAAAGCTGAGTGATGCCGCTCCTCCATGCTTGGGCTTTGAATCATCAGGAAAGGTCTTTTGTTGGACTCTGGGATTGATTTAGCAGCATCGACGGTGGTGATTTTTGTAGCCGCAACTTGTGGAGCCGTTCGGGGCAAAAAGTGTAAAATAAAGAAAACAGAAAAAAGATTTTGGTTGCCTCCCAAGAGCGCCATTTGTTTATAAAGGTCATTTGAGCTCGACCAAAAGAATATTGTCCAACAATAAGAAGTCTTAAATTATTACAGTCCAAACGAAGTAGTTCATGAGTTCGATAGCAGTAATTGTTCCGTCGCAGTAGGAAGTAAATCGTTAGGGAAATACAGTTTTAATCGTTGACCATTCACCTTAAATTCACCCTTATCCGGGTGCGAAATGAGAACCATCCCATACGGCCAAGCCTCTTTAACAATAAAGGGGCCGGACCATCGCGATTTTAATTTACCTGGAAATAGGCGAAGCCGAGAGTTATAAAGAAGGACGAGATCGCCCGGCGAAAAAGATTTAGGAAATTTAATATTTTTTTCATGGTAGAACTTTGTTCGCTCTTTATAAAGCCTATTACACTTGTAAGCGTTCGCCCGCCACTCGTCGAGTTCATTGAGCTGAAATTTACGGTGTTCGGCGGTTAGGGTTGGATCTAGATTTAATGTTTTGAGGGCCCAAAATGCACGGTGCTCTAACTCAACTAGAAGGTGGCAAGCCTTACCATAAACCAAGCGATACGGCGTGCAGCCAATGGCGGTCTTATATGCCGTTCGATAGGCCCATAGTGCATCATCTAGTTTTAGTGCCCAATCTTTCCTGTTTAAGGATACGATTTTCTCTAAAATACGTTTCAATTCTCGATTAACAACCTCGACTTGACCGCTCGTCTGGGGGTGATAGGCGGTGGAAAGTTTGTGCGTTACTCCATATTTTGCCAAAATTTTGGCAAACTGGCTATTGCAGAAATGGGTTCCCCTGTCACTAATTATAGCGCGTGGCGTGCCAAATTGAGAGAATAATTTTTTTTTAGAAATTTTACAATGACTCGTGCATCGTTGGTGGGGAGAGCTTGCGCTTCCGTCCACCTTGATACATAGTCGACAACTACGAGAATGTATTTATTTTGATAAGAGAGGGGAAGGTGGCCAATGAATTCGATGCCCCAAAGATCGAAGATTTCGCATTCGAGGAAAAACTTTTGAGTCATCTCGTCCCGCCGTGAGATATTGCCTGCCCGCTGGCAACTATCGCAAGTACTCACTAGGGTGTGAGCATCCTTGAATAGCGTGGGCCAATAGAAACCTGCCTCCAGCACCTTTCTTGCGGTGCGTTCGCTTGATAATGACCACATGTTGGTCCTTCATGGCAATGTCCCAAAATTTGCACTCCTTCTTCACTCGAAACGCAACGCCGCACTACCTGATCCACACAGATTCTGAATAAGAAAGGGTCTTCCCAAAAGTAATTCTTTAAATCAGAAAAGAATTTATTCTTTTTCTGACTTGAGAAATCCTTTGGCAAGACCCGAGCCACTAAATAATTGGCAAGGTCGGCGAACCAGGGCACAAGACAATCTTTTGAATTTTCGAGAGCGAAGAGGCGCTATTCAGGGAATTTATTGTTAATGTCGGCTTCCACTAATAATTCGCTGGCAGGGTTTTATAAACGAGATAAATGGTCGGCCTCCAAATTTTCGGCCCCTCTTTTGTCCCGGATTTCTAAATCAAACTCCTGCAAGAGGAGGATCCATCTCAAAAGGCGGGGCTTTGCGTCCGCTTTGCTAAATAAAAAACGAAGAGCTGAGTGATCCGTAAAATGATTACTTTGGAGAGGGTGATATAAGACCTAAACTTATCAAAGGTAAAAACAATTGCTAGGAGCTCTTTCTCGGTGGTGGTGTAGTTGGCCTGTGCAGACGTGAGTGTTTTGCTTGCATAATAAATCGGGTGGAAGAATTTATCCACCCACTGGCCTAAGACCGCGCCTACCGCAGTGTCACTAGCATCACACATGATTTCAAAAGGGAGCGACCAATCCGGGGCAACTAGAATTGGAGAGTTTACTAATTTTTCTGTTATTAAATTAAAAGCAAGAAGACAATCGTTGTTAAAAATGAAAGGTGACTCTTTCTCGAAAAGAAGGGTTATCGGCTTCGTTATTTTGGAAACATTTTGGATAAAATGCCGATAAAATCCCGCGTGCCCAAGAAAACTACGAATGGCTTTAATATTCATTGGAGGGGGGGGAGCTTTTCAATAATTTTGATCTTGGCCCGGTCGACCTCGATCCCCTTGCCTGAAATCTTATGGCCGAGGACTAATCCCTCTCGGACCATAAAATGACATTTCTCCCAGTTGAGGGCTAAGTTAGTTTCCTCACAACGAATCAACACGCGCTCGAGATTTTTTAAACAATTCTCAAAAGAACTACCAAACACCGAGAAGTCGTCCATAAAAACCTCCATCACTTCTTCTACCAAATCATCGAATATCGCCAGCATACATCGCTGAAATGTAGCTGGTCATTACATACACCAAATGGCATCCGTCTATAAGCGAAGGTGCCAAATGGACAGGTAAAGGTAGTCTTCTCTTGGTCTTCAGGTGAAATAGGGATTTGGAGGTACCCCGAGAGACCGTCGAGAAAGAAGTAGAAGGAGTGACCGGAAAGTCGTTCTAAAATTTGGTCGATAAAGGGAAGCGGGAAGTGGTCTTTTCGGGTGGCATCATTGAGTTTGCGGTAATCAATGCACATCCGCCAACCCGTAATAGTACGGGTTGTAATTAATTCATTATTTTCATTGGCCACTACTGTGACCCCGCCTTTCTTGGCACGACCTGGACTGGGCTTACCCAAGTTCTATCAGAGATGGGATAGATAATTCCCGCATCTAGAAGTTTAATAACCTCAGCCTTCACGACATCCTTCATGTTTGGATTTAAACGTCGTTGGGGCTGGATAGTACTACGAAAGTTATTATCTAAGAAGATCTTGTGTGTACAGAATGATGGGCTAATCCCCTTAATATCGGATAACTGCCACGCGATTGCATGTCAGTGATTTTGCAAAACTAGAGTCAACTCAAAAATTTCTGAGTTGCTCAGATCCGAGGAGATAATAACCGGTAGCTTAGAGTCATTTTCGAGGAAAAGATACTGCAGATGAGGGGGGAGTTTCTTAAGATCCAATATGGGTGGTTCCTCGTAAGAGGTTATGAATTTTATGGTGTCCATGGGAAGCGATTCAGGGAGGGTAGTGCGAGAGACTTCCTCTAAGCAGAAGAGCTTAGTGATAAGAGATTCATCAACTGGTGAAGAAATTAATTCCAAAGGCACAAAAAAATCATTTTCGAAGAATTCCTCTAGATAAAAGCAGGAATCATCTTGCTCTAGGGTGTTGCGCATTGAGGGATTAATGCTGAAAGTAATTTCATCATCTCCAACCCCAAGGAGGAGCTTTCCATCACTAACATCAATAATAGAACGGGAGGTGGCAAGGAAGGGGCGGCCGAGTATCGGGGGTACATCGGCATCCTCTTCGATGTCTAGGATGACAAAATCCACCGGAAAGATGAATTTGTCTACCTTGACCAAGACATCCTCCACAATCCCTATTGGATATTTCACAGAACGATCGGCTAGCTGAATGCTCATACGAGTGGGGTTCGGAGATCCTAGACCTAATTTTTTTAAAAGCAAAAAGGGCATGAGATTTATGCTTGCTCCCAAGTCTGCCAACGCATGTTTGACCAACGAATTACCAAATAGGCACGGGATGGAGAACCTTCCCGGGACATTCACCTTGCGGGGTAATTTGTTGAGCACAACCGCGGAGCATTCTGCATTTAAGGAAATATGCGAAATATACTCGAGCGTTTTCTTATTTGATAGGAGCTCCTTGAGATATTTCGCGTATTTCGGCATTTGAGAGATAGCCTCGCAGAACGACACATTTATATGAATGTTTTTTAGAATTTCTAAAAATTTTTTGTAACTTTCTTTAGCGCGTTCATTTTTAAGTTTAGATGGATACGGTAATTTTGAATTAGACGCATGTGGCGTAGGCGTAGTAGGCAAATTTGAAGCTAAAATGATAGGAGGAGAGAGAGGAGAATGGAGAGGTACCATAGGTTCGCTTGGTATAACAACTTCTTTTCCGCTGCGGAGGGTAATGGAGTTTGCACTTTCTCTTGGATTTTGCTCGGTATTGCCTGGCAAAGCTCCTTGTTGCCGATCAGAGATCATCTTGGCTAGCTGTCCCACTTGGTTTTCCAAGTTTTTGATGGACCCGACAATATTCCTGATATTCATTTCATTTATAGCAACGTATTTGGCAAAGACCTCTTCAAGTGAAGAGGGCTTTGCCTGTTGCGGTTGGAAACCAGGTGGATTTAAATTTAATGGGGGAGCTAGATTAAATGTTTGGCTATTATTATGAGGGGGGTTATGGGGGAGTTGAGCATTTCCTTGGTTGCTCCATGAGAAATTCGGATGGCTCCTATAACCCGCATTGTAAGTGTTATTGTACGGTGCGTTGTTCGGGTTATAGGAGGGCCGAGGAGCATTTCCCATGAAGTCAACATGCTCTTCTGTAAAAGTAGAGTTATTATAATTATTAAACCAAGGAGGAGTGGCGGAGGAAGCAATCATCTCCACCACTTGCTTTGTTAACCGCTCAACTTGAAGGGAAAGATTCGAAGTAGCGTCAATTTAAAAAACTCTCGCTGGTTTGTTAGCCCGCACACGGGGCGCATTCCATTGATATGAATTCATAGCCATTTCCTCAAAAAGTTCCTGAGCGGACTCTTGGGTTTTGTTATTTAGTGTTTCACCAGCGGCCGCGTCGATCATTTGCCTTGTTAAGGAATTTAGGCCGTTTTAAAATATTTGCACTTGTTGCCAAATTGGAAGCGCGTGGTGTGGGCACCTTCGCAATAGCTCCTTGAAGCGCTCCCATGTATCATAGAGAGTCTCCGAGTCTATTTGAATGAAGGATGCAATATCCGTGCGCAATTTGGCGGTCTTCGCAGGCGGGAAATACTTGGTAGGAAATTTCCCTGCCATCTCAGCCCACGTGGTGATGGACCCAAGAGAGCTCAGCCACTGCTTGGCCTTTGACCGCAAAGAGAAAGGGAAGAGACGTAATCGAATGGCATCATCTGAGACTCCATTGATTTTAAAAGTATCACAGATTTCGAGAAAATTTGCAATGTGACAATTTGGATCCTCGTCCCGGAGACCATCAAAGGTTACCGACTGCAGCACCATTTGGATGATGCTGGACTTGATCTCAAAGTTATTGTTCGCTACTGTGGGGCGAACAATATTTGATTGTGTACCCTCCAAGTTCGGCCTCGCATAATAGGACATAGTCGTTTGTTAGGCCTCATTTGGGTCGGGCATATTAGCATCCATCATTTTTGTGGCAGTGTCCCCGATCGACTCTTCGATGCCTAAATGCGATTCCTGGTCACGAGAACGGAGGTGATGCAAAGCGGTGCGCTCTATCTCAGGATCAAAAGGAATAATCGATGAGCTTTCTCGGGTAATACACTTAAAAAGAGAGAAAGAGGGGGGAAGAGATAAAACCGTTACGAGAGCGAGAGAAAAGAAAAAAAACGATAAAATTAATAACTATCCTTTTTTTTAAAATATCAAAACATGAATCCCTGGCAACGGCGCAAAAAACTTGATATAGATTTTTTTAGCGGAGAAGGGGCTATGCGCGGAGAAGACAAAGTTAAGGGAGGAGAATGTGGAAGTGTAGTTGTGAGATGTTCTCCGATTCTATATTCGATGAAGGCAAGTATACCTTGTCGCATATAGAATAGGATATTTAGTTCAATATCAAGGTCGTATTACCCGGGGTGAATTGAGTACTTCTACTTCAAGGAGTTACCATTATTTTATCAATTAAAAGTTGTTTTGGGGTTTCTTACTAAATTAGAAAAGTGAGAATGTTTTACTTGCAATTTTGAGAAAGGCTAAATGATGATTAAGCGATAGTACTCGATCGAGAATAACCTCGGCTTAAGTTGATCAAAAGATGCAATAAAAAACTTTTTTCAATTAATAAGGCAAGAGATCTTGACCGCGGAGATTCTAAAAGCAAGAACATGCTTCTCTCGAAGTCATGCCCATCTGAGTTTAGGAAGGTCTGACCGAACTTTCGTCTGAATCGGAGGCCTAAAACCCGCTTTAAGTTGTGAACCCCTCTATTGGATTTTACTCGAATCCGGGAGAATTGAACGTCTGCCTCTCTCGAGGGATGCGAACAACTCCCTTTACTCTTGAGTGCTCATTTCAAACTTTCGTCCTCTCGGCTAGCCCAGAATGAAGCAAAGGTGGACAGTATATATCGATGATATACCTCCAACCCGTGATAAATCAAGAGTAATTCAAGGCTAAACCCAAAAAATGAAAGGTAAGATTCAAAGCATCATAACTTAATCACTCGAACCTCGGATCATCAAGATCGAGTATATGGAGGATTAATTAATCAAGGTAAGATGGAGAATAGGAGATGCGTAGAAGAAAATAATGAAAACAAAGTAGAAACGAAAAAGAAAATAACACTTCTTTATTAATGGAAATAGGGATCTTACAACTTGAAAACCAGAGATTACAAGTGCATGGAAAGTAAACTACACTGTCATTAACATTATGCTACAGAAAGAAGCTAGGAGCTAATACAGAGAAAGCATTAAGCTAGAGATAAGAAGAGCTAAAAATGAAGAGACATGCTTGAAAAAGTTCAAAAATACAAAGGACAGAACCTCTCCCCTCAATCCCAAAAAGTGGTCCTGAACCCTTGGGGAAGGGCTCAATTTATAGCTTTTTTTGGGATGGTTCATGCCCCCTGACACGCCCTGGTCGGGCGTGTACCTGGGGCGTGACACGGTCAGTGCGACTTTTGCATCCTGAAATTAATTGCTGGAGTTGACGGGCGTGGTTGTTGAAGTATACGCCCATATGTCACGCCCGGGTCGGGCGTGACCCGGGGGCGTGACACATTCAGTACGACGGTAGAGCGGGAAAAACTAGCGCATTGCGGTGATTCCTCGGAACCTGGGGATACGCCTCTAGAACACGCCCGTGTCGGATGTGACACGGGCGTGACAGAGGGCGTGTACACTAAGTTTCCACAGAATTTAGTTTCAGACCAATTGCTTCATTCCTCTGGGTTACACGCCCTAGGTACACGCCCGGGTAGGGCGTGACCCGGGGGCGTGTCACAGCAAAATTCGGCTGAAAGCCGTGAAAACCTGTAAAAGGCAGAAAAATGCATTAGCGACAAAAATATATACAAAGGGGAATCAAAATAAGCACTTTACAAGACATGATTTGCTTTGAAACCCTAAAAATACCATAATAAAATTGACTATAAACCGTATTATCAGGACCAACCGTCACTGCTAGCCTTGGTGGGAGTAGATACATGCTTGTGTTGATTGATGACTACTTAAGATACACTTGGGTTTATTTCTTGAAGGAGAAGTCAGAAGCTTTCCAGGTGTTTGTGTAGTTCTAGGAGGTAGTGGAGGGCCGGCTTATCTTGCGGATCAAGAAGTTTAGAACAGACAACAGTGGTTTGTTTGTCTCCTCTGAGTTTTCTAACTTCTGCAAGAAGCATGGGATCCAAAGAGAGCTCACTTATGCTCATACTCCACAACAAAATGGAGTAGCGGAGCGGAATATCCATCATCTAACAGAAACATGTAAGTGTTGGCTTCATGCGAAAGACATTCCTAGGTCCTTCTAGGCAGAGGGGATGTCTTGTGCTTCTTATGTCATCAATCGAATGCCACTCAGCCCGATCAACATGAAGACTCCTTTTGAGATGTTGCTGAAAGAGAAACCCAGTGTGGAACACCTTCAGGTGATTTGTTCAACTTACTATTTGCATGTCCCTGATGCTTTAAGGACAAAGCTTGATGCAAAGGCAAGGAAGCTTGTCTTTGTTGGCTATGATGAGCAGAAAAAGGGATGGAAATGCATGGATCCTGCGATGAAAAAGTTTGTTGTATCAAGAGACGTGGTCTTTGATGAACTGATGTCGTATGGAGGTGGGTCGGTTGATCTACCAGAGGGCAAGGTTGATGAAGAGTAGAAGGTAGCTGCTGAAGTTCTAGAAGAGGAGCTTGTTACATCACCAATGGCTCCTATTGCTTCAAGCTCTGGTGCTGAGGCTTCTGGCTCAGGAAGTAGGGGGAGCATTTCTCAAAGCTTACTTGAAGTTGGAGTTGATCCTGAAGAAGCAACACAGGTGGTGAGCAAGGTGAAGACCCATCGGAGATCAAAGAGGGTTGTGAAGCCACCAGCTCGGTACTGCAAATGGAATGCAGTGAGTTTTGTCTCCTGCTTCTTTACAGGTCCTCTGGATGAGCGAGAGCCTGCAAACTTCAATGAGGCTACTGGAGTCAAGGAGTGGGAAGATGCCATGAAGGAGGAGATTGCTGCTCTCAAGATGAATGAAACTGGGACCTTATGCCCAAGGTTGATGACATTACTCCAGTGAATTGCAAGTGGGTGTTTAAGTTGAAGAAGAAGGCTGATGGGAGCATTGATAGATACAAAGCTTGCCTGGTTGCTCGAGGATTCTCACAACAGTTTGGAGAACACTATGAGGATACTTTTAGTCCAATTGCAAAGATGACTTTAGTTCGGGTGGTGATTGCCTTGGCTACTTGCAAGGGATGGAGGATGTGGTAGCTTGATGTGAAAAATGCTTTTATTTACGGAGAGATTGATAGGGAAATCTTCATGGATTATCCACTTGGATTCGTTTCTGAAGTTCATCAGGACTATGTCTGCAAGATCAGAAGGCTCTCTACGGGTTGAAGCAAGATCCTAGAGCTTGCTATTGAAAGATTGCAGAATACCTTCAATTCTACGGTTGCCTTGCTTCCAACTCTGATTCTAGCTTGTTCATCAAGAAGAAGGGGGAGCTTCAAGTCTTGGTCCTGCTGTATGTTGATGACATGATCATCACAAGAAATTTGCAGGAGCAAGTAGCTAGGCTCAGGGCTGAGCTTGCTATACACTTTGAGAAGAAAGACTTGGGAGAACTTCATCTCTTTTTTGGTCTTGAAGTGGAGAGGAAGGAGAGCGGGATACTCATTTTCCAAAAGGGGTATGCGGATCGCATTGTGAATCGATTCGGCATGGGTGAAGGAAAGAGTTGCTCTACTCCACTAGATCATGGGCTGAAGCTTCGACAAGATGAGGGAAGGATTCTTCTTGATCCCTTGGTGTTCTGAGCTCTAGTTGGGAGCTTGATCTACCTGACGATTATAATGCCAGACATTACTTATGTTGTTAGCTGATTAAGTCAGTTCATGGCTGAACCAAGGAAGTCTCATCTGGTGGCAGCAAAGAATATTTTGAAGTATGTCAGGACGACTTTTGATATGGGACTCCTCTATAGTAGGGACATGATGTTTTCTTTGCTTGGATATATGGATGCTGATTATGGTGGTGACTCGGATGATCGAAGATCAACTTTGGGTTGTCTTCACTTGTGGATCAGCTTGCATATCGTGGTGTAGCAAGAAGAAAGACTCAGTATCTGTGTCTACTATAGAAGCAGAGTATATGACTTCGGCCTTGGCTGCTCAGGAAGCCATTTGGTTGAGTAGGATTGTAGAGGATGTTCATGAGGAAGTGCAAGGTCCTACTTTACTCTGGGGTGACAATGATAGTGCTCTCAAACTGGTAAAAAATACAGTATGTAACACAAGGACCAAGCATATTGAGATCCAGCACCACTTCGTAAGGGAGAAGGTGTTGGAGGGATCTCTTCTAGTCAGGTATGTTCGGAGTGAAGATAATCTTGCTGACATCTTCACGAAGCCGCTATCAAAGGGGCCTTTTCATTGGCTACGAAGCTCGCTGGGCTTGATCACCACTTCTCACTTCAAGGGGGAGTGTTGAAATTTGTGATGTGAAAGTGGGTGATGGGCAGGTCGGGAGGTCTGGGCGGCCTGAGCGGTCTGATTCCACGGCCTGGGCGGACTGCGGGTTACGACCTAGGTGACCATGGCTGGGTCTTGGTGGCGTGACTATTCTTGAGGAGCAGCCTGTGCGTCCTGTTGTGCGGCTTGAGCGGTCTGTTGTGCGGCCTAGTTGGCATATGGCCAAGGAAGTCGGGCTTCTAGTAAAGCGGCCTGAGTGAACTGCGGTTCACAGATTAGCAATCTCTTGTGTAACCAGGTGGATTGGAGGTTGAGTCTTCGGTGTCCGCAATTGAGGACTGGCCGTGGAGATTGGCTTTGGTCCTTACCGACCTCCGGTGTTGTAGCTGGTGTTAGCTGCTCTGTGGAGGACTGTGCGGATTGGTGTCTAGTCCGGCAGTTGGACGTTATCTTGCAGATGTGCGAGTAGTGGCTTGTGGGCTCCGCTTTATTCTGGTGGAGTGTTGGAGATCTTCCTTGGGGGGCAGGCAGAATGAGCCTTGTCCGCCGGGCTCGCGCCAGGCCCTTGGTGGTTTACTGGACTTGGTCACATTCTGTGACAAGTCCAGTCTGTCCGCGGTATCCGTAGAGTCCTCTATTGACCGGGTGGACTACCTATTGGTCGTGGTCTTATGGAGGATTTTGACTTTGTTTTTGAGTTATACAGATTGCCTATGTGTCTGTGTGTAGTGTGCGGACTATTGCAGTAGAGGTTGTGGATGTCCATGTGCAGTGATGTTTGCGGGCTGTGCGGGCTGATGCCTTGTCCGCATAGTGTTGGCGGACTGGTGCGAGTCGGCTTGGTGGTGAACATCCTTGTCTCACCTCCTGGCGGTTTTTTGTTGGAATCCGGCTAAGTTCTCGCGGACTCAGCGGACGGGGCTTTTCTAGTGCGTGGGCCGGGGCGGTGACTCTATTCACTAGGGTGGTGACCACACTCCTCACCTCGCATATAAATAGTCCCCCTCGGCACATATATATTAACTGAGTGAACAGTAAGTGGGGCTTGGTCAATTACTGCGGTCTAGTTTTCCTGTCCGCACGGGTTGAGTAGAGATAGTTGTTTGATGTGTGCAGGTCGCGCGACTAGCATTGAGAAGCCAGGAGTTTCGCTTTGACTTTGGTCAGAAACAGTGAAGTTTGCGGTCTCTGCGGTCTCATCAGGTTGCTTCTGTGACTTGTCAGTTCTTCTCTTCAGCATTTCCAAGTCCAATAACCTGTTCGCCGGATGATGGCCCGACCAACGCTTACGAAAAGCGAGTAGCCGAACTAGCAATCTGGCTAGGCAAGTATACCTATCGAACTGTAGTAAGGGGACACAAGTGTCGTATTTAAATCCGGGAACTGTTGAGTAAGCTTACTCACACGAAATCTATTATTCTATCGACAGAATTCTTAGGGTTTAAAAGAAAGCTAAGCGTACTAAAGGAAGAGATATTTCATAAGGAAGAGAGCTACTTGCATAAAGAGATAAAAAGAGCTTTTTGCATGAAGAGATAATGAGAGCTAAAAGAGCGATTACACTAAAGCTTAAAAACGATGTGAAGAAAAATGCACTCGATCAAGAATCACCTTGGCAACATTCGGTTAGAAAAATACGATAAATAAACCTAAGCTAATTAGGGTTAAGGTCCTTGACCGTGGAGGTTCCATAAATATTGACACGCTTCTCTCGAAGGCCGTACCCAACTGAGTTTAGGAAGGTCCGATAGACTTTCGCCTAAATCGGAGGCCTAAAACTCGCTTTACGTGGTGAACCCCACTATTGGATTTTACTCCAATCCGGGAGATTTGGACGTCTGCCTCTCTCGAGGGGTGCGAACAACTCCCTTTACACTTGAGTGCTCACTTCAAACCATTGGCCTCTCGGCTAGCCAGGAATGAAAGCAAAGGTGGAGAGTATATATCGATGATATACCTCCAACCCGTGATAAATCAAGAGTAATTCAAGGCTAAACCCTAAAAAGAAAAGGTACGATTCAAAGCATCATAACCTAATCACTCGAACCTCGGATCATCATGATCGAGTACAAGGAGGATTAGTTAATCATGGTGAGGTGGAGGAGGGGGGATGAGTAGTAAAGCATAAAGACACAATGTACTAAAGAGAAGTAAACAAGAGCACTTCTATTAAAAGTAAAGCGAGCTTACAACATGAAAATTAATGAGATTACAAGTGCATGGAATTGAAAATCCTATTCTGGCCATATCATTAGCAACTAAAGCATAATAAAATCCTATTATAGCCCTACAATAGCACCTAAAGCATTAACAAAAGCTATTATAAAAGCTTAACTAAACTAGGATTAAGAAAAATACAAAGTGAGAGAGAGAGAAAGAGGGGAAATGCATAAAAAGGAATACTAAACAAAGGGGCAGAACCTCCCCCTCTCAGCCAAAGATGATCCTGAACCCTAGGCGAAGGGCTAAATTTATAGATTTTTTTTCGGGATGGGTCACGAGCCCTGACACGCCCTGGTCGGGCGTGTACTTGGGGCGTGACACAGTCGGTTTGACTTTTTGGACTGAAATTAACTGCAGGAGTTGATGGGCGTGGTTGTTGAAGTACACACCCATATGTCATACCCGGGTCGGGCGTGACCCGGGGGCGTAACACATTCGGTGCGACGGTGGAGCGGGAAAAAGAGCGCGTTGCGGCGATTCCTCGGAACCTGGGGACACGCCGCTGGACCACGCCCGTGTCGGATGTGACACGGGCGTGACAGAGGGCGTGTACACAAAGTTTCCACGGAATGCAGTTTCAGACCAATTGCTTCATTCCTCTGGCTTACACGCCCTAGGTACACGCCTGGGTAGGGTGTGACCTTGGGGCGTGGCACAGCAAAATTCGGCTGAAAGCCGTGAAAACCTACAAAAAGCAGAAAAATGCATTAACGACAAAAATATATACAAAGGGGAATCAAAATAAGCACTTTACAAGACATGATTTTGCTTTAAAACCCTGAAAATACACTAATAAAATTGACCGCAAACCATACTATCAAATTCCCCCAAGCTTAAGTTTTGTTTGTCCCCAAGCAAAGATATAAAAACTAGCTAATCATAAAAAGTGACTAATTCAAAATGTTTTAATCATGCTTACACAAGTACTATGCGAAATTCCAGGTAGGGAGAATGTAAAACGTAAATATAAAATAATTATTTTGGTATGGTTTAACTTATATAAACTTTACTTAATGAAAATAAATCATCCAGAATATTGACGAAATTCTTTAAATAGATTTAAGAAAGGCAATGAAAATGAAAAGAATACATTGAGTTGTCACTAGATCCAAGCAACGCATTATAATTATATCAATTAAATAACAAAAATCTAAGTTTTGATCCAAAACTAAAACTGATTTACTTTTCTTCTTTTCATAGTTATTAAATAAGATTTAAAAAGGCGTGAATCAAACGGACTTAATGATGGCGTGCCCCCTCCTCCACCATTTGAAGATGATGCTGACGATGCTGCTGATGATCCGGTTGATAAGGCCATATGACTCAAGGACGTGAGGCGGCACGATGACGCTAACGGAAGGCTACGCTACAACCTCCGCCCGCGACGTGCTACCGCCACAGCGACGCATTAGCTTTATTTATTTCCTTTTCTTGCACTTTATTTTATATTTGGAATATAAAATTATCCTATGCTTATATGATAATTTTATATTCATTGCATGTGTTGTTATTTTTCATTTCGAACTATTTTTAGTATTGGTGTGCAATTAGCCATTCGGATGGATGAGATTAAATCTCCATCATGAAGGGCTAAGGCTTGTTTGTAACTCCTATTTAAAGAAGGCTATCATGAAGAGTTAAGGCAATTGAAAAAAAGAAAACCTAGATCTCTCCTTGAGAAATTCGGCCAAGAGGAGACCTAGGTTTAGGGCCGAATTTCTCAAGGAGAGATCTAGGTTTTCTTTTTTTCAATTGCCTTAACTCTTCATGATAGCCTCCTTTAAATAGGAGTTACAAACAAGCCTTAGCCCTTCATGATGGATATTTAATCTCATCCATCTGAATGGCTAATTGCACACCAATACTAAAAATAGTTCAAAATGAAAAATAACAATACATACAATGAATATAAAATTATCACATAAGCATAGGATAAATTTATATTCCAAATATAAAATAATGTGCAAGAAAAGGAAATAAATAAAGCTAATGCGTCGCCGTGGCGGTAGCACGTCGCGGGCGGAGGTTGTAGCATAGCCTTTCGTTAGCGTCATCGTGCCGCCTCACGTCCTTGAGTCGTATGGCCTTATCAACCGGATCATCAGCAGCATCGTCAGCATCATCTTCAAATGGTGGAGGAGGGGGCACGCCACCAATCGGTCTCCTCTTGGCCGAATTTCTCAAGGAGAGATCTAGGTTTTCTTTTTTTCAATTGCCTTAACTCTTCATGATAGCCTCCTTTAAATAGGAGTTACAAACAAGCCTTAGCCCTTCATGATGGAGATTTAATCTCATCCATCCGAATGGCTAATTGCACACCAATACTAAAAGTAGTTCAAAATGAAAAATAACAACACATGCAATGAATATAAAATTATCACATAAGCATAGGATGATTTTATATTCCAAATATAAAATAAAGTGCAAGAAAAGGAAATAAATAAAGCTAATGCGTCGCCATGGCGGTAGCACGTAGCGGACGGAGGTTGTAGCGTAGCCTTCCGTTAGCGTCATCATGTCGCCTCACGTCCTTGAGTCGTATGGCCTTATCAACCGGATCATCTGCAGCATCGTCAGCATCATCTTCAAATGGTGGAGGAGGGGGCACGCCATCAATCTTCAATTGGTCTCCTCTTTGCCGAATTTCTCAAGGAGAGATCTATGTTTTCTTTTTTTCAATTGCCTTAACTCTTCATGATAGTCTCCTTTAAATAGGAGTTACAAACAAGCCTTAGCCCTTCATGATGGAGATTTAATCTCATCCATCCGAATGGCTAATTGCACACCAATACTAAAAATAGTTCAAAATGAAAAATAACAACACATGCAATGAATATAAAATTATCACATAAGCATAGGATAATTTTATATTTCAAATATAAAATAAAGTGCAAGAAAAGGAAATAAATAAAGCTAATGCGACGCCGTGGCGGTAGCACGTTGCGGGCGGAGGTTGTAGCGTAGCCTTCCGTTAGCGTCATCGTGCCGCCTCACGTCCTTGAGTCGTATGGCCTTATCAACCGGATCATCAGCAGCATCGTCAGCATCATCTTCAAATGATGGAGGAGGGGGCACGCCATCACTTAATAGGACTGAAATGTTTGGTTTAGGATCATGAATAGGAGTGAAATTCAAAGATAAACATGGAGGCTTAAAATCACACTAAACCAAAACAAAGTGTTTCAAAAATTTTCATTTTAAAAAAAAATATATATATATATATATTTCTTTCTTTTTCTTCTTTATTATTTTTTTTTATTCATTTTTTCTTTTCTTTTTACAAAACAAAGGCCATAAATATTTTTATATTTTCATTTTGAATTGGCCAAATAAAATCAAACATTTCTTTTGAGTACACTTTTTTCAACAATTTCTCCAAAGATAACACAAAATTTTCTATCATAATTATGAAAATGTTTGAATGAAACTCAAAAAAAGGTTTGCGTGATTAGATAGGTTGGAATTTTGGCTTTGGTGAAAATGAAATGCTATGTGGAGTTATCAAACGAAATTGGGAAAAAAGGTTCAAAAGCGGCTAACTAGTGCTAAAAGATTTTAGGTTGGCAGGAAAGCTCAAACGTAAACAAAAACTCCCTAAATCATTTTCACGTTTTTTAAATTTATTTAAAACATAGATTTGAAAAATTTGAAAAAGCAATTCCTAGATTATAAAAGAAGATTGATGAAATTATCTTAAAAATAGAAATAATAGGTGACTTGGATCGTTCATATCTACTACGCTATTCAAAAGTTGATCTTACAAAAATTATCTAAAAACGAAAAGGAAAATACTGGATGACGAATTTTAGAGAAAGTAAAGAAAATAAAGAACGAAAAACCATAATAGAAATGCGCGTTTTAGAGAAATATTTCACCTTAACATGCTACCGTGAATTAGAAACACAGCATGGCCAACATTTTACTTGTGAAATATAATTAAAAAAATGATTAGAAAAATTATAATTAACTACGTTGTTTATAAAGAATTTTGAGAAAAACAAAACAAAAACATGGGGTACTATTGAAATAACAAAATGCATATATATATATATATATATATATATATATATATATATATATATATATATATATATATATATATATATATATATTTGTTTTTTGGATTTTTGAAGAATATTAAAAAAAAAGTAAAAGATATTTACAAAAAGCAAAAAGAAGGAGGTAGTCCTCCCCCAAGCTTAAAATCTACATTGTCCTCAATTGAGAAGGAGGTTAGAGATCGAGAGAAAATTAAAGTACCGAAATGAAAGACAGAATTGAAAAACAGATAGTTCCTCGGTTTTATTTTCCAGCGAAAGCTGAGTGATGTCGTTCCCCCATGCTTGTGCTTTGAATCTTCATGAAACGTCTTCTGTTGGACTTTGTCATGGAATCATAATCGTTGGAGCAGGCGATCACAGAAGTTTCAGTTTGTCGGAGCTGTCCGGGGCAAATATTGTGAAATAAAGAAAACAGAAAAAGATAACTTGGGTTGCCTCCCAAGAGTGCCCTTTGTTTAAAGCGTCGTTTGAGCTCGACGCATCAAAATAATATTGTCCAAAATATTGTTTAAAAATAAAGTTCAAAGTTTTTAAGAAAAATAAAGTTCAGATTAATCAAATGTTAGATCTGGAAAGATAGAGTTAACTGAGTTGGGACTAGCATCATCACAGAAATACAGTTTAAGACGCTGACCATTCACTTTTTTTATTACCCTTATCAGGGTGGGAAATTAAAACATACCATAAGAAAACACTTCTAAAATAGTAAAAGGCTCAGACCAACGTGATTTTAATTTGCCCCAAAATAAACGTAAACGAGAATTGTAAAGAAGAACTTGGTCGCCCGGCTGAAAGGTTTTTGGGTGCCTAAGATGTTTATCGTGTAAACGCTTCGTCCGCTCTTTATAAAGTCTGTTATTTTCATATGCGTAAGAGCGCCACTCGTCGAGTTCGTTAAGTTGAAATTTTCTAAAATTGCCAACAGAGTGGGGATCGAAGTTTAAAAATCTTAAGGCCCAAAAAGTGCGGTGTTCTAACTCTACGGGTAAATGGCACAATTTTCCATAAACCAACCGATATGGCGTACATCTGAGGGCGATTTTGTACGTTGTTCAGTAGGCCCATAGAGCATCGTCTAATTTGGCTGACCAGTCTTTTCTAGATGTGGAAATAGTCTTTTCTAAAATTCTTTTTATTTCTCTATTCACTATTTCGACTTGTCCGTTAGTTTGGGGGTGGTAGGTAGTGGAAAGCTTATGAGTAACGCCATATTTAGAAAGAATTTTAGAAAACGGCGCATTACAGAAATGGGAACCCCGATCACTAACGATGGCGCGCGGCATACCGAATCGTGAAAATATTTTTTTTAAAAAACGTAACTACGACTCCGGCGTCGTTCGTAGGAAGAGCGTGGGCTTCGGTCCATCGCGAAACATAATCAACGGCAACTAAAATATACTTATTTCCAAAGCTAGAAGGAAGAGGGCCAACAAAATCTATTCCCTAAAGGTCGAAGACTTCGCACTCTAGGAAATAATTCTGCGGCATTTCATTTTTATTAGATATATTACCCGACCATTGGCAATTATCACACCTACTCACAAAGGCTTGCGCGTCTTTAAACAGGCTAGGCCAGTAAAAACCCACGCTTAGCATTTTGTGAGCAGTGTGAGCAGCTTGATAGTGCCCACCTGTCGGTCCTTCATGCAGATGTTTAATAATGTCTAAACCTTCATCAAAAGAAACACACCTCCTGATCACTTGGTCTGCACAGACTTTAAAAAGATGTGGGTCCTCCCAAAAGTAGTTCTTCAAGTCAGAAAAGAATTTCTTCTTTTGTTGAGATGAGAACTCCATTGGGAGCGCCGAGCCACAAGATAGTTGGCGATGTGTGCAAACTAAGGAGAAGTAGATGTGTTAATTGAAAATATCTTCTCATCTGGAAAATACTCGTTAAAACATTTTTCATCTAATTATTCTATAAAAGGATTATCTAGGCGCGAAAGGTGGTCAGCGGCTAAGTTCTCGGCTCCTCACTTATCACGGATCTCTAAGTCAAACTCCTGGAGGAGTAAGACCCAGCAAATCAAGAGAGGCTTGGCATCCGTTTTAGAAAGAAGATATTTGAGGGTCGAGTGGTCCATAAAAACAATAATTTTCGAAAGAGTAATATAAGGGAGGAATTTGTCAAAAGCGAATACTACAGCTAAGAGCTCCTTTTTGGTTGTGGTGTAATTTTCCTGTGCAGATGTGAGTGTTTTACTAGCGTAATAAATGAGGTGGAAGTTTTTAGATATACGTTGACCTAATACGGCTCCCACCGCATAACTACTCGCATCACACATTATCTCAAATGGAAGATCCCACACCGGAGCTATCATGATTGGGGCATCAATTAATTTTTCTTTTATTAAATTAAAGGCAGCTAGGCAAAGGTCATCAAAGATGAATGAGGCGTAGTTTTCTAAGAGATGGGTAAGGGGCTTGGTAATCTTGGAAAAGTCCTTTATGAAGCGGTGGTAGAAACCTGCGTGACCTAGGAAACTTCTTATAGTCTTTATGTTCGTAGGCGGCGACAGTTTCTCGATAACTTCCATCTTAGCAACGTCTACTACAATACCTCCTGCAAAAATCTTATGGCCTAAAACTAACCCTTCCATCACCATAAAATGGCATTTTCCCAAATTTAGGGATAGGTTAGTCTCTTCGAATCATTCTAAGACTTTCTCGAGGTTTTCTAAACAACTATCGAAGGAATTCCAGAACACTGAGAAATCATCCATGAAAACTTCCATAATGCTTTCCACATATTTGTCAAAGATAGCGAGCATACATCGTTGGAATGTAGCTGGCACATTTCACAATCCAAACGACATTCTTCAGTAGGCGAAGGTGCCGAAGGGACAAGTAAACGTAGTTTTCTCCTGGTCCTCGGGGGAGATGGGGATTTGAAAATACCCCGAGAGGCCATCGAGAAAACAATAAAAGCTATGTCCGGAAAGTCGTTCTAAAATCTGATCAATGAACGACAAGGGAAAATGATCCTTGCAGGTGGCGTCATTTAACTTACGGTAATCTATACACATTCGCCAACCGGTCACCGTCCGAGTCAGGATTAATTCATTATTCTCATTACTTACTACCGTTATCCCTCCCTTCTTTGGCACTACTTGGACTGGGCTAACCCACTTACTGTTGGAGATAGGATAGATAATTCCCGCGTCTAACAATTTCATAACCTCGCCCTTAACTACTTCTTTCATGTTTAGGTTTATACGGCGCTGAGGTTGTATAGAGTTACTTGAATTATCTTCCATTAAGATCTTATGAGTGTAGAAAGATGGGCTTATGCCCTTGATATCAGATATCTGCCAAGCAATAGCTCGGCAATGCTTTTGTAAAATTGAAAGAAGTTTATCATTTTGTGCATCCGTGAGGTAGGCCAAAACTATGACAGGAAACTTACAGTTCTTTTCTAAGAAAGCATATCTAAGGTGCTCAGGTAGTTCTTTCAGTTCCAGGGTAGGAGGGTCATCATACGAGGTTTTAGAAATTCGTTCTTTTTCAAAAACTACGTCCTCGTAGACTTTTTTATATGTAAAATTAAAAGGGGTGGATCTAGCGGCCATGACGGCTTCTTACAACGATTCAGTTGGAAGAGTAGAAGAGGAACAAAAATCAAAAAATTCTTTTTCAAAATCAGAAAGGCGGGTGGAGGATTTTTCAGTTAGGTGTAGAGATTCAGTTGGAGGAGTAGGAGAGGAACAAAAAATTATGAAATTCTTTTTCAAAATCAGAGGTGTGAGAGGAGGATTCTTCACTTACAGTATCTATGAAAAAGCAGGAGTCATCATTGGCTAGTGTGTTCTTCATCGAGGGGGTGATAGAGAAAGTTACTTTGTTGTCGCCTACTCGAAGGAAGAGCTTACCATTGCTTACGTCAATGATAGCTCGGGAGGTGGCAAGGAAGGGTCGGCCAAGGATCAGGGGAACCTCGACGTCTTCTTCGATGTCTAAAATGACAAAGTCCACCGGGAAGATGAACTTGTTGACTTTGACTAGGACGTCCTCCACTATTCCTAACGGGTATTTGACTAATCTGTCAGCGAGCTGGATACTTATGCGTGTGGGGTTGAGACTACCAATTCCTATCTTTTTAAACAACGAGAGGGACAAAAGATTAATACTCTCACCTAGGTCGGCTAAAGTGTGTTTGACAAAGAGATCACCAAAGAAACACGGGATAGAGAAACTACCCAGGTCACTGATTTTCATTGGTAATCCGTTTGTCAAAACCGCCGAGCACTCGACATTTAACGTGACATGGGAAAGGTTCTCTAACTTCTTCTTGTTGGTTAGGAGGTCATTAAGGTACTTAGCGTAATTCGG
Organism: Platanthera guangdongensis; assembly: GCA_039583875.1. Classification (NCBI taxonomy): domain Eukaryota; kingdom Viridiplantae; phylum Streptophyta; class Magnoliopsida; order Asparagales; family Orchidaceae; genus Platanthera; species Platanthera guangdongensis. The sequence continues at coordinate 64,019,882 of CM077147.1, forward strand.
CATCTGGGATATGGCTTCGTGGAAAGGTAGATTTATATGGATTTGTTTAAACATTTCTAAAATAACGGGTGTATTGATCATCCTGTCATTGTTTATTAAGTTCGGAAGGGTATGGCGGGGATGGATTATTTTTAAAAGTGGGTGGTGGAATGAGTTCTTTTTCTAAAACAGGGGTGATAACTTCTTCGGCAGTGGGTGGAATTTTTAAAACGAGAGCGGAGCTTTGATTTTTTAAAGCTGGAGCAGAGCTTGCCTCGGGCTGTTCACTTACCATACTAGGAACTTTCTTCCCACTCCGAAGAGTTATAGCTTTTGCTTTCTCTCTCGCGTTGGGCTTGGTATTGGAAGGAAGATACCCTACAGGTCGCTCAAAAATTATTTTAGCGAGCTGACCTACCTGATTTTCAAAAATTTTAACGCTTCCAGTTAAGGTTCTAATCGTAGCGTCATTAGCATTCATGTATTTTGAAAACATTTCCTCCAAACTTGGAGATTTTGGAAAACTTTGAGGAGGTGGTGGTGGTGCAGAAAAATCAATTTGTGGTGGCGGGCGCACAACATTCGATGGATTACTCCACAAAAAATTCGGATGATTTCTTAACGCAGGATTATAACTATTCGGAAAATTAAAATCAGGAGGATGAAAATTTGCAGCAGAAAAATTATTAAAAGCAGTTCTATGCATATTATTTACATAATCCAAATGTTTTGGGGGAGGAGTGGAAGATTCCCATACCCGAGAGGCGGAGGCAGCAGTCATCTCCGTAATTTTTTTGCTTAATATTTCAACTTGCAGCGCGAGCTGGGAGACGTTGTCCACTTCAAAGATACCTGCAGGTTTGCTCAGGCAGGACCTAGGCACATTCCACTGGTAAGTGTTCATGGCCATGTCCTCAAATAGCTCAAGAGCTACTTCTGGGGTCTTATGATTTAAAGTACCGCTAGAAGCTGCATCTATCATTTGCTTCGTGCTTTGATTTAGCCTGTTATAAAATGTCTGCACCTGCAACCATACAGGCAGAGTGTGATATGGGAATAATCTTAATAATTCTTTAAATCTTTCCCAGGTTTCGTAAAGGGTCTCGGAGTCTATTTGTCCAAAGGCAGAAATGCCATTCTAAGTTTTGCAGTTTTAGCACGCGGAAAATACTTCGCCAAACATTTTTCAGTTAATTACATCCAAGTAGTTATGCTATTTTTAGGAAGAGTGTTCAGCCATTGCTTAGCCTTAGTTCTGATAGAGAAGGGAAATAATCTTAGCCTAATCGCATCATTTGTGAGACCATTAATCTTAAACGTGTCACAAATCTCAATAAAGCTTGCAATATGTACGTTCGGATCTTCATCTTGAAGTCCGTCAAATTGCACATATTGCTGCACCATTTGAATAATGCTAGGCTTCAGTTCGAAGTTGTTATTTGCTATCACAGGGCGAACTATACTAGATTCAGTACCCTCGAGATTCGGTCGTGCATAATAAGACATAGGCCTTTGCACGGCTTCCTCTACGTTGGGTTCTTCCATTCTTAAAGTGGAAAATGACTCGGAATCCTCAACCGATATTTGGAGAGTAGGGCCTTGAAAACGCGATCTTCTCCGAAGAGTACGCTCAATTTCATGGTCCAGGTCCAAAATAACCGACGGACTCCCGCGGGTCATGCACTAAAAGAAGCGAAGAGAAGAAAGAGAAATAAAATAAACTAGAAAAAGAGAGTTACTAATTTTTTTTTGAAATAAATTTCTTTTAAAAGTTTAACACCCGAACTTCCCAAGGGTCTACCCGGTGAAGGGTTCGCAAGGTATTAGACAAGATAGCGGCGTTTAAAACCACTTTGCCCTTTTCGAGAGATTTAGGTGGAGTAGAAAAATTGTGGAGTGGGTTTCTATTAATAGCGGCAATAAATGTTTTTTTGATTTTTTTAAAAAAATTTAAAGAAGGAGGATGAGAAAGAGAAATGATAAAATTAATAGAATCGTGTTTTCAATTTATCAACGATCGTTGCTCCAGGGAAACGTCGCCAAAAACTTGATGGCCCAGCCAAAGCTTACGAAAAGCGAGCAGCCGAACTAGCAATCCAGCTAGCCAAATATACCTATCGAACTGTAGTAAGGGGACACAAGTGTCATATTTAAATCCGGGAACTGTTGAGTAAGCTTACTCACACGACATCTATTAATCTATCGATGGAAATCTTAGTGTTTAAAAGAAAGCTAAGCGTACTAAAGGAAGAGTTATTTCATAAGGAAGAGAGCTACTTGCATAAAGAGATAAAAAGAGCTTTTTGCATGAAGAGATAAAGAGAGCTAAAAGAGCCATTACACTAAAGCTTAGAAACGATGAGAAGAAAAATGCACTCGATCAAGAATCACCTTGGCAACAGTCGATTAGAAAAATACGATAAATAAACCTAAGCTAATTAGGGTAAAGGTCCTTGATCATGGAGGTTCCATAAATTTTGACACGCTTCTCTCGAAGGTCGTGCCCAACTGAGTTTAGGAAGGTCCGACTGACTTTTGCCTAAATCGGAGGCCTAAAACTTGCTTTACGCGGTGTACCCCACTATTGGATTTTACTTCAATCCGGGAGATTTGGACGTCTGCCTCTCTCGAGGGGTGCGATCAACTCCCTTTACTCTTGAGTGCTCACTTCAAACCATCGACCACTCGGCTAGCTAGGAATGAAATCAAAGGTGGAGAGTATATATCGATGATATACCTCCAACCCGTGATAAATCACGAGTAATTCAAGGCTAAACCCTAAAAAGAAAAGGTAAGATTCAAAGCATCATTACCAATCACTCGAACCTCAGATCATCATGATCGAGTACAAGGAGGATTAGTTAATCATGGTGAGGTGGAGGAGGGGGGATGAGTAGTAAAGCATAAAGACACAAAGTAGTAAAGAGAAGAAAATAAGAGCACTTCGATTAAAATTAAAGCGAGCTTACAACACGAAAATGAATTAGATTACAAGTGCATGGAATTGAAAATCCTATTCTGGCCCTATCATTAGCAACTAAAGCATAATAAAATCCTATTCTAGCCCTACAATAGCAACTAAAGCATTAACAAAAGCTATTACAAAAGCTTAACTAAACTAGGATTAATAAAAATACAAAGTAATAGAGAGAGAAAGAGGGGAATGACATAAAAAGGAACACTAAACAAAGGGGCAGAAGCTCCCCCTCCCAGACAAAGATGTTCCTGAACCCTAGGAGAAGGGCTCAATTTATAGATTTTTTCGGGATGGGTCACGCCCCCTGACACGCCCTAGTCGGGCGTGTACCTGGGGCGTGACACAGTCGGTGCGACTTTTTGGACTGAAATTAACTGCTGGAGTAGACGGGCGTGGTTGTTGAAGTACACGATCATATGTCACACACGGGTCGGGCGTGACCCGGGGGCGTGACACATTCGGTGCGACGGTGGAGCAGGAAAAAAAAGCGCGTTGCGGCGATTCCTCGGAACCTGGGGACATGCCTCTGGACCACGCCCATGTCGGATGTGACACGGGCGTGACAGATGGCGTGTACACTAAGTTTGCACGGAATTCAGTTTCGAACCAATTGCTTCATTCCTCTAGCTTACACGCCCTAGGTACATGCCCAGGTAGGGCATGACCTTGTGGCGTGGCATAGCAAAATTCGGCTAAAAGCCGTGAAAACCTGCAAAAAGCAGAAAAATGCAGTAGCGACAAAAATATATACAAAGGGGAATCAAAATAAGCACTTTAGAAGACATGATTTGCTTTAAAACCTTGAAAATACCCTAATAAAATTGACTGCAAACCGTACTATCACCGTACATAGGCGGGTAGGCGGTCTGTTCTTCAGTTCAGCAACAGTCAGCGAATAACGGTGTGTTCACGCGACCTCGTGGTCTCGCAGGACTCCGTGTTCTATTCGGCTTGTAGTAGCAGCAGTTCTGGCTGCTTCGATGACTATGACGGACTGGGCGGTCTCGGCAGTCTCCAGTGCTGTCCGCTCGACTTCTTTTTATTCTTTCTGTTTCCTTATGTAGTGGAGAAATCATATCTCGTCATGTATACCTCGCCTTGTAAAGAAGTTTATAAATATAAGATCTTCTTATTCTTACATTTGCATCTGGTGTTAAGCTTGCTCTTTGGGCTTCCGCTTGATCAAAGTGTGATCTTGGTAGTGCTGAGTATATTAATTTGGCTTTAGGCTATTTTGCTGACCACTTTGAGAAAATTCAATAGTTCACAATCTGTGCAGCTGGATGCTTCTTGGTATATTCATTACGATCAAAGATTTTTTTTCTAGAAGAGTAGTTGATATTTCTGAAACATTTCTCTTCCTTGATTCCAAAGCTTGTAATTTTGCCAGAAAAATCCTTTTCTTATCCACTAAATCATCTTTAGATGCTTTGAATTCAGCTTCCTCTATTTTTATAATTAATTTAAAAGATTTCTCTAGCTCAATGTCTTCTGACATTTTCTGCCATTGAATATCTGACATTAAGACTGGTGGATTCTCCCCCTTGTGTAATCATTTCAGAATCCTCCCCTGTTTAGCAGGTATGTAAATCATTTCTGATTCTGGGACCAAGGCAATATTATCTGGTATCTTTATATCTTGAACTATGCCCACAATAAGGTTTTCTAAAGTTTCTTCATTTACATGATCACAAACCATATTTATAACCATATCCTTATTCAGCCTCTCTGAAATTTAGGCCTAACTATTCCATTAGTTGACGTGACATCAATTTATTTTCGATGTATGCAAAAATATCATAATCGACCCATGTGTTGAGTGATGTCGACGTTGCGTTAACAAGATCCAAAACTCTTCATAGACGCTATCTCTAGAAATTACATTGAATAGAATTAGATGTTCCATCAACTTGTATTCAACATTACGCCGAGTACAGACTTACACTTTTTAAATCTTTTCTAAGTTTACGTAGCAATATTTTTAATGAAAAATGCATGTTAAAAAACCATTTACTAAGCTTTATCAAGCATGCCCAAAACATTGAAAAAGCATATTTGCTTGATTTCATCAAGTGCCTTTGTGAAAATATCTGCCATCTGATTTTCAGAAGTAACATATTCCGGGGAAATTTTTCCTTTTTACACACTATCTCTGATAAAGTGATGCCTAATTTTTATATGATTTGTCCTATTGTGCAAGACAGGATTTGAGGCAATTGATACAGCACTTGAGCTATCACAAAATATTGTGAAATTAGTGAAATTCAAGTTATAATCAAGCAATTAAATCTGCATCCACAATATCAATGAACAATAGCTTCCAACATTCATATACTTAGCTTCTGCTATAGAAGTGGAGACTGGTGTTTGCTTTTTACTGAACCAAGATATCAGTCTTGAACCTAGGAATTAATATGTTCTTGAGGTACTTTTTATATCCAAGCTGTATCATGTATAATCAACATCAAAATATCCATATAATTCAAACTTTAATTCTATTAGATACAATAATACCATCTCAGGTGTGCCCTTAAGATAACTTAAAATTCTTTTTACAGAACTAGGATGAGATTCTTTAGGATCTACTTGAAATCTTGCACAGATACTAGTGGCAAATATTATGTATGGCCTACAAGTTGTAAGATAAAGAAGAGATCCAATAATTGCTTATGATCAACATATTTACCAGAAATATCTTTATTTAGAACAACAACAGTAGCTTTTGACATTTTCATGATGGAGGCAGTTTTCATACCAAATCTCTTTATCAGTTCCTTTGCATACTTGGATTGTGATATATAAATACCTTCATCGCATTCCTTTACTTGTATTCCAAGGAAGAAGGATAATTCTCCCATACTACTAATTTCAAAGCTGGATTACATTAAATTAGCAGACCTTTTGCAAGGTCCAGAGTCTGTTAAGCCAAAAATTATATCACCACATAAATTTGGACAATTAATAGTTTTTTCTTATGTGTTTTTGTGAAAAGTGTTTTATCCGCATTTCCAATTATGAAGGAGTGATCTAAGAGAAAATTAGATAAGATCTCATACCAAGCTCTTGGAGATTGCTTTAAACCATAAAGTGTTGTATTTAGTTTATAAAAGTATGATGAGTAAGTTGGATTAACAAAACCTGATGGTTGTTTAACATAGACTTCCTCTTGAAGAGTTTCATTAAGAAAAGTACTCTTTCCATCCATTTTATATATTTTGATTCCTTTATATGCTGCATAGGCTAGAAATAATATGATTGCTTCAAGTCTGTCTACTGGTGCAAATGTTTGATTATAGTCAATTCCTTCTGCTTGTCAATATCCTTGAGCAACAAGTCTAGCCTTATTTCTTATTAGCACTCCATTTTATTTTTGAATACACACTTTGTTCCAATAATTAGGTAATTCTTTATTCTCTCTACTAGTGTCCAAACTTCATTTCTTTCAAATTGTGTATGCTACTCTTGTATAACAAAAATCCAATGTATAACATTAAATGGTTCTTCAAATTCCTCAGGTTCATACTATGATAAAAAACATTGCGACATGTCTTCTATTTATAATTACTTTCTAGTTTTTACTCCTTGATTCATATCTCTAATTACTTGGGTTGATGGATGTTTTTTTGAAAATTATTCTCTCTGTATCTGTTCTGACTTGAACAATTTGATGATTGTACAACCCCGTGTTCGTCGAGTGGGTCTGCTAGGAAAGACAAGCGGACCAAGGCGACCTGTCCGGGCTAGAGAAGCATGCGGGAAAACTACGAATGGCTAGCCCGCTCAAATCAAAGTTAGGCGTGCAAGCGATGGGAGCTTGCCCACCCAGGCCCCAGCTAGCCCAGGCGAGCCCGACAAGTGGCAGGCGAGTAGGGCCAGCCGGGCCAGCACTCGCCAGGAGGAAGGCAGAGGCTGCGAGCCCCAACCAGTTCAGACACTCAATGCAATTTATTCCTTAGCGTTGAGTGAAGTCCTGACACTCAATGTCATTTCTGCCTTAGCGTTGAGTGAAGTCCTGACACTCAATGTCATCCTACCTTGGAATTGAGAGAAACTCACCCGGTCCACTCAGTTCGTCAAATGGGGCTCGGCGTTCGTCGAACGGGGCTCGACGTTCGCCGAATGGAGCTCGGAGTTCATGGAACAGGGCTCAGCGTTCGTCGAACAGAGCTCGACATTCTTCATGCTGACCTCGGGAGTTAGAATCATGGATTTGTTGAACTAAGCTCGGCGAACTCAATCCTTCTAGAATTCCTTCTACAGTAACAATCCCAGACCAGCCAGCCCGCTGTCCCATGGGCAACCTGGCTGCCATCCTGCCTCAAAGCAATGGTTGACGGGCTGTGGTGGCCTGGCTCATGCTCGCCTAACTCGCCCTCACCCAAGGAATGAAGGCGAGCTGTGGGAGTCAGGTCGCGTCCTCCCTAGCGGGGTGGAGAGTCGTGGAAAGCTGGCCTCCATATCCTTGGAATCTGCGCAGTGGTGCCCGGAGGCAAAATTACCTGGGTGCCCTCGCCAGGGGTGCTAATAGCTCGTTAGAACATCGAAGTTATGCTATTGGCAGACCTAGTTGGACTACACATAGATGTTCAAAACATTAGAGGTTCTCTATTTGTAGGCCATTTTTATAAAACTATAAATAGGAACCAAGGGGCACCTCAGAAGGCTTGCTTACTAGTATTCAGATCTTCTTGCTCTTTCTGAGGTATTCTTAGCTCGGCCTTTGGCTAAGGAGGGGAAGCACTCTAAGATCTTCTGGGTATGTGGTGGGACCACCACGCCAAACCCTTAGGTCAGTTCCTATTTCTTTTTGCTATTTGGCTCGCAGGAGAGATGTAGGTGCACGATCACCCCTTCCCCAAGGGTGAACTCCACAAGAGACTCAGTTTTTAGTTTCAACATTTTGGTGCGGTGAGTGTGGAAAGTCGTGAGCACAAAAAATCTTTAGTAGGCTAGATGGCAGGAGGAGATGGACAAGGCTCAGACAGGTCTGACTCGCCACCCCCGCCCCCTTTGTCCACGGTGGGGATGTTCGAAGTCTTCCGACAAGAGGTGATCAACCTCGTCAAGTTCGCACTAGGCATGCGGGCCGAGTGCTCGACTCCGGCAGTTCCAATCATAGCCGCCCCGTCTCTGGGCGAGGACGCTCCCAACAGGCAAGCTAGGAAGGAGGTCGTCGAGGAAGGGAGAGGCTGTGAGCTCCTGGGTGCATGCTCTTCCTCGGCTCAGCAACTGGGGCCGATTTGGCGAGATGGGGGGTGCGAGACCCTCCAACTCGCCCAACAAGGGTAGGTAGCCCATTCAGCGAGTTGGTGTCCTCATCCCCAGTTCTAAAGGGGTTCAGGGAACTCGAGATGTCTTACTACACCAGGAAGGGAGACCAGGTCTAGTACGTCCAGTGGTTCGAGGACGTGGTCCCGATCTGGCAGATGCCAGATTGCTCTAGTTGTACTTAGCAAAAGTTAAGGGGATTATCAACATGTTCTAAACATTCTTCATCTGACATGTGTCTATTAACCCAAAAATCGGCGATCCCTCCCAAGGTAGCAAGCTTGCAAGTCACAGCCTGCTCTGGGTTCCTCCTGGAGGTCGCGACCTGTTTCAGTCCTCTCTAAGGATAGACAGACATACTTCTCTATCCACTAGGCCGCGTGAATTGGGCGGTCTCCCCAGACTGACCTCCCTAGTCGTGCAACAACCACTTATTCTGTACGGGCTACAGATTGCTTCCTCAGTACGCCCCTACAAGCCGCTCGGTTAGATTAGCAAACTGAGCAACGGTTCTCTCTATCCCAATAGGACTACCCGACTAAGGGGCAGACTGGCATTACTATTCTCCCAGACCACTAGGTAGACACATGCTCGGCAGGAGTTGCTTTCTTCAGCCCACTCTTGCAGGTCATACAACAAGCAAGGCAAACCACCACATTGTCAGACGACCTACCTCATGGTCACCCAACAATACTCAACAAGCTTCGAGTCGCCAACCAGGCAACCTACATCCAGTTTGGCACCCACCACGGGCGCCGTGCCCTTTAGTCCGCTAGCAGGTTGAGGACTCAGTCTCAGTCCGCCGAAAGAGGGTGGATAGCAGCAAGTTCTTCAACCCGCGTAGCAACCGGCAACCTGTTCCACATATCTGCCAGCAGTGTGCGGACTCAGTCTCAACCCGCCTGAGACAGGACTTTACAGCATGGCCAACTACTCTACACCAGACCGCACAATACAATACTGATTCGACTCCAGCCCGCCAGAAGATGACGAGTTATCACTCACTCCAAGGAAGATCTGATCCTTCCACCCGCCTCGGGGTAGCGAACTCGCTTCATCCAACAACATATGTGAACTGCTCTCTTCAGTCCTCCAGGATGCCAAGCCCCAATATCTCAGCAGGGGGACAAGCCTGCAGTAATAAAGACAGACTTTACCTGTCCGTCGCGGGCTCGGCGAACTCGTTATGCAGTCCGCCACTCAGCCATCCTATTTTCTAGCACCGAGCTCTTCCAGCAGCAGGAGAACTGTTCCTCAGCTCGCATAGTACGACACAGGCCTGTTTAATGCAGCAGAGGCGGACCCGTCCTAGTCCGCCAACAACAGATCAAGTAGGCAAGACCTCCGCTCAACCTGGTGCGGACTCGGTAGACTGCTCGTCTACTCGCACCAACTCATTGACATACCCTAGGTAGTATTTCCAACTTAGTTTTATTTTCATATCTGCCGCTTAATCTTCTTTTTCAGAGATTAGAAGGTATTTGCAAGTTCCCTTAAGGTACTTGCAACTTTTTTTCTATCATATCTGTTGGATCACCCTATTACTAATTTGGGTCAGGATCACTATGTCTCTAGGAAACAGAAGCTTGACCTCCTGTATAGCTCAATAGGTCAATTAGAATTGAGTCTAAGGGTTAGAATTCTAGGTTTGGAAGCTGCCCTGAAGACCAGGATTTTCTGTATGGAGACTAAGTCTGATCGTCGAGCTCAGCACGACGATTCGTCGAACTCCGATCGACGATCGTCTAGCTCAACTTCGACAGATCGCCGAACTCCATTCGACGATCGCTGAGCTCAACTTCATTATATCGTCGAACTCAGTTCGACGATCGGTGAGCTCAGGTCGACGATTTTGACTCTGCTTTGGATCTTTATCTCTGAGCTCAGTTCGACGATCGGTGAGCTCAGATCGACGATATTTTGCTGCTGTATATTTCTAGATCGCTGAGCTCAGCTCGACGATAGCAGAGCTCAGTTCGACGATTTTAGATAACTTCAAGGATGTTTCTAGATTCAAATTCAAATCAGTTAAGGAGTTATTCTGCAATTAATTCAGAGATTTCCTAGTCGTTTTCATTCATTTCTGGACCAAGTTTCAAGGGATTTTTCAAGGAATATTTCTCTGGTCTTTCCTCCAGAAGAGATTTTGCAATTAAGGATGCAATTAATGCAGGCTAACGACTATACTTGACAGAGAATGTTATTCTATTCTGTACTAGAGAGTAAAAGATAGAATTTTTTTTGAGTCTCTAAGAGAATACAGAGAGAGACACACAGATTACAGAGATACATTCAAAAATATTCTGTCTCAAAGAATTCTCAAGAACACTCATCTAAGGAGATCAATCTTTTAAGAAATCTTCAGATCTCTTTAGTTTCAAAGTGTTCAAGGCCAACATTTCTCCAGACTCCAGATATTCAACATTTCAGCTATTGCTGAAATCATCTATTGCTGGAGTTCAATCTTTGAAGGCCTATCACCCTCAGCAAAGCTTTTCTTCCTGAAGATCTCAAGGATTCAGGGGGAGCTTTGACATCAACAATCCACATAGTCTTCTCAGTTGTTTGAGAAAGAGAAGACTGCCATCACTCTCTCACCCCCTCTCTGTAAAGGGTTTCTCAAACTCCCTTCAAAAGTTTGAGCTTGGTTTTTGAGCACCTTGTCAAAAGCTCATTGGTGGCAAGACACCTGATCAAAAAATCTGATTTGGTTTTTGAGCACCTTATCAAAAGCTCATTGGTGCCCAGGACACCTGATCAACTCATCCTGCAGTGGATTCCTACCTAGGGTGGTAGAAGAGTGGATGTACCCAAGTTTAGGGGAACCACTATATTTCCTTGTGTCTTCTGGTTTTGCTTGTTTTTATTTTTGTTTCTGGCATTGATTACTCTGTGATTAGCTTTTGTTTAACTTAGTGCTGTGATTAGTTTTATTACTACTTCCCGGCTCACTTTTATTACAACAATTGTTGTAAAAAGTTTCAAAGCACCATATACTCTATTCACCCCCCCCCCTCTAGAGTATATCAGATCTAGCTGCACTTTCAATTGGTATCAGAGCCAGGTTGGTTAAAAATACCACATCTTCCATGTTGGTTAAACATACCACACCTGATTGGTTGTACAGGCTAACTCCTGAACCCAAAGATCCCAAGTTAGATTTGCTTTCTTTTGTATTTTATTATTAGATTTTGTTTTCCCAAATCATGGACCAAAACAAAGATTATGCTAGCACCAGACCTCCAATGTGCAATCTATCTAAGTTTGCACTTTGGAAAGCAAGGATCAGACTGTACATGAATTCTATTGACGAAGATATTTTTAACTCTGTTTTGACAGTGTGTCCAAGACCCCCAGAGAACACAAGTACAAATGCTGTTCCACCTCCATCAGGAACAGATGCTGATATCAAGAGATGGAAGGTAGCTGATGCCAAGGCTATGAACATCTTGGCCCAGACAATGTCTGATGACATATTTCAAAAGTTGGTTGAATGCAATTCAACAAAGGAAATTTGGGACAAACTCTCAGAAATAGTCTCATGCTCAGCTGATGAGAGAAAGGATAGGAGAACCCATCTCATCTCTCAATATGAGAATTTCAAAAAGGGAGAAACTGAGTCAGTGGGAGATATGTACAACAGGCTAAGTCTAATTGTCAGTGAACTCAGGACATTGGACAAAGAGATCTCTCTAACAAAGCTTAATGACAAGATCCTAATGTGCTTCCCTAGCACTTGGGATTCAAGAATCTGGCCAATTAAGGATGCCAGAAGTCTGAATGAGATCACTACTGAAGCTCTATTGGGTAAGCTCAAATCCTATGAGCTACTCATCAAAAATAGAGAGGAAGAACAGAAGGCTGCCTCACCAGCCACAAGAAAAGAGAAGACCATAGCCTTCAAGGCAACTGAAGATCTGCCTGAAGACAAAGCCACAGGCAATGATGAACTACTCAGTCTGTTGGCCAAAAGATTTTATAAGATGGCCAGAAAGGATTTCAGAAGGAGATCATACAAGGAGCAGGATAAGCCAAGGTATGACAAGTACATTAACAATAATAAAGACATTATTTGCTTTGGTTGCAGGAAACCAGGGCACATATTTCCTGACTGTCCAGAGAACAAGAACAAGGACAAAAGGGACAGGAAAGAAAGAAGAAAGGAGAAAGACTACAAGAGGAATGGCAATGGCAAACCCTCATCAAGCAAAAACAAACATACAAGAAAGGGGTTTGTTGCTGAATCCTGGAGTGAGACTGAAGAAGAGTCAGAAGCATCATCCAGCTCCAGTGATGATGAAGATGATGCAGAAGAAAAAGAGTTCTGCATGATGTCAATCAATGCCTCACAGCTCAATTCAGAAGAAGAAGAGTCAGAGTCAGATTCAGAGACTCAACCTGAAGAAGATCAGGTAATTGGTTCTTTTGATTTTAGTTCAGAGGATTTTAAATCTGAATTTAAAGCACTGTGTTTAGACCTACTAAAGTCTGAGAAAGAAATTATCTCTCTCAGAAATCAATTATCTGAACACAATACTTTAAAGTCAGAAAACCTCAAACTCTCTCAGGAGTTGGAGTGCTGTAGGGAACAGATAGCTTCACTGAAAAGTGAGCTCTCTGAGGCCAAAAAGCTTGAAGAATCCATTAATGGGAGAAGCATCAAGCTGATGGACATCACAAGCACAGTGAACTCCAGATTTAACAGTACACTGGGCTTGGGTGCTTCATCCAGCCAACCTATAGTTCTAACAACTCAAATCAAATTCATTTCTGACAAAGGAAAGGGAGTTGTAGAGGTTGCTAGGAAAAATTCTGATCTGCCTCAGAAAACTAAGTCCCAGCAGAAATCGTCGAACGGAGCTCGACAATCGCCAAACGGAGATCGATGATCGCCGAACGTAGCTCGACGATCTCAGGCAACATCGTCGAACGCAGATCGATGATCTCAGCCAAAGTCGTTGAACGCAGGTCGACGATCCCAAATACCTGACCTCACCCATAGTCGACTGTCGAACGGAGCTCGACGATCTGACCCAAGATCGTCGAACGCAGCTCCAAGATCGTCGAACAGAGGTCAGAGCTCTGGAAAATTTTTCAAAGGCAAATCAAAATTGAATCCTAAGGGTCCTTCATCCCAAATCTTTAACCCTTATACTGAATGGATTATACCTCCAAGGAGATATCATCCTGAAGGATATAAGAGTCAACCTGGGATGTCTTTCATTTCAGAATTTAAAGGTTATCAACCTAGGCCCAAGGTAAACTGGGTCAAAAACAAATGAATTATCTTATGTGTAGGTGAAGACCTATCCAACATCTAACCAGCAATGGTACTTGGATAGTGGGTGCTCTAAGCACATGACAGGGAACAAGGACAATCTCACTTCTTTAGAGCCAAGCTTGGACCCAAAGTTATCTTTGGTGATTCAAAATTTGGACAGACTAAAGGATATGGTGCAGTCCAGATTGGATCAGTAACTTTCAAGAAGGTAGCTTATGTGGAAGGACTGAAGCACAACCTAATAAGCATTAGTCAGCTGTGTGATGAAGGCTACCAGGTGACCTTCAGCAAAGCCTTATGCAAAATCAAGTCAGAGGACAACACAACTGTGTTGACAGGTAAAAAGAAAGGTAACATCTACCTAGTAGATTTTCTTTCAACTGATATAGATATTTGCTTGTTTAATTCTGTCTGTAGACCAAACATTTTATGGCATAAGAGATTAGGACACCTAAACCTTAGAACTATTGCTAGCCTATCCAAGGACAACCTTGTTAGAGGACTACCTTCTGGCCCCTACAAGAAGGAAGGACTCTACAGGGCTTGTCAATTAGGCAAGCGAACTAAAAACAGCTTTAAGTCAGTTAATAAGAGTGATTCACCTAGGATATTGTATCTATTACACATGGATCTCTTTGGACCCATCACAGTACAAAGCCTAGGAGGGAAATCTTACACTTTAGTAGTTGTAGATGACTTCTCTAGATTCACTTGGGTGTTCTTTCTAAGGATGAAGTCTGATAACTTTAAGTGTCTGACAGAGTTTCTTAAATGTATACAGATTGAGTTCAATACTCACATTGCCCTGATCAGAAGTGATCATGGGACAGAGTTTGATTCTCTTCTTATACAAGAGTTCTGTCAGAGTGAAGGGATCATGCATACTTTCTCAGCTCCTATAACTCCTCAACAAAATGGGTAGCTGAAAGGAAAAAATAGAACCCTTATTGAATCTGCCACTACATTGTTGTCAGATGCTCATCTACCTCTATCCTTTTAGGCAGAGGCAGTGAACACCTCCAACTATGTGCTGAACAGAAGTTTGATACATAAACTAAAGGGAAAGACTCCCTATGAATTACTCAAAGGGAAGAAACCTAAAGTTGATTACTTTAGAGTCTTTGATTGTATTTGCTACATTCACAACAATGACAAGAAATATTTAGCAAAATTTCAAGCCAAAGCTGATGAAGGAGTGTTTCTGGGATACTCCATGATCAGTAAGGCTTATAGGGTCTATAACAAATCATCCTTAAAAATTGAGGAATCTGTTCATATATCATTTGATGAATCTAACATGTCTTTCAAGGAGAAGATTTCTTCTACCATAGAACCTTTGCAGGAACATTCTCTAGTTGAAGACTTGAACAAGTTACAGGTTACTCAAGAGGATGAAAGCAGTGAAGATGAGGGAAATGCTCAACACATTGAAGAACAACTTGAAGAGCTAGTTGTTGTACCACAAGAGGAAATAACAACACAGGTTGGTGAACAATCAACACCCCCTGTTGATTTAGTAACATCAAGAGACCATCCAATTTCCCAAATAATTGGAGAAATCTCAGCTGGTGTGCAAACCAGAAATCAGGTCAACCAAAACCTATTGTACACCTGCTTCCTATCTCAAATTGAACCTCAGTCCATTCAAGATGCAGAGCAAGATCCACACTGGACCATTATAATGCAAGAGGAGTTGCATCAATTTGAGAGAAACAAAGTATGGGAAGTAGTGCCAAAGCCTAAGGATCATTCTATTGTTGGAACAAAATGAGTATTCAGAAACAAACTGGATGATCAAGGAGTAATTGTAAGAAATAAGGCAAGGCTAGTTGCTCAGGGATACTCTCAAGAAGAAGGAATAGACTACGACCAGACTTTTGTACCTATTGCAAGATTAGAAGCCATCAGAATATTTTTAGCCTATGCAGCACATAAAGGCTTCAAGGTATATCAGATGGATGTCAAGAGTGCATTCCTAAATGGAGACATCAAAGAGGAAGTATATGTTAGACAACCTCCAGGTTTTATCTCTCCAACTTTTCCTGATTATGTTTTTAGATTGAATAAATCATTATATGGTCTCAAGCAAGCTTCTAGAGCATGGTATGAGACCCTAACATGCTTTCTCTTGGAAAATGGTTTTATAAGGGGTAGAGTAGACCAAACTCTTTTCATTATAACCCATAAGTCTCATACCCTACTAGTACAAATTTATGTAGACGATATCATTTTTGGTTCTACTGACTCCAAATTGTGCAGAAGGTTTTCCAACCTTATGCATTCTAAATTTGAGATGAGTAGCATGGGTGAGCTATCCTTCTTCCTAGGATTGCAAGTCAAGCAACATGTTGAAGGCATCTTCATTTCTCAAACCAAGTATGCAAATGAATTGGTTAAGAAATTTGGTATGACTGAAGCATCTTGTATGAAAACACCCATGCCTACTAATGCTGTATTGGATGCTGATGAACATGGGAAACCTGTTGATCAGACTACATATAGAGCAATGATTGGCTCTTTACTATATCTTACAGCTAGTAGACCAGATATAATGTTTGCTACATGTATTTGTGCTAGTTTCCAAGTAAGCCCTAGAGAGTTACACCAAACACTAGTAAAGAGGATTCTCAGGTATGTTAAAAGTTGTCCAAATCTAGGTCTCTGGTATCCAAAAGATTCAGCATTTGATTTAACTGGATTCTCTGATGCTGACTATGCTGGATGCAGAATTGACAGGAAAAGCACTAGTGGAACTTGTCAGTTCCTTGATGACAGACTTGTCTCCTGGTTTTGTAAGAAACAAACATCTGTGTCAACTTCAACTGCTGAAGCTGAATATATGGCTGCAGGCAGTTGTTGTTCACAAATCTTGTGGATTCAAAACCAACTCCTAGACTATGGCTACAACTTAGAGAAGTCTAAAATCTTTTGTGACAACACTAGTGCTATTTCTATAGCTCAAAATCCAGTCCTCCATAGTAGGACAAAACACATAGAGATTAGGCATCATTTCTTAAGGGATAATGTTGAAAAGAATAAAATTGAACTCCAATATATCCCAACTGATTTACAAAGGGGAGATATTTTCACCAAGCCATTGGATGAAAAGAAACACACCTTCTTCCTAAATCAGTTAGGAATGTTAGATGGAGGAAGTCTTTAATAATATCCAAGATTTTGAAAGCTTAAAAATTGACCAAGACTAGGCAAACATTCTGATTTTTCTTAGTGTCTAGAATCTTTTTGATCTCTGAACTGCGCTTGACGATTTTCCCTTAGATCGTCGAACGGAGATCGACGATTTCCAAAATCGTCGAACTAAGTTCAGCGTCTCTCAGATAGTATGAACTATCTCTTCCAGTCAACGATCGTCGAACGACGCTCGACGATTTTGTTCTCTGAAACGATCGTCGAACGGAGCTCGACGCTCTCCACTATCGTCGAACGGAGATCGACGATGTTGAAGACTCTTCAGATTCCTTTAGTAGCCTCGATCGTCGAACTGAGTTCAACGATCTTTCCAATTCTGCGTCAAACCCTAATATAAAACTCATTTTTCGCCGTCGTTCTCTTTTGCGCTTTCGATTTCTCTGCAAGAATTTTCTTTCCCTCCAAACAGTTTTACACTTGGTCGTTTTGTCTGTTGAAGTTTTGCAGGTACCCATGGCTGTGTCAGTTGCTGTTCTTGCTGCTATGAAGTTTGATGCTGGTTTTGACATCGCCATGGAATCATTCAGCACAACTGACCAAATTTTTCAAGATATATTGGGATTGTTCAAAGACCAGAATCTGACAGCAATAATGACCACAAGGATAAAGCTGGCTTCTGACGAGATAAAAGAATGAGTTTATACTGCCCACAATCAAGATAACTCCACCATTGTTGGGTCTATATCTGGAAGTCAGGTACCCTTAACCCCAACAATTCTAACAGAAGTTTTTGAGTTGAGAAATGGAGAAGATACTACTGACTTATCTGAAGATGAGTATTCTGAACTTCTTGCCAGAATGGGTCATTCAGAGGGCAACCCTAGCAAGCTCTTCAAAAGGAACCTGTCTGTAGAATATAGATTCATGGCAGATGTTGTTGGGAAAGTGGTACTAGCTAAGCACTCTGCCCATGATACAATTTCAAGATATCAGCTCTGCCTCATGGGAGCTCTTGTAGATAGAAAGAATCTGAACTGGGGAGAAATCTTCTTTGACCTCATCAAGAAGAAAATCAACAAAAGTTTTGTTAACTTTGGGAGAATCATTGGAGTGTTTTTGCAACACAGGTGCCCTGCCTTGCTGGTCTCCTCTGGAATCCATATAAATGCTTCCAAGAGACTGTCCTGTGCCCTCTTTGGAAAGTGGGACAGACAAATCAGCAAGCCCAGCAGGCCCTCCTCCAGCACTCCTTCAGGCACAAGGAC
Organism: Platanthera guangdongensis; assembly: GCA_039583875.1. Lineage (NCBI taxonomy): Eukaryota > Viridiplantae > Streptophyta > Magnoliopsida > Asparagales > Orchidaceae > Platanthera > Platanthera guangdongensis. The sequence continues at coordinate 64,037,802 of CM077147.1, forward strand.
TCTAAGAGTCACTCCTCCACAGGTATCTGCCCCTGCAGATGACCTGCCTGCTATTGTTGCCTCTCCTCCTCTTCCAATTCCATCCCTCCCCATACCATCTACCTTTCCAGCTCCATCCACCATCATCATATCCAGTCCCTCTCCAACATCCACAACATCTCCAGTCACTACACTTCCAACACCAGAAGAACATTTCCACCCATTATTCTCCTACCCTCCACCAGATGTCACCTCATCACTCTCAATTCCATCCTTCACCCTAATTGATGATTCCTTTATGGATGATTCCCCATCATCTCCTCCTGAGTTACCCTCATCCTCCACTTCCTTTCAAGACCTTCTACACCAAATCATTGACCAACCCACTTTCACCCCATCTATCTCCATCCCACTGTCCTTCATTTCCACCTTGCCAACACCTCAGCCATCCATTCCACCATTCTCCAGCTCTCCTCTACCAGAACCATCAGCAGCTCCTATATCTTCTACCTTTGCTCCAGCACTTGAGCAAGTAGACCTCCCAGCCCTTACTGTCAGGCTGTATGAGTTGCTTGCCCCGAGGCTCTCTCTGCTGTTGGAGACCTCCTTGGCTCCACTACACCTATCAGTGGCAGCTCTCTCTGCCAGGCTCTCATACCTCTTCCCTCAGGTAGCCCCTACAACAGGGTTCCTTGATCCAGACTTGTCTGAATCTAGGCAGGGGGAGATGACATATGAAGTGAGTCTTCATGCTGCTGCTGTTGCTGCTTCTGTGAGCCTGCCTGCCGTTGCTGCTGCTGTTACTGCTGCTTCTTCTGCTTCTGCTCTTGTTGCTGTTGTTGTGCCTCAAGCACCAAGTTCTCCTGCTGCAGTTCTTGCAATAGACCTCAGGCCTTTGCTATCATCTTTTGATCAGTTTTACTTCAGCTGTCTGCCAGAGATCAATGCTGTCCAGCCTCCAGAAGATTTATCCAAGGCCCTTGTGCCATTTTCTTGCTGTGACCCAAGCATTATAACCTCCTTTGTCAACTCAGTGTATGCTGCTACTTCTTCTGAAGAATGCATTGTGGTTGCTTCTGATATTGTTGATACTGCTGCTGAGAATGTTGATACTGCTGTTGAAGTGTCTGTTAGTGCTGTTGAGCCTATTTCCAAGGATATTCTTATGTCAGAGGCATCTGAATTTGAGCCTTCTACAGTTTTTGATGATATTCCTTCTGTTTCTGTTATTGTTAGTGAAGTTGTTGCTGCTGCCACCTCTCCAGAGCCTACTGTTGCTGCTGTTGTTGTTACTGCTTCTACTATATCTGATGCTGTCATTTCTGCTGTTACTACTTCAGCACCTGCTGCTACAACCTCTGCCTCATTTGCTTCTATACAGCTCAAGAAGGACTTGATGAAGAAAATTGATGCTCTTTATGATGACCAGAGTTCTGAAAGTGATGAATTTAGAACAGACTCTGATGACTCTTCTGCTACCATTGCTAGGAAAAGAAAGGCAAGGAGCAAATCCATGAAGAGGGTACCTCCTGCCAAAGTTAAGGATAACGATGACATTCCATACTACATTCTCCATGACTGCCCTATTACTGAGCACTGGATGCAATACTCTAAGAATCAGCTGAAGGAAATGAAAAAGAAAAGAAAATATGAGAAGGGTTCATCCCAGTTCCAATACTCTCATCCTCCTCCACCACCTCCTCCTGATGCAGGTGCAGGTGGAAGCTCTACTGCTCAACCCCCAACCAGACGTCAGGCTCCCTATCAGCCTCATGCTAGATCTTATAATAGGGGAAGCCAATCCAGGTGTTCTCATTCTAGGAGAGGAGGATATAGAGGAAATCAAAGAGATATTCAAGTTTACTCCAAAGGGCACTTCAGGCAACACCCATATTCTAGGGGAGGACAAACTTCAACTGATACAACATCTGGTCCTTTCCCTTTTAAGCTGAAAGAAACTGTGTCTGCCAGGCCTCCTCAAGACAATCCCTCTCACAGATATGAGCCTCCTGTAGCTTTTGAGGATCCTGAGAACAATCCTGCTGCCTGGACTGCAAGAATGAAGGAACTAGCTGCACTGGATCAGATTAAAAAGGCTAGAGAATAAGGAAAAGACTCATCCAACATCTCAACTATGTCTGAACAGAGACAGAAAGAGCTAGAGAGATATGCATCAAGTAAATTCTTTGATTCTGAAAGGTATATGGAATTACATCCTGAAGCAGTGGTTCCCAGGCTTAAACAACAAACATCTTTAGGTGCAGCAGATGATACCAGATCAAAGAAGGAAGCCCTCAATCCCAACAGAGAGATTAAAATGGTTAAGGGCAAGGAAAAGAAATGATATTGTAAGGTGACATTCTCTGAAATTTCTGATTACTATCTGGATGATATATATCTCTGTGGTTCTGCAATGTATAGCTTGTTGCTTTTTTGTTTTTCTGCTTTACTGATTGTATGTTGTTATTTAAATTTTTCTAAAGTCTGTAAATAGTAATCCTAACCCAAATAGGGGGAGATTGTTGGAACACCCTATTACTAATTTGGGTCAGGATCACTATGTCTCTAGGAAACAGATGCTTGACCTCCTGTATAGCGCAATAGGTCAATTAGAATTGAGTCTAAGGGTTAGAAGTCTAGGTTTTGAAGCTGCCCTGAAGACCAGGATTTTCTGTCTGGAGACTAAGTCTGATCATCGAGCTCAGCACGACGATTCGTCGAACTCCGATCGACGATCGTCTATCTCAACTTCGACAGATCATCGAACTCCATTCGACGATCGCTGAGCTCAACTTCATTATATCGTCGAACTCAGTTCGACAATCGGTGAGCTCAGGTCGACGATTTTGACTCTGCTTTGGATCTTTATCTCTGAGCTCAGTTCGACGATCGGTGAGCTCAGATCGACGATATTTTGCTGCTGTATATTTCCAGATCGTTGAGCTCAGCTCGACGATAGCAGAGCTCAGTTCGACGATTTTAGAAAACTTCAAGGATGTTTCTAGATTCAAATTCAAATCAGTTAAGGAGTTATTCTGCAATTAATTCAGAGATTTCCTAGCCGTTTTCATTCATTTCTGGACCAGGTTTCAAGGTATTTTTCAAGAAATATTTCTATGGACTTTGCTCCAGAAGAGATTTTGCAATTAAGGATGCAATTAATGCAGGCTAACAACTATACTTGATAGAGAATGTTATTCTATTCTGTACCAGAGAGTAAAAGATAGAATTTTTTTTGAGTCTCTAAGAGAATACAGAGAGAGACACACAGATTACAGAGATACATTCAAAAATATTCTGTCTCAAAGAATTCTCAAAAACACTCATCCAAGGAGATCAATCTTTTCAGAAATCTTTAGATCTCTTTAGTTTCAAAGTGTTCAAGGCCAACATTTCTCAAGACTCCAGATATTCAACATTTCAGCTATTGCTGAAATCATCTATTGCTGGAGTTCAATCTTTGAAGGCCTATCACCCTTAGCAAAGCTTTTCTTCCTGAAGATCTCAAGGATTCAGGGGGAGCTTGACATCAACAATCCACATAGTCTTCTCAGTTGTTTGAGAAAGAGAAGACTGCCATCACTCTCTCACCCCCTCTCTGTAAAGGGTTTCTCAAACTCCCTTCAAAAGTTTGAGCTTGGTTTTTGAGCACCTTGTCAAAAGCTCATTGGTGGCAAGACACTTGATCAAAAAATCTGATTTGGTTTTTGAGCACCTTATCAAAAGCTCATTGGTGCCCAGGACACCTGATCAACTCATCCTGCAGTGGATTCCTACCTAGGGTGGTAGAAGAGTGGATGTACCCAAGTTTAGGGGAACCACTATATTTCCTTGTGTCTTCTGGTTTTGCTTGTTTTTATTTTTGTTTCTGGCCTTGATTACTCTGTGATTAGCTTTTGTTTAACTTAGTGCTGTGATTAGTTTTATTACTGCTTCCCGGCTCACTCTTATTACAACAATTGTTGTAAAACGTTTCAAAGCACCATATACTCTATTCACCCCCCTCTAGAGTATATCAGATCTAGCTGCACTTTCAATATCTATCGCTTACTCTTCTTTTGCAGAGATTTGCAGATATTTACAAGTTTCCCTTCAAATACTTGCAACTTAATTTTCTTTTCATATCAGCCGCTTAATCTTCTTTTGCAAAGATTAGCAGATATTTGCAAGTTCACCTTCAGGTACTTGTAGCTTACTTCTCTATTATATCTGCTGCTCACTCTTCCTTTTCTAGAGACTATCAGGTATTAGCAAGTTCACCTTCAGGTACTTGCGGCTTACTTTCTTATCATATCTGCTTCTAAATCTTTCCTTGCAGAGATTAGCAACTTCACCTTCATGTACTTATGACTTACTTATATTTCATATCTGCTTCTAACTCCTTTCCTCCAGAGATTAGCAGATATTTGCAAGTTCCATCCAGGTACTTGCAACTTAGTTTTCTTTCATATCTATCACTTACTTTTCCTTTTGTAGGGATTAGCAGATATTAGCAAGTTCCCTCCAGCTTACTCTTCCTTTTGCAGAGATTAGCAGATGTTAGCAAGTTCCCTTCAGGTACATGCAACTTACTTTACATTCAGCGCTACTACATACTCTTCCTTTTGCAGAGATTAGCAGATATTTGCAAGTTCCATCCAGGTACTTGCAACTTACTTTTCTATTATATTTGCTTCTAATTCTCCTCTTCGGAGATTTGTAGATATTTGCAAGTCCCATCCAGGTACTTGCAACTTAGATTTACTTCATGTCTGTAGCTTACTCATCCTTTTGCAAAGATTTGCAGATATTTGCAAGGTCCATACAGTTACTTGCAACTTACGTTTTTATCATATCTGCTTCTAACTCTCCACTTGCAGAGATTAACAGATATTTGAACATTTTATCTAGGCACTTGCAACTTAGTTTTACTTCATATCTACCGCTTACTCTTTTCTTGTGGAGATTGGCAGATATTTGCAAGTTCCCTTCAGGTACTTGAAACTTACTTTACTTTCACCGCCACTACTTACTCTTCCTTTTAGAGAAGTTAACAGGTGCTTGCAAGCCTCCTTCAGGTACTTACAAGACTATTTTCCTTCTATACTTCCTCTCACCTTTATTTTGTAGTGCTCCTTGGAAGACATTAACAAGTCTTCTTTGCTTTGCAAAAGCGATTCAGGTACACATAGGATGTACCTCCTTTGGCCTGCATTAACTTTTCCTTTGCAGGAGAAAGATAGACATTGGCAAACGTCTTCTCGGGAGAGACATCAAGTTCTATCTCTCCTTATCTCTTACTTTTCTGAGGGGTGGATTATGATTTTCCTGGGTCTCCTACTTTTTCAAAGTTCCCTTCGAGACTTAAAAAAGTGCGGGGATTATGTTAACCCAGAAATCGGCGATCCCTCACATGGTAGAAAGCTTGCAAGTCGCGGCCTAATCCGGGTTCCTCCTGGAGGTCGCTGACGAGTCCATTTTTATACCTATTTCCGGACTCATTTGGGCTAGTTTTCACGTATTTGCACTTCACTTTTAGTTCGTTATCGTATATATTTCATCTTATATTTATTTCCATAGGAAGTGCACACTTAGGCCATTGGTTGTGTATTTTTTGTACTTTTAATGTTTGTACTCCCTTTTTGTTATTGCCTGGAATGTCTGCACATATCATTGCTGGGTTTAGGGGTTGTGTGCATGTTCCGGGGACGTTTGGAAGCAGGAATACTGCACACGCTCATCGTATATAGTGCGCACGACAACTGGTCGTGCGCCACTGCTCGCGCGCAATGTTCCCTGATTTCTAGAATCTGCCTGGGGTATGCACACTATCATTGGACATAGTGCGCACGACCACTGGTCGTGCGCCACTGATCGTGTGCATTGATTCCATATTTTTCCAAGTTCTGGTTGCGGCAAACGCACTATCACTGGACATAGTGCGCACGACCACTGGTCGTGCGCCACTGGTCGTGTGCATTATAAATTCTGCAATCTATAAATTCGCAGGTTCCGCCTTAATTCGGGATCGCTTGACTTTTCTCCACCATTTTCGTCTCCGAGGAAGGGTTCCGCCATTCCCCTTCATCTTACATCATAGGGAGGTGCTCCGGGCAAGCTTTCACCGCCAAATCCAAGCCGGAGCTTCCTCTCGGCCTCCTCCTTCATCTTTGAGCTTCAAGAAGAGTTTGACCTAGCTTTCTCCATCAAGCTAGTAGAAGTTGTGCCATCCTCGACCGGATCGTGACACGAAGAAGACGGGCCATTGGAAGGTGGTGAAAGCCCTTCTCTACCCCGGACGCAGTTGTGGACCGAGCTTGGATGTGGATTGACAACCCGACGATTCCAACCGTGAGTCCTCAGCAAGGCTTCGGATCCGGTCAATTTCACACACTTTTCTTTTCTTGTTGTTGATAGTTTAGTTGAACTCTTTGTATTCGATGAAGTTATGCTTAGTGTAATATACGTTTATGTGTAATCATGTTTATGTGATTGTATGTTTTCGTTATGTACTTGAGGTGTGCATATTTGTCCATCCACCATCCATCCACCCTTGCCGCACTAGCAATTGCTAGTGGAGTGCATAGCGAAGAGGTGCTTTTGACCCTCATTCCGCCATTCTCATCACCTCATCTGCAAGCCTACTCACCCATCCGCCTAGTGATTCGGTGCATAGCGGCCCGACTAGTCTTCCATCCCGCCTGGCGAAGCATCGCATAGCGGCGTTGCATAGGAGTAGTTGGTAGTGTTTTACTTTATTTTTCCGCAAATACAAAAACCCCCATCGTTACCGCCGACATAAGGACTTCAATATCAAGTCCTCCTCGAAATTAACTCCACCTTACTGTGTTCCTTGAGAGATCGATACTTGGGAAAACTCGCCCATTTTATATTTCTTGTGCGACCGGTTCACTGTCGTGATCTTTAGCATCAAGTTTTTGGCGCCGTTGCCGGGGAACACAGTCGTGTGAGTTTCTGGAGAGGGAGACGTGAGATTGCTTTCCTTTTCCTTTGTAAATCACTTTTGTTTTGTTCTATTTCTCTTTTGCCTGCCTTTTGCTTGTTTGTTTAGGCAATGGTAGTAATATATTGTTGGATTTGGTAATTTGCTCAATTTATTTTGAGTCTGCTGTTTCAACACCATGTGGGGATATTCGTATGACCAATGTCATTGGTGTGGGAAGCCTTCCCACGCTAGTCATGAATGCCCTACGAGAGATATTGAGCATAAGCCTCAGCGCACAATGCATGTGATGCTGTATTTGTACAACCCTTCAAACATTGTGCCCAATGCTTATGGTCAATCATCCTCACCACATACAGCGTTCTCTTATTCCTCTCCGGCCCCACAAGGACCGCAGAGAAATGGGAGAAAGTGTTTGTATTGTCGTAAAATAGATCATGTCCTGAAGGATTGTGCCGAGTACCTCCGTATTATGGAAGAGGACGATGAGCCGGACATCCGGATCATCCCGACTCCTACCCTTGGTGGCACACCTTCATCATCTAGTTATGTATCCCTGTCACCTTCATTTGTTGAACGGAATGATGTGGACACAACTACCAGATGTGTGACTGATCTAGGCTTCGACATGTTTGAGCCCATCTCTCATGTGCATACATCTGCAAGCGTGGAGCCGATTCTTTGTGAGGAACATGCGCTTGAATTTTATCCAAGCAAAGTTCTTCCGCCTTTTGTGCATTTTACTTCAGTCGTCTCTGGCGATATTTTTGACGATGCAACACAAGTTGACGCTTGTGATACATGGGTTGTTTCCACTCCCATGGAGGAGGATAACCTTCCTGGTGTCGAGGATTCTCCCTCGATACCAAAGGAGGAAGTCCAAGTCTTAGTGGAGGCCTCTATGGATATGGTGGAACCTTGTAGCATTGTCGAGATTACTGATGATATTTTTCTACCTCAGCCTTTGGGGAGTGAAACCGGATCACTCCCCCGATTATTTCTTTATGTTCTTCGTCTCTTTTATTTCTTGACCACCATTCCTTATCTGAGCCTGTGCAGGTTGAGTCTCCACGGGTACGATGGGATGGTTATGAGCTTTGTGCTCATGCCATTGCCATCGCCTCCTGCGGGCCAGTGATAGACGATACCTTGCTAGGCAAGGATTCATTTTGTGGTGAGAAGAGCGAGGACCAGCGCTCCTCCTCTTCTTACTTCCTATTTCCTCTGACTGTAAGGAGCATGTATGATTATTTAGGCAGAGGGGTAACTGCTCTATCACCGTATCGGTACCTGTTACTGCAACAGATATTAGGTCAGTTACCTGTGCATTTTTCTTTTCATAGGCCCATTAGCTAGAACCTTTTCGTAGCTGAATAAGTCGTACTGGGAGGACAATAACCCCAGTACTTATCTTTCATTTTCTGCATTTTGTTTTTCATGTCTAATTAGTTTTAGCATTTCTTTTTGTATATTTTTCTTTTGTTTTTGCAGAGCTCACCCCTACAGGTATTCATGGCAAATCACATTGGAGGTATTGTGATTCTTCGTATGGCTGGCCTGCTTCATGTTTCCACGCGTCTTCTGGTATTCTCACTGGCTGAGCATTGGGTAACCTCTTCCCTTAGCTCTTTTTGAGTTTAATTTCTATATCATCTGCTATGTAGTTTAGTTTAAGTCTAGGGGAGAGATTTGTTACCTTTTGCACGCACACATTTCTTGTGCATACTGGAAGCCTTTATTGTTTTATTTTGATTAGTTCATTGCATCACACACCACTGCAACCACTTGAGCGCGTGCTTAGCTATTTTTGTGCCGCGAGTTAAACTCATTTCTTCGTTAGATTTGGGAAAATTATGGTGCTGACATAGGATTGTGAGACAGAGTAAAATGTTGACCTTGCTGTGCTCCTTGTCAACTGCTCTCGTCTCGTGTAGAAATTCGAGTAGATTTAATTTTTCTGTATGCTTTTAGTTTTTTATTTTTCTAATTGCGTAAATACTTTTTATTCTACTCAAAAATTGGTGAATCTGGTGTGAATCCGACGGTAGCTTAGGGATGTGTGTAGACGGCCATTAGCCTCATTTTGCTCGAGTCGGGAGGAAGGATTATCTTTCTCGGTGGCTAAGAACTTGCCCCAATCTACTCTCGAAGCATATGTGCATGGTTAGTCAAGCGTAAGCGTGATGTAGGCCATCATTTTGGCTCGGTTGAGCTTTGTACCGTTCCTAACGTCATATCCTCGCTAGCCCCGTTGTGCCTACCCTTCTTTTGATTCATCTCCACCTTCATTCACCAAAGCCCCATAGCCTATCCTAGTCGCACACCCAAGTCGAGTTTAGTGTTTTATATTTTCATGTTGGGACGTGATGTGGTGTTATTATTTGTGAAAATGTGGAAGTGCTCTCAAGTCTATTTCTGCTGAATTGTGAAATTAAAATGAAGAAAAAAAAAAGAAAAATATTTGTTAAAAAAAAGTGAAAAGAAAAAGTTTAAATTGAAAATATTTTTGTAAATGTGATTATATTTGGAGTAGGCGGTGCACACACCCATTTGTTAAAAGTTAAGTCTGGAGGAGTGTGTACATGCATATATTGTGGTTAGCGGTTGGATTTTTTTTAGGCTAGCTCATTTGGGTTAGGTGCATAGCCTTTATTTTTATCATTGTTTACCTCACCGTAACCCAAGCCCCATGATTATCCTAAAGTCCTACGGATTTGCGCTTGAGTCTAACTAGTGTCATTGAGAGAGTGTGAACGGGCAAGCGTATGGTCCCCAACATTGGTGGATTCCTTTGGAGGTGATCCTAAGCCTCGATCTTTGTCAAAGCACACCTTAGTGACCAACCTACTTTCTTCCTATGCATGACCAGTTGATTCACCGTGATTCTATTTTTGAGTAATAATAAAATTTTGATACGCATTGTGAAAAATATAAACTATTCTGCATACTTAGAAATTTTCTCTATTGTATTTTTACGCACACGAGCATGCGACTTCGCATGGTACTTTGTTTTTCAATTTCTTTGTTAGCTAGTAATTTTCCCGATCTGCTTCGATTGTGTTTGCTCGGGACGCGCAAACAGTTAAGACTGGGGGTGTGATGAGTCCATTTTTTATACCTATTTCCGGACTCATCTGGGCTAGGTTTCACGTGTTTGCACTTCACTTTTAGTTCATTATCGTATATATTTCATCTTATATTTATTTCCATAGGAAGTGCACACTTAGGCCCGTGGTTGTGTATTTTTTGTACTTTTAATGTTTGTACTCCCTTTTTGTTATTGCTTGGAATGTCTGCACATATCAGTGCTGGGTTTAGGGGTTGTGTGCATGTTCCGGGGATGTTTGGAAGCAGGAATACTGCGCACGCGCATCGGATATAGTGCGCACGACCACTGCTCGTGCGCAACTGCTCGTGCGCAATGTTCCCTGATTTCCAGAATCTACCTGGGGTATGCGCACTATCACTGGACATGGTGCGCACGACCACTGGTCGTGCGCCACTGATCGTGTGCATTGATTCCATATTTTTCGAAGTTCTGGCTGCGGCAAACACACTATCACTGGACATAGTGCACACGACCACTGGTCGTGCGCCACTGGTCGTGCGCCACTGGTCATGTGCATTATAAATTCTGCAATCTATAAATTCGCAGGATTCGCCCTAATTCGGGATCGCTCGACTTTTCTCCGCCATTTTCGTCTCCGAGGAAGGGTTCCGCTGTTCCCCTTCATCTTCCATCATAGGGAGGTGCTCCGGGTAAGCTTTCACCGCCAAATCCAAGCCGGAGCTTCCTCTCGGCCTCCTCCTTCATCTTTAAGCTTCAAGAAGAGCTTGACCTAGCTTTCTCCATCAAGCTAGGAGAAGTTGTGCCATCCTCCACTGGATCGTGACACGAAGAAGACAGGCCATTGGAAGGTGGTGACAGCCCTTCTCTACCCCGGATGCAGTTGCAGACCGATCTTGGATGCGGATTGACAACCCGATGATTCCAACCGTGAATCCTCACAAGGCTTCGGATCCGGTCGATTTCACACACTTTTCTTCTCTTGTTGTTTATAGTTTAGTTGAACTCTTTGTATTCGATGAAGTTATGCTTATTGTAATATACGTTTATGTGTAATCATGTCTATGTGATTATATGTTTTCGTTATTCACTTGAGGTGTGCCTATTTGTCCATCCAGCATCCATCCACCCTTGCCGCACAAGCAATTGCTAGTGGCATGCATAGCGAAGAGGTGCTTTCGACCATCATTCTGCCATTCTCATCACCTCATCCGCAAGCCTACTCGCCCATCCGCCTAGTGATTCGGTGCATAGAGGCCCGACTAGTCTTCCATCCTGCCTGGCGAAACATCACATAGCAGTGTTGCATAGGAGTAGTTGGTAGTGTTTTACTTTATTTTTCCGCAAATACAAAAATCCCCATCGTTACCGCCGACGTAAGGACTTCAATCTCAAGTCCTCCTCGAAATTAACTCCACATTACTGTGTTCCTTGAGTGATCGATACTTGGGAAAACTCGCCCATTTTATATTACTTGTGCGACCGGTTCACTATCGTGATCTTTAGCATCAGTCGCGACCTCTTTCAGTCCTCTCTAAGGATAGGCGGACAAACTACTCTATCTGCTCAGGCTATAAGGCTAGGGTGGTCTCCCTAGGCTGACCGCTCAAGTCGCGCAGCAGCCACTTGCTCTGTAGGGGCTGAGGACTGCTACCTCAGTCCGCTCCTGCAGGCCGCGCGGTTAGATCAGCTAACTGCGCAACAGTTATCTCTATTCCAACAGGACTACCCGACTATGTGGAGGACTGACATTGATATTCGCCCAGACCTCCAGGTAGCCACATGCTCGACATGAGTTACCTTCTTCAGCCCACTCCTGCAGGTCGCACAACAAGCAAGACAAACCTCGACATTGCTAGGAGACCCGCCTCAAGGGCGCCCAACAATACACAATAAGCTTCAGGTCGCCAACCAGGCAACCTGCCTCCAGGTCACCACCTACCACGAGCGGCCTGCCCTTTAGTCCGCCAGCAGGTGGCGGACTCACTCTCAGTTTTCCCAAAGATGGTGGATGACAACATGATCTTCAACCAGTATAACATCCGATGACCTGCTCCCCCTATCCGCCAGTAGTATGCAGACTCGATCTCAGCCTGCCTGAGACAGGACTTTGCAGCATGGACAACTACACTACACCAGAACGCACAATACAATGAGGACTCGACTCCAACATGCCAGAAGATGGCGAGCTCTCATTCACTCTAAGGATGATCAACTCCTTCTACCCGCCAGGGGGTAGCGACCTCGGTTTATCCAACATCATCTGAGACCTACTCTCTTTTGTCTGCCAGGTCGCCAAGCCCTTGTTGACTAGTAGGGGAGACAAAACTCCAGCAGTAGAGGCAAACTCTACATATCCTCCGCGAGCTCGGTGAACTTGTTATGCAGTCCGCCACTCAGCCATCCAGTTTTCCATCACCGGCCACTTCCAGTAGTAGGTGAAGAGTTCCTCACCTCGCATAGCACGACACAAGCTTATTTAATGCAACATAGGCGGACTCATCCTTGTCCGCTAATAGCAGATCAAGTAGGCAAGACATCCACTCAACTTGGGGCGGAATCGGTGGACTCCTCGTCTACTCGCACGAACTCACCAACACACTGGGTACGACGTTAACAAGACCGTTACCTCCTTGGGACTATATATAGCCCCCCATATCTCTCATTTGGGGGAGGACAACTGATGATAAGGTCAAGGAATCAGAACCTACGGACATTGCTTCTCAGTCCACGCGACCTCATCTGTCCTCCATGCCTGATTGCGCAGTCTGCTCGGCTCAGTCTAACAAAATACGGTATCAGCTATCCGCGTAGCCTGCCGACCTCTCTACTCAGTCCGCCCGGCCTCTAAAAACTTCTTTCCTTAACCGCCAGCTTCCTCATGTACCCTTTATTCTTCTCATGTGAAGGACTCTGCACAAGTTGTAACATTGAATTATAATCAAAGGAAAGCCCGTCGCAAGAGTGGAATTGAAGCCGCGGCGGGCAAAGTCTGTTGTTGTCGATGCTAGCGGTCCCTTCTTCTTCTCAAGTCCACACCTCTACTCTCGGCATCAACCATCAAAGCATCAAAGCCTTACCATCAAAGTAACAGTATACTCGACAGTTCCTCATCAACCTTCCATTATCCCAACAACCCTTAATCAAACGTGTGCTCCACTCTCGAGCATTCAGAGGCATCATCCCAGCATCCTCATCAACCTCTTCACCTCATCCTAGCTAGTGAGACTGAACACCCATTATTTGTTTGTGCCCGTGGCCCCAGGACTCCACTCATTTTTGCGCATCAACAGTGCCACGGGAGGAAAACAAGCTGGTGGATCTATTGGCCAAGCATGGACCTCGGATCGGGGTACCATCACTGACATGTTCCATCCTTCCATCGAAGAGGGAGAGCTGAATGAGGTGGATCAACACCCATCATGGATGGATCCTTTTGCAACCTTCCTATCCATAGGGGAGTTCCTGTATGGTATGGATAGAAAGCGATTCAAGCATAAGTTAGCATACTATCTCATGCGCGATGAGCAATTGTATAGAAAGACTCTCTTAGGGTTGCTGGCATGTTGCGTAGCTGAGGGATAAATCTAGAGGATATTAGAAGAAGTCCACTCTGGAGAATGCAGGAGTCACTCGGGGAGCAGAACCCTTGAGGGGAGGATAGAAAGGCAAGTGTACTTCAGCCTGACCCAGGGCTAGAATGTCGCTGAATTCATAAAGAAATGCCATAAGTGCCAATTGTTTGCCCCTCTCCAACTACTACCATCTCAACAGCTTAGGAATATAATGACGCCCTGGCCCTTCGTCATTTGGGGAATGGATCTGGTAGGACACTTACCTCAGGTCAGTAGGTAGAGGAGATTCTTGCTAGTCATGATTTACTACTTTTCTAAGTTATTTTAGGTGAAGGCACTGGCTAAGGTGACCTCCTAGGTAATCAGAAATTTTATATGAGGGGAGATCATCTGCCGACATGAATTTCCTCAGACCATTGTCAGAGATAATGGCTCGCAGTTTGCCAGCAACGAGTTTATTAGTTTCTATGGCCAGCTTGGGATTTATCTCAAGTTCGCGTCGGTCCATCTTCCCAGGAGCAACGGGTAGGTGGAGGTGGCGAACAAGATCATCATGAACCTCTTAATGAATAAGGTTGAAAAATTGAAGGGGATCTTGGTGTAATAGCTCCCTTTGGTCCTCTAGGCCCTGAGGACCACCCTCAATATTGCCATGGGGGAAACCCCCTTCAAGATCTCCCATGGCTGCGAAGCAGTGCTCCCCATAACGTTTGAGGTCCAAATACCTCGGGTAGTAGAGGTAGAGGAAGGCATAGAAGGGTGGCGGGCTGATAACAAGGATGAGTTGCGTGATCTGTTTGCCATCCGGCAGGAAGAGGTCAAATGGAGAATGGATAAGTACATTGATAAGCACGTCCGGATCAAATAGTTCGCGGAAGGGGATCTGGTCCTAAAAAGGTGGATGCAGCAGGAAGATCAGCTGTTGTGGGAAAGCTCGACCCCAACTGGGATGGTCCATACTGTTGGGTATTGTATCCACATTAATCCAGATTTGATGAAGTCACCCTTGAACTAAGATGAACTAAGTTGTCTTTAATGTTTTGTCTGAGGTATGTGCTTGCAGGACTTTATTGCCAAGTGTAGACCAATGTCAGTCTATAATAAGTCACCAAACACAGGACCATACAATGTAATCTCTCATTGTGTGATCCATGGTATTGACTCATGTGTAGCCTCTCTATTGGGATACACTTCATATTCAAGAACTATGACTGATTGGAGAAAGACTTGTTGCTGAATTCACTAAAGAAGATAAAATTTTGTTAAAGAAATTTTTGCTAAGTACTTTACTCAAGTAGATACTTACATACTCGAGTGAAATACTTAGTCAATACTCGAGTAAGACTATCTGTACTCGTGTAAGGGAATTAGCTCTTGAGTAGTCAAATTATAGCTCTCAATTTGCTAAGTCAACTACTCGAGTAGATCCTTTCTCATTCTCGAGTTAACAGAATTTCCTCTCCAGAAAATTTTCTAAGTGATTTACTTTAGTAGTCATATAAGTACTCGAGTAGTTTAGTCTTTTGTCTCGAGTTACAAAAGACTGGATTTTGTGTAATTTTACTTCACTCGAGTAGTCAAGTTCATGTACTCGAGTAGTCCATCTACTACTCGAGTAGTCCAGGTTTAATACTCGAGTGATAAGTTTTTCATCCCTCAGAATTTTTCTAAGTCCATTACTCGAGTAGTTGTATCAATATACTCGAGTAGTTTATCTTCTCTCGAGTAGTCTAGTTTCACTACTCGAGTAACCAAGTTTTTTTCTTCCAGAAATTATTCTAAGTCTTTGACTCGAGTATGCCCGCTTCCTCTCGAGTAGTTAATTTCTCTTCACTCGAGTAGTACTTCTTTTACTCGAGTAGTTAAACTCCACATCTCGAGTAACTATATTAGCACTCGAGTAAGTCTTTGAGTACTCGAGTAGCTGCTCATCATTTCTGGATTTTCTCTAAGTCATCTACCTGAGTTGTTCTCTTCTATTCACTCGAGTAATCTTATACAGTACTCAAGTAGGTAAACATTCACACGAGTATTTCAGTCATTTTTTTCAGAAAATTTGCTAACTCTAGATTTGACGGAAATTTCAAATGTCGTGACATGATTGGTCCACGTGGATGTCATTAAGACTAATTATGACCGTTAGGGAAGATCTTATATAAGGTCCTGTCAAAACCGACTAACCCTAAGAAGCTCTGTCAAGTTTATTCTAAGTATTTTTCTGAATCTCATTCTCTCTCTCTAAAAACAAAAGTTGCCGCCGCCGACCTTCATCATGCATATTAGGCTTGGGTTTTCGATCCAGAAGATTCAGATCAAGAAAATTCACTGATCGAGATTGTCTTTCAATTCTTCATCATCTATCTGATCGTGTGAAGCCAAGAAATTTTAGATCTAGCTTTTGCCGAGATTCTTCTTCAACCTCTCTGATAGAGCCGCAAATATCAAAGAATAAGATTCAGGCTTATTGTTTCCAGATCTGAGAAAGTTTTACTATTTGTATTTTCATATACTTTCAATTTCATTCTTGTAGGAGAATTCTCTCTGAGTGTCGGAGCTTTTTGTCTCCGAGTTGTAGGAAGTTTTTATCTTCCGAGTGTAAATCCGTGTTATGGATCGAGATTGTAGGAACTTTGTTCCGAGACGTAGGATTGGTTTTCAATCCGAGATAGTGGAGTAGCCGAGTCTAGTTCTTTGCTAGATCGGTGAGGGAAAGTGGATGTACCCAAGGTTGGGGAACCACTATAAATATTTTGCCGTTTGAGATTGCTTGGTAGATAATTGTGTGCATAGTCTCTAAATTTTTATTCCACAAAAAGACGCACAACTCACTTATTCACCCCTCTCTAGGTTATTTAGGTAGACAACTGAACTCTTTCACATACACTGTAAAAGAACCGTTGAGATCAGGAGGGTATCACCTCATGAATGTGGAGGGCGAGACCCTAAGTCACACCTGGAGCAATGATGACTTAAAGCATTTCTACCCATGAATCATGTACGTACAACCCTTTTGTAAATATGAAATATCTTGGTCTTTCAGCTCTTCTTTCAATAGAATGTCATAGGCCATGTTCATATAGTAGACCCTGAGCAGATCCCTCTCCCAGGCTTGTATGTAGAAAGCAGGGTTGGATGTCACTCGAGAGTGTCTACCCCGACCCCGAGCAAAACCCGTTGCTAGTCTTTCATCTAGCTAACATGGTTGGATGTTATTCGAGAGAGTCTACCCAGACCCTGAGCATATCCTGCTGCCAGGATTTCATCTAGCTGGTAGGGCTGGATGTCAATTGAGAGAGTCTACCCAGACCTCGATTAGATCCCACTTCCAAGTTTTCATCTAGCTGGTAGGGTTGGATGTAACTCGGGAGAGTCTACCCAGACCCCAATAGATCCCACTATCAGGCTTTCATTTAGCAGGCAGGGCTAGATGTCACTCGAGAGAGTCTACCCAGATCCTGAGTAGATCCTACTGCCAGTCTTTCATCTAGTTGGCAAGGCTGGATGTCACTCGAGAGAGTCTACCCAGACCCTGAGCAAATCCCGCAGTCAGGCTTTCACCTAGCTAGCTAGACTGGATGTCACTAAAGAGTATCTACCCAGAGCCCGACCAGATCCCGCTTACAGGCTTTCATCTAGCTTATAGGGCTGGATATCACTCGAGAGATAGTGTACCAAGACAACGAGCAGATCTTGCTGCCAGGCTTTCATCTAGCTAGCAGGGCAGGATGTCACTCGAGATAGTGTACCCAGACCCCGAGCATATCCCGCTGCTAGTGTTGATGCGCGAAAATGAGAGGAGTCTGGGGGCCGCGGGAACCAGAAGATAACAGGTATTCAGTTTCAATAGCTAGGATGAGGTGAAGAGGTTGATGAGTATAGAGGATGATGCCTCTCAATACTCGAGAGTGGAGTACACGTTTGATCAAGGGTTGCGAGGATAATGTGAGGTTTATGAGGGACTATCGAGCAGACATTTACTTTGATGGTTAGACATTGATGCATTGATGGTGTTGGGTCTATTGATCCCAATATCCCAGATTTGTAAGAAGTCAAACGGGTCAATGACATACACACATAATGTATTTGATGTGTGCCTTAGTTCTTGAATGTAGGTAGTCCATGATTTGATTGGTGAAGAAATGACTTAAGTAGTAATCTCAGATTTCGTCGAGCTCAGCTTGCAGTTCATCGAGCTGAGCTCACAGATCGTCGAGCTCAGGTCGACATTCCTCAAGAGCTAAAGTCAAGTGCTCAGGATTCAAAGTTGGTCGAGCTCAGCTCACAGTTCGTCAAACTCAGCTCACTAGTCGTCGAGCTCAGGTCAACATTCTTTGGAATAAGCTCAAGCGCTCAGGATTTAATGTTAGCCAAGATCAACATGAAATTCGTCTAACTCAGTTTATAGATCGTCGAACGCAGCTCAATATTTGTCAAGCTATAAGCCATAAAAATAATCCAAGGCATAAAGCACTGAGACCGCTAAGAAGAAGGCGTTGAGACAGCTGAGATAGCTGAGACAGCTGAGAAGATAGTGTTGAGACCGCTCAGACAGCAGAGACAAAACTGGCTAGATTTATCTAAGTCCAGAAGCATTGAGTGAAGCAGATTCACTCAATGCTTCTAATAAAGCAGGAAATGCTGAGACAATTAAGAGGTAAACAACTGAGACAAAACTCGCTGTATTTTTTCAAAGTCCCGAAGCGTTGATTGAAGAAGGTTCACTCAACGCTTCTAATGAGCAAGGAAGCACTGAGACAGTTAAAAGCAAGAACTGCTGAGACAGATGTGAAGATACCTCTAAGACAGAAACTTGTCTCAGCTAAAGAGAAGAAAGCGTTGAGACAAAGGCATGTCTCAGCTAATAATAAAAAACTGCTGAGACCGCTGAGACAAAACTGCTGAGACAAAGCCAGGGAAATTTCTAAGTCCAAAGGCGCTGAGAGCTAAGACTAATGTCATTGAGTGTCTTAACATCACTCTACGCTTGATGGAATTATAGAAAATGTTCTAAGTCCAGATGTTGATGACCACTGCCGACATCATCAAAGTCAAAATTGCAGGAAGTCGTTGTGGGAAAGCTACTGCAGCGCCGAAAGATGTTTTGTCCCTTTCTGATGGAGATGGCGCTCACCAATCCTTGGTGGACCCACATTCTATTGTGCCCTTGATTCAAATCAATGCATATAAAAAGGAAACTGTAAAGGGATTAGGGTTAACGAACATACAAGGATCAAACGCAAAAAATATAGAAAGAGAAATTGAAAGAGACGGCTGGACATTTTCTTCCCATCAAGCTTGAAAGCTAAAGTCCAGCCAAGTTAGCCTGAAGGAAAAGAAAGATAGCCGAAGCACTTCAAAGTTTAGTAAGTTTGTTCTTATCAGAACAATGTAGCTGATTCATCTCTTCAGTAAGTTGGTAGTTGCATATCTGTGCAGCAGAAAAGTGTGAGCTGTAGAAGAAGACTGATTCCTTCTATAGCAAGAGGGCTGGACTGATATCTGCTCAGTCTAGTAAAGTTTACTCAGAGATACTTCTCTGAGTCAGTTATTTTTGTTTTTCTTAAACAATTTATATTAACTTCTTGTAGGATTCAGTAGATCTGAATATGGGTGTAGGACATTTTGTGCCTGAGGTAGGTGACAAATTTGTCACTGAGGTAGGTGCCCTGCTTGGGTACTGAGGTAGGATCCAAGTGTGGATCTAAGCTGTAGGGCTTTATTTCCTGAGGTAGGAGAGTGTTTCTCTCTGAGGTTGGATCCAAGTGTGGATCTGAGGTTGGGCTATCCTCCCAGCCTAAGTGTAGGGCCTTGTGCCTGAGGTAGGTGACTGGAGATTCACTAATCTATTGGTGACAAGTTTGTCACTGAGTTGTAGGCCTTGGAGGAGGCTAAGCTATAGGGACCTGGTTGGGGTACTAAGTTGTAGGAGTGTTGCAGCACTCTGATAGTAGGGTTATTTGCCTGAAGCTGTAGGGCTGAAGAGCCTGAGTGTAGGCCTTAGAAATAAGGCTGAGGTAGGTGATTAGTAGATCACTAAGCTGTAGGAGTTCTGCATAGATCTGAGGTAGAAACCCTTGCGGTTCTAAGTTGGATTCTGTGAAGAATTTGTGTAATAGGCTGATGATGAGTCCATATTTTACACTGATTTTTGGACTCATCTGTGCTAGTTTTATCGTCTTAGCACTACACTTGAGAGCCTTTATTGCTTATTTGTGCTTATGTACCTATTTCACGATTAAGTGCACTGTAGGCCCGCTTGTGTGTGCTTTTTGTGTTTTCATTTTGTTGTTATTCTTTAGCCCTATCTCGGGTATGTGGTATGCACGTTCTGGTGGCTTTTCTGCCCCTTCTGCTGGTACAGTGGTCGTGTGCGTGCTCCGGAACTGCTCGGGAGACTCCGACGATGCAGGAATACTGCGCACGACCACTGGACTTACTACGCACGACCACTGCTCGTGCGCCACTGTTCGTGTGCATTATACCCCCGTTTTCATAACCCTGTCTCGGTAATCGCAAGAGCACTGGCCACAGTGCGTACGACCACTGGTCGTGTGCCACTGCTCGTGCGCTTTTATGTTGATGCTTCTTGTCTAGGTTGCAGGTTTATTTGGAAAAGCCGCACGGTCATTGACCTACAGTGCGCACGACCACTACTTGTGCGCCACTGCTCGTGCGCACGACTTCTGCTACCTCCGTATATAAGGCCCTGCTCCGCGTTTTAGGTCAATTCCTGTCATTTTCTGTGATCGGAGAGTGCGCAGGAATCACCTTTTCACTTCTCCAGCTGCTCCATCACTTCCACCTTCGTCGGGAAGCCATTTCCAACTACTCCGAAGCTTTTCAACACTCCAGCGAAGCCCTCGACCATTGATGACTTCAACTCCAAGCTTTCCTGCAGAGTTGGTGAAGTAGATAACCTAGAGAACAGACTTAAAGGCCTTCGAGGTGACAGATCGTTGGTACCGGAAGCCTCCTTGGACTGAGCCCGGAAGCGGATTGACAACTCGCTACTCCGGCCACGACCCGTGGTGGATCTTCATTCTCTTTTGGTTTACTCCTCTTCCCCTTCCTCTGCGTTATGAATGTTTTGAGCAGTGTAACGAACATTTTCATCCCTGAACATCAAGTTTATTTTCTAGTTAATGAAATGTTAGTCTCTTCTTATGCTTGTGAGTTCTGTCTGTGAATGCGCCTCGCTCATCCCACGTCCACTTCATTCCTGTGTCTTGTCCGATTGCAATCCACACAAGAACGCTGCAACCCATTAGCTTCCCTTCCACTCGCCCAACTGAAGTTCGGTATAGCGGCCGATAAACCCACTTCACCTTGTGAAGCGGTGCCGTCGACCCGCATAGCTTTTACTAGTTCAGTAGATCAAACATCCAAATTCTCCCTAGTCCGCTATTTCCTTTGTGTTCTATTTTTAACTCTCATAACGATATTCTCGGTACTGTTGCCGTTCTATGCTAATTGCATTCCTCAAGAGACCGACACTTGGGGATTTATTCCCAAAACTTTATTACTAGTGCGACCGGTGCGCTTGCCGTATTACACGCATCAAGTTTTTGGCGCCGTTACCGGGGAATGCAACTGTAGAGCGACTTCGGATGACTTCCAATATTGTTATAAGAGTTAGTATTGTTTTTCTTTGACTACTGTTTTCTTTTGTTGTGTAGTGTTTGCCACAGTGAATGCAAGGCCGAGCTACAAGAGATTTTGTCACCTACGACCCAGAGACCGAACGTACTCTCTTAGCACGAAGACGCGTCGCAGCCATCATTTTTTCCCCAATAGGAGACCAGTTGAATATTGATGCAGGCAACCGAGTTGGAGGGATACCTCATGTCGACAGAAATGACGACGAAAATGAAGTGAATCCTCCTCAGGTCCGCACCATAAGGGATTATACTACACCCACTGTCGGGAGTATATACCCCGGTTTTGGACCTGCTATCACCAATCCTCTGTTCGAAATTAAACTAGCTATTCTGAATATTATTCGGAACAACGCTCAGTTCTCCGGAATGGCCACTGAAGACGCCCATCTTCAGCTTACAGAATTCTCCGAAATCTGCGCCACATTCCGCTACGCTGGAATCCCAGATGAAACAGTCAAGCTCCGCCTCTTCCCTTTTTCATTAAGGGACAAAGCCAAGACATGGCTTCACTCCCTTCCACCTGGAACAACCCCCACCTGGGAGGCTTTGACTACCAAATTTCTAGCTAAGTTCCATCCGGTGGATCAGATCGTGAGCATGAGGCACGTCGTAGCCAACTTCCGGCAAGCCGATCAAGAAAGTTTAGCCGAAGTTTGGGAGCGTTTTAATGAGCTGCTGAGGAAGTGCCCTAATCATGGATTCCAAACGCGGAATCTCGTTGAAAGTTTCTACTTTGCTATTGATTCCCACCACCGAGCCATGATCGATGCTGCCTCCGGAGGAACCATCATGAATCTTGCTCCAGATGATGCTCTGAAAGTCTTATAAGACACCGCAACCCACAGTGCGTACTGGACCACTGGAAGAAACATCCCACGAAGTACCAATGGAGTGTTTGCCTTGGATATCCCCAAGCCTACTCCTGCCGCCCCAGTGATGGCAATCTCATGTCAAGGGTGCGGAAGCACTGATCATCACAGCTTCGAATGCTCAGGAGTTGAGGTACAAGATGAATCTTTGTTTTTGAATGAATCCGTAAATTTTGTTTTCAATCAAAACAGGGGAGTGCCTTACGAGAATACTTATAACCCGGGGGTGAGAAATCACCCCAACTTTTCTTGGAATCCTAACACATCTGGCCAAAGATGGCAACCGGGGCATCATCAAAGCGATGCGTATGCTTCCGGTATCCAACCGCGGCCACCTCAACCGAATTATTCCTAAGGGCCCCCCATCGTTAAGAAAAATTCTTTGGAAAAGATGTTCGAGAAGTTTGTTGAGATTTCGCAGACCAACATGACAAATCAGGCCGCCTCAATGCATAAACTGGAGGCACAATTGGGCTAATTGGCTCAAGTGGTTTCCGAGCGCACCCAAGGCACCTTACCGAGCAACACTGAAAAGAACCCCCATTAACAGGGAAAGCGCCTTGGGGAGGACACTTCGGGAAACTGCAACGAACTTGTCATTAAATGTAAAATCAATATCATCGACACTCCAGCATTATGCGATTCCGGGGCATCCAGCAACATACTCACTTTGCAAGATGCTGCAAAGATGCAGTTACAAGTTGACATTGAAAATCAGAAATCGCTTATCTTAGCTAATGGCAATCTGGTTGACACGGTGGGCGGTGTGCGGGACGTTGAAATCGAGGTTAATGGCACCAGTATCACCACTAACTTTCAGGTTTTGGGACCACAGGACAATAACTCCATTCCTATATTAGGAGTCCCATTCCTAACAGCCAGTGGCGCATCCCTCGACTTTTCCAAATGCCGTGTCACTTGGCCAAACGAAGAGTTCACCCTCGATAAAACATCCATACATTTTTCTTCCATCCCAAATAACATTTCTCTGAGTGTCACAGATGTCAAGCTGGATTCAGGTCTCACCGCATTGGAAGCACATCTGGAGGAGACGCCAAAGAACGGACTCCCTCAGGAAGTCGATGAGAAGCAAGAGCTACTGTTCCACGAAGGGATCAATTGCACCAAAGCCACAACTGCCTTTCTACTGCCAGCCAACTCTGTTGTTGAGCATGGCGAACTAAGTTTTATTCGGGAGAAATCCCTGGACAATAATTTGTATATTTATGTTAAACGATCTGTAACTTGGGCAGATCTGGTTGCCGTCATGGTGCCGGATAGGCCGCCACCAACCACGACACAAGCAAACCCCACAGCCGACCTTCATTGGAAGTCTCCCACGGTGGAGAAACTGAAAGAGGCCAAGCGTTTACGCGAAGAGCGCTACGCTGCCTTCCAGCGCACGAAAGAGTACACTCGCAGTAATAGGATAATGCCTACCCCGAATGCAAAAATACGCTCTGCTGTTCTCTCGCATCCTGATGGTTAAAACTCCAAAATTATTTACGGTCACGCGGCGACCCGGCGGTTTTATTTGAGAAAAAGGCAGAAGTGAATTTATTTGAGAAAACGGGTCGCGCGTATTTATTTATTTATTTTGGATATAAAAAAGGTTTAGAAATCGAGTTTTAACGAAAGGAGGCAAGTGCACCTATCGTGAGTAGTACAGGATATTCCGGGTGGAATATCGAGGTCGTATTGTTCTCGGGGCCGGTTCGATTATTTCTACTCTTCCCTGGAGGGGACTATTATTTTACCGATAATTATCTTGTCGGGATATTTTATATAAAAATACAGAAAATGGCGGAAAGAAAATGAAAGCAATAAAAAGAAAGCTTGAAGGTGGTGCCGATGAAGAGCATAGCTCGATGGCACCGAAAAAACAATTGAACTAAAATAGACTTTAAATAAAAAGAGCTCCTAAATTTCTAATTAATTAAGGCGGAGACTTGGCCGTGGAGGTTCCACTAAAATGAGCTCACCTATCTCTAGGACTATCGCTCACCTGAACGCTAAGACTATTCGACCGGGCTCTCGTCCGACGAAGGATTCCTCTTAACTCCCGCATTACGCTAAGAACCCCGCTATTGGGTGGGGAACCCAATCCGGTAGAGTTGGCGCGCCTCCTCTCTCGAGGGTTAGTGCGGAACTCTCTTTGCCAAGGGGTGATCTGTCCATACGCACGGCCTCTCGGCGAGCGTATGGAAAACGGAAATTGGGCCCACACATCGATATGTGGTCCTACGCGTCGTTAACCCCGGGCAAACCTTAAGTGCTATTAATTAATTAGAAAGATTAGACCTTTAGTTATTTTAAGCTATTTTATCTGTCTCAATGCTCTTCGATGCCGAGGGCTAAGAACGGTTAGCCACTCATCGGAATGGGGACGGCTTGCGAGGAAAGCAATAAAGAAAGCAGGAAAGAAAACAGTAAATGAAAGCAGGAAAATAAAGCTGTAAATTGCAAGTCCTACCCAAACGAGTAGGACTGAAGAAAGCAGTAAATTGCAAGTCATACCCAAACGAGTAGGACTGAAGAAAGCAGTAAATTGCAAGTCCTACCCAAACGAGTAGGACTGAAGAAAGCAGTAAAACGCACACACGCAAGTCCTACTCAAACGAGTAGGAGAAAATAAATACGGGTCCTACTCAACCGAGTAGGACAAAATAAATGCAACGCACGCACACACTCTCTCGACATAAATGAAAACGCACGCACTCTACAAGAAAGTAAACACACGCACTCTACTGAAAGGTAAACACACACACACACACGACAGAATTGAAATAAAGCAAAGCGCCATTTAACTCTTAACGAGTAGGCGGAAATAAATGCGCACACACATATGAGCGAAAAAATTAAGAAAAACTAAGTTGACGAAAAATTAAAACAACTGCATTTCTACCGCTAGAATGCGGTAGAAATGCATAAAAAGCTGAAATAAAAATTAACCGGAAAGAAAGTTTTGCAAATAAACGAAAAATGAAAGTGATCGAAAAATAAAAACGAATACATTTCTACCGCTAAAATGCGGTAGAAATGCATAAAAAGAGAACGAAAAAATTAAAAGAGGAAAAAGGGTTGGAAAATAAATGCAAAAACGAAAATGCTAGAAAAATTAAAACGATTATGTTATCATTCCTATAACTCCGTAAAAGTGCTAAAAAAGTGAGAATAAAGCGAAAAGAACGAAAAAGTTTTACAATCAAAACACGAAAATCTAAGTTAGAAAAAATTAAAATCACTTTGAAAACATTTTTTACGGATCTATAGGAATGCAAATAAAGCTATAACAATTCTAAGTTAACAAAACTAAGAACATAAAACTATGGAGTTATACTCATACACACACACACACATATAAAGAAGAACGAAAAAAAAACTAAGACAAGGAAAGAAATAAGATTGCATAAGAGTAGCCACATAGTTGAAGTCCAAATCCATAAAAGAGAGAAAAACTACAATTTTATTAAGCTAAAAACGAAGATTACAAAGTTAAGAAAATAAAGGAGGGGGAGAAATTTCCCTTACATAGCATTTGGACTCATCCGAGCAGCATAACTCCTATACAAAATGGTTCAAAAAAAGGAACAGGAATCCTAAGCAGCAGCTCTGAATTTATAGAAAAAATTTACATTGGTCACGCCCTTGGTCACGGGCGTGACAGGGGGCGTGACAGTACTATTTGAGAAGGCGGCCGGCGATTTGACGGAAAAGTTGACTTTGGCTGGACACGTGTCGGTCTCGCAGTGGTCACGCCCTTGGTCACGGGCGTGACAGGGGGCGTGACAGGCAGGTGGATTTGGGCGCGGTGCGCGCCGAAAGTCTTCGGGCAGGTCTTGTCGGGCTAGCTGGAAAGGTCACGCCCCAGGTCACGGGCGTGACTCTGGGCGTGACAGGCGGGTGTCGACACTCGACGATCGTCGAGCTGAAAGTGTCGAGTTGAGTGAACACGGGCTTGGGTCACGCCCCGTGTCGGGTGACACGGGCGTGACCCCGGGCGTGTCAGGCTTTGGTCTTCAAAAATTACTGATTCACGGGATTTTGACGTGTCACGCCCTGGTCACGGGCGTGACCAACATGTCACGGGCGTGACATGTCAATTTTTTGGCAGATTTTCATTTTTTCCTGAAAAATAAAATAAACTAAGTTAGTATAATATTTACAAAAATAGGAGCATTTTATTGAATAAAAATAAGTAAAAACGACAAAAATAAATGAAAACAACTAAATTAATGTACACAAAAATAGGTATATTTACAATTCATCAAATACCCCCACACTTAAGCTTTTGCTATTCCAGAGCAAAAGTTGGAGATGAACTTATAAGGAATAAAAGAAATCCTAAGTTTAGCTATCGCTTGAATTAATTAAAAGGAAGATCAAAATAAACATCCGGGGTTAAAGAATTAAATCCTAATTTATGAAATGTTATGAATAGAGGTAGAGTTTCAAAAATACTTCTAGAAGAAATAAAATAGAAAGCAAAAATTTATTTTTGTTAGTTTAACAAAGATGGATTGGATTTATACAAAAAACTTTAGCTTAAAAGAAGTTAAAGGAAATAATGCAATTTAAAAATTATGCTCTCAAAAAAAATTTAAAATTAAGTCTAGAATCATTGAAATAGGCGAAGTGGTTTGGTGGATTATGAAGAAGGCTTGGATATTGAGGTGAGGTAATTTTTTCTCGAATCTCCAATTTTTTTCTTTTTGGATAGTTAGGAAAACGAAATCTTATTTTCCTAACACATAATAATTTTTTTCTTTCTTCATAATAAATAAAATTAACCCAATGTATATTTGTAGGAGTAATGAATTTTATCCTCTTACTCCATATATAATCTTTTAAAATTATTGGGTGCCTATGTTTACGGAACGAAATCTTATTCCCATTGACATAGGATCTTTTAAGGGATAGGGGTAAACATGTCAAGTAAGACATGAAAAAAAAATGGAAGTGGGTTTATTTTTTTCAAAAAGAAAACTAGATTTTAATAAAAAAGTTTTGAGAGCAACCTTTTTAAAATGAACGTTCCAATGTTTCTAAAAGCATGAAGTTGAAATAATTGAAATCCATGGATGTTATTTTCTAACATAAAAAACGAGCTTCTATTTATAAAATTAGAAGTGGTGGTGAAAAACAAGTTCCCTATTATAAGGAAAAGACATAAAAAAATCTTTAAGACTTAACCCCAGACACTTAAATCTATCGAACCTTAATTAATAAACGAATAGTAAGCAAAGAATAAATAAAATTCGCATATAAATTAACTCGAAACTAGATTTGTGGAAAGCAAAAAGAGTTAAGATATGGTGTATTCGAATTATTTTGTTACATAATTTATCAAAACATTTTTTTTTTTTTGAATTTTTAGAGTTTTTATCATTTTTGTGTTTTAATTATTATCTTTTTAGGATTTTTTGATTTTTTATCATTTTAGGGTTTTTTTGGTTTTTCTA
Organism: Platanthera guangdongensis; assembly: GCA_039583875.1. Lineage (NCBI taxonomy): Eukaryota > Viridiplantae > Streptophyta > Magnoliopsida > Asparagales > Orchidaceae > Platanthera > Platanthera guangdongensis. The sequence continues at coordinate 64,065,355 of CM077147.1, forward strand.
ATTTTTTTGATTTTTAGTTTTTGTAGATAAGTAATTTACAAGAACGAGGAGAGAAAGAAGTGTTATTTACAAAGAAGATAGGGGGGAAAGAGAGATATTTACAAAAAAAGGCAAAGTAAAAACTCGATTGCGGCCCCGCGAACAGACTCTTATTTGAATGGTTGGTTCGATGAGTCGACCGTCGCGGGCAGGCAAGATGCGAGTTTTTACAAAAAAGAAGATGGGGGGAAAGAGAAATTTTTTTTTTTTTGAGTTTTATGAATTTTTTTGAAGTTTTATGATAATAAAAACAAGAAAAAAATTTTAGATTTTAAGTTTTGCAAATTTTTTTTTAGTTGCAGTATAGGAAAACACCCCCATACTTAAACCCAACATTGTCCCCAATGTTGCAATCTAAGTATGCGGAACAGATAATATACAAAATAAAATAAGTACAAAAAACAAAAACAGAGAGGGTAGAAGCTTCCCTAAGACAAGTCCGGGAGGCCCAAGTTGAAACCCTGCATTATTTAGAAGAAAAGGCAAAAAGATAACAGAATAAAACAAAAAAAAAAAGAAACGAAAATATAAACTCGGCTAAAAGATTGCGGGCGGTAGGGGGGGATGTGCGTGGGGGAGTCGGAGGTAGCTAAGGCCTTAGCGACCACTACGTGATAAAAATGTGATCCCCTAGCGCGCATAAGAGTGAGGACCGCGCCGAATTAAAATAAAATATGTTAAATGAAATTAAACAAAATATACTTACGTTTTTTTTTTATGTTTTTTTTTTTGGGTTTGTTTTTTTTTTTTTTTTTTTGTTGAAAACCAAATTATTAATAATTTTTTTTTTGTTTGTTTGTTTTTTTTTGTTTTTTTTGTTGTTTTTTTTTATTTACTATTTCTATTATTTTTTTTTCAAAAACAAGAATGAAAATAAAAATAATTTTTTTGTTAAGTTTTTTTTTTTCATTTTTTGGATTTTTAGTGTTTTTTTTTGTTTTTAGTTTAGTTTTTTTTTTTTTTTTTTTCTAGTTTTTTTTTGAAGTTTTTAAGGTTTTGCAAAATTTTTTTTTTTTAGTTTTATAAGTTTTTCATATTTTTTTTTTGGTTTTATAATTTTGTAATTATTATTTTGTTTATTATTATTTTTATTATTATTATTATGATATTTTTGTTGGCCATTTTTAAGTTTTGTTATATATAGATATAGGTAAAATTAATAGATTTCCAGGGTTTAAAATAACGAACCTAAATTTCCCCGGCAACGGTGCCAAAAACTTGATGGTTAAAACTCCAAAATTATTTACGGTCACGCGGCGACCCGGCGGTTTTATTTGAGAAAAAGGCAGAAGTGAATTTATTTGAGAAAACGGGTCGCGCGTATTTATTTATTTATTTTGGATATAAAAAAGGTTTAGAAATCGAGTTTTAACGAAAGGAGGCAAGTGCACCTATCGTGAGTAGTACAGGATATCCCGGGTGGAATATCGAGGTCGTATTGTTCTCGGGGCCGGTTCGATTATTTCTACTCTTCCCTGGAGGGGACTATTATTTTACCGATAATTATCTTGTCGGGATATTTTATATAAAAATACAGAAAATGGCGGAAAGAAAATGAAAGCAATAAAAAGAAAGCTTGAAGGTGGTGCCGATGAAGAGCATAGCTCGATGGCACCGAAAAAACAATTGAACTAAAATAGACTTTAAATAAAAAGAGCTCCTAAATTTCTAATTAATTAAGGCGGAGACTTGGCCGTGGAGGTTCCACTAAAATGAGCTCACCTATCTCTAGGACTATCGCTCACCTGAACGCTAAGACTATTCGACCGGGCTCTCGTCCGACGAAGGATTCCTCTTAACGCCCGCATTACGCTAAGAACCCCGCTATTGGGTGGGGAACCCAATCCGGTAGAGTTGGCGCGCCTCCTCTCTCGAGGGTTAGTGCGGAACTCTCTTTGCCAAGGGGTGATCTGTCCATACGCACGGCCTCTCGGCGAGCGTATGGAAAACGGAAATAGGGCCCACACATCGATATGTGGTCCTACGCGTCGTTAACCCCGGGCAAACCTTAAGTGCTATTAATTAATTAGAAAGATTAGACCTTTAGTTATTTTAAGCTATTTTATCTGTCCCAATGCACTTCGATGCCGAGGGCTAAGAACGGTTAGCCACTCATCGGAATGGGGACGGCTTGCGAGGAAAGCAATAAAGAAAGCAGGAAAGAAAACAGTAAATGAAAGCAGGAAAATAAAGCTGTAAATTGCAAGTCCTACCCAAACGAGTAGGACTGAAGAAAGCAGTAAATTGCAAGTCATACCCAAACGAGTAGGACTGAAGAAAGCAGTAAATTGCAAGTCCTACCCAAACGAGTAGGACTGAAGAAAGCAGTAAAACGCACACACGCAAGTCCTACTCAAACGAGTAGGAGAAAATAAATACGGGTCCTACTCAACCGAGTAGGACAAAATAAATGCAACGCACGCACACACTCTCTCGACATAAATGAAAACGCACGCACTCTACAAGAAAGTAAACACACGCACTCTACTGAAAGGTAAACACACACACACACACGACAGAATTGAAATAAAGCAAAGCGCCATTTAACTCTTAATGAGTAGGCGGAAATAAATGCGCACACACATATGAGCGAAAAAATTAAGAAAAACTAAGTTGACGAAAAATTAAAACAACTGCATTTCTACCGCTAGAATGCGGTAGAAATGCATAAAAAGCTGAAATAAAAATTAACCGGAAAGAAAGTTTTGCAAATAAACGAAAAATGAAAGTGATCGAAAAATAAAAACGAATACATTTCTACCGCTAAAATGCGGTAGAAATGCATAAAAAGAGAACGAAAAAATTAAAAGAGGAAAAAGGGTTGGAAAATAAATGCAAAAACGAAAATGCTAGAAAAATTAAAACGATTATGTTATCATTCCTATAACTCCGTAAAAGTGCTAAAAAAGTGAGAATAAAGCGAAAAGAACGAAAAAGTTTTACAATCAAAACACGAAAATCTAAGTTAGAAAAAATTAAAATCACTTTGAAAACATTTTTTACGGATCTATAGGAATGCAAATAAAGCTATAACAATTCTAAGTTAACAAAACTAAGAACATAAAACTATGGAGTTATACTCATACACACACACACACATATAAAGAAGAACGAAAAAAAACTAAGATAAGGAAAGAAATAAGATTGCATAAGAGTAGCCACATAGTTGAAGTCCAAATCCATAAAAGAGAGAAAAACTACAATTTTATTAAGCTAAAAACGAAGATTACAAAGTTAAGAAAATAAAGGAGGGGGAGAAATTTCCCTTACATAGCATTTGGACTCATCCGAGCAGCATAACTCCTATACAAAATGGTTCAAAAAAAGGAACAGGAATCCTAAGCAGCAGCTCTGAATTTATAGAAAAAATATACATTGGTCACGCCCTTGGTCACAGGCGTGACAGGGGGCGTGACAGTACTATTTGAGAAGGCGGCCGGCGATTTGACGGAAAAGTTGACTTTGGCTGGACACGTGTCGGTCTCGCAGTGGTCACGCCCTTGGTCACGGGCGTGACAGGGGGCGTGACAGGCAGGTGGATCTGGGCGCGGTGCGCACCGAAAGTCTTCGGGCAGGTCTTGTCGGGCTAGCTGGAAAGGTCACGCCCCAGGTCACGGGCGTGACTCTGGGCGTGACAGGCGGGTGTCGACACTCGACGATCGTCGAGCTGAAAGTGTCGAGTTGAGTGAACACGGGCTTGGGTCACGCCCCGTGTCGGGTGACACGGGCGTGACCCCGGGCGTGTCAGGCTTTGGTCTTCAAAAATTGCTGATTCACGGGATTTTGACGTGTCACGCCCTGGTCACGGGCGTGACCAACATGTCACGGGCGTGTCATGTCAATTTTTTGGCAGATTTTCATTTTTTCCTGAAAAATAAAATAAACTAAGTTAGTATAATATTTACAAAAATAGGAGCATTTTATTGAATAAAAATAAGTAAAAACGACAAAAATAAATGAAAACAACTAAATTAATGTACACAAAAATAGGTATATTTACAATTCATCACATCCCACCGGAGAGACTTACCATAAATCTGCGTATAGCTGATTGTGCCATTCTCTTTCCATCCTCTTTCTCGCTACTTGTTGAATGTTGGTTGCTTTATTTTTAATTTTGTTTCCTTTTGCTACTGCCAAGAACTCTCTATTTGAACTGCTAATACAGGTATTTGGTCCACCTTAAGGACGGTAAACAAAAGGGCTTTCGGGAGACAACCTAAGTTGGACCGTTCGGTCTTATGCTGTGTTTTGAGTTCGGTTTATTTCTTCATATATATATATATATATATATATATATATATATATATATATATATATATATATATATATATATATATATATATATATATATATATATGTCCAGATTTTGTTTGGCTTGCATCCTTTAATCGCAGGTGCAGGAATATTTGAGGTGCGGCAACTTGGCCACACTTGGACATCTCGTTGCCCGACTGGTATGCTCAATTTTGAGCATAAGTACTTCCTACCCTGGCTATTTTTCCTATTTGGAATGCTTATTTTTTCTTGTTGTCCACTTTAAGTCTGGGGGGGAGTATGCCTGTGGTCACTACACCGCACTTTCTGTTGCATTCCAGTTTCTTATTTACTTATTTCTTGCTTTTTGTTGCACACACTGAATCACCCACACGAGTGCGCCCTTACCCACGCGCACAACACGAGTTAAATTTATTGCTTTTGTGTAAACTTTAAAATAGTGGTACTGGCTTAGGATTTCAGGATTGAGTAGTTCGAAACTCATGCAGTGCTCCTAATCAAATACACATGGTTTGTGTAGAGTTAGGATAGAACTAATTTTTCTTTATGCTCGTAGATTTATTCTTTTCTGCTCACGTAAATATTATTTCTACTGCTCAAAATTTGAATCTGGGATAATCAAACGATAGTGTAAGAATGTGTGTAGCCGCCACTAGACTGGTATTGCTTGAGTCGGGGGGGAAGGATCATCTTTCTCGGTGGCTAAGAACTTGCCCTAAGCTACTCTCGAAGCATTGGTGCACGGTTAGTTAACCGTGAGCATGACGTAGGCCTTCTTTTTGGCTAGTTTGAGCATTGTTTATCCATTCCTACCTGTTAACCATTGCATGCCAAATTTGTGCCTACCCTTCCTTTGATCCAGCTCCACTCACTTTCACCAAGGCCTGAAGCTAAACCCACCTTCGCAATCAAATGCTTGAGCTGATTTGTATTTACTGTTTTGCCGAGGTTGTGATTAGTGGACATTGTTTTTGGGGGTGCTGATTTTGTTCCCGTTTGGATTGCTTCGTTTGGGGATTGCTAGCGCAGAAAAGAAAACAACAGTTTACGAAAATAAAAAGCTGATTCGCGCAATAGAAAAATATATATATATATATATGAAAGAATTGCTTTGAGATTTCGATCCCCATCCTCTTTATTGAATTTGGTCGGGTTCAGCCGTGTTCACACCCGGATTTCAAGCTAAGTCTGGGGGCGTGTGCCCCATTCTTTTCTAAGTGGCTGTTTTGGTTTGGGTTGTTTTCGCTCGCTTTGGTTGCATAGAGCCTTCATGTTTATCTTTGACCACCAAGCCGTCGCCTAAGCCCCATTTCCTCCTACAAGTCCTACTGATTCATGCTTGATTCTAACCCGCGCCGTGGAGAGAGTGTGAACATGCAAGCGTATGGTCCCCGACATTGGTGGATTCCTTTGGAGGTGATCCTGAGTCCCGAACTTTGGCAATGCTCACCTTAGTGGCCTGCCTACTTTCTTCCTCCACATGATCGCACGATTCTCCAGAATTCTAATTTTGAGAAATTACAATATTTATTTACGTCTGTCGAATAGTTTAAACTACGTTGTATAATTAAAAAGTTTTTCTATTATATCTTCTATACTCATGAAATATTTGATTTCTCGTCTTACTTCTTTTTGAAATTTCGGAGCCAGTTAGCTATCTTCGAGTCCGTGGAGAAATGATTTGCTCGGGACGTGCAAATGGTTAAGTCTGGGGGTGTGATGAGTCCACATTTTACACTGATTTTTGGACTCATCTGGTCTAGTTTTATCGTCTTAGCACTACACTTGAGAGCCTTTATTGCTTATTTGTGCTTATGTACCTATTTCACGATTAAGTGCTTATTTGTGCTTATTTGTGCTTATTTGTGCTTTCTCTGTTTCCATTTTGTTGTTATTCTTTAGCCCTATATCGGGGATGTGGTGTGCACGTTCTGGTGGCTTTTCTGCCACTTATGCTGGTACAGTGGTCGTGTGCGTGCTCCGGAACTGCTCGGGAGACTCCGACGATGCAGGAATACTGCGCACGACCACTGGACTTACTGCGCACGACCATTGGTTGTGCGCCACTGTTCGTGCGCATTACACCCCCGTTTTCATAACCCTGTCTCGGTAATCGCACAAGCACTGTCCATAGTGCGCACGACCACTGGTCGTGCGCCACTGCTCGTGCGCTTTTATGCTGATGCTTCTTGTCCAGGTTGCAGGTTTATTTGGAAAAGCCGCACGATCATCGACCTACAGTGCGCACGACCACTGCTCGTGCGCACTGCTTCTGCTGCCTCCGTATATAAGGCCCTACTCCGCGTTTTAGGTCAACGCCTGTCATTTGCTGCGATCGGAGAGTGTGCGGGAATCGCCTTTTCACTTCTCCAGCTGCTCCATCACTTCCACCTTCGTCGGGAAGCCATTTCCAACTACTCCGAAGCTTTTCAACTCTCCGGCGAAGCCCTTGGCCATTGATGACTTCAACTCCAAGCTTTCCTGCAGAGTTGGTGAAGTAGATAACCTAGAGAACAGACTTAAAGGCCTTCGAGGTGACAGATCGTTGGTACCGGAAGCCTCCTTGGACTGAGCCCGAAAGCGGATTGACAACTCGCTTCTCCGGCCACGACCCGCGGTGGATCTTCATTCTTTTTTGGTTTACTCCTCTTCCCCTTCGTCTGTATTATGAATGTTTTGAGCAGTATAACAAACATTTTCATCCCTGAACATTAAGTTTATTTTCTAGTTAATGAAATGTTAGTCTCTTCTTATGCTTGTGAGTTCTGTCTGTGAATGCGCCTCGCTCACCCCACATCCACTTCATTCCTGTGCCTTGTCCAATTGCAATCCACACAAGAACGCTGCAATCCATTAGCTTCCCTTCCACTCGCCCAACTGAAGTTCGGCATAGCGGCCAACAAACCCACTTCACCTTGCGAAGCGGTGCCATCGACCTGCATAGCTTTTACTAGTTCAGTAGATCAAACATCAACAATCTCCCTAGTCCGCTATTTCCTTTTTGTTCTATTTTTAACTCTCATAATGATATTCTCGGTAATGTTGCCATTCTACGCTAATTGCATTCCTCAAGAGACCGACACTTGGGGATTTATTCCCAAAACTTTATTACTTGTGCGACCGGTGCGCTTGTCGTATTACACACATCAGCTGAGGGCCTGAGGTGTAAGCTCTGAGGAGCATATTGGAGGAGTTTGTGCCAAGTCCAACAAATAAGTTGCATTGGTGGGAGGGAAAGTGGATGTATCCAATTAGGGAACAACTATAAATCCTTGTGTTTGATGTGTGCTTGATTCTCTTTGTTATTGCAGGATTTAAGGACAAGCTCTAGCTAGAACAATTTGAAAACAACAAAAAATTTTATTAGAGCTCAAAGACCTATTCAACCCCCCCCCCTCTAGGTGATTTGGTAACCTTTAGTTAAGCAACTTTCAGATGGTTGATGCCGAGAGTATAGGTGTGGAGTTGAGAAGAAGAAGGAGCCGCTAGCAGCTTCAACAACACTCTTCGCACTCCGTTGCTTAAATGCCACTCTTGTGACAGGCTTTCCTTTGATTATAATTTTGTGTTATAGCTTGTGTAGAGTCCTTCACATGAGAAGAATAAAGGGTACAAGTGTAAGCTGGCGGCTAAGGAAAGAAGTTGCCAGAGGCCGCGTGGACTGAGTAGAGAGACCGACAGACCGCGTAGATAGCTAATCTCGCAGCTCGGTAGACTAAGCTGAGTGGACTGCGTGATCAGGCAGAGATGACAGCTGAGGTCGCATGGACTTAGAAGTTGTGTCTGCAGGTTCTGATGCCTTGACCTTATAATCGGTTGTCCACCCCGCAAATGAGAGGTATGGGGGACCATTTATAGGCCCAAGGAGGTAATGGTCTTGGTAACATTATCCCCGATATATCGGTGTGTTCGTGTGAGTAGACGAGGAGTCCGCCGAGTCCCCACCAAGTTGAGCAGATTTGATCTACTATTCGCGGACTGGGATGAGTCTGCCTCTGCTACACTAAGCGAGATCGCGCCGTGCTATGCAAGCTGAGGAATAGTTAGCCTGCTGCTGGAAGAGGCCGGTGCTGGAAAATTGGAGGGCTGAGTGGTGGAGTGCATAGTGAGACCGTCGAGCTCGCGACGGACAAGTAGAGTTCACCTCTGCTGATTGAGGATTGTCCCCCCTGCTGGGCGACAAGGGCTTAGTGTCTCGGCGGACTGAAGAGAGTAGGCCGCGCATGATGTTGGATGAAGCGAGGTCGCTATCTCCCGGAGGGTAGAAGGAGTGAATCATCCTTGGAGTGAGTGAGCTCGCCACCTTCTGGCGGGCTGGAGTCGAGTCGGCATTATATTGTGCGGTTTGGTGTAGAGTAGTTGGCCTTGCTGCCAAGTCCCATCTTAGGGGGGCTGAGACCTAGTCCGCCTACTACTAGTGGATAGGAGAGTTGATCGCTGACTACGCGACCTAGCAGACTGAAAGGGTAGGTCACACGTTTTGGGTGGCGACGTAGAGGCATGTTGCTTCTTGGGCGACCTGAGCTTGTCGCGTTTTGTTGGGAGACCTGGAGGCAGGTCACCTGGCGATGTGGAGGTTTGCCCTTCTTAGAGTGCGACCTGCAGGAGTGGGCTGAAGAAAGTAACTCATGTTGAGCATGCGGCTATTTGGCGGTCTGAGCAGATAGGAATGTGAGGCCGCCGCTGTAACATCCCATGTTACTTCTAAACCCCATTTACTTAGATTGGGTTAGGCATGGGGTGGGTGTTAGGAAACATTATCTAGGTTTGACCCTAGGTAGTGGGTTGCAGCCATGTGGGGCCCACTAAGGGGCCAAAGTCAAACTACGTCAAACTAGCCTAAATAGGAACCCTAGTTACACCATGACCCCACCACATTGCCCTAACTATAAAATAATCTAAGTGGACCCTAGGGCATGTCATTAGGTCAACCTTTTGACCCTAGTTGACCAAAGTGAACCATGACCCTAATTTGGTCACACCTATACATATAGGACCAATTTGCCCAAGTAGGGCACCACATTGACCCAGCCCAAGTTGGGTGGTGTCATTAGACCCATGACCACCAAGTGGGGTCAGCCCACTCATCATTGTTGATCAAGTCAACTCAAAGTCAACCTAGTCAACATAATTGACCTAAAGAAGAAAATGAGGGCTAAGCCCACTCTCCTTGGGCCAAGCCCACCAAACTTGTCCCATTATCTGCCCAAGTGGTCAAAGACCACCCCTACCCTCTGGTTTTGAAGAGAGGGTCAAATTCAAAGGGGCATTTTGGAGAATTTACCCAAAAGAGGAGAGAGAAGATGAGATTAAGAGGAGGAGGCCACTTGGCCTTGACTCCTTCTGCCCCAAAAGGTGCTGGGTGGCCTCCTCAAGAAATCTAGTAGGTTTTGGCAGCATGGTGGGCACCTAGCACCATGGGTGAAGCCTCCAAAGCCCCAAACCGAGCTCACCTTGGTTGTATCTCCATATACAGCCATTTCTAGCTCAAATCGACCCCACCATCAGCTTCGGTGAGTGGAAACGAGTGGAGAACGAGTCCTGGAACAGAGCTTGTAGTGAAGAAACAGGATTTTGAGTAGGAGATCGCCGGAGCAGCTCCACCATGGCCAAGTGCCGCCGCACTTGTCGCTAAGGCCTGATTCAGGTCCGTTTTGCAGCCTCTCTACCGTTGTTAGCTTTCTAGTTCCTTTAGGAGAGACATCGGGCTCAATTGAGCCCGATACCATGTGCGGAAGTGGAGTTTTTTCCGAGCAATTCTTCTTGCTCGGGTTCGCCGGAGGAGCCAATTCCGGCGGCCTCATCGCCGGGAATCGCTAGCCACCACCTCAGTGAAGGTGGTGGTGACATCCGCCGGCAGCGGCGGTGGCTCAATTGGCCGGAAATAGCCGGGCAAGTCTGCCCAGCGGAAATCGATCTGGGTCGTTGGCTGATTGCGGACGACGACCAGATCCCATCCATTCTTGCGTCAAGATTCGTGCAACCTGATTTTTATTTAATTAAATAAACAATAGTATATATATATATATACATTCTGTCACACTTATATAGTGATATTGCATGGCTATTATAGGCCCCTTAAGGGCATTTTTAGATTTGGTGATTACGATGAAAGTTGTAGCTCTTCCTCTTAAATTTACTTTCCACCTTAATCTTATAATGTGGTGCAGTATACAGTCATGTAGGGCAGTTTTTCTAGGACTGGTACTAGGCTAGGGCAGAAACCAAAACCAATGCCCATGCCAAACTAGATGTCCTCATGACCCAAAATTTTGGGCATGAGCTTAAATAAAGCATATCTAGTCCCTGCCAAAAGTTGAGAATTTTTAGGGAAAATATTTCTATAGTTTTATTCATAATACACAAAATTAAATAAATGAAATATTTGGAGGGTTATGGCTCCAAATGGCCCCAAAGTTTGGTGCATGTCCCTGGGGACTATACATGGGCATGGTAAAAATTGCAGCACATTTGGACCACTGCATGTTGGGTAAACTCACTTGCATGTGTTGGTTATGTATAGGCTTGGGGTGCAAATAGCCAAATTTGAAATGTTGTGTACTAGACCTATTTGAAACATCCAAAAATCATGGTATTGATTGCAGAGGCTCGTTATGTTGATTTATACCCCACATTGTAATAATGGGATTTTTGGAAGCAAAAATCCCATTATTTGGAATTTTTGAAATAATAGGACTTTTGAAAAATAAATGTAAACATAGGCTCATCATTGAGATAAAATCCCCACTTTTTATCAAGGTCAATATAATGTTAAGTTTAACTAATGAAAAGTTTTATGTCTCTGTTTGAAGAAATTTGATAGGAGTTATGTGAAAATTACCTTTTTACCCTCATTATAGTTAATTTGAAAATTGATGAAAATACTGAGTAAAAGTTTTTTGGAAAATTTCTTGGTGATATATCTAAGTATGTATAACCTTGTATAATTATCTCAGCATTTTTGGATTACTTAGTAATTTTTAAAACCTCATAGTGGCATTTTGGTAATATAATTAGAAATGAAATTTTGTTGCCCTTGTACCATGAAAGTTCATGAAATTCTGTCTTTAGCATTATTTTACCAATATATGTATGCTGTAAACCTCTTGGAATTTTTAGTAATGAACTTCTTACACTTCATTTCGAAAATGACAATTATATGAGATTTCTATTAATTAAGGAATAAATGAAAATATTTCAAGGAAAATTATGAATTTTGGTAGGCATCAATATTTTACCAAGATGCAACTCTGAAAAAATTACTTAGGTCAGTGGATTATAATTTGTAATACTTCATGTATTAAATGACCTAGAAGATTAATTAAATGATTTAATTAGAGGCTTTAATGACTTAAGAAAATTACAAAAATCAACATGCTCACTTCATTAGTCCATACCATCCTAGGATAAATAATTAGGGGCAGATGGCCCAAGGAATTGGAAGTTCCATTTCGGGGTGGTATTAGGTCATGAGTTGCGCATAGTGTAAGTAGGTCATGCTATAAGGACCACCAGGGGATAGATCAACGAATGAGCTAGAGACTTCAATTGGAATATGACCCTGGTGGGTAGAGTTATCTTAGTGATGAGAGTAAAGTGTAAGCCCTTGGATAGCAACTGGAGTGGAGGCCGGCGGAAGACCGTCGCCCTTCTGAGAACATCTTAAGTCATTAGGACCACTCAAGAGTAATAATGAGAGCAAAGTACGGATAAAGGGTAGACATCAATAAAAAGTAAATATCCTTGCGAAAGGGAACTTTGGGCATAATCCCATCGTAGTTCCTAGTTCCCCCAAGAGCCCTTCACCGGGTATACCCTGGGCAGTCTTGGGATTAACCTTAAACCATTAAGTATAATAACCTGTAGACAAGAGTTGTCTAATGAGTTAAGACATTGTGGTTCATTCTCTCCCGTGACGAGTTTGAGGAATTTTTGAATAAAGGCACTGTTGTGCGTTCTCTCCCGCGATGGGTTGGAGGGATATATGTTGCAGGCTCACCCGTGAAGGTTTTGAGGGATTCAGGGCAGGTTGGTCCTGCGAGCTAAAGGCTCGGGATAAAATACTTGCATGTGCATAAATTTGGTGGCGGGTCATGGAGTACTGGCCAATCGTCACACCGATGGCAGTATGGTGAACTAGGCGGGAGTGAGGGTTTGAGGGGCCAGTGGTTTGTTTTACACTGCGGTCTGGAGGACGATCCCCGATAACGCACAACCGACCCAACAAGACTGATGGGTTGTCAGCAAAGTACATACGCATGGACTCTAGAGTGCACCTTGGATGTGTACAGAGGCGTATGAAAGGGGTCTATTGTTTGGTAGTGTGCATACCTGCCTAGAACTGGAGATGCCTGCTCCGCTGCTGGCGTAGCCACAACGGTGGTAACCGAGAGTGAAACAAGCTCTAAAAAAGAGGGAACTAAAGGTCTGTGATCACAGAGTCATTGTGTCTGAGTTGCATTTGCCTGTTGCATAAATTGCATCATAAACATTCATTCATATTATGTCTTACGCTTCATAGATCCTTATCATATAAATTAGTATGGCCTCTTTTATATGATAAGTTAAATTTCCTGGAAAACTTAACTTATAAAGTTGTATGAGCATTTTTATAAGTTAAGGTACGTTTGTGATGGTAGTGTAGTGGTAGCATAGCTTTACTTTTCTGCTCTTACTTTCATTTCTTTACTTACTTATACTGTACATGCTTTTACTTTCGTTCTATATACATAGAACTGCTAGTGTAGATTTACTGCTCACACTCTTACTTTGTAGCTTAGTTTCCCTTATCACCTGCTTTCCTTTTGTTACCCCTTGATAGTCCTCTGCTTCGTCCTCCCACACGGTGCCTAGGAGTTGCGTTGCGAGGTGCGGAGGAAACGACTTAGTCTTTTTGACTAATGGTCGGTGACCAAACTATTTTAGGAGCTCGAGGAGATGGAGCACCAGCACGACCGGTAGGATGAGGTGACAGAGCGTGAGGAGTTGATACCACCTACTACTACTACTACAGCGCTACCTCAGGTGGGATGAGTACGAGATTAGTTGATTAGCTTCTGTTGTTTTGATATTTTGTGAGGAGAGTTTATTCATATGATGTACTGGGCATAAGCCCTTATTAATCTTCATATTATTTTTGTACTCATTGTGGACTGTACAACTCTTTCATTCATATATATGTACGATTTGGACTGTGACTGTGGACTAGCTGTGTTGTACTATGCTATGTTTTTACTTCTATTTCTCATATTGGCCTACAGTTTACATGATCGTACTAGCCGGCAGAATTGGCGTGTTGCGGTGTCGACTATACCGAGCGTTAGTGCCACCGTAAGACGGCGGTTCTGGGCATAAGACCGGGAGACACCTTGGTAAGGGGGATGGGTGTTACAAACTGGTATCACTTGACCAAACAATCTTATGAGAAAGAAGTCCACACCACTGGACTACCCCGCGTGAGCATTAGTTTGCGGACAAACTATGCAGCGGAAGTAGTGGTGTGCCCATTTGCAAAAAGTCACATAAAACAGTCCATTAAGTACAATGAGTTAGGCCAGTTATATTTTAACCTTACCTTTATGCAACCTCCATAGGTCGTTGTGTCGTAAAATGTGGTTCCTCCCCCTCCAGCTGCCACTCCATTTCTATAGATAGAGATGGGGCAGACTTTGATGGCGATCTTGGAAGCCTTCAAAGCCCAGCAAGTCCGGCTCCGCAGCCAAATCTGGGGTCAAGCTGGCTGAGTGCCTTCAAGAGCCTGTCCCCACCGATGTACCGTAGGACAGAGGATGATGTAAAGACAGAGGAATGGCTGGAGGCCATACATGAGATATTGGAAGACATTAGCTGCCCGGTCGGCCAGGCAGTTCCTCTAGCCACCTTTGCATTAGAAGCTCATACAAAGAGTTGGTGGAAGTCCATGCGAGAGTCTACATATGATGACTAGGAGCTGTTGGACATATCTTGGGAGGAGTTTGTCGAAGTATTCTTGGATCAATTCATATCCAGCACAGATAGAGATACACTGGAGGAGAGGTTTCTGAACCTCAAGCAGGGGAGTAAATCTGTGATTGAATACCAGAGGGAGTTTTCCTACCTTGCCAGGTTTGTAGGGATAGAGGATACAGATGATAGGAGGTATGCCAAGAGATTCTACCGAGGCCTCAGAGACGACTTGAGGCAGGCCCTATTGTTCATTTCTCACGGAACATCAGCCTAGATCCTCAAGATGGCAAAGAAGCTGGAGGCCGACCAGCTGATGGTGCAAGGCAGAGGGAAGAGACCATACGATGGGTCAACACCAGGAGAGAGTAGCAAGGGCTCTCAAAGAGGCATGAGCAGGGGCAGGGGCCTCCTCGAGCATTAGCACCCCCACCTCTACAGGTGCATGTTCCGAGGAGGCAGGATGATCATGGCCATCGGCCGGTAGTTTCTTACGGAAGTCGCCAGCCCGTACACATTAGATCGGAGTTTCCGCATCAGTTCCGTCCACCTCCTCCTGCTCTACGTCTAGTGGCCCCTCCAGTACAGCAGGCCGAGGCCGAGGCCAAGCATGAGGTCAAGGGCGAGGCCGTGGAAATTACGACCGAGAACATAAACAGGAGCAGATGTACGCTTTGGACCTCACAGAGTAAAGGAACCCCGAAGAAGTGATTACACGTAGTTAAATTGTTTTAATTTAGAAATTTCAACCTTAGTAGTGCCTTGAAAACCATAGAAATAACATCCGTTTTAACTCAAATAAATCTCAGGCATAGTTATGATCAGTGGCAAGCCTGCTCATACCCTCTTCGACACGGGTGCTTCGCACTCATTCGTGTCAGACACTTTTATTGAAGTACTAGAGGGTGTGGAGAGATTCCTTGGCATACAGATGAGGGTGCATCTTCCTGATGGCTCGGAGCTACGCACCACAGATACCTGCAACATGGAGGCCGAGATAGGAGGTAAGGCATTTGAAGCTCCGGCAGTGGTTTTGAGATTGCCAGACTTTTATTTGATTTTGGGCATGACCTGGCTTCCTTGGAACCATGCCCAGATCGACTGCCCCTCTAAGAGGATCACACTCAGGCATGGAGGCTCCTACGTCACTATTAAAGGTATCCGACCTATCCCCCATCTTTCCTTATCTTCTGTACAGGCTGTCAAGGACTATGAGCAGGGGGAAGAGGTGTACCTTTTCTGCTTCAAGATGGTGGCAATAGAGAGTTCTATAGCTGATATCCCGGTGGTTCAGGATTTCTCTGATGTATTCCAGGAGAAATTTCCCGGACTACCACCGGCTTGGGACTTGGATTTCAGGATTCAGGTTGTGCTGGGGGCGAGGCCAGTGTCTCGGGCACCTTACAGGATGGCTCCTAGAGAGTTGGCATAATTCAGGACTCAACTTCAGGACCTTGTGGAATCGGTATTTGTGCGGCCGAGCTCGTCACCGTGGGGAGCAACAGTTATTTTTATGAAGAAGAAAGACAGATCATTGCGGCTGTGCATAGATTACAGGGAGCTGAACCGGTTGACGGTCTGGAATACCTATCCACTGCCTCAAATAGATGAGTTATTTGATCAGCTTCAGGGGGCCTTCTGGTTCTCTAAGCTGGATTTGAGATCCGATTACTATCAGCTGCATATCCGAGAGGAAGACATCCCGAAGACGACTTTCAACACATGATACGGGTTATACGAGTTCACGGTGATGCCTTTTGGGCTCACGAATGCCCCTGCCGCATTCATGAGTCTAATGAACCGTGTATTTGAGCCCTTCTTGGACCGCTTTGTCATTGTATTCATCGACGATATTCTGATCTATTCCCGGACTCAGGAGGAGCACACACACAGCATTTGACACAGGTTTTGCAGAGTCTGAGGGAGTCCCAGATGTATGCGAAGTTTTCTAAGTGCCAGTTCTGGCTATATGAGGTGGCCTTCTTGGGGCATACGATCAGTGGAGCTAGATTGGTGGTGGATCCAGCCAAGATAGAGACAGTGAGAGATTGGCCACGACCGAAGACATCGTCAGACATTCGCAACTTCTTGGGATTAGCAGGTTATTATCGTAAGTTCGTAGAGGGGTTCTCGAGGATAGCACTCCCCCTCACGTCCTTGACGAGGAAGGATGCAGATTTTGCCTGGACAGAGCAGTATGAGACAGCCTTTCAGGAGTTGAAGGACAGACTGACCTCATCCCCTATCCTTGCATACCCATCTGGGAGTGAGGGAATTCAGATTTACACGGATGCCTCATATAAAGGGATGGGTACTGTACTGATGTAGCACGGACATGTTATCACTTATGCTTCGAGACAGTTGAAGAAGCATGAGCATAACTATTCGGTACACGATTTGGAGCTTGGGGCTGTTGTATTTGCACTAAATATATGGCGACACTATCTGTATGGGGTTCATTGTGACATTTTCTCAGATCACAAGAATCTTAAATACATCGATATGCAAAAGGACCTAAACCTGCGACAGAAGAGATGGCTAGAATTTCTCTGTGACTATGATTACCAGATTCACTACCACCCGGGGAAGGCAAACACAGTAGCAGATGCATTGAGCAGGAGGGCCGGCACCTCTAGACCGGAGCCCCGGGTGATGGCTATCGAGCTGATACATAGGATGGAAGACATGCATATTACTATGGTTTCTGAGGCTGAACTAGTAGTATATCGAGAGTACCTGAGCTCATTGATCAGAGATGATGACATTCGAGAGCGCATTATGGCGCATTAGAGGCTGGATGCTGCATTGTAGCTGATTTTCAGTGCCCTGAAAAGGGGCAAGGTTGAGGATTACACGCTGCAGGATGACCTCCTTTGATTCTGTGGACGCATTTATATACCAACAGGGGACGGTATCCGGGATGATATACTTAGAGAGGCACATTGCTCTAGATATTCAGTGCATCCCGGCATCACCAAGATGTGGGCAGATTTACGGAAGACTATGTATTGTCCTGGGATGAAGAGGGAGATCGCCCACTTTGTGACATAGTGCGAGACGTGCCAGCACGTAAAGGCGGAATGAAAGAGCCCGAGAGGTTTATTACAGCCACTGCCCGTCCTAGAGTGGAAGTTTGAGGACATTGCTATGGATTTTGTTCATGGATTACCTCGCTCCCACTCTGGGCACGATTCCATATGGGTCATAGTGAACAGTCTGACCAAGGTAGTGCGGTTTATTCCAGTCAGGAAGGATGCTCCAGTTGCAGTTGGTGAGATTGTTCGTGGAGCAGTTCGTCAGATACCACGACATCCCCAGGACGATTGTTTCGGACCGTGATGGTCGGTTCACTTCAAGGGAGTGGAGGGTTGTGCATGCTTACTTGGGCTCTCTGCTTACTTTTAGTACCGCCTTCCACCAGCAGATCGACGGACAGACTGAGCGGACCATCCGGACCATGGAGGATCTGCTCTGCCTATACATACTGGATACAGGGAAGCCTTGGGAGAGGCTGCTACCACTGATCGAGTTCTCCTACAATAACAACCACCAGGCTAGTATCGTGATGGCACCATATGAGGCACTTTATGGGAGGAAGTGTCGGACACCACTGCAATGGGTTCAGGATGTGGATACCCAGGCTCTTGGCTCAAATTATGTGAAGGATACAGAGGCTTAGGTTCGTTTGATCAGGGATTGGCTGCTAGAGGCCTAGAGTAGGCAGGCCAAATATAATGATGCTCGACATCGGAAGGTGTAATTCCAGGTTGGAGACATAGTTTTATTGAAGATACGTCCGGTATACGGTGTCTCTCGGGTGCGGAGGCACAAGAAGCTCAGTCCTTGATACAAGGGGCCATACTTTATCCTGGAGCGGATCAGCCCCTTAGCTTACCGACTGCAGCTGCCACCGAAGTTGTGTACCCTACATGACGTCTTCCATGTCTCTTCCTTGTGAACAACTATCCTTAGGTCAGAGCAACAAGTTACTACTACAGCCAGTCCGATAGCGCCAGATAGATCCGTTAGATTGGAGCCGATCCGGATTGATGATACAGATGTCTGAGTGCTGCGGAAGAAGAAGGTCTCTCTCGTGAAGGTGTTGTGGTACAATCATGGACGGGAGGAGCACACCTTACAATCGAGGGATCTGATGATGGAGCAACACCCAGAGCTATTCACTTCAGGTATACTTTAGTTTATGCTTTTAAATTTCTTTTAACTCTTGCAAGTAGAACCCCGTAGACCCGAACTTAAATTTCGGGGACAAAATTATTTTTTTTGTTTATAGGATTTGTAGGATCCCATGTTACTTCTAAACCCCCTTATCTTAGATTGGATTAGGCATGTGGTGGGTGTTAGGAAAAATTAGCTAGGTTTGACCCTAGGTATTGGGTTGTAGCCATGTGGGGCCCACTAAGGGGTCAAAGTTAAACTAGGTCAAACTAGCCTAAATAGGAACCCTAGCCACACCATGACCCCACCACATTGCCCTAACCTTAAAATAATCTAAGTGGACCCTACGACATGTCATTAGGTCAACCCTTTGACCCTAGTTGACCAAAGTCAACCATGACCCTAATTTGGTCAAACCTATACCTATAGGCCCAATTAGCCCAAGTAGGGCACCACATTGACTCAACCCAAGTTGGGTGGTGCCATTAGACGCATGACCACCAAGTGGGGTCAGCCCACTAATCATGGTTGACCAAGTCAACTCAAAGTCAACCTAGTCAACATAATTGACCTAAAAAAGAAAATGAGGGCTAAGCCCACTCTCCTTGGGCCAAGCCCACCAAACAAGGCCCATTTTCAGCCTAAGTGGTCAAATACCACCCCTACCCTCTGGTTTTGAAGAGAAGGTCACATGCAAAGGGGCATTTTGGAGAATTTACCCAAAAGAGGAGAGAGAAGATGAGATTAAGAGGAGGAGGCCACTTGGCCTTGGCTCCTTCTGCCCCAAAAGGTGCTGGCCGGCCTCCTCAGAAAATCTAGCAGGTTTTGGCAGCATGATGGCCACCTGACACCATGGGTGAAGCCTCCAAAGCCCCAAATCGAGCTCACCTTGGTTGTATCTCCATATACATCCATTTCCAGCTCAAACCGACCACACCATCAGCTTCAGTGAGCGGAAACGAGTGGAGAATGAGTCCTGAAGCAGAGCTTTTGGTAAAGAAATGGGATTTTGAGCAGGAGATCGCCAGAGCTGCTCCACCATAGCCAACTGCCGCCGCACTTGCTGCCAAGGCCTGATTTAGGTCTGTTTCGCCACCTCTCTACCCGTGCTAGCTTTCTAGATCCTTTAGGAGACAAATCGGGCTCAATTGAGCCCGATACCATGTGAGTAAATGGAGATTTTTCTGAGCTTTTCTTTTTGCCCGTGTTCGCCGGAGGAGCCAATTCTGGCGGCCTCAACGTCGAGAATCGCTAGCCACCACCTCAGTGAAGGTGGTGGCGACATTCGCCGGCGTTGGTGGTGGCTCAACTGGCCGGAAATAGCCGGGCAAGTTGGCTCAGCGGAAATTGATCCGGGCTGTTGGATGACTGGGGACGACGACCAGATCCCGTCCATTCTTGCGTCAAGATTCGTGCAACCCAATTTTTATTAAATTAAATAAACTATAGTATATATATATATTCTGTCACACCTATACAGTGATATTGCATGACTATTTTTGGCTCCTCAAGTGCATTTATAGATCTGGTGATTACGATGAAAGTTGTCTCCCTTCCTCTTAACTTTATTTTGCCACCTTAATCTTATAATATGGTGCAGTATACAGTCCTATAGGGCTGTTTTCCTCGGACTGGTCCTAGGATAGGGCAGAAACCAGTTGTCCTCATGACCCAAAATTTTGGGCATGAGCTTAAATAAAGTATATTTAGTCCCTGCCAAAAGTTGAGAATTTTTAGGGAAAATATGTCTGTAGTTTTATTCATAATACACAAAATTAAATAAATACAATATTGGAGGGTTATGGCTCAAAATAGCCCTAAATATTGGTGGCATATCCTTGGGAACTATGTGTAACATCCCATTTCCAACTAGACCCCTAAGAGTGGTTTTGGCCATGACTAGGTCATGACAAAACCCTAGAAAGCCAGAAATGGGTCAAGAGATAGGAGGCCAAGGTGAGGATCACCATGGTCTGCAAATAGTAGAATTTTGAACAATGGTTTAGAATGACAATGGGGCTTCACCATGGCCCCAAGACCCTACCACAACACTCCCAAACATTTTGGGAGACCCATTAGAGCTAAAAAGACCCATTAGGGCCAACCCAAGAGGCCCAGTTGACCAAGGTCAACCCTAGCCCTGAATGGGTCAACCTAGCCTACTTAGGGCCAATTGACCCACTCCTAGTCTAGAGGACCCCACCTATGCCCTCCTAACCCTAAAGAGAGGTCAATGGGTCACTAAGGACACATTGGGGTCAGCCCTAGAGGCCAGGTTGACCCAAGTCAACTCAAGCCCTAATCTGGGCAAAGTACCCTTACTAAGGGTATGTGACCTCCAAAGTGCAGGGCAATCCTACCCAACCCTACATAGACCTTAGGGGAGGCCAAGGAATCACCCAGGACCCAATGGGGTCAACCTAGATGGTCAAACTGACCAAGTCAACCCTCATTGAGGGTCAAGTCAACTTAGCCCAAAAAGGGCTAACCCAAGCTCAAGCCACTTCTCCTTTAGGCTAAACCCATTCCCATGACCATCATAATCCAGTGGGCTGCCTTTAGCTTATGAGGTTGACTAGTCAACCAGAGGTGACTAGGAGAGAGAAAAGAGCTCCTCTCCATGATAATGGAGGAGAGAGAAAATGGGGAAGAGGGAAGGGAGGAGAGAAGCCGGCCAAGGAAGGCCAACAGCCACCAATTATGGCTGTAATCAACTCCTCTAGGGGAGAGGAGTTGATTCCAGCCGTTTCCCGGCCACCAAGGGGTGGGTTCAGCCCCCCTCCACACAACCCGAGCCACACCTTTAATGGTGTTAATGGCTATTGAAGAACCAGCCTCTCCTCTCCCCCATTTACCATTTAAACACCTTCAGGGAGCCGAGGGGATCATTTTGGAGCGTTTACCTGGAGGAGACGGGCCACTCCACTGTGCAGTTGCAGAAGCCGAGCGCCGCCGCCGTCGTCAATGGCATCCCGCCGCTCCTCTCGCATCCAGGCCGCTAGGAAGGTCCTCCTCCTCTCCTTAACTCGCGGGTAGATCCTAGGAATCAATAGGCTTGAGTTTCGGGCTCAATTGAGCCCGATTCAATCCGGGATTTCTCCTGGTTTCGGCAAGAAAATCTCTTGCTTATTCCGCCGGAAAACGCCTCTCCGGCGGCGGAGCCGCCGCCTGACGATAGCCACCACCTCGACGGAGGTGATGGTGGCGGTGGCCGGCCGGGGAAGGGGCTGGATCGCCGGCGGCAGGGCTTGGAAATCGCTCCAGGCGGGACGAATCTCAGCCGTTGGCTCATCGGGGACGATAACCCAGCGCCGTCGATCTGCGCCAAGATTCGCGCTGCATCAAAATCAAACTATAGGAAATTAATGATATTTATTTCATTCTGTCACACTTTTGATATTTAATGTTTTAAATTCCTAAAAATAGCCAGAGGCTCTGTATGGGAAAATGGTCAACACATGAATTGTAGCCCTGCCTGTCTACTTGTTTTTAAAATTGGTTTGAACCCATTTAGGCTTCTGGTTAGACCAGGGCACCCATTTTGGTGGGACATACCCTTAGGGCTAGGCAGTCACAAAATTGAGTGCCCACTCTTCACCCCTAGCCCAAATTAGCTGAAATTTTGGCAGAGAGTCTATCTTAGACATACCTAGGGCCTGACAAAAAATGGGAATTTTTGGAGAAAATATTTCTATAGTTTTTGTAAATATTTAATAATTATTAGGTAAATTAAATAAGTGCCCTAAACACCTCCAAACCCTCCCAAATTTTGGTGAGTGGTCCCTGGGTTCCAATTAGGTACCTGTATAAAATTTCATTTAATTTGGATGTGTTTTGAATAGGTTTTGACCCAACCCTATTTATACCCTATAAAGGTCATTTTGGTCAAAAGTTGCACTTTTGGTTTTGAGTGACCAAATCACCTCAACAGAGGCTGAAATTTTGGCCACTGATATAACTTGACTTTTTACACTCACTTATGGAGTTTGGAGTGGATTGGACTAGGGTAGCCCTAAAATTTTAGGGTAGGCCCTTTAGGGTAAATTTCTAGGGTTTGAAGAAATTGGGGTCAAAAACCTTGGATGGACTTGAAACTTGGGACTGATGTCCACAGGGTTACTATGGTCCTGTGTTTAAAATTTTAGGGCATTTGGAAGACTTAAAACCCTTCAAATCCAAAACCCTAGTTTAGGGCACTAGCTTGAAACCATAAGATCTAATACCAAAACTCTCTGAAAAGGCCTAAGTCTTTGAATGGGTAGTTGCTTAGGTATATATATCTCTGGAAATTTTATGATAAATTTTGGATGAATATTTTTGGTACTTTATTCACAAAGTCATGTTTTACAATTTTCACTTAGGAATTTTTGGAGAAAAATATACCTGATTAAACCTGATGAAACCTAGCAAAGGGGCTTGTAATCATGGTACCCATCTCTGTAAATATTTATGAAATTTTTGAAGAATGATATTTAGTAGTTGCTTCTTTAATTATTTAATTCTATGGAACTTTGGTAAATTTAATAATGATATTTAGATTGTCTGAAAAATTCTAATTTCTTCATCATGATGTTTCTAGTTCCGTATGAAGCCCTAGTAATTTTTACATAATTATTGGAGACATATTTGTGGCACTTCCTTCATTATATTTGATTTTAGGAATTATTTTAATAAATCCTTTAGAGGTCAAGAACTATCTGGAAAATTATGAAAATTGGCAACCAATAATATTTCTCTGTTATTTAGTGAATACAAATTTTAGGAGGCCATTACCTGAGAAAATCTTATGGTTCATGTTCAAATTGACTATGGCCTAGTTTTGAGGAATATTCAATAAATAGTAGATTAATTGGGAAAAAATATGATGTTCTGAATTTAGACTATATTTATCATAATAGACCTCTAATAATTATCATAAGGGTACTGGATGAGTATTTCATGTACTTCCCTTTTTACGGGTCATGTAGCTTAAGTGGTCTGCATATAGCAAAACTGCAGAATTTCATTTGGATGTGAATTAGGGCAAGTATGATGAGTCCTGATGGTTTGTTGAAAGGACAAGTGGAATGGGCTGCGTCTTTGGAAGATGAGTGAGTAAGGTGTGGTTCTGCCTAGGGTTATAGGCGTTCGGGTCCGACGAAAGATCGTCCTACCCAAGGAGAGTTGGAGTCAAATTACCCTAGGATTAGCATATCGAAATATGAGAAAATAAAGGGTAAGGGAATCAACCAACAATAAAATAAGTACCTTGCGAAAGGGAATGCTGGGCGTAATCCCAACACAGTTCCTAGTGCCCCTTGAGAGCCCTTCACAGGGAATACCGGGGGCAGTCCTGGGTTAACGTAAACTGTTTAACAAGCTGAAAAGAGTAACTTAGTAATTAGGGTTGCACATTTCACAAACACTGAGGGCACCGGAAGTCGGTTAGGAGCTTCGGCTCGGATGGTTAAAAGGAGGACTTTGGGTCCGGGGAGCTTCGGCTCGATTGTTTGAGTCGGACGTGTTGGTCCGGGGAGCTTCGGCTCGATTCTTGTTTACGCTAAAATTTGCATGTGCATAACAGGAAAGGAAATTAAGGTGGTGGGTCTTCGTTATTGGAGGGTCGATGCACCGACGCCAATACGTTGACTCGGCAAGTGTGGTTAGCACTTCGCCAACAAAAGTCCGGTGCGCCAGCCGGCAAGAGTACGCAGGAGTCCGCTTCGTGCACCAAGCGTTGAGGCGTACGATAGGTCTGACCGGTAGTGCTTTACTGGTTTAGAGGTGGGCGAGGCCCAACCCACCGCTTCCGTCTGCCACTACGGAGGTATCCTGGGAGGTTACGGCTCCAGAAAGGGGGAACTAAAGGTCTGTGTGCACAGAGTCGGGTGTGTGTGTTGCACTTGCATGATCCATCATACCCACTTGCATGTCATAGCATAATCGTTACCTTAACCTTGACACCTAAAGTATAAGTGGAATGGGACGCTTATACTTTAGGACCTGCTACACGACCCCTTGGTCTATAAGCTTGTGTGGGCAAGTTTATAAATTAAGGTTAAATTTGGATATATATATTTACTGCTGTTGACCACCGACACCCCAACGTATAAATCGGTATGGGACTTTTTATACGATGGGAGCCTTGCAAAAGACCCCTTGGCTTATGTGTTTTTCACATAAGTGAAGGTTACATTTCCTATTACAGCTTGTTGTCTTTATATGCTATAGAGCTTGCTAGATTAGGACCGCTGCCATCTGCTTTTGATATTCTCCACCTTCAAGTCCTCCCCTTTCTTCCTCTCCGCTCGGTGCCTAGGAGCCGTGGGGGAAGGGGTGGGGGATGATAGGACTTAGTCTTTTAGACTAACGGTTTTCGAACCGCATCATTTAGGGGATCGCGGAGACCAGCATGGAGGAGCAGCCCCAGAGACCGGTGCGCTTGGAGGTGGGGCAGTCTAGCTCCGGAGTTCACACAGCCGGGACCGTGAGTCTTGACCCTGAGCAGTTTTCTACTTTTGTTTCTGCATGAGCGATCTTGTAGTGAGGATTTGATGTACCGGGCATAAGCCCGTTTTGCTACTCTGATGTTATTTGCTATGGACACTCCCTTCGTGGAGTTATATTTATTATGTCATGTGATTCTCTGTGGACAGATAGTTTACATTTACTTCATTATTTTGCTACTTCTATGTGATCGAAATGGCCGGCAGAATCAGCGCTTTGTGGTGATGACTCTTCAGGGCGTGAAAGAGTCACCGCAAAACGGCGGTTCTGGGCCTAAGCCCCCGGTGTCGAAAAAGAAAAAAAAAGGGGGTCTTACAAGTGGTATCACCCCCGCGCGGGTTTAGTTTGGGGACAAACTAAGCAGCGGAAGCAGTGGTGTGCCCATACGGGAGGGAAATCAATTGTAAGTTGTCCACTTTCATTAGGCATTGAGTCGATTATCTACTAATGTAGTTCGTTTTGCAGCCCCCAGCTCAGCCGACCCCACAAGGTGGAGCTCAGCAGACTCCAGACATTGCACCACCTCCCATGGTCCCCACACCTTTCCTCCAATCAGACATGGGGCAGACCCTTACAGCTATCCTTGAGGCCTTCCGAGCTCAGCAAGCCCCAGCCCAGCAGCCAAACCCAGGGGCCAACTGGATGAGCACCTTCCGAGGACTCTCTCCCCCATCTTACTTGGGGACAGTGTTGGCAGTACGGACAGAGGAATGGCTGGATGTGATGTACGAGATGTTGACTGGGATACGATGCCCTTGGGAGGAGAGGGTGGCCCTAGTGGTATCTTGCTTGGAGTCACATGCCAAGCGGTGGTGGAAGACGCTGTTGGACACGACCTTTGCTGATAGAGAGATTGCAGAAATCACTTGGGAAGAGTTCAGGGCCACACTACTGGAGCACTTTGTTCCTCAGTCGGCCAGGGACGAGTTGGAGGAGCGGTTCTTGCAGCTGAGGCAGGGCACCAGGACAGTGGTGGAGTACCACCGAGAGTTCGATCATTTGGCCCGATATGCGGGCTCCTATCAGCTGGATGAAGCAGGATACGTCAAGAGGTTTTATAAGGTCCTAAAAGAGGAGTTGAGGGAGGCCCTGCTTTTTGTCTCTGACGGGCCCATCTCCCGGATTTTGGAGATGGCGAAGAGGATTGAGGCTGATTGGCACACCACTCGGGGCCGGAAACGGCAAACGGAGGACCAGGGCCGGAGGGCCCGAAATGATCAGTGGCGAGGCATCGTACCAGATGGAAGAAGGGCAGAGGAGCAGCCTCGTCAGGAGTTGAGGCAGGAGCCGAGAGAGCAGGTGTTCTTGGCCCCTCAACCTCTCCGGATCCAGGAGATGCAGAGACCCCGGGGTATGGCGTATCCCCCGCCGGAGTGCTTCCACTGTCACCAAGTGGGACACCTCCGGAGAGACTGCCCTATGAGGGGGGCACCACCTCCAGCACTACGGGGTGGCCCACCGGCCCAGCATTTTGGAGGCCGAGGACGCGGCCGAGGACGTGGTTACCAGGGAGGCGACCGCAGGCAGAATGGGGAGCAGATTTACGCTTTGGACTTAGCACAGCCCCGGAACACGGACAGGGTTATTGCAGGTATGAGAGTAATCTTAGTTTTGGATTTATTCTTTGCTCTTATTAAGTGTTGATAGAACTACTACACAACCTAGGTTAGAAAACCTTACACCAGAGTTTTTCTTTCAAAACTGATTTAGGAATGGTGATGGTGTGCGGCAAACCTGCCCATACCCTGTTCGACACGGGGGCATCACACAACTTTGTGTCGGAGGATTTCGTCAAGGACCTGGATCAGATTCGATGTTATACGGGACTACCCAGGAGGGTGCGCCTCCCCAATGGGATGGAGATCCAGTCCACAGAAAAGTGCCTCCTGGAGGTTACCATAGATGGGTTGGCACTCGAGGCCCCGGCGACGATCCTGAGGATGCCGGACTTCGACCTCGTCTTGGGCATGACATGGCTTGTCTGGAACCATGCCCAGATTGATTGCCCGGCAAGGAGGGTCGTGCTCAGCTACGGCGATACGTATGCGACATTCGAAGGTACTACACCGGTCTCGCGTTGCCTGCTTTCTTCTATTCAGGCCATTAAGGCTCATATGCAAGGGGACGAGGTATATCAAGTATTGTTCGAGATGACTGAGGAGAAGGACCTGATTGCTAACATTCCGGTGGTTCGTGACTACGCCGACATTTTTCCGGATAAGCTGCCAGGACTACCTCCGCATAGGGAAAAGGACTTCCAGATTCAGCTGGTACCAGGGGCTAAGCCGGTATCCAAGGCCCCTTATCGGATGGCTCCGAAGGAGTTGGCGGAGTTTCGGACGCAGTTGCAGGAGCTGGTGGAAGCAGGATTTGTTAGGCCGAGTTCATCATCATGGGGAGCTCCTGTCCTGTTCGTAAAGAAGAAGGACGGCACTTTGCGCCTGTGCATCGATTATCGAGCTCTAAACAGGCTGACCGTCCGAAATACCTATCCGCTCCCCAGGATAGACGAGTTGTTCGATCAGCTGGAGGGAGCCCATTATTTTTCGAAGCTGGACTTGAGATCAGGCTACTACCAGCTGCGGATCCAGGAGGAGGATATTCCGAAGACGGCCTTTAGTAGCCGATATGGATTGTATGAGTTCATCGTGATGCCCTTCGGGCTCACGAACGCTCCGTCGGCGTTTATGAGCCTCATGAACCGGGTCTTCGAGGCTTATTTGGATGTGTTCGTCATAGTGTTCATAGACGACATCCTTATCTATTCTAAGACGGAGGAGGAGCACACGCGGCATCTAGCATTGACCCTGGAGAGACTACGGGAGCATCGTCTTTATGCGAAGTTCAGTAAGTGTCAGTTCTGGCTGAAGGAGGTGGATTTCTTAGGTCACATTATCAGCGGAGCCGGGCTGGCAGTGGACCCGGCAAAGATTCGAGCTATTTCGGAGTGGCCGCAGCTGAAAACAGCCACTGACGTACGGAGTTTTCTAGGACTTGCCGGTTACTATCGGAAGTTCGTGGAGGGATTCTCTCGAATCGCCCTCCCGCTCACATCCTTGACAAAGAAGGAGGTACCGTTCGTGTGGACCCCGCAGTGCCAGACAGCTTTCCAGGAGCTGAAGGATCGGCTGACCTCGGCTCCCATTCTTACTCTCCCCTCGGGGAGGGAGGGATTCCAGGTCTACACCGACGCATCATATCAGGGGATGGGAGCAGTACTGATGCAGAACGGACACGTCATATCTTATGCTTCCCGCCAGCTGAAGACCCATGAGAAGAACTACCCAGTGCACGACCTAGAGATGGGAGCAGTTGTATTCGCACTAAAAATATGGCGGCATTACCTATATGGAGTCCACTGTGACATATACTCCGATCATAAGAACCTTAAGTACGTGGACACACAGAAGGAACTAAACATCAGGCAGAGGCGGTGGGTGGAGTTCCTTTCTGACTATCAGTATGAGATGCATTACCACCCGGGGAAGGCGAACGTGGTGGCGGACGCACTGAGTAGGAGAGCTGCCACAGCAGGAGCAGAGCCTCAGTTGATGTCTATGGAGCTGCTGCAGAGACTAGAGGACATGCACATTACCCTGGTATCGTCCGATGATCCTGAGCTCTATGAGGAGTACTTGGCCGCGGTAGGCGTTACCAATGACATCAGAGACCGAGTCAGAGAAGGGCAGAGGCAGGATGCCAAGTTAGAGCCCATCTTCCAAGCTCTGGAGGCAGGCACTGCAGGAGACTACACACTGAGGGACGACCTGGTGTGCTTCAGAGGACGGGTGTATGTACCGGAGGGAGGCCAGATCCGGGAGGATATTATGATGGAGGCGCACTGCAGCCGGTATTCTGTACACCCGGGGATCACAAAGATGACGGCTGATTTGAAGAAGACGATGTACTGGCCGGGCATGAAGAGGGATGTCTCACACTTCGTGACGCATTGTGAGGCATGTCAGCTAGTGAAGGCGGAGTGCAGGAACCCCGCGGGATTATTGCAGCCACTCCCGGTGCCAGAGTGGAAGTTTGATGACATAGCCATGGACTTCATACATGGGCTTCCCCGGTCTCGGACAGGGAATGACTCGATCTGGGTAATCGTCGATCGGTTGACCAAGGTGGCTCGATTTATACCGATCAGGAAGGATGATTCAGTAGGAGTACTGGTGCGAAAGTTTGTGGAGCAGTTCGTTCGTTATCATGGCGTGCCCAGGACGATAGTGTCGGATCGGGATGGCAGGTTCACCTCCAGGGAGTGGAGATCCGTGCAAGCTTACTTAGGCACGCGGTTGGCTTTCAGCACTGCATTCCACCCCCAGACAGACGGGCAGACAGAACGCACCAACCGGACGCTGGTGGACCTTTTGAGGTTATGCATCTTGGACCGCGGGGAACCGTGGGAGAAACTCTTGCCCCTTGTCGAGTTCTCCTATAACAACAGCCACCAATCCAGCATCAGGATGGCGCCTTACGAAGCCTTGTACGGGAGGAGATGCCGGACCCCGCTTTCTTGGGTGTAGAACGAGGACCCGAAAGTGTTGGGGACAGAGTTTGTTGAAGACACCGAGGCACAGGTGAGGCTGATCAGGGACAGGATGCTCGAGGCACAGAGTAGACAGGCTAAGTATTATGACGCCCGACATCGGCAGGTGGAGTTCCAGGTGGGGGACCGGGTGTTTCTGAAGATCCGGCCCATGCATGGAGTCTCGCGGGTGCGTGGTCGGAGGAAGAAGCTCAGCCCTAGGTACATGGGCCCTTACAGGATCCTGGAGCGGATCGGACCCCTAGCCTATCGGCTGGAGTTACCTCCAGAGCTGGAAGCGCTGCACGACGTCTTCCACATTTCTTCTTTGAGGAGGGCTCTGCTACGCCCGGAGCAGCAGATTTTGACCACCGAAGGTCCGGTAGCTTCAGACCGGTCGGTTCGTTTGGAGCCTGTGAGGATCGACGACCGAGGAGTACGGGTCTTGCGACGCAAGAAGGTCCCACTAGTCAAGGTCCTGTGGAGGAACCACGGCCAGGAGGAGCATACCTGGGAGCCACAGGACCTGATGCGACAAAGATACCCCGAGCTATTCAGTCAGGTATACCTCTCGGACCCCTCAAGATGTTAATTTATTTTTCCTGCTTCAAGTATACTAAGGGCTGCTTTAGGCAGATAGAGGCTTATCTTTTGTTTATTGGGGGCTTATCCTTGTTTATTGGGATTTTAGTTTGCCGATTGGGCGAAAGGGTCTTAGATCTAAGTTTTCCTATAGAATCTAATTTAACAAACAAGGCGTCATAATGGGATGTTACAAGACTCTTTCCTTCGGTAGAAAGACCCGTAGGCTCAACCTTGATTTCGAGGACGAAATCTTTGTTTTGTTTATTGGGATTTGTAACATCCCATTTCCAACTAGACCCCTAAGAGTGGTTTTGGCCATGACTAGGTCATGACAAAACCCTAGAAAGCCAGAAATGGGTCAAGAGATAGGAGGCCAAGGTGAGGATCACCATGGTCTGCAAATAGTAGAATTTTGAACAATGGTTTAGAATGACAATGGGGCTTCACCATGGCCCCAAGACCCTACCACAACACTCCCAAACATTTTGGGAGACCCATTAGAGCTAAAAAGACCCATTAGGGCCAACCCAAGAGGCCCAGTTGACCAAGGTCAACCCTAGCCCTGAATGGGTCAACCTAGCCTACTTAGGGCCAATTGACCCACTCCTAGTCTAGAGGACCCCACCTATGCCCTCCTAACCCTAAAGAGAGGTCAATGGGTCACTAAGGACACATTGGGGTCAGCCCTAGAGGCCAGGTTGACCCAAGTCAACTCAAGCCCTAATCTGGGCAAAGTACCCTTACTAAGGGTATGTGACCTCCAAGTGCAGGGCAACCCTACCCAACCCTACATAGACCTTAGGGGAGGCCAAGGAATCACCCAGGACCCAATGGGGTCAACCTAGATGGTCAAACTGACCAAGTCAACCCTCATTGAGGGTCAAGTCAACTTAGCCCAAAAAGGGCTAACCCAAGCTCAAGCCACTTCTCCTTTAGGCTAAACCCATTCCCATGACCATCATAATCCAGTGGGCTGCCTTTAGCTTATGAGGTTGACTAGTCAACCAGAGGTGACTAGGAGAGAGAAAAGAGCTCCTCTCCATGATAATGGAGGAGAGAGAAAATGGGGAAGAGGGAAGGGAGGAGAGAAGCCGGCCAAGGAAGGCCAACAGCCACCAATTATGGCTGTAATCAACTCCTCTAGGGGAGAGGAGTTGATTCCAGCCGTTTCTCGGCCACCAAGAGGTGGGTTCAGCCCCCCTCCACACAACCCGAGCCACACCTTTAATGGTGTTAATGGCTATTGAAGAACCAGCCTCTCCTCTCCCCCATTTACCATTTAAACACCTTCAGGGAGCCGAGGGGATCATTTTGGAGCGTTTACCTGGAGGAGACGGGCCACTCCACTGTGCAGTTGCAGAAGCCGAGCGCCGCCGCCGTCGTCAATGGCATCCCGCCGCTCCTCTCGCATCCAGGCCGCTAGGAAGGTCCTCCTCCTCTCCTTAACTCGCGGGTAGATCCTAGGAATCAATATGCTTGAGTTTCGGGCTCAATTGAGCCCGATTCAATCCGGGATTTCTCCTGGTTTCGGCAAGAAAATCTCTTGCTTATTCCGCCGGAAAACGCCTCTCCGGCGGCGGAGCCGCCGCCTGACGATAGCCACCACCTCGACGGAGGTGATGGTGGCGGTGGCCGGCCGGGGAAGGGGCTGGATCGCCGGCGGCAGGGCTTGGAAATGGCTCCAGGCGGGACGAATCTCAGCCGTTGGCTCATCGGGGACGATAACCCAGCGCCGTCGATCTGCGCCAAGATTCGCGCTGCATCAAAATCAAACTATAGGAAATTAATGATATTTATTTCATTCTGTCACACTTTTGATATTTAATGTTTTAAATTCCTAAAAATAGCCAGAGGCTCTGTATGGGAAAATGGTCAACACATGAATTGTATCCATGCCTGTCTACGTTTTTTTAAAATTGGTTTGAACCCATTTAGGCTTCTGGTTAGACCAGGGCACCCATTTTGGTGGGACATACCCTTAGGGCTAGGCAGTCACAAAATTGAGTGCCCACTCTTCACCCCTAGCCCAAATTAGCTGAAATTTTGGCAGAGAGTCTATCTTAGACATACCTAGGGCCTGCCCAAAAATGGGAATTTTTGGAGAAAATATTTCTATAGTTTTTGTAAATATTTAATAATTATTAGGTAAATTAAATAAGTGCCCTAAACACCTCCAAACCCTCCCAAATTTTGGTGAGTGGTCCCTGGGTTCCAATTAGGTACCTGAATAAAATTTCATTTAATTTGGATGTGTTTTGAATAGGTTTTGACCCAACCCTATTTATACCCTATAAAGGGCATTTTGGTCAAAAGTTGCACTTTTGGTTTTGAGTGACCAAATCACCTCAACAGAGGCTGAAATTTTGGACACTGATATAACTTGACTTTTTACACTCACTTATGGAGTTTGGAGTGGATTGGACTAGGGTAGCCCTAAAATTTAGGGTAGGCCCTTTAGGGTAAATTTCTAGGGTTTGAAGAAATTGGGGTCAAAAGACCTTGGATGGACTTGAAACTTGGGAATGATGTCCACAGGGTTACTATGGTCCTGTGGTTAAAATTTTAGGGTATTTGGAAGACTTAAAACCCTTCAATTCCAAAACCCTAGTTTAGGGCACTAGCTTGAAACCATAAGATCTAATACCAAAACTCTCTGAAAAGGCCTAGGTCTTTGAATGGGTAGTTGCTTAGGGTATATATATCTCTGGAAATTTTATGATAAATTTTGGATGAATATATTTGGTACTTTATTCACAAAGTCATGTTTTACAATTTTCACTTAGGAATTTTTGGAGAAACATATACTTGATTAAACCTGATGAAACTTAGCAAAGGGGCTTTTAATCATGGTACACATCTCTGTAAATATTTATGAAATTTTTGAAGAATGATGTTTAGTAGTTGCTTCTTTAATTATTTAATTCTATGGAACTTTGGTAAATTTAATAATGACATTTAGATTGTCTGAAAAATTCTAATTTCTTCATCATGATGTTTCTAGTTCCTTATGAAGCCCTAGTAATTTTTACATAATTATTGGAGACATATTTGTGGCACTTCCTTCATTATATTTGATTTTAGGAATTATTTTAATAAATCCTTTAGAGGTCAAGAACTATCTGGAAAATTATGAAAATTGGCAACCAATAATATTTCTCTGTTATTTAGTGAATACAAATTTTAGGAGGCCATTACCTGAGAAAATCTTATGGTTCATGTTCAAATTGACTATGGCCTAGTTTTGAGGAATATTCAATAAATAGTAGATTAACTGGGAAAAAATATGATGTTCTGAATTTAGACTATATTTATCATAATAGACCTCTAATAATTATCATAAGGGTACTGGATGAGTATTTCATGTACTTCCCTTTTTACGGGTCATGTAGCTTAAGTGGTCTGCATATAGCAAAACTACAGAATTTCATTTGGATGTGAATTAGGGCAAGTATGATGAGTCCTGATGGTTTGTTGAAAGGACAAGTGGAATGGGCTGCGTCTTTGGAAGATGAGTGAGTAAGGTGTGGTTCTGCCTAGGGTTATAGGCGTTCGGGTCCGACAAAAGATCGTCCTACCCAAGGAGAGTTGGAGTCAAATTACCCTAGGATTAGCATATCGAAATATGAGAAAATAAAGGGTAAGGGAATCAACCAACAATAAAATAAGTACCTTGCGAAAGGGAACGCTGGGCGTAATCCCAACACAGTTCCTAGTGCCCCTTGAGAGCCCTTCACAGGGAATACCGGGGGCAGTCCTGGGTTAACGTAAACTATTTAACAAGCTGAAAAGAGTAACTTAGTAATTAGGGTTGCACATTTCACAAACACTGAGGGCACTGAAAGTCGGTTAGGAGCTTCGGCTCGGACGGTTAAAAGGAGGACTTTGGGTCCGGGGAGCTTCGGCTCGATTGTTTGAGTCGGACGTGTTGGTCCGGGGAGCTTCGGCTCGATTCTTGTTTACGCTAAAATTTGCATGTGCATAACAGGAAAGGAAATTAAGGTGGTGGGTCTTCGGTATTGGAGGGTCGATGCACCGACGCCAATACGTTGACTCGGCAAGTGTGGTTAGCACTTCGCCAACAGAAGTCCGGTGCGCCAGCCGGCAAGAGTACGCAGGAGTCCGCTTCGTGCACCAAGCGTTGAGGCATACGATAGGTCTGACCGGTAGTGCTTTACTGGTTTAGAGGTGGGCGAGGCCAAACCCACCGCTTCCGTCTGCCACTACGGAGGTATCCTGGGAGGTTACGGCTCCAGAAAGGGGGAACTAAAGGTCTTTGTGCACAGAGTCGGGTGTGTGTGTTGCACTTGCATGATCCATCATACCCACTTGCATGTCATAGCATAATCGTTACCTTAACCTTGACACCTAAAGTATAAGTGGAATGGGACGCTTATACTTTAGGACCTGCTACACGACCCCTTGGTCTATAAGCTTGTGTGGGCAAGTTTATAAATTAAGGTTAAATTTGGATATATATATTTACTGCTGTTGACCACCGACACCCCAACGTATAAATCGGTATGGGACTTTTTATACGATGGGAGCCTTGCAAAAGACCCCTTGGCTTATGTGTTTTTCACATAAGTGAAGGTTACATTTCCTATTACAGCTTGTTGTCTTTATATGCTATAGAGCTTGCTAGATTAGGACCGCTGTCATCTGCTTTTGATATTCTCCACCTTCAAGTCCTCCCCTTTCTTCCTCTCCGCTCGGTGCCTAGGAGCCGTGGGGGAAGGGGTGGGGGATGATAGGACTTAGACTTTTAGACTAACGGTTTTCGAACCGCATCATTTAGGGGATCGCAGAGACCAGCATGGAGGAGCAGCCCCAGAGACCGGTGCGCTTGGAGGTGGGGCAGTCTAGCTCCGGAGTTCACACAGCCGGGACCGTGAGTCTTGACCCTGAGCAGTTTTCTACTTTTGTTTCTGCATGAGCGATCTTGTAGTGAGGATTTGATTTACCGGGCATAAGCCCGTTTTGCTACTCTGATGTTATTTGCTATGGACACTCCCTTCGTGGAGTTATATTTATTATGTCATGTGATTCTTTGTGGACAGATAGTTTACATTTACTTCATTATTTTGCTACTTTTATGTGATCGAAATGGCCGGCAGAATCGGCGCTTTGTGGTGATGACTCTTCAGGGCGTGAAAGAGTCACCGCAAAACGGCGGTTCTGGGCCTAAGACCCCGGTGTCCGAAAAGAAAAAAAAAGGGGTCTTACACTATGCATGTGCATGGTAAAAAATTCAGCACATTTGGACAAATGCATGTTGGGTAAACTCACTTGCATGTGTTGGTTATCTATATGCTTGGGGTGCAAATAGCAAAATTTGAAATGTTGTGTATTAGACCTATTTGGAACATCCAAAAATCATGGTATTGATTGCAGAGGCTCATTAGAGTGTATTATACCCCACATTGTAATAATGGGATTTTTGGAATAAAAAATCCAATTATTTGCAATTTTTGAAATAATAAGACTTTTGAAAAATAAATGTAAAAATAGGCTCATCATTGAGATAAAATCCCCAATTTTTGTGAAGGTCAACAAAATGCTAAGTTTAACTCATGAAAAGTTTTATGTCTCTGTTTGAAGAAAGTTGATAGGAGTTATGTGGAAATTACCTTTTTACCCTCATTATACTTAATTAGAAAATTGATGAAAATACTCAGTAGAAAATTTTAGAAACTTTCTTGGTGATATATCTGAGTATGCATAACCTTGTATAATTATCTCAACATTTTTGAATGACTCGGGAATTTTTAAAACCTCATAGTGGCATTTTGGTAATATAATTTGAAATGAACTTTTGTTGCCCTTGTACCATGGAAGTTCATGAAATTCTGTCTTTAACAATATTTTACCAATATATGTATGCTGTAACTTTCTAGGAATTTTTAGTTATGAACTCCTTAAACTTCATTTGGAAAATGATAATTTTGTGAGATTTCTATTAATTAAGGAATAAATGGAAATATTTTAAGGAAAATTATGAATTTTGGAAGACAACAATATTTTACAAATATACAACTCTGGAAAAATTGCTTATGTCAGTGGATTAAAATTTGTAATACTTCATGTCTTAAATGACCTAGGGGATTAATTAAATGATTTAATTAGAGGCTTTAATGACTTAAGAAAATTACGAAAATGAACATACTCACTTCATTAGTCCATACCATCCTAGGATAAATAGTTAGGGGCAGGTGGCCGAAGGAATTGGAAGTTCCATTTTGGGGTGGTATTAGGTCATGGGTTGCGCATAGTGTAAGTAGGTCATGTTATAAGGACCATCGGGTGTTAGATCAACGAATGAGCTAGAGACTTCAATTGGAATATGACCCTGGTGTGTAGAGTTATCTTAGTGACGAGAGTAAAGTGCAAGCCCTTGGATAGCAACTGGAGTGGAGGCCGGCGGAAGATCGTCGCCCTTCTGAGAACATCTTAAGTCATTAGGACCACTCAAGAGTAATAATGAGAGCAAAGTACGGATAAGGGTAGACATCAATAAAAAGTGAATATCCTTGCAAAAGGAAACTTTGGGCGTAATCCCATCGTAGTTCCTAGTGCCCCCGAGAGCCCTTCACCGGGTATACCCTGGGCAGTCCTGGGATTAACCTTAAATCACTAAGTATAATAACCCATAGACAAGAGTAGTCTGATAGGTTAGGACATTGTGGTTCATTCTCGCCCGTGACGGGTTTGAGTAATTTTTGAATAAAGGCACTATTGTGCGTTCTCACCCGCGATGGGTTGGAGGGATATATATTGCAGGCTCACCCGTGAAGGGTTTGAGGGATTTAGGACAGGTTGGTCCTGCGAGCTGAAGGCTCGGGATGAAATACTTGCATGTGCATAAATTTAGTGGCGGGTCATGCGGTACTGGCCAATCATCACAGCGATGGCAGTACGGTGAACCAGGCGGGTGTGAGGGTTTGATGGGCCAGTGGATTATTTTACACTACGGTCTGGAGGACAATCCCCGATAACGCAGACCCGACCCAACAAGACTGACGGGTTGTCAGCAAAGTACGTACACATGGACTCTAGAGTGCATCTTGGATGTGTACAGAGGCATATGAGAGGGGTCTAAGGCTTAGTAGTGTGCATACCTGCTTAGAAGTGGAGATGCCCGCTCCACTGCTGACGTAGCCACAATGGTGGTACCCAAGAGTGAAGCTAGCTCTCAAAAAGTGGTAACTAAAGGTCTGTGATCACAGAGTCATTGTGTATGAGTTGCACTTACCTGTTGCATAAATTGCATCATAAACATTCATTCATATTAGGTCATATGCTTCATAGTTCCTTATCATATAAATTAGTATGATCTCTTTTATATGATAAGTTAATTTCCTGGAAACCTGAACTTATAAATTTATATGGCCATTTTTATAAGTTAAGGTACGTTTGTGATGGTAGTGTAGTGGCAACATAGCTTTACTTTTCTGCACTTACTTTCAGTTCTTTACTTGTATTGTACATGCTTTTACTTTTATGCTATATACATAGAACTGCTAGTGTTGATTTACTGCTCACACTCTAACTTGGTAGCTTAGTTTCCCTTGTCACATGCTTTCCTTTTGTTACCCTTTGGTAGTCCTCCACTTCATCCTCCCGTACGGTGCCTAGGAGTTGTGGTTCGAGGTGCGGAGGAAACGACTTAGTCTTTTTGACTAATGGTCAGTGACCAAACTATTTTAGGAGCTCGAGGAGATGGAGCACTAGCACGACCGGCAGGATGAGGTGACAGGGCGTGAGGAGTTGATAC
This sequence comes from Platanthera guangdongensis, assembly GCA_039583875.1. Classification (NCBI taxonomy): domain Eukaryota; kingdom Viridiplantae; phylum Streptophyta; class Magnoliopsida; order Asparagales; family Orchidaceae; genus Platanthera; species Platanthera guangdongensis. Next base: position 64,103,160 of record CM077147.1, read on the forward strand.
CACATACTACTACTACAGTGCTACCTTAGGTGGGATGAGTACAAGATTAGTTGATTAGCTTCCGCTGTTTTGATATTTTGTGAGGAGAGTTTATTCATATGATGTGCGGTGCATAAGCCCTTATTACTCTTCATATTATTTTTGTGGTCATTGTGGACTGCGTACTCTTTCATTCATATATATATGTATAATTTGTACTGTGACTGTGGACTAGCTTTGTTGTACTCTGCTATGTTTTTACTTCTCTTTCTCATATTGGACTACAAGTTATATGATAATACTAGCCGGCAGAATCGGCATGTTGCGGTGTCGACTAACCCGAGCGTTAGTGCCACTATAAGACGATGGTTCTAGGCATAAGATCGGGAGCCTCCTTAGTAAGTGGGAGGGGTCTTACAGCCGCTTTGTTGGGTAGTTCGCACATATTGTAGAGAGAACCATTGCACGATTAGCTGATCTAACCGTGTGGACTACGGGGGCAGACTGAGGAAATAGTCTGCAACCACTGCAAAACATGCGACTGCTGCGTGATGTAGGCGGTCTGACCGGGAGACTACCCTAGTCGCATGGCCTGAGAAGACAGAAAAGTCTGTCTGCTTATCCTTAGAGAGCTGAGATAGGTTGCGACCTCCTGGGGGAACCTGGAGCAGGCTGCGACTTGCAAGAAGGCTATCTTAGGGAGGAATCGTCGATTTCTGGGTTAACATAATCCCCACACTTTTTTAATTCCCGAATGGAACTTTGAAAAAGTAGGAGACCCACGAAAATCGTGATCCATCCCTTGGAAAAGTAAGAGGTAGGGAGAGATAGAACCCGGTGTCTCTCCTCAGAAAAAGGTTTGCCAATGTCTATCTTTTTCCTGCAAAGGAAACGTTAATGCAGGCAAAAGAGGTACATCTCTCGTGTACCTGAATTGCTTTTTCAAAGCGAAGAAGACTTGTGAATGTCTTCCAAGGAGCACTGCAAAACAAAGGTGAGCAGAAATATAGAAGGAAAACAGCTTGCAAGTACCCGAAGGAGGCTTACAAGCACTTGTTAACTTCTACAAAAGGAAGTGTAAGCAGTAGTGGTGAAAGTAAAGTAAGTTGCAAGTACCTGAAGGGAACTTGGAAATTTCTGCTAATCTCTGCAAGAAAAGATTAAGTGGTAGATATGAAGTAAAACTAAATTTCAAGTATTTGGATGAGACTTACAAATATCTGCTAATCTCAGCAAAAGGAAGAGTAAGTGGCAGATATGAAAGCAAACTAAGTTGTAAGTACCTGGATGGAACTTGCAAATATCTGCTAATCTCTACAAAAGGAAGAGTGAGCAAAAAATATAGAAGAAAACTAAGTCGCAAGTACCTGAAGAGAACTTGCGGATATCTGCTAATCTCTGCAAAAGGAAAGATTAAGAAACAGTTATGATAGAAAAGTAAGCCGCTAGTACCTGAAGATGAACTTGCTAATAATTGCTAGTCTCTGCAAAAGGAAGAGTGAGCAACAGATATAATAGAGAAGTAAGAAGCAAGTACCTGAAGGTGAACTTACAAATATCAGCTAATCTCAGCAAAAGAAGAGTAAGTGGCTGATATGAAAAGAAAGTTAAGTTGCAAGTCATTGAAGGGAAACTTGTAAATATCTGCTAATCTCTGCAAAAGAAGAGTAATCGGCATATATGATAGAAAACAAAGTTGCAAGTACATGAAGGGAACTTGCAAATACCTGCTAATCTTTGAAAAAGAAGAGTAAGTGGCAGATATGAAAAAAAAACTAAGTTGCAAATACCTGGATAGAACTTGCAACTATCTGCTAATATCTGCAGAAGAAAGAGTGAGAAGTAGATATGAAAGGAAAGTAATTTGCAAGTACCTGTAGAGAACTTGTGAATGTTGACTGTTGATGTGATAAGATATAGTTGGATACCAGAAGAAATGCCAAGCAAACTCTGCTATTAACCGAGTAAAGATCAAACTGCGATAATGATCTTTTCGCGAGATCTGATATGATATCTTTGATATGAAATTCAAATCAACAAGATGAAACAATCTTGATTAGACTTCAATAGCGTGGCTTGTCAATCAAGAAGAACTAGGTACTCTGATTAATGATTAGTGCTATTATCATTCGATAAGTGTAATAGAGAGCTTGCAAATCATCCGCTGATAGAGCTTTATGCAAGCAATATATATAAGATGAGCATAAGCAAAATAGATGTTGCAAATCCTTCTGATAAGTTGGACTAGACTTGTTAACCTGTAAGAAGGCAGAATGGAAAAAGGAGGGCTACACCCGAAGATGACCAAAAAAGGGCCAGATGCTGCTACAGGAGTTCTCCCCTAGGCCTTATGCATCGCCTGCCTAAGAAAGATCATCAAGAGTGTCGTGCTACCTAGAGCGGGTGGGCCGTGCTTCCTTTAAAAGGGCACAAAAGTGAAAAATGTGGAGAATCCTGAGAAGGAACGTTAGATACACTGCTCTCATGCCTCGAGTTTCAAACATCGCTAATCAGTTAGACTAGATGCGCCAAGTGGCCTATAACATTGCATGTCTATGGAAAGATTAGCGGAGTTGTAGGCCCCGCGAAAGCACGCATTGAGAGTAGCATAGAGTATTCAACTATTACAGTTATGAGATGATCGAGGAGGTAAGGATACACTTAATCGCCATTGCTTGCCAAAAAAAGATCATCGTAACTGTAATGTGTCCCTAACAGAGCATAGTAGAGCTAACACATGGGACTGATGTAGTGTATGTCGCTAACGGTGCTCTACACGAGAGAAGGCTCTAGTTTGCCATCAATACACACTTGATTCGCAACACCTACACAAGCATCTACCGCCCTCAATATGTAATCGTTTCGCGCACAAAGCATAAACACAATAGGAGAATGATCGACTTTAAAACAACGATGAAATAAAGTGTCGACCCGTTCCCAAAGATAACACAAAGGTTGCCAATCCCTTTTGAGAGCAAGACCAAGGCTATAGGCCAAGATCCGCTCAAGCAAAATGGACCTACCCGGTCCGGAGAAAAGGAAACACGAACAATAATGATTTTATTCAGAGATTTGAAATCAATTGATATTTAAAATCACGGAGAACATGATGTTCAACGTCCACAAAGCTAAAGAGAAGAAGCACTAGAGAAGGGGGAAGAGATTACCCAACTTGTTGGTGGGAAGCACAATTGATAACTTGTGGGATAATCACTCCCTCCGTGATTTCCACCAGCGTCACACCGAATGGATCCACCGGCATTGCATCGAGTGGGTTGTCGTCCTTCTTCCTTGGAGTCGCAGCAAGAAACCACGCCGGAGGCTCCACGAGAGGGGAGGCCGAAATGGGGGGAAGAGGAAGACAAACGGGCGGCGGCGGCTAGTCACTAGCCATGGCTGAAATTCCTCTTGAGAAGGGATTTTAGGTTTTCTTTCTTCATTTACCAAATCACTTCATAAGCCTCCTATATATAAGAGTTACAAAATAGATCCAACCATCCAAGATTGAGATGAAACCTCATCAATCCGGATGGTTAATAGCACACCAAAATGTTTATACGCACACCAAAAATAAAGTGCAAGAAATTAAAATTTTACATGTTCTAAATTAATTAAAGCATTTAAAGTAAGAGAAATAGTCGTCAAATAAGCATTTAAGTAGGCTTCGCGCACTGCGGATGGAGGTTGTAACGTTGTTGTCTGTTAGCGGCCAAGGAGTCATCATGTCGCCTGAAATCTTTATGTTGTAGCATTTCGGCGTCCAGATCATCATCAAGTTATGGTGGAGGGGCCACGACATCAGGGAATTCCCTTGATACCCACTTTGTGTTAGATATCAGCCAGGATCCGAACTCCTGAAGTTCACCTTATAGATTGAGTGGATCCCACTGCACATACGTGAACACTCCCCAATATATGTGGTCATTGTGGCCTAAAGCCCGAGAACAATCTATGGAGGGAACAACAAGACTCGGCGATATCTCGGTGGTTTAGTGATCTCTTTGGCAAAGAGAAAATAGAGGAGGAAGTACTCAAAAAAGGGAAATGTGTTAGTATGAGATCTCTGATGTAAAATTTATTGAAATGAAAGAACACTTAGAAGAGTTTTAGGGAGAATGTTTAAAGAGTAAAGTAGAGACAACCAACCATGATTGTGAAGAGCTTTGAGGATTTTGCGATGTCCTTTTCACTTCAGAATAGTCTCCCAAGGGCTCCCTTGTCATCAGTATTGATGCATTCACTAATATTGAGGTTGGGGTAATTGTTGATTTGGCTCACTCCCTTTGATCACCAAGGAACGTCTGCTACTTCTTTGCCTTTTGAATTTGATGGATCAGAGTGATCTTCCTTCAGGAACATGTCACACATCTTTCCCTGCATCAACATCTTCTACACCAGTTGACGTAGTGCCCGAAAGTTTTCAGTTAAATGCCCGCTTTCTTTGTGAAACTCACCGAACAAATCTAAATCTTTTGATCTTTGATCTGATGGCCGATTAGGCCTTTTGTAACTAGCCTTATCCTTCATGTCTTAGCTTACTTCTTGCATGGCCTCATCCAGTTCAGACTCTTGCAAGTCATCATCTTGCTAATGATGAACTGAAGTGTTTACTGATCTAGGGCCGACAATAGTATCAATTGATCTTGGGCATGATCCTGGCCCGGGAAGGGGTGTTGATGACGTTGAAACTTTATTCCCTTCCATGAGTGAGATGGAAAATCTTTCCGAGGAGACCTCATAGATTGCTTGTAAGAAGAAGAATCTTTCTCTGCTACGAGCCTGGAGACGAAGCTGGGATTGCTCCTCTCACCTCGATTGTATGAGTTGGGTAAGCCAATCAACTCTTTATATGTCCTTGGTGCTCGGACATTAGCCTCAAACTTAAGTGGACCTTCAAGCAGACCATGTATCAGAGCAACCCAATATATTTCTTGTTAAACGATCTCAATGTCCAAAATCTATTTCTGAATTCGATCCACAAAGTGAGACTAAGTCTCATTACCTCTTTGCCTGATCTCAAAGAGGGCTTCTGGACCGCCCTTTCTCTTTATTGAAGTAGAAAACCTGCGCAGAAACTCTCTTCGCAAATTAACAAATGAAGTGATGGACTGAGGACGCAGTCCATAGAACAAATACCTCACTTGTCCATCAAAGGTTATTACAAGTAGTTTGCATTTGGTAGCATCTGAGAGGGTCTTAAGAGGTAGGGATGATTCAAAGGCTTGAAGGTGCTTCATTGGATCAGTCACTCCAATGTAAATTGCTAACCGCATCTCTCTGAAGTTAGCCGAAGTTGGTTCATGCCGCACATTTTCTGAAAATGGCGATGACTCTTCTTGCTCTCCTACAATATAAGGAAAGAAAAGAGCATAAGTTGTGACTGCAAAAAGAGGATGGTAGAATGGAAATGCTGCTACGGGAGGAGCAAAGGGAGGAGCTGATGAGTTGGGATGACTTCCATGAAATTTTAGAAATCTTGCTGGACTTTCTCGGGAAGCTTGTCGGAAAAAGTTTTGACAAGCAGCAAACTCATCATTTTGAGACTGCAAAGGGGCTGTAGGCCCTTGCAGAAAGGTTGGTGTGTAACTAGGAGGATAAACCCACAGATAAGCCAGAGGATAGGCTTGTTGATTCTCCATTGTTAGTGTTGGATTAACTGGAGGAATTGGTATTGCTACAGATTGCGCCTCTAATCACTGCATGATAGCAGCAAGAGTATAGTTTACTGCCTAGAATTGCTGTGTTGTTTCCCGCCGTGATTGCTCTAAGGCTTGCCAGAGAGGATCTTCACTGGGACTTGAAGGAGCAAGGTTCTCGACTGATTGATGATTTGTCATGGATAACAACTGGTTTTCACTGTCTGTTCGAGATCTGAAGGTTGCGAGTTAACTTTTTGATGCGCGGAAATGAGAGGAGTCCGGGGGCCGCGGGCACCAGCAGATAATGGGTGTTCGGTCTCACTATCTAGGATGAGGTGAAGAGGTTGATGAGGATGCGAGGATGATGTCTCTGAATGCTCGAGAGTGGAGTACACGTTTGGTCAAGGGTTGTGGGGATAATGAGAGGTTGGTGAGGAACTGTCGAGCAGATGGTTACTTTGATGGTTAGGCTTTGATGCTTTGATGGTTGATGCCGAGAGTAGAGGTGTGGAGTTGAGAAGAAGGGTCCACTAGTAGCTGCAACAGCAGACTTCGCCCGCCACAGCTTAAATTCCACTCCTGCGACGGGCTTTTCTATGATTATAATTCAGTGTTACAGCTTATGTAGATTCCTTTACATGAGAAGAATACATGGTACAAGGGGAAGCTGGCGGCTAAGGAAAGAAGTTGCTAAAGGCCGCGCGGACAGAGTAGAGAGGCCGACAGACCGTGCAGATAGATGATCTGGAATCTCGCTAGATTAAGCCGAGCGGATTGCGCGATCAGGCAGAGAAGACAGTTGAGGTCACGTTGACTGAGAAGTTATGTCTGCATGTTTTGATTCCTTGACCTTATCGTCGGTTGTCCTCCCCCCAAATTAGAGGTATTGGGGCTATTTATAGGCCCAAGGAGGTAACAGTCTTGGTTACATTACCCTCGGTATGTTAGTGAGTTGGTGCGACTAGACGAGGAGTCTGCCGACTCCGCACCAAGTTGAGCGGATTTGATCTGCTGTTGGCAGACAGGGATGAGTCCGCCTCTACTGCACTAAGCGAGCTCGCGCTGTGCTTTGCAAGCTGAGGAATAGTTTGCCTGCTACTGGAAGAGGCTGGTGCCAGAAAAATGGAGGGCTGAGTGGCGGACAGCATAGTGAGCCTACCGAGCCTGCGACAGATAGGTAGAGTATGTCTTTACTGCTGGAGGATTGTCCCCCTGCTGGGCGACAAGGGTTTCGCGACCTGGCGGACTGAAGAGAGCAGGTCGTGCATGCTGTTGGATGAAGCGAGGCTGTGATGGTTAAAACTCGGAAATTATTTGCGGTCACGCGGCGACCCGGCGGTTTTATTTGCGAAAAAAGGCGGAAGTGAATTTATTTAAGAAAACGGGTCGCGCGTATTTATTTATTTATTTTGGATATAAAAAGGGTTTAGAAATCGAGTTTTAACGAAAGGAGGCAAGTGCACCTATCGTGAGTAGTACAGGATATTCTGGGTGGAATATCGAGGTCGTATTGTTCTCGGGTCCGGTTCGATTATTTCTACTCTTCCCTGGAGGGGACTATTATTTTACCGATAATTATCTTGTCGGGATATTTTATATAAAAATACAGAAAATGGCGGAAAGAAAATGAAAGCAATAAAAAGAAAGCTTGAAGGTGGTGCCGATGAAGAGCTTAGCTCGATGGCACCGAAAAAACAATTGAACTAAAATAGACTTTAAATAAAAAGAGCTCCTAAATTTCTAATTAATTAAGGCGGAGACTTGGCCGTGGAGGTTCCACTAAAATGAGCTCACCTATCTCTAGGACTATCGCTCACCTGAACGCTAAGACTATTCGACCGAACGCTAGTCCGACGAAGGATTCCTCTTAACGCCCGCATTACGCTAAGAACCCCGCTATTGGGTGGGGAACCCAATCCGGTAGAGTTGGCGCGCCTCCTCTCTCGAGGGTTAGTGCGGAACTCTCTTTGCCAAGGGGTGATCTGTCCATACGCACGGCCTCTCGGCGAGCGTATGGAAAACGGAAATAGGGCCCACACATCGATATGTGGTCCTACGCGTCGTTAACCCCGGGCAAACCTTAAGTACTATTAATTAATTAGAAAAATTAGACCTTTAATTATTTTAAGCTACTTTATCTGTCCCAATGCTCTTCGATGGCGAGGGCTAAGAACTGTTAGCCACTCATCGGAATGGGGACGGCTTGCGAGGAAAGCAGAAAATAAAGCAGAAAATGGAAAGCAGGAAATGAAAGCAGTAAAAAAAAGCAGTAAAGGAAAGCTGAAAATTGCAAGTCCTACTCAAACGAGTAGGACTGAAGAAAGCAGTAAATTGCGAGTCCCGGCGCAACTGCGTGGGCGGGAGAAATGAAAGCAGTAAAACGCACACACGCAAGTCCTACTCAAATGAGTAGGGGAAAATAAATACGGGTCCTACTCAACCGAGTAGGACAAAATAAATGCAACGCACACACACTCTCTCTCGACATAAATGAAAACACACGCACTCTACTGAAAGTAAACACACGCACTCTACTGAAATGAAAACACACGCACACACACGACAGAATTGAAATAAAGCAAAGCGCCATTTAACTCTTAACGAGTAGGCGGAAATAAATGCGCACACATAAAAAATTGCAAAAAAACTAAGTTGCCGAAAATTGAAAACAACTGCATTTCTACCGCTAGAATGCGGTAGAAATGCATAAAAAGAGAAAATAAAAAATAAAAATTAACCGGAAAGAAAGTTTTGCAAATAAACGAAAAATGAAAGTGCTCGAAAAATTAAAACGAATACATTTCTACCGCTAGAATGCGGTAGAAATGCATAAAAAGAGAGCGAAAAAATTAAATAAGGAAAAAGTTTTGAAAATAAATGCAAAAACGAAAATGCTAGAAAAATTAAAACGATTAAGTTTTCATTCTTATAATTTTATAGAAACGCCTAAAAAGTGGAAATAAAACTAAAAGAGAACGAAAAGTTTTACAATCCTAAAGAGCCTAATTTAAAAGGAATTAAAAACCACTTTTATAACCGTTTTTATAGTCTTATAAGAATGAAAATGGAGAGAGTACCAAAAAGGAATCCTAAAACTAAACTAACCTAAGTAAACAGAACTTATGAAATCATAAAAGTAAAAGTCTAACCTCATACACACACACACGCATATAAAAAAGAACGAAAGAGAACTAAGTTAAAACAAAATGAAAAATAAGATTGCATAGGGGAGATTTGCATAGATACATTCCAAAGGCGATATAAGAGAAGAAAACACATATTTCATTAAATGAAAAGACGAGTTACAAAGACACGAAAATAAAACTAAGGAGGGGGGGGGGAGAAATTATCCCTTACATAAGCCTTGGAAGCATTTCGGCAGCACAACCCTATACAAAATGGTGCCCAAAAGGGGAACAGGAATTCAAAGGAGAACCTCTGAATTTATAGACAAAATTTTCATGAGTCACGCCCTTGGTCACGGGCGTGACAGGGGGCGTGACAGTACTATTTGGAAGGCGGCCGGCGATTTGACGGGAAAGTTGACTTCGGGCTGGACACGTGGCGGTCTCGCAGTGGTAACGCCCTTGGTCACGGGCGTGACATGGGGCGTGACAGGCAGGTGGATCTGGGCGCGGTGCGCCAAAAAGTCGCCGCGCGGGTCTTGTCGGGCTAGCTGGAAAGGTCACGCCCCAGGTCACGGGCGTGACTCTGGGCGTGACAGGCGGGTGTCGACACTCGACGATCGTCGAGATGAAATCGTCGAGTTGAGTGAACACGGGCTTGGGTCACGCCCCGTGTCGGGTGACACGGGCGTGTCGCCGGGCGTGTCAGCTGGGTCGCCGATCGTTGAGCGCGACTCCGTCGATCTGGATGGTCACGGGCATGGGTCACGGGCGTGACTCGGGTGACACGGGCGTGTCGACGCTTTGCTCCTCGAAAATTGCAGATTTACTGGAATTTGACGTGTCACGCCCTGGTCACGGGCGTGACCAATATGTCACGGGCGTGACATGTCAATTTTGGCAGATTTTCATTTTTTTCCTGAAAAATAAAATAAACTAAGTTAGTATAATATTTACAAAAATAGGAGCATTTTATTGAATAAAAATAAGTAAAAACGACAAAAATAAATGAAAACAACTAAATTAATGTACATAAAAATAGGTATATTTACAATTCATCAAATACCCCCATACTTAAGCTTTTGCTATTCCAGAGCAAAAGTTGGAGATGAACTTATAAGGAATAAAAGAGATCCTAAGTTTAGCTACCGCTTGAATTAATTAAAAGGAAGATCAAAGTAAACATCCGGGGTTAAAGAATTAAATCCTAATTTATGAAATGTTATAAATAGAGGAAGAGTTTCAAAAAGACTTCTAGAAGAAATAAAATAGAAAGCAAAAATTTATTTTTGTTAGTTTAACAAAGATGGATTGGATTTATACAAAAAACTTTAGCTAAAAAAGAAGTTAAAGGAAATAATACAATTTAAAAATTATGCTCTCAAAAAAAATTTAAATTAAGTCTAGAATCATTGAAATAGGCTAAGTGGTTTGGTGGTTTATGAAGAAGGCTTGAATATTGAGGCGAGGTAATTTTTTCTCGAACCTCCAATTTTTTTCTTTTGGATAGTTAGGAAAACGAAATCTTATTTTCCTAACTTATAATAAATTTTTTCTTTCTTCATAATAAATAAATAACCCAATGTATATTTGTAGGAGTAATGAATTTTATCCTCTTACTCACTATATAATCTTTTTTTTAAAATTATTGGGTGCCTATGTTTACGGAACGAAATCTTATTCCCATTGACATAGGATCTTTTAAGGGATAGGGGGGAATCATGTCAATTAAGACACGAAAAAAAATGGAAGTGGCTTTAGTTTTTCAAAAAGAAAACTAGATTTTAATAAAAAAGTTTTGAGAGCAACCTTTTTAAAATGAACGTTCCAATATTTCTAAAAGCATGAAGTAGAAATAATTGAAATCCATGGATGTTATTTTCTAACATAAAAAACGAGCTTCTATTTATAAAATTAGAAGTGGTGGTGAAAAACAAGTTCCCTATTATAAGGAAAGGACATAAAAAATTCTTTAAATCTTAACCCCAGACACTTAAATCTATCGAACTTTAATTAATAAACGAATAGTAAGCAAAGAATAACTAAAATTCGCATACAAATTAACTCGAAACTAGATTTGTGGAAAGCAAAAAAGGTTAAGAAATGGTATATTCGAATTATTTTGTTACATAATTTAACAAAACATTTTTTTTGGAATTTTTAGAGTTTTATCATTTTTTTGTGTTTTAATTATTATCTTTTTAGGATTTTTTAGATTTTTTTTTATCTTTTTAAGGTTTTTGGGTTTTTCTAATTTTTTTATTTTTAGTTTTTGTAGATAAGTAATTTACAAGAATGAGGAGAGAAAGAAGAGTTATTTACAACGAAGATAGGGGGGGAAGAGAGATTTTTTACAAAAAAGGGCAAAGTAAAAACTCGACTGCGGCCCCGCGAACAGACTCTTATTTGAATGGTTGGTTCGATGAGTCGACCGTCGCGGGCAGGCAAGACGCAAGTTTTTACAAAAAAGAAGGAGAGGGGGGAAGAGAGATTTTTTTTTTGTTGTTTTGAAGTTTTATGAAATAAAAACAAGGAAAAACAATAAAAAAAAATTTTAGTTTTTTTTTTTATTTTTGATGTTTTTGTAATTTTGTGCGTTTTTGTAAAGTGCAGAAATAAAGAAATACGAAAACACCCCCATACTTAAACCCAACATTGTCCCCAATGTTGCAATCTAAGTATGCGGAACGAGTAATATACAAAATAATATGGGCAAAATAAAGGGGAGGGGGTCGGAACTACCCTTACACGAGTTCGGGGAGGCCCGGGTGGAAACCCTGCATTATTTGAGAACGAGTAGCAAAAGCATAACAAATAAAATGAAAAAGATAAACTCGGCCTAAAGGGTGCGGGCGGTAGGGGGGGCGATGTGTGTGGGGGAGTCGGAGGTAGCTAAGGCCTTAGCGACCATTGTGTGATAAAAATGTGATCCCCTAGCGCGCATAATAAGGGAAGCGTGCCGAAGCAAAATGAAACGAAATAAAAAAAAAAATTAAATAAAATAAAATATATATAGATTTAGTATTATTATTTTTTTTTGGTGTTTTTAAGTAGATTTTTTTTTTTTTTTTTTTTTTTTTTTTTTTTGTAGTTCATTTTTTGTTTTTAGTTTTTAAGAGTTTTTTTTTTTTTTTTTTTTAAGTTTTAAGTTTGTTCTGTTTTTTTTTTTTTATGTTTGATTTTTTTTTTTTTTTTCATTTTTTGGAACTTTTTAGATTTTTAGGTTTTTGTTTTTAGAGTTTTTGTTTTTTTTTTTTTTTTTTTTTTTTTTTTTGTTTGTTTTTAGATTTTTGAGATTTTTTTTTTTTTTTTGGTTTTTTTTTTTAGGGTTTTGAGAGATTTTTTTTTTTTGGTTTTTTTAGGATTTATAGAAAATGACGTCATTTCAAAAAAAATATTTTATAAATAATAATAATATGATAAAAAAGATATATATATATTTTCTAAGTTTTTTTTTTTGGTTTTTTTTTTCTTTTTAAAGTAGTTTTTTTTTTTTTTTTTTTTTTTTTTTTTAATAGTATTATTATAAATAGTTTTTTTTTTAAATAAGGTAAAATTAATAGATTTCCAGGGTTTAAAATAACGAACCTAAAATTCCCCGGCAACGGCGCCAAAAACTTGATGGTTAAAACTCGGAAATTATTTGCGGTCACGCGGCGACCCGGCGGTTTTATTTGCGAAAAAAGGCGGAAGTGAATTTATTTAAGAAAACGGGTCGCGCGTATTTATTTATTTATTTTGGATATAAAAAGGGTTTAGAAATCGAGTTTTAACGAAAGGAGGCAAGTGCACCTATCGTGAGTAGTACAGGATATTCTGGGTGGAATATCGAGGTCGTATTGTTCTCGGGTCCGGTTCGATTATTTCTACTCTTCCCTGGAGGGGACTATTATTTTACCGATAATTATCTTGTCGGGATATTTTATATAAAAATACAGAAAATGGCGGAAAGAAAATGAAAGCAATAAAAAGAAAGCTTGAAGGTGGTGCCGATGAAGAGCTTAGCTCGATGGCACCGAAAAAACAATTGAACTAAAATAGACTTTAAATAAAAAGAGCTCCTAAATTTCTAATTAATTAAGGCGGAGACTTGGCCGTGGAGGTTCCACTAAAATGAGCTCACCTATCTCTAGGACTATCGCTCACCTGAACGCTAAGACTATTCGACCGAACGCTAGTCCGACGAAGGATTCCTCTTAACGCCCGCATTACGCTAAGAACCCCGCTATTGGGTGGGGAACCCAATCCGGTAGAGTTGGCGCGCCTCCTCTCTCGAGGGTTAGTGCGGAACTCTCTTTGCCAAGGGGTGATCTGTCCATACGCACGGCCTCTCGGCGAGCGTATGGAAAACGGAAATAGGGCCCACACATCGATATGTGGTCCTACGCGTCGTTAACCCGGGCAAACCTTAAGTACTATTAATTAATTAGAAAAATTAGACCTTTAATTATTTTAAGCTACTTTATCTGTCCCAATGCTCTTCGATGGCGAGGGCTAAGAACTGTTAGCCACTCATCGGAATGGGGACGGCTTGCGAGGAAAGCAGAAAATAAAGCAGAAAATGGAAAGCAGGAAATGAAAGCAGTAAAAAAAAGCAGTAAAGGAAAGCTGAAAATTGCAAGTCCTACTCAAACGAGTAGGACTGAAGAAAGCAGTAAATTGCGAGTCCCGGCGCAACTGCGTGGGCGGGAGAAATGAAAGCAGTAAAACGCACACACGCAAGTCCTACTCAAATGAGTAGGGGAAAATAAATACGGGTCCTACTCAACCGAGTAGGACAAAATAAATGCAACGCACACACACTCTCTCTCGACATAAATGAAAACACACGCACTCTACTGAAAGTAAACACACGCACTCTACTGAAATGAAAACACACGCACACACACGACAGAATTGAAATAAAGCAAAGCGCCATTTAACTCTTAACGAGTAGGCGGAAATAAATGCGCACACATAAAAAATTGCAAAAAAACTAAGTTGCCGAAAATTGAAAACAACTGCATTTCTACCGCTAGAATGCGGTAGAAATGCATAAAAGAGAAAATAAAAATAAAAATTAACCGGAAAGAAAGTTTTGCAAATAAACGAAAAATGAAAGTGCTCGAAAAATTAAAACGAATACATTTCTACCGCTAGAATGCGGTAGAAATGCATAAAAAGAGAGCGAAAAAATTAAATAAGGAAAAAGTTTTGAAAATAAATGCAAAAACGAAAATGCTAGAAAAATTAAAACGATTAAGTTTTCATTCTTATAATTTTATAGAAACGCCTAAAAAGTGGAAATAAAACTAAAAGAGAACGAAAAGTTTTACAATCCTAAAGAGCCTAATTTAAAAGGAATTAAAAACCACTTTTATAACCGTTTTTATAGTCTTATAAGAATGAAAATGGAGAGAGTACCAAAAAGGAATCCTAAAACTAAACTAACCTAAGTAAACAGAACTTATGAAATCATAAAAGTAAAAGTCTAACCTCATACACACACACACGCATATAAAAAAGAACGAAAGAGAACTAAGTTAAAACAAAATGAAAAATAAGATTGCATAGGGGAGATTTGCATAGATACATTCCAAAGGCGATATAAGAGAAGAAAACACATATTTCATTAAATGAAAAGACGAGTTACAAAGACACGAAAATAAAACTAAGGAGGGGGGGGGAGAAATTATCCCTTACATAAGCCTTGGAAGCATTTCGGCAGCACAACCCTATACAAAATGGTGCCCAAAAGGGGAACAGGAATTCAAAGGAGAACCTCTGAATTTATAGACAAAATTTTCATGAGTCACGCCCTTGGTCACGGGCGTGACAGGGGGCGTGACAGTACTATTTGGAAGGCGGCCGGCGATTTGACGGGAAAGTTGACTTCGGGCTGGACACGTGGCGGTCTCGCAGTGGTCACGCCCTTGGTCACGGGCGTGACAGGGGGCGTGACAGGCAGGTGGATCTGGGCGCGGTGCGCCAAAAAGTCGCCGCGCGGGTCTTGTCGGGCTAGCTGGAAAGGTCACGCCCCAGGTCACGGGCGTGACTCTGGGCGTGACAGGCGGGTGTCGACACTCGACGATCGTCGAGATGAAATCGTCGAGTTGAGTGAACACGGGCTTGGGTCACGCCCCGTGTCGGGTGACACGGGCGTGTCGCCGGGCGTGTCAGCTGGGTCGCCGATCGTTGAGCGCGACTCCGTCGATCTGGATGGTCACGGGCATGGGTCACGGGCGTGACTCGGGTGACACGGGCGTGTCGACGCTTTGCTCCTCGAAAATTGCAGATTTACTGGAATTTGACGTGTCACGCCCTGGTCACGGGCGTGACCAATATGTCACGGGCGTGACATGTCAATTTTGGCAGATTTTCATTTTTTTCCTGAAAAATAAAATAAACTAAGTTAGTATAATATTTACAAAAATAGGAGCATTTTATTGAATAAAAATAAGTAAAAACGACAAAAATAAATGAAAACAACTAAATTAATGTACATAAAAATAGGTATATTTACAATTCATCAGGCTGCTACCCCCTGGCAAGTATAAGGAGCCGATCGTCCTTGGAATAAGTGAGCGCGCCACCTGTTGGTGGGCTGGAGTCGAGTTTGCATTGCATTGTGCGGTCTGATGTAGAGTAGTTGGCCATGCTGCCAAGTCTCGTCTCAGACGGGTTGAGACCGAGTCCGCCTACTGCTGGCGGACAGGAGATTTGATCTTCCACTACGCGACCTGTTGGACTGAAGGGGCAGACTAATCGTGTGGGGTGGCGACCTAGAGGCAGGTTTCTTTATGGGCGATATGGAGCTTGTCGTGTTCTATTAGGCGACCTAGAGGCAGGTTGCCTGGCGATGTGGCAGTTTGCCTGCTTGCTATGCGACCTACAGGAGTCGGCTGAAGAAGGTAACTCCTGCCGAGCATACAGTTATTTGGCGTTCTGAGAGGACAGGAATGCGAGTCCACTACTTTGTTGGCTAGTAAACACCTATTATAGAGAGAACCATTGTGTGGTCAGCTGATCTAACCGTGCGGCCTGTAGGGGCCGACTGAGGAAGTAGTCCGCGGCCACTGTAGAATAGGCAGCTGTTGTGCGACGCAGACGATCTAACCAGGGAGACTGATGAGTCTGATATTTATAGGGTTTTTCGGACTCATTTGGGCTGGTTTTCTCACTCGTGCACTACATTTCAACCGAATATCAGTTATATTTGCATCGTTCGGTCATGGACCATTTTGTGCACTGTTTTGGCCCGTGAGTGTGCAATTACACATTCTATATTGGGGGTATTCACATGACGCTCCCCATGGTTTATTCCTGGTGCTTTCTTAGCTTTATTTTTGTTGCTGGGAGCTTGTGCTCCAGTTGGTTTTGTTGTGCAGGTTGTGCGTTTTTCACAAAGGCGAGAATTCTATTTTAAGGAAAACGTACGGTCATGCGTTTCTTTCATGCACGGTTTATGCTGGATCGTGTGTTTTAGTCAGCTGGAAGAATGTCGAGCCGAGCTTGATGAATTCCGTTGAGCTGAGTTTGATGACCTTCACGCATGGTTGACGCACGGTTTCTTCGAAACTGTGGGCGAAGGTGTTGCACGGATTTCCTGTCGTTTCTTAGTTTTTTTCGTTCTGTAGTTAATTGTGTGAGTTGTTCACGCACGGGCGGCTGCGCTCGTGCGTGAGTAAAACACACGATTCTCCTGTGTGTCCTTGCTTTTCAGCACTCTGTCGCTACCCATGCGATGTCATTCATGCACGGGCGGAAGGACATCGCACGGGTAGCGACAGAGTGCGCGAAGGAAAATGCACGGGTTAATGCTTCTCCTTCCTCGTGTCTATCCTGAAAGTTAATATGGCACGGTTTGCGCACGGCCGTGCGCTAAACCGCGCGTGACCAATTTTTCTGACTTTTCTATTTAAGTTACAGATTTCCTCTTTCCAAGGATACAGCTCCGCCATTTCCGCTCATCTGAGCGGGAAAACTCGCTTCCAGCCGTCATTTTCTCTATCCTCCTTGGAGAGTTGATTCGGCTACCATTTCTCCTCAGAAAGCTTGCAATAGTTGCGTCTCCGACCACCTTCATCTTCTCCGACCTACAAGCTACCATCCAAGCTCATTGTTGTTGCACTTGCAGAGTTCTTCGGTCAGAACTACCCCAGCGATCATTCACGAAGAAGATGGGATATGCAAAGGAATTGACAGCCCTTCTTGGTTCCCGGACGTCATCCGAAGACCGAGCCCGGACAAGGTTTGACAACCCTTGAATCCGGCCGTGAATCTCGAAAATCCTTCGTGCGCTCGGTTATGTTTCTCCACCTCTTCTTGTGGTTACTTCATTTTGAACTTGTGATAGTGAGATTGTTGCTTGAGAACAATGTTTTGCTTAAGGTTTCAGCATTTCTTTTTATTGTTATGTCTTAATCACTGCTTGTGTTATTAATCTTGAGTTTTTCCTGCGCTTGTTGTGATTGTGCCATTCTAGCGATTGCTAGGAGCGTGCATTGCGAAGAGGTGATTTCGACCCTCGCTATTTTGTCCATCATCCATACTACTCTCCATAGTAATCCACCTAATCAATGCAGTGACGACGACCCGCAATAGTTTTTGTATTGTTGTTAACTTAAGAATACAAATCAAAAACCCCATTTGGTTACTTTCCCGCTTGCAATCATTTTTCCAATAGCAATACCACACTCCCTATTTGCAGTCCTTGAGAGATGGATATCCGGGGATTAAACTCCTCACTTTTATTACTTGACAACGATCAGTACACTTGCCGAGAGTGCATCATGTTTTTGGCACTGTTGCCGGGGAGTACAACCACTGTGTTCATTTTTCTGTTGGAAAAAACTTGCAAGTGTTTGTCGCTTTGATAGATTTTTATTGTTGTATGACAGATCCTAACCCTGGTAATAGGGGTGAAAATTTGGGAGCTGATCTTGAGACCGTATGAGCGAGGAGAGCTCATGTGCGCGCTGCTGCTGCTGAAGGTAGAATGGAAGACTTGGGCCAAGTAGGAAATGGCCATGGTGATAGAGTTGTTGAGAGTCAGGAGGTGGTCCAACCTCACGTTAGGACGATGCGCGATTTCACTACCCCGACCGCGGGAAGTGTTTATCCAGGATTCAGACCAGCCATTGCCAACAACCATTTTGAGATAAAGCCCGTGATTCTGAATATAATCAGAAATAATACGCAGTATTCTGGTTTGCCGAGTGAGGACCCGTAGCTCCATCTGGCGGAGTTCTCAGAGATTTGCAGCACCTTTAGATATGTTGGAATTTCTGATGAGGTAGTTAAGCTGAAGCAATTCCCATTTTCATTAGGGGACAAGGCTAAGACCTCGCTTCACACAATCGCCCCTGGGACCGCTACCATATGGGAAGCTCTATCCTCTAAGTTTTTAGCCATGTTCCACCCAGTGGACAAAATTGTGAATGCCCGAAGGGAAATTGCTACGTTCCTGTAGCTGGACCAAGAGACGTTGTCTGAGGCATGAGAGCATTTTGCTGACCTGCAGCGCCATTGTCCCCAACATGGCTGGGAGCTGAGGAATCTTGTAGAAATATTCTATTTTGGTGTCGAGCCGAACTACCAGGCTATTATCGACGCAGTTGCCGACGACACAATTATGAATCTTTCTCCTGAAGAGGCTTTGCGGCTTCTTCGAGACACGGCCTCCCATAACACATACTGGACTGCAGGAAGAAATGCCCCTAGGGGGGCGCAAAATCTATTTGATGTTAATGTGGTGATGCAGCAAGCCGAATCAAGCCACCCTATGATGGATGGAAGAAGGATGCTGACCAGATTGACTACTCCTCCGGCTCTGGTTGGGGGCATATCATGCCAGGGATGTGGAAATCCCGGTCACCACGCTTTTGAATGCCCAGCTGAAGAGTCAGTTATGGAACCGACAGGTATAACCTTTGATGAAAGTGTTAATTTTATAAATAGTCAAAACCGCGCTGCATCCTATAATAATACGTATAACCCAAACACGAGAAATCATCTGAATTTCTTGTGGAATCAAAATGCCTCAGGTCAAAGATGGCAGGGAGGCCAACATCAATTTGATGCTTAAGCCTCCAATAGCCAAACGTGACAGCCACAGCCGGGTTATAATCAGAGTGGGCAATGGGCACATAGGAGTGCTCTAGAAGAAATGATGGAAAAGTTTGTTGAGATGCACCAATCTAACATGGCCACTCAAACCGCTTCTATGAGGAACTTATAGACACAGCTGAGGCAACTTGCCCATGTGTTCTCCGAGCATACTAGCGGCGCGCTCCCAAGCGACACAAAAAAGAATCCCCATGAGTAAGGGAAGAGTGCTAGGGAGGCAGAGGAGTGCATTATTAATGAAGTGGCTGTCAAGTGTGAGATTAATGAAATCGAGACGGTAGCCATTTGTGATTCAGGTTCGTCGTCCAAAATTCTTGCTCTGCAAGATGTTGAGAAGCTTATTTTAAATGTCGAGACTAATATCCAAAAATTGCTTGTGCTAGCTGATGGGTCAGTGGTTAAAACTGATGGGGTGATTAAAGAGGTGGAGGTGAAACTTAACGGGGTTGTGGTTGTTACCGACTTCCAGGTGTTGGTACCTATAGGAAGTGATTCAAAGCCTATTCTTGGGGTTCCATTACTGAAAGCCAGTGAAGTGACATTGTTCTTTAATGCAAGCAGCATCACCTTGGCTTCCAAGGTCGATTTGCTGCTATCGCCGTCACTTCCCACTCTAATCCCGGGTGATTCTAAAAAACTGTTGTAGTGAAATGTTTTATAATCTGATGATATATCTCGAGCTGATGGGACAGTTGTTGTGTTGAGTAAGCAAGACCGAGATGTGCAAGTGTTGGGTACATTAAAAACTGTGTACCTGATTTGGAAAATCATCACTTAACTCAATGATATTCATCAATGTGTATTTGATGGGATGTTGAGTTTTGATGTGCAGGTTAAGGAAATGCTAGAAAGGTTTCTAAGTACAAGTGTCGACACTTGTGAAGAAATTATGTCGACACCAGAAGCAGATTGTGTCGACACACAAAAATTCAGTCTACAGCAACTGTGTTGACACACATGACTTGTGTCGACACACTCAAGAATTCTGCCAACAGTAATTGTGTCAACATACAGTACTTGTGTCGACAAACACTAGGATTCTGTCAAACACTAACTATGTCGAGACTAGAAGCTATTGTGTTGACACACAGGACTTGTGACGATACATTCCATATAAGCTGTGTTGAGTAGATAAAGAAGGGCTGTGTCGACATTATGTGCACTGTGTCGACATCATCAAGAATTGTGTCGACACATGTTCTATTTGTGTTGACACATTTGAAGTATTGTCTCGACACATTTCTCCTGAGATAGTGTACAATGAGGTATCAGGTGTCAAGACTGAAGACTTGACACCTATCATAACTAACAAAGTTGTTGCATTTGTCAGAGCTGTCAGAAGGCCGTTATGAACAGGATCAACCGGTAACCTCAGATGGGTCTATATAAAGACCTGTTCTATCATCGAAGAAGAAAGGACTTGACATTTTACTAACAGTTGAAATCTTCAAGTCATCAAGAGAATGCAAAATCTGAACAAGTCTGCAAGAAGATTTCAGATTAAATTCTGATTAGAAGAAGTAAGCTGGATTGAGGATCATCTCCAACTTCATAAGAAGATCAACCTTAC
This sequence comes from Platanthera guangdongensis, assembly GCA_039583875.1. NCBI lineage: Eukaryota > Viridiplantae > Streptophyta > Magnoliopsida > Asparagales > Orchidaceae > Platanthera > Platanthera guangdongensis. Next base: position 64,123,580 of record CM077147.1, read on the forward strand.
TTTGTTCAAATTCAAGAAGCTTTAAAGAAGCTAAGATAGGTTGAATCTTAAGCAATCAAATCATTCAAGAACTGAACAAGAAGCCTTCACCCCTTTCTCTCTTTACCTGGGTGAAGGATTTATCTCTTTTGTAATCAATTTTTCTGTAAAATCTTTTATAGATCAGAGTGTAAGAGAGTTATCTCTCTGAGTTGTAAGTCTATATCTATAAAGGCTGAGGTATGACTGATAGCCTGAGGTAGGGGATTGATTTTTTTGAGCTGTAGGCCTTGTGAAAAAGGCTGAGGTAGGGATGGATCGCCTGAGTTGTAGGAGTGTGGACTCACTCTGAGGTAGGATTCTCTGGAAGAATCTGGGTTGTAGCACTTGGTGAAGTGTGAGCTGTAGGAACCATTTTGGGTTCTAAGTTGTAAGATCTGAGGATCTGAGAAGAAAGAAGGGAGTTAGGCCGAATCTAGTATACTGATAGATAGGTGAAGGGGGAAGTGGATGTACCCATCTCTTGGGGAACCACTATAAATCTGTGTTTATGCTATGATTGGCTGTGCTTCTATTAATTTGTGTTGTGATAGTTGTTGCATAGGTTGTCTACTAGTGACATATATTATCTGCCTTAATAAAAAGAATTGAACATATTCACCCCCTCTAGGTGTTTAGTATATCTTGAAACCAATTCTTTCAAGTGGTATCAGAGCGAGGTTACTCAAGATTAGACTTAACAGTCTGAGTTGATCTATAAGGAAGTTATCAGAAAGTCAAAATGGGTTCAAGTGAAAATCACAAGGAACTTGGATCCATGAAATTACCCATATGTAAAAAGGAAATCTTTGGCATATGGAAACAGAGAGTCAGATTATTTATGGAAGCTTCTGACCCAATAATCTACATCATAGTTAAAGAAGTGCCATTCATTCATATGAACATCTCAATTCTTGATGCCAACCTCAAGACTCCAAAAAGTTACTCTGAAATGACAAAGAATGAGATCATCTTAGCCACTATGGATATGAGAGCACAAAACATAATAGTTAGTGTTATAGATGACTCAACTTTCCAAAAATTGGTTCACTGCAAAACCTCCAAGGAAATGTGGGAGACTTTGATTATCTATATGGAGGGATCAGAAGAAGTAAGAGAGGACAGAAAGTCTATGCTAAATTAAGAATTTGAAAGTTTTAGACAAACCAAAACAGATAGCATAACTGAGTGCTACAAGAAGTTTTTCAGAATAGTTAATAAGCTAATGTCATATGGAAGAGTTTTTAGCACATATGAGCTCAATGATAAGTTTCTTAGATCACTGACCAAGGACTGGGATACCAAGATATATGCCATCAGGGAAGTAGCCAGACTTGCAGACACATCTCCTCCAACCCTATTTGGAAAATTACTTTCATATGAGATGCAACTTATGGAACCCAAAAACTCTTTTAGCAGTGGATCCTACACCATTAATGGCTACCTGCGGTCTTGCGTTTACGCCAACTGTAGTACAGTAGCTGTGCAGCACCTTTTGGCTTGTGCTGTAGCTTTACCGCTATCAATTTGAATAATTTTATCTTGTTGATTGCTAACGTCATCTGCTGTAGACTTAGCCAAAATCAAGCAACATTAGCATAGGAGTTGAGTGAGTGAGCTCCAGTCAATGCCAAAAATACTTAGACAAAATTCTGTTTATCTAGGAATTGACAGCATTGAGTGAGCAAGCCTCACTCAACGTTATTTGCCTTAACCATTTCTGCAGCATTTTCTGCATGTATGGCATTGTGAGCATTAAGTGAGCATACCTCACTCAATGTCATGTGCCTTAACCACATTCTGTAATTTAGGTATTGAGAGAGTTGAGTGAGCATGCCTCAATCAACACTTTCTGCCTTAGCCATTTCTGCTTCTTTAGAATCTTAAGCGTTGAGAGCGTTGAGTGTGTTCAACTCTATCAACCACTTGGCATTGAGTGAGTAATCTTCACTCAACGCCATTTCACTTAGAAATATATTCTGCCTTATGGCGTTTAGAGCTCAGCTTGACAAACTCTGAACTCAGCTCAACGAATAAGTCAAAGCTCATTTCGACGAACTTAGAGCTCAACTCGACGAACTCAGAGCACAGCTCGCTGAAGAGAGAAAGCAATCAATGTATTTGGACTTAGCAGAATTTTTGCGTCAACATGAACACTTCCTTTGAGAATTAGTAAACGCAAATATCACATGGTGTTGAGTGAGCTTGCCTCACTCAATGCTCATGGACTTGGTAATTATTCACATTTATCCTATGACGTTGACTAACTGAGCTATACTCAACGATTATGGAGCTATGGCATTGATTGAATGATCTTCACTCAACGCCTATGGACTTAGCCACTTTTCAGCCCATTTCTTCTTAGGCTTTGACTGTATTAGCTTGTCTCATAGCCTTTTGCTGTATGGCGTTTAGTGAGTTGACTTCAGTCAATGCCTGTGGGCTTGGCCACTTTCTCAGCTTGCCACTTCATGGCTTTGACTGTATAGGCTTCACTCAGCGCTATAAGTTAATTGGCATTGAGTGAATGACCTTCACTCAACGTCTGTGGACTTGGACAGATTTCTGTCTTTCCACATCTTCGGTAAGAGTTTACTCGACATAGCTACTTAGGCTATCTGTCCCATCATTGCTACTAGGACATCCTACAATCATTAAACTTGAGCACAAGTTAGATCACCACATGTGTATACATTTTTTGTTAGGCCTTCTTCAAATCCATGACATTGGGATCAATGGACCCAAAAATCTCGCACTATTTGAAGAAGTCAAAACCTATGCCAATATAAACACTAACACACTTATTCTATATATACAAAATATATTATCACAACATAAATCAGATAAGTCATAGACATAGCAAATGATGAAACAGATAAGTCAAAATCATAGCAACTGATGAGTTTGACAAATCATAAATATAGCAAATGATATTCTATTTAATATATTGGTAATTAATGTTTGTGCAATAATAAAAATGTCACATGCCTTAGCCCTGTAAGCAGAATCTGAAACTTTTCAAGTTTCAGGTTCCCTTATCACAATCCCAGTGACCTTGGATTTCTTAGTTAGTTTGTCTTTTGGCCCATCTATCTTCTTTCCCTTTTTGTCTGCATCATCAGTAGCCTTAGTTGCTTTATCATTTTCACCTTCAAGTTCAGCTTTATCTTTTTGTCTTTGAAAATAGTTGAAGGGCTTGGGGAAGTATTTAGATGGTTCAACAGCATCAAGAGTAAGAAGATTGACCTTTTTGTTCCTCCAGAAAATCCTTCTTTCTGTGTTTGATGAAGCATAATTTAGCTTAGTTTATTAGGGCAAAAATATGTATTTTATCATTTTAGTCATTTGTCTTTTGTATTTTTGGGTTCTTTTTAGTTTATTTTCTCAATTATTATACTAACTTATTTTATTTTCTGTTTTTCAGGATTCTAGGTTTTCAATTGTTACATCCCACAGGTCACGCCCTCCCGGGGCATGTACTTAGGGCGTGCAACCTAAATAGAATGAAGCAATCAGTCTGAAGTCAGATTAAGGAAATGCAGCATATACGCCCTCAGTGACGCCCGTGCACCACCTCCAATGGGCGTGTATCTGAGGCATGTCCCGCCAAGTCCCGAAGAATCACCGCAGCACGACTTTTCCACACTCCACCATCACGCCGCAGCTTACGCGCCCGTCTTAGATGGGCATGTCATCAGGTCGTGTAACCCAACTACGACCCCTGTCACTTCCAAACTTTAATTTTAGCCAGAAACGTCACACTGAATGTGACACGCCCCAGTTACACGCCCTACCCGGGCGTGTAAGCGGTGCGTGTACTTACCGAAAATTTTCTATAAATAGCCCTATGCTCCAAGTGTTTTGGGAGCAGAGGAGAGTCTTTTGAAGAGCTATTGAGAGTTTATTTCAGAGTATTTTAGCTTAATGTTTTCCTTTTTTAATGTTCTTACAATCTTTCTTATTGTACTTGTAATCTTCTTAGAAACCTTATTTGTAATGTCCTTATTTCCTCTTTGTTATTGCTGTTGAAGAAGAAATAAAATAATTTACTATTCCCTCTCTCTCTCCCCCTTCTTTTTATGCATATTTTCAATATATTTATCTTTCTCTACATCAATGAGTAACTAAATCCTCCTATTACTCAATATTGACAATCCGAGGTTGAGTTGATTAAGTTATAATACTTTAGTTTACTTTCTCTTTTTAAGGCTTAGGCCTTCGATTTACATTTGAAATATTATGTTTTGAATTATATCATCGATATATAATCTCCATCTATGGTGTTCACTCTTAGCTAGCCGAAAGGCTCATAGTTTGAAGTGAACACTCAAAAGTAAAGAGAGTTGTATGCACCCCTCGAGAGAGGTTGATGTAAATCTCCTGGATTGGAGTGAAATCCAATAGAAGGGTTCATTACTTAAAGCGAGTTTTAGGTATTCAAATATGGAGGAGAGTTCGGTCTGTTTTTCCAAACTGCAGTTGGGCACATCTTCGAGAAAAGCGTGTTCAAGCTTTGGGAACCCCCACGGTAAAGACTTCTAGCTTATTAAGTTTTAGTTTATTATTGTATCTTTGATTAACTTATGCCGAGGTGATTCATGATCGAGTACTATCCCTTAACCATAGTTCAACCCCTTTCTTTTTGATCATTAGTAGTAGTCTTTCTTAATAGTTGCAATTAATTCCCTTTTTCCAATTTAGCAAATCCCAAATCCTTCGATAAAATAATAACAATTTGTGTTAGTTTAAGTACTCAACGGTTCCCGGATCTAAATACGACACTTGTGTCCCCTTGCTACAATTCGATAGGTATACTTGCCTTCATCAAATTGCTAGTTCGGATTTCTTTTCAAAACAAATTTGTAGAGACCAGTGTCCATCTTTTCCATCTTGTCCCATTCGGTTTTGCTATACCATTTTCCTCTATCTAATGTCTTATTCTGGACCTGATCCCAAGAAAGAAAGATGATAGATCTGGACTTTGGTCTCCATTGCTCAAAATCAGGACTTTTCTCCATTTCTTCTCTGTACTTTCTCTTCCTCATCCTGACTTCCTCTTCAGTTTCAGCAGTCCTTTCTTTTGTCTGTAGTGTCTGGTCTACAGTGGGGCTGAAGGAGGGAATTTGTGTAGCAGTGGAATGTACTCCCCACTGAATATCAGCACTATCATAATCTTCTATATGCAACACATACTCTTGATTATCTTGAGCAGGTTCTCTGTTTAAAGTCTCTAGCACTTGGGCAGGCATCATTGGGATATTGTCATATTGCACTAGCTCTAATCCCAATGAGCCTCTCACCACATTTGTTGCCCAGATCATATTTTCTGTGTTAGTCCTAATGACTTCTCTCTCCCCCTTTTTGAATTCTTCAATAACTTCAATGGTCTGGGAGCCGCAAGCCTTGCTTGTTTCTTTTTCCGGGTAGTTTACTCCAGTAGTGATATGATTTTTGACTTCCAACATGTGGTCATCAAGTATTTTGGTGCAAGCATCCATCTTTGTGAAGATTTCAGTGTTCTATTCACTTCTCAGAATTTTATCATTTTCATGGATTGTCACAATATTCTTGGCCTGAATCTTTTGAATTTCTATGATAACATCAATGTTCTGGCCTGACACATCTAGCTTTTCCATGGTGAAGTCTACAGTTGGAACATCTCTTTTAAATAATTTGATTGTTTCCCCTTTAAGCATGTTTACATCAAATCTAATTGACTTGATTTTTGTTGCTAGATCATTTCTGATATCTTTCAGAGGTTCATCCACATAATTTTCTAAAGCTCTCCTCTATTCATCCAGCAAACCCTTTAGATGGGCTTGGAATGTTGGTGGTATTTGATCTATTCTTGCAGATGTGCCTTCAACTACAGCTTCATGTAATGGTTTGCTCCCTGATCTTTGAGCAGTGTCACTCTTAAACTGTTCATTTTCTGGATGTGATGAGGAGTGTGCTTTCTCATGACTGTATTCCTCTTTATCAGATTCTAAGGAAAGTAAATCATGTACTTCATGAGCAGGGAGATCAGATGGAATATCTCCCTCAACCTCTGTCATGCCTTTATTTGCATGTAGGTCAGCAGCAACTGTAATGGCCTACCCAGCCCCACACTTGCAAGGATGTTTGCCGACACCCCCAGCACCATGCTCGAAACAGTTCAGCCTAACCAGGTCTGCAGACCATCCACCCCAACCCCTCTCCATCCACAGCAGGGTTGTTGAGGCCGGGGATCGAACCCGAGACTGTTGATATTTGTGAAGTGGAAGTGGATGATGGGCAGGCCGGGCAGAATGAGAGGCATGTGCCGACTGAGTACGTGGCCTAGGTAGACTGCTGGTTGCTGCCTGGGTGGTGGTTGTCTTGGTGGCTTGGCTGATTGAGCAGCCTGTGCGGCCTGAGTGCCCTGGTGTGCGGCCTGAGCGATCTTCTGTGCGGCCTGGTTGGCCTATGGCCAAGGATGGTGGGCTTCTTGTGAAGCAGCCTAAGCGGACTGCGGTTTGCGGGTTGTTGGCAGTGCTTGTTGATCAGCGGCCTTATGGTTTTGCAAGCTCTTGTGTAGCCAGGTGGGCTGGAGATTGAATCCGCGGGAGGCTTTGCGGATTGGTTGAGTCCACGGTGTCCTCTGTTGCGGGCTGGCCTTGGAGATCAGCTGTGGCCCTTGCCGAGCACTCCAGTGTTGCAGCGGGTGTTAGCTGGTATGGAGTACTGCGCGGACTGGTGTCGGAGTCTGGCAGTTGGCCATTTGTCTGGGTAGCTGTGCGAGTGTAGCTTGCAGACTCTGCCTTAACTTGGTGGAATTAGCGATCTGCTTTGAGTGTGGGCAACATGTGCCTTGTCCGCCAAGCTCGCGCTAGGCCCTTTGGTTTTACTGGACTTGGTCACATTTTGTGACAAGTCTATTGTGTCCGCAGTATCCGCCAAGTCCGCTGTTGACCGGGCGGACTGCCTTTTGGTCGTGGACTTGTGGTGGATGGAGGATTTGGTCTTGTACTGTGCAGACTGCCTCTTTCGTGTGCGGACTGTTGCTGAAGGGGTTGTGGCTCTTCATATGTGATGATGTTTGTGGACTGTGCGGACTGTGCGGACTATACCTTGTCCGCAGATTGTGGGCGGAATGGTGCATGTCCGCCTAGTTGTGAACATTTTTGTCTTGCTCCTGGCGGTTTTTTCTTGGAATCTGGCTAAGTCCTTGCAGGCTCAATGGACGGGTCTTTACTAGTGTGCGAGCTGGGGTGGTGACTCTATTCACTAGGGTGGTGACCACACTCCTCACCTCGCCTATAAATATACTGCCTGACAGGTCTACAGTAACTGAGTGAACAGTAAGTGGGGCTTTGCTATTATTGCGGTCTGAGTTTTTTCTGTCCGCGCGGGTTGAGTTGAGCTGACGGTTTGCTGTGTGCAGGTCGCGCGACTAGCTGCCAGGAGCCAGGAGTTTGGCTGTGACTTCGGTCAAGTGCTGTGAAGGGTGCGGTCTCTGCGGTCTCAGCAGGACGTTTCTGCAGCTTGTCAGTTCTCTACTTCAACATTTCCAAGTTCCAATAACCTGTCCGCCGTTCTCAAGCTGGTAGGTGTCCTGTTCTTCAGTTCTTCAGCAGTCAGCGAATAACAGTGTGTCTGTGCGACCTCGCGGTCACGGCGGACTCCGTGCTTATTCAAGATGTAGCATCTTCAGCTCGGGCAGCTGCGGCGACCTTGGCGGACTGGGCGGTCTCGGCGGTCTCCTGTACTGTTTGCCCGGCTTGTATTGTGCCTTCTATTTGTAGCTTGTGTACTAGCGAAATAATGTCTTGCTATGTATACCTCGCCTTGTAAAGAAGTGTGAATGAATATAAGATCTTCTTGTTCTTCCATTTGTTTTTGGTGTTAAGCTTGCTCTTTGGGCTTCCGCATGATCAAGGTGTTAACTGGATAGTCCTGAGATTATTAATTTGGCTTTAGGCTATCTTACTGACTACTTTGAGAAAATTCAACATGGTATCAGAGCGAGGTTCAGTTGCTTGAGCGGTGATCAACAGTTATTGTTTCTCTGTTATTGCTCTGTGCTTCTGGAAGCTTAACCAAAGGTGGTTGTAATGGAAGTAAGCTACGCAAGAGTTCTTGGCATTGAAATCCTAATGCCGACTAACTTTAAGAAGTGGAAGTCGTACATGAAGAGTTACCTTCTAGGTGAGCAGCTATTGGAAGTCATTGGTGGTGACAACATCAAGAAGTGACTGTTGCGTTTGGTACTGTTGAGCAGGTGAGGCTCTGGAGAAAAACAAATGCAAAGGCAGAGTTTGTTCTCAAGAGGGCAGTGTCACCAGAACTGTTTGATCACATCATTGGATGTGAGTCTACTGCTGATTTGTGCACAACTATTGATGAGTTGTTCAATCGGAAGAATGTAGCTAGACTTTAGTTTCTGGAGAATGAGTTGGCTAGAACAACTCAAGGAGACCTTACCATCTCAAAGTTCTTTCTGAAGATGAAAAGGCACATAATGTGCGGCTTGCGGAAGGAGAATGTCGCCTTTGTGATATCTATTCAAGGCTGGGCTACTCAGCCCTCTCTGCTGGAGCTTGAGAACCTGCTTGCTTTGGAGGAAAGTTTGTCAAGGAAGATGGCTGGAGTCAATATTAATCAGGAAGGCAGTGAAGCTCTCTTCTCAGGCAATAAGAAGAAGGGATGGGAAGGGAAGAAGAAGAAGACTGTTGCTGAAAATGAGCCTTCAACTTCTTATGAACCAGAGAGGAGCGCTGCTCCTAAGAAAGATTGGAAGAAGAACTTGAAGCGCTACAAGTGTCATCAGCGGGGACACTTCAAGCATGACTGCAAGGTCAAACTACAGCGAGGAAGATGGATGGGCGGAGCTTTTATGACGGGCACTTGTGTCCGTGCCTTGTCCGCTGTCGACTTCAACGACGATTGGATCATGGACTCCGGGTGTGGTCATCACCTCACCGGAGAAAAGCTGAAGTTCTCTTCCTTGCAAGCTTACTCAGGTAATGAAGCTATCATAATTGCTGATAATACTATTAATGTACTATAGAAGGAGGGGGTTGTCTCTTTGGGTATTGATAAGCGGCCACTCACGTTAACGAGAGTGTATCACGTACCAGGCATGAAGAAGAACCTCTTCTCCGTGACCAAGACGATAGACGCGGGTTATCACGTTCTGTTTGGGACAACAGAAGTGAAGTTCCTTCGCAACGTATCAACAGTTAAGGCTTATGTTGCTCATGTTGGGAGGAGATTTAAGAGCTTATTTGTTCTTGCAACTAACTCTTATGTTGCTCGGATGAGAGCAAATGATAGTGATGCTATATGGAATGAAAGGCTAGGGCATGTAGGAATGGATAAGCTGAAGGCTATGGCTAAAAGAAGCCATGTAAGAGGCTTGCCTAAGCTATCTTCATTTGGTGACAGTCACGTTTACGTGGGATGTCAGTACGGCAAGGCTCATCGCCTTCCGTTTAATAAATCACAAACGAGGAGCAAGAGAACATTGAAGTGTATCCATGGAGACTTGATGGGACCAACCGCCACTGCTAGCCTTGGTGAAAGCAGATACATGCTTGTGCTGATTGATGACTACTCAAGATAAACTTGGGTTTATTTCTTGAAAGAGAAGTCTGAAACCTTCCGTTTGTTTGTGTAGTTCAAGGAGTTGGTGGAGGGCCGGCTTGGTTTGCGAATCAAGAAGCTTAGAACAGACAACTATTGTGAGTTTGTCTCCTCCGAATTTTCTAACTTCTGCAGGAAGCACGGGATCCACAGAGAGCTTACTTGTGCTCACACACCACAAAAAAATGGAGTAGCGGAGCGGAAGATCCGTCATCTGACGGAGACTTGCAAATGCTGGCTTCTTGCGAAAGATATTCCTAGGTCCTTTTGGGCAGAGGGGATTTCTTGTGCTTCTTATGTCATCAATCGGATACCGCTCAGCCTGATCAACATGAATACTCCTTTTGAGCTGTTGCTGAAGGAGAAGCCTAGTGTGGAACACATTCGGGTGTTTGGATCAACTTGCTATGTGCATGTCCCGGATGCTTCATGGACAAAGCTTGATGCAAAGGCAAGGAAGCTTGTGTTTGTTGGCTATGATGAGCGAAAGAAGGGATGAAAATGCATGGATCCTTTGACGAAAAAGTTTGTTATGTCAAGAGATGTTGTCTTTGATGAACTGATGTCGTATGGAGGAGGCTCGGTTGAGATTTCAGAAAGTAAGGTTGATGAAGAGCAGAAGGTGGCTGCTGAATTTATGGAAGAGGAGCTTGCCGTTTCACCAGTAGCTCCTATTGCTTAAAGTTCTGGTGCTGAGACTTCTGGCTCAGGAAGCAGGGGGAGCGTTGCTCAAAGCTTGCCTGAAGCGGGATCTAAGCCTGAAGGAGCAACAGAGGCAGTGAGAAAGGAGAAACCTCTTCGGAGATCGAAGAGGGTTGTGAAGCCACCAGCTCGGTACTGTGATGGGAATGCAATGAGTTTTGTCTCCTGCTTCTTTGTAGGTCTTCTGGATGAGCGAGAGCCTGCAAACATCAATGAGGCCATTGGAGTTAAGGAGTGGGATGATTCCATGAATGAAGAGGTTGCTGCTCTCAAGAAGAATGAAACCTGGGACCTTGTGCCCAAGGTTGATGGCATTACTCCAGTGACTTGCAAGTGGGTGTATAAGTTGAAGAAGAAGGCTGATGGGAGCATTGATAGGTTCAAAGCTCGCCTGGTTGCTCAAGGATTATCACAGAAGTATGCAGAAGACTATGAGGAGACATTTAGTCCGGTTGCAAAGATGAGTTTGGTTAGAGTGGTGATCGCCTTAACTGCTTGCAAGTGATGGAGGATGTGGCATCTTGATATAAAGAATGATTTTCTTTACAGAGAGATTGACAAGGACATCTTCATGGATCAACCACTTGGATTTGTTTCTGAAGTTCATTTGAACTATGTCTGCAAGCTCAGGAAGGCTCTCTACGGGTTGAAGCAAGCTCCTAGAGCTTGGTATGGAAAGATAACAGAGTATCTTCAATTCTAAGGTTATCTTGCTTCCAACTCAGATTCTAGCTTGTTCGTCATGAAGAAGGGGGAGCTTCTAGTGTTGGTCCTGCTGTATGTGGATGATATGATCATTACAGGGAATTCGGAGGAGAAAGTAGCGAGGCTCAGGGCTGAGCTTGCTATATGCTTCAAGATGAAAGACTTGGGAGAGCTTCATCACTTTCTCGGTCTTGAAGTGGAGAGGAAAGAGTGTAGGATTCTCATCTGCTAGAAGGGATATGCGGATCGCATTGTAAGTCTATTTGGCTTTGGCGAAGGGAATAGTTGCTCTACTCAACTGGAACATGGGCTGAAGATTCAACGAGATGAAGGAAGGATTCTTCCTGATCCCTTGGTGTTCAGGGCTCTTATAGGGAGCTTGATCTACTTGACGATTACAAGGCCAGACATTGCTTATGCTGTTGGTCGAGTAAGTTGGTTTAAAGCTGAACTAAGGAAGTCTTATCTAATAGTGGCAAGGAATATTTCGAAGTATGTCAAGACACCTTCTGATATGGGACTCCTCTATAGTAGAGATCCGAACTTTGCTTTGCTTGGGTATACGGATGCTGGTTATGGTGGTGTCTCAGATGATCGTAGATCAACTTCGGGTTATGTGTTCACTTGTGGATCATCTTGTATTTCGTGGTGTAGCAAGAAGCATGATTCTGTGTCTGTGTCTACTACGGAAGCTGAGTATAAGGATTTATCCTTAGCTGCTCGGGAATCCATCTGGTTGCGGAGGCTTGTATAGGATGTTCATGAAGAAGTGCAAGGGGCTACTTTACTCGGGGTGATAATGAGAGTGCTCTCAAACTGGTAAACAATCCAGTGTGCCACGCAAGGACCAAGCATATTGAGATCGAGCACCACTTCATATGGGAGAAGGTGTTGGAGGGATCTCTTCTAGTCGGGTATGTTCGGAGTGAAGATAATCTTCCTGACATCTTCACGAAGAAGCTGTCGAAGGGGCCATTTCAGCAGTTACGAAGCTTGCTGGTCTTGATCACTACTTCTCACTTCAAGGGGGAGTGTTGAAAGTTGTGAAGTGCAAGTGGATGATGGGCAGGCTGGGCGGACTGAGCAGCCTGTGCGGACTGAGTTTGCAGCCTGTGCGGACTGCTGGTTGCAGCCTGAGTGGTGGATGTCTTGGTGGCTTGGCTGATTGAGTAGCCTGTGCGGCCTGAGTGGCCTAATGTGCGGCCTGAGCGGTCTGCTGTGCAGCCTAGTTGTCCTATGGCCAAGGATGGTGTGCTTCTTGTGAAGCGGCCTGAGCGGACTGCGGTTTGCGGGCTGTTGGCAATGCTTATTGATCATCAGCCTTGTGGTTTTGTAAGCTCTTGTGTAGCCAGGCGGGCTGGAGATGGAATCCGCGGGAGGCTTTGCGGACTAGTTGAGTCTGCGGTGTCCGCTGTTGTGGGCTGTCCTTGGAGATCGGCTGTGGCCCTTGCTGAGCTCTCCGCTATTGCAGCGGGTGTTATCTACTGTGGAGGACTGCGCAAACAGGTGTCGGAGTCCGGCAGTTGGCCGTTTGTCTGGGCAGCTGTGCGAGTATAGCTTGCGGACTATGCCTTACCTTGGTGGAATTGGCGATCTGCTTTGAGTGTGGGCAACCTGGGCCTTGTCCTCCGAGCACGCGCTAGGCCCTTTGGTGTTACTGGACTTGGTCATATTCTGTGACAAGTTCAGTCTTTCCGCAGTATCCGCCAAGTTCGCTGTTGACCGGGCAAACTGCCTTTTGTTCGTGGACTTGTGGGGAATGGAGGCTTTGGTCTTGTACTGTGCAGAATGCCTCTTTTGTGTGCGGACTGTTGCTGAAGGGTTTGTGGCTGTCCATGTGTGATGATGTTTGCGGACTATGCGGACTGTGCGGACTATACCTTGTCCGCATAGTATGGGCGGACTGGTGTATATCCGCCTAGTTATGAATATCTGTGTCTTGCTCCTAGCGGTTTTTTCTTGGAATCCGGCTAAGTCATTGCGGACTCAGCGGACGGATCTTTGCTAGTGCGCGAGCTGGGGTGGTGACGCTATTCACTAGGGTGGTGACCACACTCCTCACCTAACCTATAAATATACCCCCCGACACGTCAACAGTAACTTAGTGAACAGTAAGTTGGGCTTGGGCGATTGTTGCGGTCTGAGTTTTTTTTGTCTGTACGGGTTGAGTGAAGCTGACAGTTTGCTGTGTACAGGTCGCGCGACTAGCTTCCAGGAGCCAGGAGTTTGGCTGTGACTTCGGTCAAGTGCTGTGAAGGGTGCGGTCTCTGCGGTCTCAGCAGGTCACTTCTGCGGCTTGTCAGTTCTCTGCTTTAACATTTCGAAGTTCCAATAACCTGTTCGCTTGTCTTAGGTGGGTAGGCGGCATGTTCTTCAGTTCTTCAGTAGTCAACGAATAACGGTGTGTCCGCATGACCTCGCGGTCTCAGCGGACTCCGTGCTTTATTCGGCGTGTAGCAGCTTCAGCTCGGGCGGCTTCGGTGACCTTGGCGGACTGGGCGGTCTCAGCGGTCTCCAGTGCTGTCTACCCGGCTTGTGTTGTGCTTTCTATTTATAGCTTATGTACTAACGAAATCATGTTTCGCTATGTATACCTCGCCTTGTAAAGAAGTGTGAATGAATATAAGACCTGCTTGTTCTTCCATTTGTGTTTGGTGTTAAGCTTGCTCTTTGGGCTTCCGCATGATCAAGATGTTAACTGGATAGTCCTGAGAATATTAATTTGGCTTTAGGCTATCTTGCTGACCACTTTGAGAAAATTTAATAGGAAGATCAGATGGAATATCCCCCTCAACCTCTGTCATGCCTTTATTTGCATGTAGGTCAACAATAGCTGTAACGGACTCCCCAGCACCACGCTCGCAAGGATAGCCGCCGGCACCCCCAACATGACGATTGAAAGGGTTCAGCCTAACCATGTCTGCAGACCATGCACCCCAACCCCTCTCCATCCACAGGCGTGTTGTTGAGGCCGGGGATCGAACCTGAGACCTCCTTGATAATGAGTTTTCAAACCACTCCCCATCACCAACTGAGCTGTGTGACACCCCTCAAACAACTAGACCCCCTAGGAGTGGTTTTGTCATGACTATGTCATGACAAAACCCTCGGAAGCCCAAGAAGGCCAAATGAACCTAGGAATGTAGGTGAGATTATTATGGTCTGCAAATAGTAGATTCCTAAACCCTAGTTTAGGATGACCCTGAGGCTTTACCATGACTCTAAGACCCCACCATGGTCTCAATAATCCATTGGGAGTTTCATTAGAGCCCTAAGAGTCCATTGGAGTCAACCTAGTGTGGCCATGTTGACATAGAACCACCCTAGGACTAAATTGGGCAAGGTGCCCTAACTAAGGGCAGTGTGCCCTAGTAAAGCCAACCAACCCAACCAGGGTCTTCCTAGACCCAAAGTGGGGTCGAAGGGTCACTAAGGACCCATGGAGGGCATTCAAAGTGGTTAAGTTGACCAAAGTCAACTCTAACCCTAAATGGGTCATACTGACTAATATAGGGTCAACTGACCTTCCCTTAGCCAAGTGGATCCCACTCATGTCCTCCTAACCCTAGGGAGAGGTCAATGGGTCACCTAGTACCCATAGTGGTCAACTCTAGAACCTAAGTTGACCCAAGTCAACCTTAGCCCTAAAAAAGTCAAAGTGCCCTAACTAAAGGCAAGTGACCTTCAGAGTGCAAAGTTAACCCTACCAAAATACTTCTAGACTTTAGGAGAGGCCCATGGGTCACCAAGAACCCATTGGGGTTAGCCCTAGTGGCTAATTTGACCAAGGTAACTCTTGGGTGAAAGTGGTCAAATTAGCCTAAATGGCTAACGCAAGCCCAATCCAAGTGGGCTAGGCCTAGGCAAGTGTGGCCCATTGGTATAGGAGGTGGTGAGGTACATTTTGGGCCCACCAAATTCAAAAATGGGTGACTAGGAGAGAGAAAGGGGGAGTTACCCAAATTTGGAGGAGAGAGAAGGTTAAGCTTAATGGCCATCATGGCCATGGAGGCCCCATAACTCCACCTTTTGATGGGGCTTTAACTCCTTGGAGTCAGGGGAGGAGTTTTCAGGAGGTGGTCGGCCAGTGGAGTGGCTCAACGCCTTAAATTTGGTGAAACCGAAAACTCCCCATTAATGGGTTTAATGGTGACCTGAAGAATTGGGGATTTACAAACTTCCTCTCCCCAATTCCTTCATTAGAGACCTTCATGATGGCCCACGAACAGACTCTTATGTGGGTGGTTGGTTCGTTGTGTCGAACGTCGTGGGCTTGCTGAGGGAGGCAAGTGCACCTATCGCAAGTAATACAGAATATTCGGGGGAATATCCAGATCATAAATTTCCCGGGAACGGGTTGATTATCCCTACTGCTCCGAAAGCACTATTATTTTACCGAAATAGTAAGTTGTTGATTTTAACTAAAATAGGATGAAAATAGATTAAGATTAAAGTCGATGAAGAGATAACACTCGGTATCGAGTTACCCTAGGATTAAAAATAGATTTGAATAACTAGAGATCTAAAGTTTCAATTTAATTAATGCGGAAACTTGGTCGTGTATGTTCCAAAATAATGAGCTCACCTATCTTTAGGAATATCGCTCACCTGGACATTAAGGCTATTTGACTGGGCTCTCGTCCGATGAAGGATTCCTCTTAATGCCCATAGTATGCTAAGAAACCCACTATTGGGTAGGGAACCCAATCCGGTAGAGTTAGCGTGCCTCCTCTCTCGAGACTTAGTGCGGAACTCTATTTACCCAGGGGTGATCAGTCCATACGCATGGCCTCTCGGCTAACTAGCGTATGAATAACGGAAATAGAGCCAACAAATCGATATGTGGTTCTACGGGTCGTTAACCTTGGGTAATCCTTAAGTTTTTTAATTAAATAGAAAAATGAGACGTTTAGTTATTCAAAACATTTTTTATATCCCAAAGCTCTTCGATACCAAGGGATAAAAGCGATTAGCCACTCATTAGAGGGGGATAGCTTATGAGTTTGGTTAGGGGAGCGTTCTAAACTATTCGCTGAAGGGTTATAAAGAGAATAAGAAGAAAAGCAAGATAACCTAATATTAGAAACGTTACTACAAATAAAAACACTTGCACTCATCCAAACACATAATAAAGAGACAAAAATAAAACTAAGTTACCAGTAAGAGAAAATTGCATAAATGAAATTGCAAGTCCCACTCAAACAAGTGGGCGGGAAATAAAAGCTGAAAATTTGCAAGTCCTACTTGGACGAGTAGGACTGAAATGAAAACGAGTCCTACACAATCGAGTAGGACAAAATAAATGCACACACACAAGCACACTTGCATAATTGAAATACACACACTCACTTACATAATTGAAATACACACACACACACACACATCCTACTCAAATGAGTAGGCGAAAAATAAAGGCATGCCATTTAACTCTTAACGAGCAGGCAAAAATAAATGCGAGTACAAATACTACTCAAATGAGTAGGCGAGAAATACAGTCCGACCATTTAACTCCTAGCGAGTAGGAGGAAGATAAAAACCTGCCATTTAACTCAAATGAGTAGGCGAAAAATTATAAGTCCTACTCAAACGAGTAGGCGGGAAATGAAGTCCGGCCATTTAACTCCTAACGAGTAGGCAGAAGATAGATACAACAAGTCCTACTCAAATAAAGTCCAGCCATTTAACTCAAATGTGTAGGCGAAAATAGAAACACACACACACACTTGCTGAAATTAAAACACACACTTGCATTAATAAAAACACACACACACACACACACACACGACAGAAAATGAAATACTCACACTGATGAAAGTAAATACTCACACTTGCAAATTCTACTCAAATGAGTAGGTGAAAAATTAAAGACACGCCATTTAACTCTTAACGAGTAGGCAGAAATAAATGTGCACATGCACACACTCTATGTAATTGGAGAAAGCAATAAAACTTATCTCATACATGCACGCATGTAGATGAAAAAATTAAGAAAAACAAAGTTATCGAAAAATTAAAACAACTGCATTTCTACCGCTAGAATGCCGTAGAAATGGATAAAAAGATAAAATAAAAATTGTTTGATCAAAGAGTTTTCAAATTAAAGCGAGAAAAGCAAGTGCCTGAAAAATTAAAACATTTACTTTTTTACCTTTAGTTTTTGATAGAAATGCATAAAAAGTGGAAATAAAAATTGTTTGAGCAAAAATCTTTTTAAGTAATTGCAAAAAATCAAAGTTGTTGAAAAATTAAAATAACGCATTATACATTCTTATAGCTTTGTAAAACAGTTTAAAAAGTGGAAGAAAGCTAAAAAGAAGCAACAATTTTATAATCAAAATAAAGAAAATAAAGAAAAATCTAAGTTAAGAGAAATGAAAATCACCTTTTTTATTATTTTATAAGTTCATAAGAACTAATTTGGAAGCATAAAAATCCGGAGTCTAACCAATTCTAAAGAGTATGATAAGGAAAATGTCAATAATAACGGCTAGAAATTGGGACATAAATGAAGGTAAAACAAAAAGTTTTTCTTTTTAAAACATAACTTTCGCACTTTTAACTCATACACGCACACACGCAATATGAAAATGAAAGCATAAATACATAAGATTGATGAAAAGGAGGCTTTTAGAGACATTTCAGAGCATGTAAGGATGAAATACTAACAATTTTTATTACAAAAGAAGTCGGTTACAAGAGATTAAACAAACAAACTTAAAAAGGAGCGGGGGGGGGGGGGGGGGGGGGTCCTTACATAGCAGTAAACAAGCTCCAAACAGCAGCACTTGTCCACAACATTGTTCAAAATTTTGGAACCCTTAACTTATACAGCAGCTGACCTTTTATCGGCAAAAGTTTCCAAGTACACGCCCTCTGACACAAGCGTATCAGGGGGCGTGTCACTACTATTCAAATGGCAGCTGGTGATTCGACTAGAGATATGTCTTTGCGGCTGAAAACGTGGCGGTCACGCCCCATATCACGGGCGTGACATTGGGGGTGTCAGGGAGGTTGAACTGGGCGCCATCTGCGTCGAAAGTCGCCAGCGGCAGTTTG
Source organism: Platanthera guangdongensis (assembly GCA_039583875.1). Classification (NCBI taxonomy): domain Eukaryota; kingdom Viridiplantae; phylum Streptophyta; class Magnoliopsida; order Asparagales; family Orchidaceae; genus Platanthera; species Platanthera guangdongensis. The sequence continues at coordinate 64,141,667 of CM077147.1, forward strand.
TCGGGCAAGTTGAGGAGTCACGCCCTCTGACACGGGCATGACGTCGGGCGTGTCGGGTTGGGTCGACTAATGTCGAGCGAAAAATAGTCGAGCGGGATGGACACGGGGCATATCATTCGACACGGGCGTGTGGTCGGGCTTGCCCATCAATTTCTTCAAAAAATTGTTGATCTCCATGGGTTTGACGTGTCACGCCTTGGTTACGGGCGTGACCCAAAGTACACTAGCGTGATATTACTGTTTTTTGCCGAATTTTGGATTTTTTCCGAAAAATAAAATATAATAAGTTAGCCAAATATTTACAATAAAAGTACCATTTTATTAAAGAAATTTAACATAAAACAACAAAAGAAAATGGAAACTACTTAAATAATGTACATAAAAATAGGTATATTTACAACTTATTAAATAATCACATACTTAAGCTTTTGCTATTCCAGAGCAAAAGTTTGAGGTGAACTTATAAGAAATAGAAAAAACTCTAAGTTTAGCTACAACTTAATTAATTATAAGAGACATCTAAATAAATATATGGGGTGTAAGTGTTAAGTCCTAAAATTATATAGATGTTTTAAATAGCGCAAAACTTTTGGCCAAAAGACTTCTTGAAGTAATCAAATAGAAAACAATAATTATAATGATTATATTAACAAAAATAGTTTGGAATTATATGAACTTTAGTTTATAAGAGTTTTATTGAAAATAATACAATTTACAAATTATGCTCTCAAAATTTTTTTTTTGAATTAATTCTAGATTCGTGAAATTGGCTAAGGGGGTTGATGTTGGTTTATGAAGTAGTTTTGAATTTTGAGATGAGGTAATTTTTTCTCGAACCTCCATTTTTTCTTTTTTTGGAATATTAGGAAAATGAAATCTTATTTTCCTAATATCATTTTTTTCTTCAACTTCATAATAATAAAATTTACCCAATGTATATGTGTGGGAGTAATGAATTTTATCCTCTTACTCCGTAACATATAATCTTTTTAAATTATTGGGTGCCTATGTTTATGGAACGAAATCTTATTGTCATTGACATAGGATCTTTTAAGGATAATCAATTTTATCATGCCAAGTAAGTCATGATAAGTAAGGGGAGAAAAGAAAACTAGTTTTTTAATTTAAATTTTTTTTGAGAACAACCTTAATAAATTGTACGTTCCAATTTTTCAGAAAACTAAAAGTAAACATAATTGAATTCTATAGTCGTTATATTCTAACATAATACACGTGCTTCTATCAATAAGAAATTAGAAGTAGTGCCTAAAACGATTTTGCTATTTTTGATAAAGCATAATGAATTCATTAAAACTTAATCCCGGATATTTAAAATTTTCAATCAATAATTAACAAACGAGTAGCAAATGAAGAATTAATAAAATTCACATATAAATAAACTCAAAACAAGTTTTTTGGATAACAAGAAAATTAAGAAATGAAATATTTGATTTATTTGTTTCAAAATATCTATTTTGAAGTTTTATAGTTTTTATCATCATTTTTTGTGTTTTTAATCTATTATCTCTTTTTTTGTCTGTTTTACTCTTTTTTTTTGAATTTTTGACTTATTGTCTTTTTTTTTGTTTTATGTATTTATACATATACATACTAAAAATTCGAAAAAGATGTATAAAAATTTTTAGATTTTTAAGTTTTGCGAAATTGTTTTTTGATAGAGCTAAAAATAAACATAATTGAATTCTATAGTCGTTATATTCTAACATAATACACGTGCTCCTATCAATGAGAAATTAGAAGTAGTGCCTAAAACGTGTTCGTTATTTTTGACAAAGCATAATGAATTCTTTAAAACTTAACCCCAGATGTTTAAATTTTTCAATCAATAATTAACAAGGGAATTGCAAACAAAGAATTAATAAAATTCACATATAAATAAACTCAAAACAAGATTTTTGGATAGCAAGAAAATTAAGAAATGGAATATTTGATTTAATTGTTTCAAAACATTTTTTTGGAGTTCTATAGTTTTTATCGTCATTTTTTGTGTTTTTAATTTATTATCTATTTTTTTTTGCTCTTTTTTTTGAATTTTTGACTTATTATCTTTTTTTATGTATTTATACATATACATACTAAAAATTGAAAAACAATGTATAAAAATTTTTAGATTTTTAAGTTTTGTGAAAGATGTTTTTGTATTTTCTTTTTATGTTTTGCGAAGAGAAATGTTTTTTTAGTATTTTTGTTTTCAGAACATTTTCATTCTATTTACAAAGATTTGGAGAAAAAGAGAAGTTATTTATAAGAATGAGATTCGAAAAGGAAGGGGGTGGGAGAGAAGATTATTTACAAAAAAATATTTTCAAAGATTTTTACAAAATGAAACTAAATATTTTTGGAATTTTTGTTTTATAATTTTTTTGGAATTTGTGTTTTATAATTTTTAATTTTGTTTTTTTGGAATTTCTGTAATAAAAAGAAAGGAAAAGAATTTTTTTTGGAATTTTCATTTTCAAAATTTTTTGTTTTGTTTTGTTGTTATTAACTTTTTATATATATTTTTAAACTTTTGGAGTGTACAAAGTAAAAGTACAGTGCAGAAAATAGAATTGCGAAAAATAAAGCAAGAAAACACCCTCATACTTAAGTCGAACATTGTCCCCAATGTTGTAACGTAAGTAGGCAGAACAAACATGAAAAGAAATATGTACAAAGAAAAGAAAGAAGGGTGGGGGGGGGGTAGAAGCTTGCCTGAAAGGAGGTGGGAAAGGCCCTAGTTCAGGAACCCTGCATTATTAAAAAAAATAGCAAAGAAAAAGGTAAAGAGATAGAGAAAAAGGTAAACATGGGGTGCCTCCCAGGAGCGCTTTGTTTATAGTCATGTAGCTTGACTATTTTGGCGGTTTATATATCGAGGAGGGTTATGGATTTGAAATTACCGCCCACAGGATCGCCTGCTATGTATAATTTTAAGTGATGACCGTTCACCTTAAACGAGCCTTTTCCGGGTGGGAGACGAGTACGGTCCCATATGGCCAAACCTCTTCAACTTTGAAGGGGCCAGGCCAATGTGATCTAAGTTTCCCGGGGAAAAGTCTAAGTCGTGAATTATATAGAAGGACAAGATCGCACGGAGAAAAATTTTTTTGGGTCTTGATTTTTCGATCGTGGTAAATTTTAGAATGCTCATTATAGAATTTATTGCTCTCGTAAGCGTTTGCACGCCATTCATCGAGCTCGTTTAGTTGCAATTTTCTATTTTGAGTGGCTAAGTTAGCGTCGAGATTTAAAAGTTTTAAAGCCCAAAGTGCGCGATGTTCTAATTCTACGTGGAGATGGCACGCTTTGCCGTAGACTAATCGATACGGCGTACAACTAATTGTGGTTTTGTATGCGGTACGATAAGCCCATAACGCATCGTCGAGTTTGATGGACCAATCTTTTCTATTAATTGAAACAGTTTTCTCTAATATGCGCTTTATCTCTCGATTTACTACCTCTACTTGGCCACTTGTTTGCGGGTGGTAAGGAGTGGCAAGTTTGTGCATGATACCGTATCTAGCTAACGTCTTAGCCATCTGGGTGTTGCAGAAGTGCGTCCCCCTATCGCTTACAATAGCGCGAGGTGTGCCGAAGCGACAAAATTGTTTTTTAAGATATGTAACGACCACTCGCACATTGTTGGTGGGGAGAACTTGCTCTTCCGCCCACCTCGATACGTAGTCGACTGCTACTAAAATATTCATATTTTTGAAAGACGGAGGTAGGGGGCCAACAAAATCTATGCCCCATAAATCGAAGACTTCGCATTCTAAAAACATGTTTTGGGGCATCTCGTCGCAACGAGAGATGTTACCCGACCGTTGATAGCTATCCCATGCATGCACAAAAGTATGAGCGTCGTTGAATAGAGTGGGCCAAAAGAAGCCCGCCTCCACCGCCTTCCACGTAGTCCGGTTGCTTGATAATACCCACCAACTAGACCCTCATGGTAGTGCCTAAGTATTTGCATGCACTCCACACCCGTGACATATCTTCGGACCACTTGGTCCACGCAGATACGAAAAAGAAAAGGGTCCTCCCAAAAGAAATATTTCAAGTCAGAAAAGAATTTCTTCTTTTGCTAGCTTGAAAAGTCTTTTGGGAGCACCCTCGCAACTAAATAGTTCGGAAAATCTGCGATCCAAGGTGGGGAAGATTAACTAGTAGCTATGGCTAGGAGGCGTTCCTCGGGGAATTTGTCATTTATGTCAGATTCGACGAGCGCATCTGCACCAGGATTTTCTAAGCGGGAGAGGTGATCGGCGGCTAAATTCTCTACACCCTTCTTATTCCGAATCTCCAAATCAAATTCTTGCAAGAGGAGGATCCATCGAAGAAGGCGGGGTTTGGCATCCGTTTTTGCTAATAAATATTTTAAGGCGGAGTGGTCGGTAAATATGATAACTTTACATAGCGTCATATATGAGTGAAACTTATCAAAAGCAAAAACGATGGCTAAAAGTCCTTTTTCCATTGTCGTGTAATTTCCTTGTGCGGAAGTGAGCATCTTGATAGCGTAATAAATAAGATGAAAATATTTGTTTATACGTTGGCCAAGAACGGCACCTACGACAATATCACTAGCATCGCACATAATTTAGAACGAAAGGGTCCAATCGGGTGCCACTAAAATGGGTGAATTGATAAGTTTTTGTTTTATAAAATTAAATGCAGACTCGCATTCGTTATCAAAGACAAAATTTGATTCCTTTTCCAAGAGGCGAGTAAGCGACTTTGTTATTTTTGAAAATCTTGAATGAAACGCCTATAAAAGCCCGCGTGGCCTAAGAAACTCCAAATAGATTTAACGTTGGAAGGCGAGTGAAGTTTTTCAATAATTTCAACTTTGGCCTTATCGACCTCCATCCCCTTAGACGAAATCATATAGCCGAGAACCAAACCTTCTTGAACCATAAAGTTACACTTTTCCCAATTTAAAACAAGATGCGTGTCCTATCATTACTGATGGACACGATCTAAATTACGAATACACGACAGGAAAGAGCTTCCGAAAAAAGAGAAGTCATCCATAAAGACTTCCATAATGTCTCCTACCAGCTTGCCAAAGATTGCCACCATACATCTTTGGAATGTAGCTGGCGCATTGCAGAGGCCAAATGGCATTCTTCAGTAGGCGAAGGTGCCAAACGGGCAGGTAAAAGTTGTTTTCTCTTGATCATCAGGGGAAATGGGGATTTGGAAAAACCCTGATAATCCATCAAGAAAACAAAAAATGAATGACCAGACAAACGTTCTAGAATTTGGTCTAAGAAAGGTAGTGGGAAATGATCCTTATGGGTGGCATCATTTAGTTTTCTATAATCGATGCGCACCCGCCAACCCGTAACAGTACGAGTTGGGACGAGTTCATTGTGCTCATTTTCCACTAAGGTAAGACCGCCCTTTTCTGGCACCACGTGAATGGGACTAACCCATGTACTATCCGATATATGATAAATAATCCCCGCATCTAATAATTTAATAATTTCGGCCTTAACAACGTCTTTCATGTTTGGGTTAAGTCGTCGCCGCAGCTGAATGGTTTTGTGGCAATTATCAAGAAGGAAAATTTTATGGGTGCAGAAAAAAGGGTTAATCCCTTTTAGATCAGAAATTTGCAACACAATTGCGTGGCGATGATTACATAAAACTCCCAATAAATCGGAAGTCTCTGAATCGCTCAAATGCGAAGAAATGATAATGGGAAATGTATCATCTTTTCCCAAAAAGGCGTATTTGAGCGAATCGGGTCGGGGTTTGAGTTCAAGGCAGGGTGGTTCTTCTAACGAGGTTTTAATTCGTCTATCTTGCTTACGAATTGGTTCGAAAGGCAAGTCTATAGAGGTATCCTCATCGCATTTAAACTTTTCGAGCGCATAAATATCGTCATTTAAAAAAGTAGACTCAAAAATATCGGAAGAACAATGTCTGGGATAGGTGTCTAAATTATAACAAAAGTCATCCCTTGATGACAGTCTCCTATGGAGGGATTAATAGAGAAAGTAACTTCGTCATCTCCTAACTGAAGGAGGAGACGATCGTTACTTATAGCAATTAATGCGCGGGAGGTGGAGAGAAAAGGGCGACCGAGTATAGTTGGTACATTAGTGTCCTCCTCGATGTCCAAGATGATGAAGTCTATCAGAAAGATAAACTTATCAACTCGGACAAGTACATCCTCCAATACCCTGATGGGAAACTTAACCTAGCGATCTGCTAGTTAGATTCACATTCTAGTACGGGCCGGAGTGCCCAAACCTAATTTTTGAAAGAGCGAGAATGACATTAAATTAATGCTCGCGCCTAAATCTGCAAGAGCGTATTTTACTAATATATTGCCAAAAAGGCACGAGATGGAGAACCTTCCCGGGTCATTTCGTTTAAGGGGAAATTTATTAGTAAGAGCCGCTGAGCAGTCAGCATTCAGATAAATATGTGGAATATTTTCTAATTTTTGTTTATTAGAAAGAAGTTGTTTTAAATATTTCGCATATTTAGGCATCTGCGAGATTGCTTCGCAGACTGGAACATTAATATGAATTTGTTTTAATAATGAACTAAATTTTTCATACTGCACGTCCTGACGCTCACTACCGAGCTTGTGTGGATACGGCTAGGGCGCTTTAATAATTTTTTCATTTAAAATTTGTAAAGGCGGCGTAATCGAAGAAGGGGGAAGAGGGGGTCGGAGGTGAAATATGTACCTGCTGATTGATCTGTTTTGGATCGATCACCTCCTTTTTGCTACGGAGGGTTATAGCGTTGATATTCTCCTGTGGATTGGGCTCCGTGTTTCCCGGTAGTGCCCCGAGTGCGCGCTCGGACATAATTCGCGCTAGCTGTCCAACCTGGAGTTCTAAGTTTTTTAGCGATCCGGTGATGTTCCGAATATTTGACTCATTAGAAGCTATATATTTAGAAAAATTCTCCTCCATCGGGGAGGGTTTTGGAAGAGGGGGAGGCGGTAGAAATCCGGGCGCAAAAGAAGTTGGCGGGCGTTGCACATTATTCAGGTTGCTCCATGAGAAGTTGGGGTGGTTCCTCCAACCCGGATTATAGTTATTGCTATAAGGGTTGTTGTTGGGGTTGAAGGAAGGTCGCCCAGCATTTCCCATGTAGTCCACGAATTCATTGACTATGCCGACATTAGGGGGAATCGCCCAAGGCGGAGTGGTGGAGGCAGCAGACATCTCCGCCACCTGCTTTGTCAGCCTTTCAACTTGAAGGGCTAACTGGGCAATGGCATCCACTTCGAAGAGGTCGGCCGCCTGCTTGGGACGTCCCCTCGGGACGTTCCATTGGCAGGCATTCATAGCCATCTCTTCAATAAGAGCTTGGGCAGCCTCGAGGGTCCAATTATTCAAGGTACCACCGGCAGCCACGTCAATCATTTGACGCGTCTGATAGTTAAGCCCATTGTAAAAGATTTGGACCTGCAACCACGCAGGCAGCGCATGGTGCAGACACTTGCGGAGGAATTCTTTAAAGCACTCCCAAGTATCAAATAGAGACTCGGAATCATTCTTCATGAACGAAGAAATGTCCACCCATAAGTTTGAAGTCTTGGCGGGCGAAAAATACTTCGTTAAGAAACGTTACGCAAGATTGGCCCATGTGGTGATACATCCTCATGCGATGAAATTCAACCATGCCTTTGTTGTGGATCTTAAGGAGAAAGGAAAAAGGCGCAAACGAATGGCATCATCAGTGACGCCATTGATCTTAAAGGTATTGCAGATTTCCAAAAAAACTAGACAAATGAACGTTCGGGTCCTCATCCGACAGTCCATCGAATTGCATGACGTTTTGGATCATTTCGATAATGCACGATTTGATCTCAAAATTATTGTTTGCCACCGTTGGGCGAACCATACTGGACCAAGTATCTTCCAAATTCGGCCGGGCGTAATATGACATTGTACGCTCAACGGCTGTGTTCGGATTGGGGTCGGCCATAGCAACGCCAGAGGGTTCTCCGACGGACTCTTCGGGATCCAAAGAGGGATTTTGGCGTTAAGATCGAATATGCGCAAGGGAGCAATCGATCTCAGTATCGAAATCCAAATTTTTGGACTCCGTAGGTTGTCCACGGGTCATACACTCAAAAATATAAACTAGAGAATTAATTATTTTTTTGGATTTTAAGTAAAGTTTTGTTGTTTTTTTTTCTTTAGTTTTTAGAAATAATGGTAAAAGTAAAAGACTTTGGATTCGAAATAACAACTCAGAGGTTCCCTGGCAATGACCCAAAAACTTGATGGCTCGTGAACAGACTCTTATGGGGGTGGTTGGTTCGATGAGTCGAACGTCGTGGGCTTGCTAAGGGAGGCAAGTGTACCTATCGCAAGTAATACAGAATATTCGGGGGAATATCCAGATTATAAATTTCCCGGGAACGAGTTGATTATCCCTACAACTCTGAAAGCACTATTATTTGACCGAAATAGTAAGTTGTTGATTTTAACTAAAATAGGACGAAAATAGATAAAGATTAAAGTAGATGAAGAGATAACACTCGGTATCAAGTTACGTTAGGATTAAAAATAGATTTGAATAACTAGAGATCTAAAGTTTCAATTTAATTAAAGCAGAAACTTGGCCGTGGAGGTTCCAAAATAATGAGCTCACCTATCTCTAGGAATATCACTCACCTGTGCATTAAGGCTATTCGACCGGGCTCTCGTCCGACGAAGGACTCCTCTTAATGCCCGCGGTACACTAAGAATCCTATTATTGGGTGGGGAACCCAATCCGGTATAGTTAGCGCGCCTCCTCTCTCGAGGGTTAGTGCGGAACTCTCTTTACCCAGTGGTGATCAGTCCATACACACGGCCTCTCGACTAGCTAGCGTATGGATAATGAAAATAGAGCCCACACATCGATATGTGGTTCTACGCATCGTTAACCCGGGGTAAACCTTAAGTTTTTAAATTAAATAGAAAAATGAGACCTTTAGTTATTTAAAACATTTTTCATATCCCAAAGCTCTTCGATACCGAGGGATAAAAGCGATTAGCCACTCATCGGAATGAGGATAGCTTATGAGTTTGGTAAGGCGAGCGTTCTAAACTATTTGCTGAAGGGTTATAAAGAGAATAAGAAGAAATGCAAGATAACATAATATTAGAAAAGTTACTACAAATAAAAACACCCGCACTCATCCAAACACATAATAAAGAGACACAAATAAAACTAAGTTACCAGTAAGAGAAAATTGCATAAATAAAATTGAAGTCCCACTCAAACGAGTGGGTAGGAAATAAAAGCTGAAAATTTGCAAGTCCTACTCAAACGAGTAGGACTAAAATGAAAGCGAGTCCTACTCAATCCTATAACCACACGCACACTTGCATAATTTAAATACACACACTCACTTACATAATAGAAATACACACACACACACACACACACACACACACACACACACAAATCCTACTCAAATGAGTAGGTGAAAAATAGAGGCACGCCATTTAACTCTTAACGAGTAGGAGAAAATAAATGCGAGTACAGGTCCTACTCAAATGAGTAGGCAGGAAATACAGACCGACCATTTAACTCCTAGCGAGTAGGCGAAAGATAAAAACTTGCCATTTAACTCAAATGAGTAGGCGGTAAAATAAAAGCTGAAAATTACAAGTCCTACTCAAATGAGTAGGCGGGAAATAAAGTTCGGCCATTTAACTCCTAACGAGTAGGCGGAAGATAGATACAACAAGTACTACTCAAATAAAGTCCAGCCATTTAACTCAAATGAGTAGGCGGAAATAGAAACACACACACTTGCTGAAATTAAAACACACACTTGCATTTATAAAAAAACACACACACACACACGATAGAAAATGAAATACTCACACTATAGAAAGTAAATACTCACACATGAAAATCCTACTCAAATGAGTAGGTGAAAAATTAAAGACACGCCATTTAACTCTTAACACGTAGGCGGAAATAAATGCACACATGCACACACTCTACATAATTGGAGAAAGCAATAAAACTTATCTCATACACGCACGCACACAGGCGAAAAATTTAAGAAAAACAAACTTATCGAAAAATTAAAACAACTGCATTTCTACCGCTAGAATGCCATAAAAATGCAGAAAAAGATTAAATAAAAATTGTTTGAGCAAAAAAGTTTTCAAATTAAAGCGAGAAAAACAAGTGCCTGAAAAATTAAAATGTTTACTTTTTACCTTTAGTTTTTGATAGAAATGCATAGAAAGTGGAAATAAAAATTGGTTGAGCAAAAATCTTTTTAAGTAATTGCGAAAATCATAGTTGTTGAAAAATTAAAATTACGCAGTATACATTCTTATAGCTTTGTAAAACGGTTTAAAAAATGGAAGAAAGCTAAAAAGAAGCAACAGTTTTATAATCAAAACAAAGAAAAATCTAAGTTAAGAGGAATGAAAACCACCATTTTATTGTTTTACAAGTTCATAAGAATGAATTTGGAAGCATAAAAATCCCGACTTTAACCAATTCTAAAGAGTATGATAAGGAAAAAGACTATAATAATGAGTAGAAATTTTGACATAAATGAAGGTAAAAAAAAGTTTTTTGTTTTAAAACATAAATTTTGCACTTTTAACTCATACACACACAATATGAAAATGAAATCATAAATACATAAGATTGATGAAAAGGAGGCTTTCAGAGACATTTCAGAGCATGTAAGGATGAAATACTAACGATTTTTCTTACAAAAGAAGCCTGTTACAAGAGTTTAAACAAACAAACTTAAAAAGGAGAGGGGGGGGGGGGGGGGGTCCTTACATAACATCTTTATCACCTGCTGCAATTTGTACTATTAGTGGAGGAACCTGTAGCTGCTCTCCCACAAATAATGCTTCTTGCATTATATCTTTAGTCAATTGCTCCCCCTCAACTAGAGCACCACTTTCCTCAACACTTGGAATTTCTAAGACTTTATCCTATAGATTCTCATCATCAAACATAATAGTCTCTTTATCTGAAGCTACTTTGATCTCCACCTCGCTCTGAGGCCTAGCAGCATCATCATCATCATCAGACATAGGCAGATGCCTATTTGCATCATCCAGTCTGGAGGCATCTTCCTCCATCCTTGTAGATATGCTATCAACAGCTTCCTTTGCAACTATTTTAGCTATCTCAACTGCAGGCACATCATTTTCAGGGATAATATTTGACTCTGGTATGCTTACATGACTTAGAGGGGTAAGTTCAGAAGAGGCTAATACCTGAATATTCATGTCCCTCCTAGACTCTTCAGCAGAAGATGATAGTTCTGGATTGTGTGGCTCTTCCTCCTCAGATGAGCTACTGGAGGAGCTGTGCTTAGTAGCAGCAATCTTCTTTCCTTTACTTTCTACAACTGGTGGTCCATGGGGTTGAAGAATCATGTCCCACCTTTCTAGCATCTTATTATCCATTCTTCTCATGTGGTGTATTCTTGCTCCAAGCTTCAAGTTCAGGATTTCTGGGACAGTCTGTCGCAAAAATAGGGAAAGAATTCTCCTTAAATTAGGTTCAACAAGGCATTCCACTATCCTATAAAATAATACCTTGCCTCAATGTATTCTTTTGGTCAGAATGACTCTAGCCATAACCTCAAACATTTTCTTTGAAATTTTGTAATGGGACCCTGTTTTGCATAACAAAGCCTTCCCAACGACATCAACATGGAACTTTCCTTTAGATTCAGTTCCTTTCTCAAAATGGAGCCGGAGGTGTGCTTAGACCGTCCCCACCATTTTACTACAGACTTTACGTCTTCTTGCGACAACTCATCTTTGTCATTAGTTGCGGAGACCTTTGTTAGCAATAGGGCTTTGGCCAACCTTCTTGGTGTTATCATGACTCTTGTTCCACTTACAGTAGTCTTGATTTTCTCTCCTGTAGTATCTCCCCCGATGTTGGAGAATAATTCCAGAACAACCCACTTCTATAGTAAACAGGGTTCCAACAGGTTGAATTCTAGTTCAGAAGTGTGGAGAAGATGAAGAACATATTGTACCTCTTCAGGAGTATCCTTGAATCCATTTCGAACAGCCTCTGCTCCATCAAATAGAAAATCCTGACCTTTGGGCACTATTTTGCTTGAGAATATCGGATACCTTGCAAGAGTAGCTTTCCGTTAATTCGGCGAGTGCAGGCAAGAGAGGGTAAGGAAAAGTGTTGGATCCCTAGTTTGATTTGGGCTAGGTTCACTAACTTAGGATGATGTGACCCAACATGTATAGCCTGGGTCAGAGTTATGTCCTAGAGTCTAGGCCAAGTCCTAAGTGTCAACATTACATGAACAAAAGAACATCAGACTGCCAGAGACTCAAGACATAAAGTTTTCCTCAAGATTCAGAGAATTCTCAAGAGACTAAGTAAAATGAGTTCGACATTCGTCAAACTCAGGTCGACGATAGTCGTTCTCAGCTCGATGATCTTAGAGAAATATTCTCCGAGCTGAGCTCGACGAACTTCAGTCCAGATCGACGATCCTTGGATTTCACCTTCAGAATTCTAAGTCCAGACTGTTCTCTTGACTCAGGTCGACGAACCTAATTCTCAGGTCGACAAACACCATTCTTCGATCGATGAATCTTTGGACTATCATAAGATTCTATCGAGACCATGTTCTCCAGTCTCAGGTCGACGAACCCTGTTCTCTGTTCGATGAATTCTGGAACCCGAAGAATTATGTCGACACTAGAAGAACTTGTGTCGACACCAAGATTATCAGTCTACATTGTGGAAAGGCTATATCGACATCACACATAAGATGTATGTCAACACACAGGAGTAATTGTGTCGACACAGGATATTTGACAACTCCAGAATAATTGCTGAACTCAGTCAACGAACATATTTACCAGCTCGACAAATAGGAAAAGATCAAAAGAGACAGCAGTTCAGTTCTCAGTTCAATGATCATGGAACTCAGCTCGACGAACAGAAGATGTCTGGTCAACAAATACAATGCCTCAGCTCGACGAACTATGAACTCAGTTCGATGAATTCTGCTATCTGCTCGATGATTCCAGATTTAGTCATTTCTGGCCTTCTGTCCCCACTCTAATGCTATAATTCCTGGGTAATTAATTCTCTAACATTCTCTGAATGTATCCGTTAGAATGAGCATTAATTATGGTCTTCTCCAGGATTATTGCTTGCCGTTTTTCCACGGGACAGTTGGGGAAATAAATGAATGCCGATTATTCTCAAGGCCATCAGCATTAATTACAGAGAAATTCAAATGTTTGAAAGATACAGAAGAAGAGAACAACAGACAGACAGGCAGACATATAGTGAATTAATCAAGTGAGACATAGAGAAAGCTTCACACAGAATACTACTGACTAAGAAGCATATAGCAATTTGAAGAAGAAGCAAGAAGAACACATTTTTTAAAAAATCAAGAGTCTTCATGTTCTTCTTCTCTAGGACCTTGCTAAAGACATTCAAGCACTATCAGTCTAAAGCTCCTGGATCAAGTCTCTCAAATTGAAGGCCTATCGCCATGTGCAAAGCTCCTGATCTCTTGTATTCTTTTTCATCTTAGGGGGAGCTTTGACAACATCATTGATTCCACATAGTCTTCTCATTGTCATTGAGAAAAGAAGACTTCCATCACTCTCTCACGCCTACCTCTATAAAGGGTTGTCATCTCCCTTCAAAAGTGATTCCTTGGTTGCAAGTCTCCTGATCAAAAGACTTGGGTTGATTTTTGAGCACCTGATTACAAGCTCATTGGTGTCAGGCACCTGATCAAAAATCTGAATGGATTCCTACCAAGGGTCGTAGAAGAGTGGATGTACCCAGGTTGGGGAACCACTATAAAATTCTTATGTCATCTGGTTGTCTCCTTTTCTTTTGTTCTTGCTATGCTTGCGATTTAGATTTATTGTTTGCTAGGTTATTAATTTATGCACTTTTGATTTACAGAAAAAGCTATAATAGTAGTTAAGAAACTTTTAAGAATACTCTATTCACCCACCCCCACTCTAGAGTATTTCTGATCTAACACTCACTTTCAAAAAGTGACTTTGCTTATTGCACAAGCTCTTCTATTTATAGTTATTTATATATAGAGAAGGCGGAAAGACACTTATCGATTTGATGATCAAATTTTGATAAGCGGCCAGGATTGAATCCCGACACTTAGCTGCAGTCTGTCTTTTCTACAAATTGTGTTGAGTAAGCTTATTTTGCTCAAACTCTATTTTCTTTAGTAATTAGATTACAATTATCCTCTTACTGTGTTGGCCTAACCTGCAGGGGTAAGATTGTCCTGCAATACATATTATAATATGTGTCCTAGAGGTGCGCGACTAGCCATAATTTCAACACCCCCAACTTTAGTTAGTGGATGCAGGGTCCAGTTATATCATGTAACATAGTGAGTGTGTTAGCCCCAAACTCAATTGTTAAAACAAATTTGATACTTGTCTAACATTTTCCTTGACTAATTTCTCTCAACTTGTATTACACATGTATTATGCGTTTTCGTGAAGTGCAATTTGAACTAAATTTAATATTCTCATGTTAATTTGAGGATGTTGAATCTAGTTACATTTAGTGGCATGGTGAGCAAGAGAGCCACTAACTTAGTTTTTTGAGTCAAGTAATTAGACAGTTGTCTTACTTCTTTTAGACTTTAGTTTTAACTATCTTATCTCTAAAATGCATAGCACTTGCAATTAAGAGAATATTTAGTAGACTCATAAGTAAGATGAATTCTACTTATCTTTGCCATGTAGATTAGAAGAGAGTGATGGATTCATAGTCTTTGAACACACCAGCATTCTTCCCTATGAACTTTAGCCTTTGATATGCATCTCACTTTCCTTTAATAGCTCCCGCATGAAAATTGCAGTTGGAGGGTAAGACAATGGCCTCTGTGACTTCACATGTCTTTGACAGCTTGAGCTTGATGGTCAGTGCATCTTTCCTTATACCAAGAATTTTGTCTGGTGCATCTCTTTCCAAGGAGCATAATTAGGCATGGCCACTTGGACTATCCTGCAAAATAGAAATTACCTTACCTTAGGAACCCAAGCTGACTTGGGTCCTAGGTCCCTGTTAGTATAAGAATGCAGATGTCTAACTACAGGAGTCCTGTCAGGAAGACATAGCCTTGTCTTTGGCACACAGGGGTTGTGCCAACAATATATGGCAAAGTGGCCCACTTTGCCACAACACCAACATTCATGGATGTTGTATCGCCTTTTCTGAACACACTTTGAAGTGTGCAAGCCATTTTTGGCTACCTGTTCAATGAGGAGAACTGTGGCTTTCTTCATATTTCTTTCAGCAAGAGCATGACCAAAAGTGAATCTTCCAGTGGGAGCACTTGGCTTGCTCTGACCTACATTAGTAATAGTCTTCTTTGAATTTGGCATGTTGTTAATGGCTTTAGAGGTAGCCAAGTCAGCCTTTCTGACTGAAGCACTTTTGGGTTGTGTTCTTTCTTGAAGAACCTTAGAATAGGGCACAGCCTTATCCTTGAAGAGGGGGCCGAGGCACCAAATACAAAAGGTCCAAGATGGGCCTTTTGGTCTTTTACATGGGGTTCCTTCTGTGCACTCAATCCCATGACCTCTCTTCTTCCATTGTAAGGTACTTTTGTACTCTTGCAAGAATGATTCCCACACCTCCAGTGACCACACTTATAGTCTTGGTCATGCCTGTTGGATGAGAGAATTACCTTGTGAAAGGTTGACTGAGGCCAGACAGGAGCTTGCCCTATTATCTGAGATTGGATAACTTTAGAAATCCACTCAGATTTAGATTTCTCTTGATAGCATCTATCTTAGAGAAATTGGTCATAATCCTCTTCTCCCTTTCAAGTTTCTTTTCAAGATCCTTGATAACAGAGTCCTTATATTTTATGGACTCAATATGGATATCTACCATGGTCTTCAGATGAGCTACTTCCATCTCTTTTAGATATAACAAAGATGAAGTTTCATCTTGCTAGGAAGCAGCCAGCTGTAGGGAGAAAATTTCCTCTACTTGTTTCTTGTTGTAGAATAGAGACCGGGCTGTCTGGCGGTCTGACTCTGGCGGGTTACAGTCCAGGCAGTCTATCAATTTCTCTCCAGCGGTTTGGTAGCAGGACTGTTGTTGTTGGTGCCCTGGCGGTCTGCCGGTCTATCTGTATCGACTTGGTGACCGGGCGACCTGGCGGTCTCCTGTACCGGCTTGTTCTCTTCATCTGGTGGTTGTCGGGTAGTTTGCCTATTCGTCTAACCACGTGGCTTGGTCGGCTTGTATTTATATTAAACTGCTTGTACATGTAATTTTTTAGTCCCACATTGTTTAATTGTAATCTCTCTCATCTCCTCTATTCTATAAAAGGGAGGCTATACCATGTAATACACACCTTTTTGGATAATAAAGATTTTTATTATTCCAAATTGTGGCTTCTCTTTTTCTGTTCGCACTTTGTATCAGAGGAAACGATCTTTTCTACATGATTCGATGCATTCGCCTGTCTGCGCGACGTTAACTCCTTCTTGCCATCTGTTCACGCGGTCTCTCCTCCCTTCCCTGCTTTGTCGCTGCACTTTGTGTGCTCGACCCTCTTCTCGATCTATCTCTTTTCAAGGCTTGTTTACACGGTCTCTCTATCTCTTGATCGTGCGGCCTTCTCTCTACCCGCACAACTTCTTTCCCAGTGTCCCCTACAGTTTCTTCTATTGTCCGATGTAGTTTCTTATTATATTCTCCATGGTCTCTCTTATTCTTGTCTCTGCTGCTTGGTCGTGGCGCTTCTTGCCGCTGGTGTTTTGACACCGTGACCCTTGTTGATCCCTTCCTTGTGTCCGTTGCGGCCTTCTGCCTTATCTTCACGACCTGCTATTCGCTCAACTTCTCTCTACCAGCGCGGCCTCTCTCTACCCATGCAACCTCTCTTCCGTGGCTCTTTTAGGCTCTTCTACCACCACCGCTACTGCTGTAGCCACTCCATCTCCTCATCCCATTCCTTCAGGGAATCTTGGCACCATCTCCAAACTTGTCAGTTCGAACTACCCGAATTGGAGTGTCTCCTTCACCTTCCTTCTTCGCTCGCAACGCAAATGCCACCACCTCACTGATGACCCTCCTCCTCCAACTTCCACTGAGTTTGATGACTGGGATGCTAGCGACTCACTTGTGCCCACTTGGCTCGCCAACAGCCTTTTTGATGAATGTCTTCCTATCATTCGTCATGATGAGACAGTCAAGAAGGCTTTCCTTCATCTTTCTGCTCTGTACTCAAAGGGGGCTCAGACGTCCCGCATCTATAGTCTGTATGCGGACCTATTTTCTCGTCCTTCCATGTGTCCTGCTGCTGCTTATTAACAAGTTCAGGCTCTCGGGGCTGAGATTCTTCAACATCGCCCCTTCTCTGCGTATTTAGCTGAACAACACAAGCACTTCCAAGAAGTTCTTATTGTGTGCTATCTTTTGCGGCTTCCTGACTCCTATGACATGATCCACCAACAAATATTGGGCGAAGAGGACTCTCCCAACTTGGATACAACTACTGCATCCATTGTCGCAGTTACCTCTCAACTTCAGCGTCTGCTTTTGTCTTCTCCTCCTCCAGACAACTATGCTCACCAGAATCAACAGAGTGGCTCTGGTAGTCGCAACCAGCATTCCGGTGTGCGTAGCCCTTTGCGCTTCCTCTGCTCTCACTGTGGCCGTACCGGGCATCTTATGGATCATTGCTGGATGAAACATCCACATCTTCGCCCTTCTGGTGACTCTTCCACCTCCTCTTCAAAGCCGTCCGCCTTGGTGGTCACATCCTCAGGTAGTGCTCATGTGGTTACTCAAGGTAAATGGCTCATCGACTCTGGTGCGACTAATCACATGACGGGAAATCCTCAATGCTTTTTTCTCCTCAAAAAAAATGATTAGTTGCACCCAGTCATTGTTGTAGACGGCTCCCCCTCCCTGGTTCATGGGACGGGAGTGGTTCATGTCACTTCGTCTCTTCGCCTAGCCGACACTCTCTATGTGCGCAAGTTTTCATGCAATTTATTGTCGGTTACTCCTTTATAGATCTTCTACAATGGCATCTCCGCCTTGGGCATCCTCCTCCACGCCTTCTACGTCAGCTTCTACCCCACCTCCCTCCGTACAGTTCTCCTCTCAACTGCGATGCCTGTCAGCTTGGAAAGCATCACCATTCCTCCTTCCCGCCGAAGCAAGATCGTTGTTCTACACGTATGTTTCATCTCATTTACTCTGACATCTGGGGTCCTGTCCTACCCTCACCATAGGTCGGGGTAGTTCTTATTTTGTTACTTTCATTGATGACTTCTCTCGATGTACTTGGGTGTATCTCTTACGAGAATGCTCTAAACTATTCGATGTATTGACATCTTTTTATCATTTAATTAAAAATCAGTTTGGTGTTTCCATTAAAATCTTACGCTCTGATAATGCTAAAGAGTATGTTAGTCATGATTTTTCATCTTTCTGTTTGCAACATGGGATTGTTCATCAAACAAATTGCATCTATTCCTCACAACAAAATGGAGTGGCGGAATGCAAAAATCGTCAACTCCTTGATGTCGCTCGCACTCTGCTAACATAAATGCATGTCCCTCGCTCCTACTGGGCTTTACAGTTCTCCTTTCATGTTATCTCATATATCACATTCCCTCCACAGTTCTCCACGGTCAAACCCCTTTCTCCATTCTCTAACCGGACAAGGATCCTTTTCCTCTCCCTCTACATATCTTTGGGTACACAGCCTTTGTATATGCTCCCTCTACCACCCGCGACAAACTCTCCACTCGCTCCACCAAATGTGTCTTTCTGGGCTACTCTACCACTCATAAAATGCTATTGTTGTTCTAACCCCATTATTCTTAAGCAGTTCATCTCCACAGAAGTTACCTTCTTCAATAATGCTCTGTATTTCTCTAATTACTCCTCTCCTCTCCTTGTGGCTTCCGACTCTCCTCCTGCTCCCTCCAGCCCATCAACTCATACCGAGGTATTTCCTCCTCCACCATCTCCATCGTCTCCTCCACTCTCTTCACCTCCGCCATCTCCCTCATCTTCGCCGTCGTCGCTCTCTACTCTTGGGCTACCTATCTCCACCATGGATGCTCCGAATACTTAAGAACCTACTGACCTGGACCTTCCCATTGCCCTTTGCAAAGGGGTTCAGGCGTGTACCATGCACCCGCTTGCTGCTATTGTTTCATATGATCGTCTAACCCCTGCTCGCAGGGAGTTTGTACTGGATATCTCTTCCACTTCCACCCCCCGTTCCTATCAGGAGTCCCTTATTGTTCCACAATGGAAGGCTTCCATGGATGAAGAGATTGTTACTCTGATTGAGCGGGGTACATGGACCCTAGTTTCTCCTCCCTTCGGTACAAATGTTGTTGTCTGTCGCTAGGTCTTTATGGTGAAGTTCCACCCAGAAGATAATGTGGAACGATACAAAGCTCGGCTTTTTGCCAAGGGCTTAACCAAAACTTATGGAGTTGACTACGTTGACACTTTATCTCTAGTTGCTCATCTCAGCACTATCAGGGTCCTCCTCTCTGTGGCTATCAATAGGGATTGGCCCATTTTATAGCTAGATATCAAGAATGTCTTTCTCTATGGGGATCTTCAGGAGGATGTATATGTGGAGAAACCTCCAGGGTATGTTCCTCAGGGGGAGACACACGTTTGCCGGCTCCGGAAGGCTATCAATGGCCTAAAGCAAAGTCCTCAGGCTTGGTTTGACAAGTTTAGCGGGATTATGGCGGCCTTGGGTTTTACGAGAAGTTCTGCCGATCACTCCTTATTTACTCGTAAAACTTCTCTGGGTCTAGTGGTGCTTGCGATATATGTGGATGATATTCTTCTCACTGGAGATGACCAAGCTGGGATAACCTTAAAAAAGAAGCATCTTCGGCAACACCTGGTTACAAAGGATATGGGCTCTCCAAAATACTTTCTGGGGATAGAAATTTCTTGGAAGCCCAATTCCCTTCTCCTCTCCCAATGGAAGTATGTTTTTGATTTGTTAAAAGAGGCAGGGATCACTGGGGCTAAACCTACCTGATGCCCCATGGTGACTGGAGAAGATAAAACCTGGACAGATGACTCTCCTCTTCTTTTAGATGTTACGAGGTACAGACGTCTGGTTGGTAAACTTAATTATCTCACAGTGACCGGACCCGATATTTCCTATGCTGTAGGAAAGGTTATCCAATTGATGCAAGCTCCTAGGGAGTGCCATCTACAGTCTGCCCTGAGGATACTGGAGTATGTTAAATCAGCACTTGGGAAAGGCCTCCTCTTTCAGAAGAATGGACATTTGAGGGTTGAAGCATACTCCGATTCAAGCTAAGCTGATGACAAAGGAGACAACAAGTCAACATTAGGCTTTTGCACCTTTGTGGGCGGGGGGACCTTGTAAGCAGGAAAAGCAAGAAACAGTCTGTCGTCTCCAGGTCCAGTGCAAAAACAGAATATCGAAGTATGACATCAACCACATATGAGTTAAAGTGGTTACGGGCTCTCATGCTTGACTTAGGAGAGGTCTACAACCATCCTCTGCCTATATTTTGTGACAACAAGGCTACTATATACATCTCCAAAAATCCTTTCTTCCATGAGAGAACAAAGCACATTGAAGTCGACTGCCACTTTATTTGGGAAGAGATTTTGAAGGAACAAATTTGTACTTTGTTGGTCACCTCAGACAAAGCGTTGGCTGATATTTTCACCAAGCCGGTATCCGCCACTTTTCATCACATTTGCGACAAGCTGGGCACGATCGACATATATGCTCCAGCTTGAGGGGGAGTGTTGCAGAATAGAGACCGGGCGGTCTGGCGATCTGACTCTGGAGGGTTACAGTCTGGGTGGTCTGTCGGTTTCTCTCTAGCAGTTTGGTAGTAGGATTGTTGTTGTTTGTGCACTGGCGGTCTGCCGGTCTGTCTGTGACAACTTGGTGACCGGGCAACCTGGCGGTCTCCCGTGGCAGCTTGTTCTCTTCCTCTGGTGGTTGCTAGGCGGTTTGCCTATTCGTCTAACTGCGTGGCTTGGTCGGCTTGTATTTATATTAAATTGCTTGTAGATGTAATTCTTTATTCCCATATTGTTAAATTGTAATCTCTCTCATCTCCTCCAATCTATAAAAGGGAGGCTATACCATGTAATACACAACTTTTTTGGATAATAAAGATTTTTGTTATTCTAAATTCGGACTTCTCTTTTTTTGTTCACACTTTTCTTAACAAGCATCTTGCTTTTCTTGAAATCTTTCAGGAGCACACCATAATTTTCAATCAATTGATTGATATCATATTCTGAGGGAGGACTCTCATCATTACTTGATGAGGATGCATGCATCAGAGCCTGAGCAGGATTCATATCTAGACTTTGTGGATGAGCTAGATGGGGAATATACCTGACATTGTCTAGGCTGCTCTTGATAGAATTCTTCTTCTAGTGTAGCTGTCAGTACATAACCTCTGCATTCACCTTCCTCAGCTTCATCCACCTCTGAGTCACTATCTGAATGTGATAGAGGGGCACTGATCTTTGCTTTTGTATCTGGATAGACTTTATCTTCTTCAAGAGCTGCTAACAGTCTAATGGTCTTCATGTCATTTTTGTTGATTTGAAGCTCCATTGATCTCCACACTATATGGTTCTCTTTTGAACACATAAGTTAAAACATTTTTAGCTATCTTTTGAGGTCTACTCAGACTGTTAGGTCCTTCTTAAGTAACCTCCCTCTGATATAACTTGAAAGTCTTTATTTTAAGGATAGTTAAATCACTTAGAGGGGGGGGGGTGAATAGGTTTCCTAGTCCTTAGTGACTATCTTTTATTTTATTTTAGTTAGTTGCTTTATTGGTTGATTAAGTTTTTCTTTCAAAACAAGTTACCTGCACCAAGAAAAGCAACACAACAAAGTATACAAAGATTTATAGTGGTTCCCCAATCTTTGGGTACATCCACTCTCCTCCCACCTTACTAACTTCCTGTTGGTCAAGGCACTTCTCCAAAACAATGCCCAAAGAGCTTACACCTCAGATCCATCAGGATCTCTCAGTCTCCTCCAAGACTTACAGCTCAGGTACAAGGCCCTAAAACTTGGTGATCCAATGATCATCTACCTCAGGCCCAAAGGCCCTACAACTCAGGCTGGGAGGACAGCCCTGCCTTATATCCACAAGGGATCCTACCTCAGAGAGAATGACTCTCCTACAGTTCACCCAAATGTCCTACCTCAGATCCAAAAGATCCTACAGCTCAAGCACAAGTCCCCTACCACTCACTGAGAATGACACACCTACCTCAGGCTCAAAAGCTCAATGATCAACAAATCACCTACATCAGATCCAAACTGGATCCTACAGCTCAGGCTAAACAACCCTACAAATCAGATCCACTTCTGGATCCTACCTCAGAGCAAATTTTCTCCTACCACTCTGATCCACAAAGGATCCTACAAGATTGAAGTGGGTTGTGGATGTTCTAGATTGGACACAAGAGAAACTTCTCTGTGCCAATCTACCTTGACTAAGTTCGACTCAGCCCAACTTTGACTCCAGGAATGTTTCTCCTGAGTCTACTTTTCTAGACTAAAACACCTTTGTCCCAACTACTCTACAACAACAAGTATATCCACTTGAGCTAGAAGTGACAGCAGAACACTATTCTGCCCCTTTCTAAACTGAACCAAAAGCTCATCTCTCTCTTCTTCATAGCAATAATGATGTAGATGTTTTGGCTTTTGCTGGAAGTAACTTGCAGAACTATAGCTCTACACCATTCTGGACTGAATTAGAAGCTTAGCCCTATCTGCTTCTTCACAACCCCCAAGATTATATCTTCAAGATTGGGCTTACATGAACCGTGAAGTATCTGCTGGTGTAGATGGATAATGTCACCAACAAACTTTCTTCAGAGATTTTCTCTGATCTTTCTATAGTCGTGGATGAAGACCAACAACTAACGTTTTTGAGCCTTTAGACCTTTAGTCTTTTTCTCTTTGTTCTTCTCTTTACAGTAACAATGATGATGATGAAGAACAACTGTGACAGCTTCTCTTTCTATAAAGAGCTTCTCCTTTTATTTATTATAACCCAATGGATCTTTTAGCAGTGGGTCCCACAACATTAATGGCTAGCTGCTGTCTTGCTTTAACGCCAACTATCGTATAGTAGTTGTGTGGCAACTTTTGGCTTATACTGTAGCTTTGCCGCTATCAATTTCAATAATGTTTACTCATTGACTTGATGACATCATCTATTGTGGACTTTGCCAAAATAAAGCAACATTAGCGTAGGCATTAAATGAGTGAGCTCCACTCAATGACAAAAATACTTAAATAGAATTCTGTCTATCAAGGTGTTGACAGTGTTGAGTGAGCAAGCCTCACTCAACGCTTTTTGCCTTAACCATTTCTGCAGCATTTTCTGCATGTCTGGCGTTGAGAGCATTGAGTTAGCATACCTCACTCAACGCCATGTGCCTTAGCCACATTCCGTAATTTAGGAATTGAGAGCATTGAGTGAGCATACCTCACTCAATGCTTTCTGCCATAGCCATTTCTGCTTCTTTAGCATCTTAAGCATTGAGAGCATTGAGTGTGTTCAACTCTATCAACAACTTGGCTTTGAGTGAGTAATCTTCACTCAATGCCATATCACTTAGAAATATTTTCTACCTTATGGCGTTAAGAGCTCATCTCGACAAATAACTCAAAGCTCAGTTCGACGAACTTAGAGCTCAGCTCGACGAACTTAGAGCTCAGCTCGACGAAGAGATAAAGCAATCAATGTCTTTGGACTTAGCTAAATTTTTGTGTCAACATGAACACTTCCATTAAGAATTAGTCAACGCAAATATCACATGGTGTTGAGCATGCTTTCCTCACTTAATGCTTGTGGACTTGGTAATTATTCACAGTTATCATATGACATTGACTAACAGAGCTATACTCAACGATTATGGAGCTATGACGTTGAGTGAATGATCTTCACTCAACTCATGTGGACTTAGCCACTTTTCAGCCCATTTCTTCTTATGTTTTGACTACATTAGCCTATCTTATAGCCTTTTGCTGTATAGCATTGAGTGAGTGGACTTCACTCAACACTTATATATTTGGCCACTTTCTCAGCTTGCCACTTCATGCCTTTAATAGTATAGGCTTCACTCAGCGCTATAAGTCATATGGCGTTGAGTGAATGACCTTCACTCAACTCCTGTGAACTTAGAGAGTATTCTTTATTTCCACATCTTAGGTAAGAGTTTACCTGACTAGGCACTTAGGCTATCTGTCCCATCATTGCTACTAGGACATCCTGCAATCATTAAATTTGAGAACAAGTTAGATCACCACATGAGTGTACATTATTTGCTAGACCTTCTTCGAATATAGTAATTTTGGATCAATGGACCCAACAGTTCTCTATTGACGATTGATGTAGGCCTCTACCGTGGACACTATATGGGTTACGGGAATAAACGGACGCCACTCTCAATCCACAATCACACTCGCACTAGCTTTAACCGCGACGCACTCGCAAACGTTTTATCACAGTTCACCAATGTACGATAACTACTCCACGGGAAGGTCAAACGAACGGCTATAGGCCGACGTTATCCCAAGCTAAGAGGACCAATATTGGGTCCGACCGAGCGAAAGTTGTACCAAAATAGGTCTACCCAAAAGGTGATCGAAAAATGGTAGATCTCCCCCAACAAAAATACGGGGCTCGCCAAACCCTTTCGAAAATAACGCGATTAAGATAGATGCAAGTCAAAATGAAAACCACGAAGAATCTAACGATTCAAATCCAACGCAAAAATCTTTCCGGCCAATAGAATATCAAGAGGGAATCACACGTGAGTGGAGAGGATCGTTACCCAAGTCGGAATAGATGATTCTGACTACCTTTGAAGGGTCGCTCTTCCACGGTTCCGCCGGAGTCTCGCCAGATGGAGAGATAGATTGTCTGCCTTGTCCGCTTCACACCAAAGTCCAAATTCCTCGCCGTAGAGAGAGACCCTTCCGGATAAAACTTCACGTGAAGAAGAGCGGTCGGGTTCTCTTCAAAGGGGCTGCTCGGGTGGAGGAGATAGGTGGCCGGCCGGCTATGGATGGTGGTGGTCGGGTTGAAGATGGTGAGAGGAGGTGGTGGCTTGGATGAGGGAGATGGAGGAGAGGGCTGGCCGAAACTTTTAGAGAGAGAGTGGGAGAGGAGGGTGGTGGCTTGGAAGAGGGAAGTGAAGGAGAGGGATGGCCGAAAGTTTAGAGAGAGAGGGGGAGAGGAGGGTGGCAGCTAGGAGCGATAGAGAGAGAGAGGAGGCTTAGCAAGAAAGGAAATTTTAGGGTCTTCTTCTCATTCAACTTAAGTTAAACAAACCATACATGCCTATATATAGGCTTAACACCAAGTCTTGGCTATATGTAGCCCCCCCAAAAAAAATAAAAATAACACACTAAATGGCTACATGCAGCCCTCAATAACATATTCCAAATAAAATAACATACTAATAATAAGATAAATTCAACTAGTTATTTGTCTTGCGCCGAGGGCGGAAATTGTAGCGCCGCTCCATACGAACAACATGGCGACACGAGTCCTTTGTTGGAGACGAAGGAGGGTCTTCCGTTAGCATGTCGTCATCAACAACTTGGGGGCCGTCGTCAACTTGGGGGCCATCGTCGCCACCAATCCTCCCCCGCTTGAAAGGACTCATCACCGATGAGTTGTCTTGAAGATACCGTCAGAGAAGAACACCATCCAAGAGAGCCACTTCTACTTCCGGGAGCCAAGAGTCATCAGAGGCGGGGCGATCACGCCATCGAATTAGGTAGCGGCGCACATCGCCATCTACAGTGGGAAACACGTCATCCTGGAGAATCCTGTCTGGCAAAAATGTTGTCCTGGCAAACCTGGGAAAAGCATTATGCAGCAAAGGGGGAAAATCTATATCATCAACATATAGCGTACCTCCATTGGAGACCGACGGAGAGAGCGAGCCCTTACCCCCATCAACCCCATACCTATGGGAATCTGTAGTGGAACTAAACGGATAGGAAGATAATTCTAGTGGCAGACCAATATATGGCGTTAAATTCGAAACATTAAAAACAGGGGAAATACCCCAATCAGTTGGCAATTCCAAATGAAAAGCATTGTCTCCTAACCATTTTAAAATCTGAAAAGGTCCAGCTCGCCGATCCTCTAACTTTTTTAAGGTGCCCGTAGGCAACCGTTCAGGGATGAGACGTACCATGACTAAATCGCCCACTTTCAAGGGATACACTCTATTATGTGCGTTGGCATGAACTTGATAAGACGTGTATTGAGTGGTAAGCGTTTCATTTATGCGTTTGTGAAGATCATGGATGTGAGAGGCGAAGTCCTGTGCAAATTGACTTGACTTAAACGATGGCGGTAATGGAAGCAAGTCAAGGGGCACAAGAGCTTTATAACCGTGCACGATCTCATTCGGGGACAAACCCGTGGACCCATTTTATGAATTATTATATGCTAACTGAGCATGAGGGAGGATAAGGTCCCATGTACCCTTGTGGTCTCCCATAAGGCATCAAAGCAAACTACCTAAACTTCTGTTCACAACTTCTGTTTGCCCATCCGTCTGCGGATGGTACGTGGAAGAGAATAGAAGTTTGGTGCCCATAATCCTCCACAGGGTCTTCCAAAAATAACTAGTAAACTTCACATCCCTATCAGTAACGATAAACTTTGGAACTACTCGATGGCCTACCACCTCTTCAAAATATAATTGTGCAACGTGTGATGCATCGTTGGTTTTATTGCATGCGATAAAATTAGCCATTTTAGAGAAATGATCTACAACAACTAAGATAGAGTCATGACGTCGAAATGTGATTGGGAGGCCGAGAATGAAGTCCATGCTAACGTCTTCCCAAGGAATAGACAGAATCGGAAGAGGGGTATAAAGCCCCGCATTAGTTTTGTTCCCCTTAGCCAGTTGGCACGCTCGGCAACTACCCACGATATTACTAACCATGGCCTTAAGACCGGGCCAATAGAACTTGTCTTCAACTAACGTGATCGTCTTGTCACGGCCAAAATGTCCACCTAACCCTCCGTCATGCAATTCCCACACTATGAAGTGTCGTAGGGAGGAACGGGGGATGCATAGCTTCGAATGGTTAAATAAATAGTCATCCCGAATGAAAAATGAAGTAATGGTTGTAGGCGAGTCGTCTTGAGTGGAAAAATAGATATCCTTAAAATCAGGGCAGTGGACGTACTTGTCCTTAATCCTATCGAAGCCAATCACCTTAACTTCTAGCGTGGAGAGCAATAACAAAACACGACTAAGGGCATCAGCTATGCGGTTGAGAGTCCCCTTGAGGTGTTTGATAATGAAAGTGTACTCCTGAAGATAGGAGACCCATTTGGCATGTCTAGGACTAACCTTAGTTTGAGAGTTAAGAAACCTTAGCGCTTCATGATCGGATAGGATGACAAACTCCTTATGAAGTAAATAATGCCACAAATGTTGGAGGCATCGAATGACCCCGGAAAACTCCCGATTATAATTGGAATAATTTAATTTTGGACCTGCTAGTTTCTCACTGAAATACCGCACAGGGTGGCCTTCCTGACTCAACACTCCACCAATTCCCACTCCAGACGCATCACATGACAACTCGAAAACCTTGGTAAAATCTGGTAGTCGCAAAAGGGGGGCTTCCGACATGCGCGATTTAATTAATTGGAATCTCGTAGCGGCCGAGTTTGTCCATGTAAATTCACCTTTTTCCATGCACCCAGTAATGGGGGCCATAATACTACTAAAATCCTTAATAAATCGCCGATAAAATGTAGCGAGCCCGTGAAAACTCCGAACATCCCGAATGTTGGCGGGCTCGGGCCAATCTCTAATGGCTTGTACCTTCTTGGGGTCTACGTGGATCCCCTTCGAGCTCACAATATAGCCGAGGAACTCAACCGATGTCACATGGAAGGTACACTTCTTAATGTTCACGAATAATTTTTCCGATCTCAGCGTGGTAAGGATGTTTCTTAAATGTGACTCGTGATCGATCGTGGAGGTGCTAAATACCAAAATGTCATCAAAATATACCACGAAGAATTTTCCCATATAGGGTTGGAAGACGTGGGTCATCATCCTCGAAAACGTGCTCGGCGCATTGGAAACCCCAAATTGCATAACTAACCACTCGTAGAGCCCTTCCTTAGATTTAAAGGCGGTCTTCCACTCGTCACCTTCCCTAATGCAGATCTGATGGTAGCCACTCTTAAGATCCAGTTTCGAGAAAATCGTGGCACCGGCTAACATGTCCAATAAATCATCCAAGCGAGGGATGGGAAAGCAATACTTAATAGAGATTTTATTAATGGCTCTACTATCCACACACATCCTCCAAGAGCCGTCCTTCTTGGGGCAAGTAAGGCGGGCACGACACACGAGCTCTTGCTGTGGCGGATAAGACCCTTTTGTAATAAATCCGAGATCTGGGTTTGCAACTCTAAGTGCGCGGAGGGGTTTAGCCGATAATGTGGGAGGTTGGGCAAGGAAGAGCCCGGAATAAAATCAATGGCATGTTGGATTTCCCGCAACGAGGGGAACTCAACCGGTAGCTTGTCCGGGTACACGTCCACAAACTCTTCTAAGAGTTTTTTCAACGCCGACAGCAAGTTCTCAAAAGGTGCTGCATGTTCCTTAACTTCTAGACACACTAAGGCATAGAGGACACCATCTAAAAAGGTAGTACACTTCAATTCTTTCCTTCCTATCAGGCTCAACATCTTCTTCTCGACCGGGACGACCGTATACTTCGAGGGGGCCAAAGGATCCTTTGGCGGGGTGTGTTTTAAGAGTATGGTTCTGCCATTAAATTTAAACTCGTAAGTATTGGACCGACCAAAGTGGGTGATGTCATGATCATACAACCAAGGGCGACCCAACAAGACGTGACAAGCATCCATAGGGATGACGTCACACCAAATCTGCTCAGAATAAGCTTTGATGGTAAGGGGTACCAAGCATCGCTTTGTCATAGGGAGGGACGACTTGTCTACCCATGCCACCTTATAAGGGTGAGGGTGCGGCTCGGCATCAAGAGACATTCGTCTCACCGCAGTTTCAGAAATTACGATCATGCAACTACCGCTATCAATGATCAACCTACACCATTTTTCACCACTCTTAAAATTCAATGTGAAAATGTTCGTCCTATTCCAATCGTCTAACGCTCGAGCGGTCACCAGAATACACCTCATAACCATAATATGGGAGTCATCCTCCATATCACTAGGCACTCCGTCTGACTCGCTCTCTTCGCCCACCTCGTAAGTAATGTCGTCTGTCCCACCAGTGGAATCTAACAGGGCTAACGGTCTGGGCATAATAGGACAATCACTAGCATAGTGCCCTTGGATCCCACAAGCGTAGCAGGTGACATTCGTTCTGTTTACCCGACCCACCGGGACTCTCTCACCAGAGGGGTTTCTATCATTCCTAGCTGTTACGACTATGGAGGTCGAATCGGGGGACTGATACTTTCCTTTAGCCTTATAGGTGGCGGTTGGAGGCAGTCCTAAAACGGACTTGCCTTTTTGGAACGAGCGAGACTTGCCCTTAAGCGCGTTGTGCTGCTCAATATCTAAGGCAGCGTTGAAAGTGGTGTGCAAGTCAGTGTGACCATAACGCAGAAGCTTTCCTTGGATGTCAGGGTTTAGTCCCTTACGGAACCTGGAGAGGGTGACCTCAGGCATCTCTTTCACGTCACACCTAACCATCATGTCCTTCAGCAAACTCATATACTCAGACACCGACCTAGTCCCTTGCTTAAGGGTAGCTAAATCATCGAACATTTGTGTTCGATGGTAAGTAGGGACGTACTGTTCCGTTAGCCTAGCCTTCATTGCATCCCAGCCTACGGGCAACGCTCTGTTCTCGACTCTCAAACGCCGCTCCTCATTCAGCCAAAATATTTTAGCGCGCCCTAGCAACTTCATTCTCGCTACTCGCACTTTATCCGCGTCGTTCAGGGTATACCACTCAAAATAATATTCGATCTCCATGATCCAGTCCTAGAAGACTTGGGGATCTCCTAAACAATCGTAGGATGGTGGCTTGAATCGGACGGCCCGAGTAAGGTCAAACTCGTACGGTGCTCGTGGCGCGTTCTCATTAGGAGGGTGGGGGTAAGGGTTGTGATGTTCTCCCACCCGTGGGTGAGCGGGTTGATTACGGGGTGCCCCTTGAGGTAACCCCAGCCCGTGAAGTGCCTCCCTAATAGCCGTCCACTGCTCTGTGAAATCCTGACAGAGCTCCTCAATCTCAGTGAGGGCACAACCCTCACCCCGGTCATCATCCATATTAGATGACGATGGAGGGTATTCCGTACCGAGCCTAGTGCGCATGCAAAAAGGAAGACAACAGATTCAGATTGACCAAAGAAGGAATTAATCCCGCTTAATGACTATAGAAAAATAATTTTTTTTTTATTTTCTTACAGGAAATAAAAAGAGGATTATTAAAAAATTTATTTTGATTTCTTTGGCTGAAATATAAGAAAACTATGCCGCTATTGGCAGACCAAAAATAATTTTTTTTGAGATTTTTTTGTGACAACTAACGTGCAAACAGAAGTGCAGGTTAACGTGCTAAAAAGAGGGGAGGGTGCCAATTAAAAAATTGACAAGAATCTCGCTCTGAAACCAAAATTGATGTAGGCCTCTAACGCGGACACTATATGGGTTACGGGAATAAACGGACGCCACTCTCTGTAACGCCCCGAAACTCAAAGGAGCTACAGGGGGATGTTTTGGGCCAGTTTTGAGTTCTGGCTGCAGGCACACGGCCTGGGACATGTGCGTGTCCCAGGGCGTGTCAAGCCTGTGTCGACACTAAGGCGTGAAGTCGACACTTTGGTCTCGACATTGTGTCGAGACTGGGCACAAGGCCTGCGACACGGGCGTGTCCACCCGTGTCGACACTTAGCCGTGAAGTCGACACAGTGCTTCGACGTTGTGTCGAGACACGGCACACGGCCTGCGACACGGGCGTGTCGCAGGGCGTATCAACCCGTGTCGACACTCGTCCCGCGAAGTCGACACTTTGGTGTCGACAATGTGTCGAGACATGGCACACGGCCTGCGACACGGGCATGTCGCAGGGCGTGTCGACCCGTGTCGACACTTAGCCGCGAAGTGTCGAGACCATGTACACGGCCTGGAGCCCAGGCGTGTCAAGGTGACACGGGCAAGGACACGGGCGTGTCCTAGAACCCGTGCAGTGCTCGGGTTGAAAACGGGGAAAAAATCATGGGGTACACGGCCGGCTACACGACCGTGTCAGGTGGAACACGGGCGTGTCAGCTCGAACACGGGCGTGTTCGATACCCGTGTGAGGTTCCAGGTGATTCGATTTTGACGGCGAATGAGGCACACGGCCCTGGACACGGGCGTGTGCCAGGCCGTGTTCGGTCCAGATTGGGCATTTCAGCCCCGAATCAAAGCCGTTCGTTTTCTTAGGTTGAGATCCAATGGCTGGGGGTTGTTCCTGAAGGGATATACCCGTGAGTTGACTTAGAAAACCTCACTTTTCATACCTTATCATCTCTCCAAGTCCTTGGAGAAAGAGGAGAGCCATTGGAGGAAGAAGAACTAGATCCCGCCATTGAAGGAGCTTCGGAGCTCCGAATCGCAAGCCGACTCCGGATCCACGGAGGCAACGCAAGTGCGGTGATTTTCATCCGGATACTTTTCAATGGCGCCAAAGAGGAACTCAAGGGTAACGATCCTCATCTTGAGCATGAGTCGCTCTCTTTCTTTGCATAGGAAGCCTGCTCTCGCGAGTTTGCGGAGAGTTGGAGGCGTTCCTTCGGGTAGATATGTGAAGTCCCCGTTGTTTAGAGTCCGTATGCGAGAACGGACATAGGCATGATGTGTGAAGCCTACCCGGACATGTTGGTCTGGATCGGTGATGTTGCATTGCATAAGGCCGGAGAAGACTCCGTGCTATTGGTTGTTTTTCGGGTTTTCTACGCGGTAGATTGAAGCAGGGAGCCTTGGGGACTAACCCAAAGGTGCACCCGGAAAACTGGGCGGATACGAGATCTTGCCAACTTGGTGGCCTGAGAGCCAACTTGATCATAACGGGGTTATGTGATTTGCGGTAGAATGGGACTCAGTGGAAGTTTGACCCGCGCAAATGACTTAAATTGTCGTTGCGATGTGAGCATGGGTTAGATGGAACCGTACCAGCTTTATGTCGTTCGGTTAGAGAGACCTAAAGTTACATGGCACTCGCCGTTGGCATAGATGTGAGTCTTCGGCGGTCAATGGCTTAAATTGACGTGACCCAGGCCAGGAAGACAAATTGCTCATAGGAATGGTCGTCTAAGTGGCGTTGGTGAGTCCGGAATGTTAATGGCTTTAATTGACGTGACATCGACCGGTTCACCGAGAATGTGCCCTGAGTGCACGGGGCGTGTGGCCGTGCGAGCCTACGTATGTGATGAAATGGCTATGGCTATATGCATTGCTCGCTTATGCTAATGAAATGCAGGGAAGGAACATCGCCGCCCCGAGTTGGGGGCGGGATCGTTATAATTTGGTCAGCATTGCTGACCGTTGCCTTGTTTGCCACCGTGCGGTGGTTTGTTGCTTGCAGGTGCAGCTGGAGCAAGCGGTCAATAGCGGGCTAAAGCCCTTTTTGCGAAGCTGGCCCTCGAAGGCCCAAGTGAAAATGTTTTCTGTTTTATTCATGTATGACCGGCCTGCGTGCCGAGGTTTGTAAATCATGTATTATTCAAGTGAAACATTCTGTAAGGCCTTAAGGCCGATTTTGGGTATTTTGTATAACATTCCTAATTATGTAATAGTGGACATTCGTGCTCTAATGCTGGGTTCTTGTTTTACAACTCTTTTAAACTGCTTCCGCTAGAATGCTCTGTGTAGGACGTTGTGATTGGTTGGATGGTTTCCATAAGTAACCACCCGGTCTGTCTGTGGTATATGGCGTCGGGCCCCGGCCGGACCTACTGCTATATGCTATGCGACGGATAGGGGGCGTTACAATTTGGTATCAGACTACTGGTTTTGTTCGGGCTTAAACTGAATTCGTGGGCGAATTCTTTTTAAGGGGTGGTGAGCACATCGTGTGCGTCATCATAATAACAGTAAAAAGAACCCATGAATGTCCACTTAGGAATGAAAATACTCGTGTTTGCGGAACCTGCGTGTTCCTATAATTGCTGTTTGCAATTTATTTGGTCGCTTAACGGTGTTTTGTACCACTATAGGTGACCAGAAGTGGTGTTGGGCCGTCAGAACGCCGAGTTTCTGAGGCTAGCAGTGCACCGGATGTTGCTCCCGCAACACCTCTGTCGGCTGAGAATATTCGATTGGTGGCTGAAGCGGTGTTGGCCGTGATAAACGCGCAACCTGGAAGGCAAGCGCAGCAGCCCGCTCCTGTGATGGAGCAAGTACCTCTTCAAGAGGCTGAGCCGAGGAGGGTGGAGCAAGTGGTTGCGGAACCAATAGTGCCAAGGAGGGCAACTGAGAGGCAGTTGAAGCATGTAATGAGCTTTAACCCTCCGTTATTCTCGGGGTTGGGAACCCCATCTCAGGCTGAAGACTGGCTCTCTAGGGTGAAGAGAGTCATGACAGCGACGGAGACGGAGGAGTGGCAGATGACCACCATCGCTACGTTCCTGCTGGACGGTGAAGCGAGGATGTGGTGGGAAGGTTTGGAGCTGCATCATCTGAGAGGTAGACAACTGATAGACGTTCTGATGGAAGAGTTCTCGGGATTGTTCTTGGCAAGATACCTCCCTTCTACTCAGAGGATTTCAATGGAGAATGAATTCCTGAAGTTGGTGCAGGGTGAGAGGAGCGTGGATGAATATCTCCACGAGTTTACGCGTTTGTGTCGTTATGCTAGTTCTACCATCATGGATGAGTAGCGCAAGACTAATCGCTTCTACGAAGGTCTGAGGGATGAGTTGAGACTTTTACTGTCGGGGCCAATGACGCAGGGTTTCTTAACCTTGGTCAATACTGCCCGGTCCTTGGAAAAGGACATGAAGAATGTGCAAGCGAAGAAAGGCTTGGTTGATAGAAAATCTGAATTTAAAGTGCTGACTACTTCAAAGTCCGGCTATCGGAGGGCTTTCAAGAAGCATAGGACTTCGGGTCCAGCTCCTTCTGGCGCTTCTGGGGAGACTACGAGTCGGACCCCGGGCGCGTGCTTTACGTGTGGAAAGACGGGGCATTTCGCCCGTCATTGTTGGAGCGGACGTCCTAAGTCCGAGAGGAGGCCGGGAGCTACTTATGAAGAGAAGGGAAAGGCGGTGGAATCGACCGCATCCCATTATGCTCCGACCCAACCAAGGGTCTACAATCTTGGCCAACAGGAGGCCATTAAACAAGCTGACGTGGTGAAAGGTACGGTTTAATTTATAGCAAGTCAATTCCTTTATATGCTTGTTATGCACATGTTACCTTACCACTACTTGTTTAGGATTTGTATTGATTTGTGAAAATCCGGCACGAGCACTCTTTGATACGGGAGCTTCACACTCCTTCTTGTCCGAAGGATTTATATTACGCATCGGAGTCCCTTCTTCGATGGCGAAGGATAAGTTGGATGTGTTGTTGCCAAATGGGTGTTCGATGCGAGCGGATAGGATCTGCGATGTTAAGATTCGTATTGGGGTGCAGGTGTTCGACCTGCGGGCGTCTTTACTTCCGTTAGTGGAGTTCGACGTCATATTTGGCATGGACTGGCTCTCGGAGCAGCAAGCCCATATAGATTGCGGTAGCAAGGAAGTAAAGCTGGGAGCGAGTCGTGAGACGACTTTTACGGGCTTAAAGGGGTCGAGCAAGACGTTGATGTCTGCTCTTAAGGTTGTGAAGGCGGTTCGTGCAGGAGCAGAACTGTTCTTTACACTAGTGGAGGTTGCAAAGCCGAAGCCCGCGTTGGATTGTATTTCAGTGGTATCGGAATACCCTGATGTGTTCCCCGCAGATCTTCCTGGAGCCCCGCCTCGACGGGAGATAGATTTTACGATCGAGCTAGTGCCAGGTGCAAAGCCTGTGTCACGATCTCCGTATCGGCTAGCGCCTAAGGAAATGGCGGAGCTGAAAGTTCAACTACAAGAGTTGTTGGAGCAAGGGTATGTGCGCCCGAGTTCTTCGCCTTGGAGCGCACCGGTCCTCTTTGTTAAGAAGAAGGACGGAAGCTTGAGGCTATGTATTGATTATCGGGAGCTAAACAAGCTAACTGAGAAGAACAAGTACCCGATCCCCCGGATTGATGATCTCTTTGATCAGTTAGTCGGGTCGACGGTGTACTCGAAGTTGGATCTCAAGGCTGGGTACTATCAGCTGCGAATAAGGGAGAGTGATATCCCGAAGACAGCGTTTAGTACGAGATACGGACATTATGAGTTTACGGTCATGCCGTTTGGGCTGACTAATGCGCCGTCAGTGTTGATGGATTTGATGAACAGGACGTTCAGGGAGTACTTGGACCGTTTCGTGATTGTCTTCATCGACGATATTTTGGTGTACTCGCAAAGTGAGGAGGATCACTTCAAGCATCTCCATTTGGTGTTGGAGACACTCAGGAGAAATCAGTTGTATGCCAAGTTCTCGAAGTGCGAGTTTTGGCTATCCTCAGTGGCGTTCCTCGGGCATATAGTGAGTGGAGAGGGTATTGCTGTGGATCCGGCGAAGATTGTTGCGATACGGGAGTGGCCTGAGCTTGCTATGGTAGCAGAAGTCCAGAGCTTTTTGGGGCTTGCCGGCTATTATAGGCGCTTCGTAGAGAACTTCTCGCGGTTAGCGTTACCTCTCACTACTTTGACGAGGAAGGAGCATAAGTTCGTTTGGACGCCGGAGTGCGCGCGAGCTTTTGAGGAATTGAAGTGTCGGTTGACCACGGCGCCTGTGCTGAGTTCGCCATGTGGAACCGAAGGTTATGAGATATATAGCGATGCTTCGGGCAGCGGTTTGGGTTGTGTGCTACTGCAGCACGGAAGCGTGATAGCTTATGGCTCGAGACAGCTAAAAGTGCACGAGAGGAATTATCCGGTCCATGACTTGGAGTTGGCGGCCGTGATTTTTGCCTTGAAGCTGTGGAGACACTATTTGTACGGTGTGAAGATTGATATCTACACCGATTACAAGAGCCTGAAGTATCTTATAGATCAGAAGGATCTGAATATGCGGCAGCGTAGGTGGATGGAGTTCCTGGGGGACTATACTTTCAAGATCCACTACGTGCCTGGCAAAGGGAATGCGGTTGCGGACGCGTTGAGTCGCCGAGCCCCAGCTCAAGCGAATTGGCTATCAGTGCATGATGAGCGGCTGGTGCAGGAGCTGGAGGCGTTGGAGATTGTTTGTGTGGACAGACAATCTAGTGCTGAAGCAGTGCTGAATTGGACTGAAGTCCAATATGACCTGGCTGATCGGATTCGGCAGGCTTTGGATATGGATGCTCATATGAAGCAGTTCATGATAGAGGCTCTGGATGGTTCAAATTCCCAATTCGTCGTGGAGGACGGATTGCTGTGGAAAGACGGTCGTGTGTGCGTCCCAAGTGTTGGCAATTTACGGGTGGAGTTGTTGTACGAGGCACACCATACCAAGTACTCGATTCACCCGGGGAGCACGAAGATGTACCGCGGTATGAAGAAACTGTTTTGGTGGCCGGGTTTAAAGAAGGATGTGGCGCTATACGTAGCAAAGTGCCCAACTTACGCCTTGGTAAAGGCGGAGTGCCAAAAGCCGGGAGGATTTCTTAAGTCCTTGCCTATTCCGGAGTGGAAATTCGACGACATCTCTATGGACTTTGTGCATGGTTTGCCAAGGTCGCAAAAGGGGAACGACGCCATTTGGGTGGTTGTTGATCGATTAACAAAGGTATCGCATTTTATTCCGCATAGGAAGGATGGTCCGGTGGAAAAGTTGGCAA
This sequence comes from Platanthera guangdongensis, assembly GCA_039583875.1. Classification (NCBI taxonomy): domain Eukaryota; kingdom Viridiplantae; phylum Streptophyta; class Magnoliopsida; order Asparagales; family Orchidaceae; genus Platanthera; species Platanthera guangdongensis. The sequence continues at coordinate 64,178,642 of CM077147.1, forward strand.
AGCTTTATGTGGATAACATAGTGCGGCTTCATGGTGTGCCCCGCAGCATCGTGAGTGACCGAGATGGGCGGTTCACGTCCAATGATTGGAGGCTTGTGCAGCAAATGTTGGGAACAAAGCTGAAATTCAGCACGGCCTTTCATCCACAAACGGATGGGCAGACCGAGAGGGTCAATAGAACGATGGAAGACATGCTTCGTATGTGTGTCTTGGATTTTGGAAAGCAATGGGAGGACCACCTTTATTTGGTGGAGTTTGCATACAACAATAGCTACCAAGCAAGTATTCAGATGGCGCCCTTCGAGGCCCTATATGGTAGAAGATGTCGCATGCCGTTGTCTTGGTTAGAAACGGGCGAGTCAAAGTTGTATAAGCGATCGGAAGTGGATGATGCTACTTCTTTGGTGAGGACCATTCGGGAGAGGTTGCTTACCGCTCAGGACCGGCAAGCAAAATACTATAATGCCAAGCACAGAAACGTGGAGTTCGCTGTGGGCGATTATGTGTACTTAAAGATCAAGCCGTTCAAGGGTGTCTCGCGGGTGCGGCGATTGAAAAAGCTAAGCCCGAGGTACCTTGGACCGTTCGAGGTTCTGGAGCGAGTAGGAGAAGCGGCCTATCGGCTGAAGCTTTCAGTGGAGCTAAGTTGTTTACATGATGTATTCCATATTTCGGTGCTTCGGAAGGCGGTGCAAGAGCCTACGCAAGTGATCGCGGTTGATCAAGTGCCGGTGGATAGCGGGCTAACGACAAAGGTCAAGCCCGTGCGGATTGAGGACTCGGAGGTCAAGCGACTACGCAATAAAGAGATCAGGATGGTCAAGGTCCGGTGGGACAATTGCGGTCGTGAGGAGCTCTCTTGGGAGCGAGAGCAGACGATACTTGACGAGTATCCGGAGTTGTTCCGCTCAGGTACAAATTTTGTTTTTGTACATGTTTTTCCCTTTATGTAATTTCGTGGATGAAATTCTTTTAAGAGGGGTAGAGTTGTAACGCCCCGAAACTCAAAGGAGCTAAAGGGGGATGTTTTGGGCCAGTTTTGAGTTCTGGCTGCAGGCACACGGCCTGGGACACGGGCGTGTCCCAGGGCGTGTCAAGCCTGTGTCGACACTAAGGCGCGAAGTCGACACTTTGGTCTCGACATTGTGTCGAGACTGGGCACACGGCCTGCGACACGGGCGTGTCGACCCGTGTCGACACTTAGCCGTAAAGTCGACACAGTGCTTCGACGTTGTGTCGAGACACGACACACGGCCTGCGATACGGGCGTGTCGCAGGGCGTGTCAACCCGTGTCGACACTCATCCCGCGAAGTCGACACTTTGGTGTCGATAATGTGTCGAGACATGGCACACGGCCTGCGACACGGGCGTGTCGCAGGGCGTGTCGACCCGTGTTGACACTTAGCCGCGAAGTGTCGAGACCATGTACACGGCCTGGAGCCCAGGCGTGTCAAGGTGACACGGGCAAGGACACGGGCGTGTCCTAGAACCCGTGCAGTGCTCGGGTTGAAAACGGGGAAAAAATCATGGGGTACACGGCCGGCTACACGGCCGTGTCAGGTGGAACACGGGCGTGTCAGCTCGAACACGGGCGTGTTCGATACCCGTGTGAGGTTCCAGGTGATTCGATTTTGACGGCGAATGAGGCACACGGCCCTGGACACGGGCGTGTGCCAGGCCGTGTTCGGTCCAGATTGGGCATTTCAGCCCCGAATCAAAGCCGTTCGTTTTCTTAGGTTGAGATCCAATGGCTGGGGGTTGTTCCTGAAGGGATATACCCGTGAGTTGACTTAGAAAACCTCACTTTTCATACCTTATCATCTCTCCAAGTCCTTGGAGAAAGAGGAGAGCCATTGGAGGAAGAAGAACTAGATCCCGCCATTGAAGGAGCTTCGGAGCTCCGAATCGCAAGCCGACTCCGGATCCACGGAGGCAACGCAAGTGCGGTGATTTTCATCCAGATACTTTTCAATGGCGCCAAAGAGGAACTCAAGGGTAACGATCCTCATCTTGAGCATGAGTCGCTCTCTTTCTTTGCATAGGAAGCCCGCTCTCGCGAGTTTGCGGAGAGTTGGAGGCGTTCCTTCGGGTAGATATGTGAAGTCCCCGTTGTTTAGAGTCCGTATGCGAGAACGGACATAGGCATGATGTGTGAAGCCTACCCGGACATGTTGGTCTGGATCGGTGATGTTGCATTGCATAAGGCCGGAGAAGACTCCGTGCTATTGGTTGTTTTTCGGGTTTTCTACGCGGTAGATTGCAGCAGGGAGCCTTGGGGACTAACCCAAAGGTGCACCCGAAAAACTGGGCGGATACGAGATCTTGCCAACTTGGTGGCCTGAGAGCCAACTTGAACATAACGGGGTTATGTGATTTGCGGTAGAATGGGACTCGGTGGAAGTTTGACCCGCGCAAATGGCTTAAATTGTCGTTGCGATGTGAGCACGGGTTAGATGGAACCGTACCCGCTTTATGTCGTTCGGTTAGAGAGACCTAAAGTTACATGGCACTCGCCGTTGGCATAGATGTGAGTCTTCGGCGGTCAATGGCTTAAATTGACGTGACCCAGGCAAGGAAGACAAATTGCTCATAGGAATGACCGTCTAAGTGGCGGTGGTGAGTCCGGAATGTTAATGGCTTTAATTGACGTGACATCGACCGGTTCACCGAGAATGTGCCCTGAGTGCACGGGGCGTGTGGCCGTACGAGGCCAACGTCTGTGATGAAATGGCTATGGCTATATGCATTGCTCGCTTATGCTAATGAAATGCAGGGAAGGAGCATCGTCGCCCCGAGTTGGGGGCGGGATCGTTATAATTTGGTCAGCATTGCTGACCGTTGCCTTGTTTGCCACCGTGCGGTGGTTTGTTGCTTGCAGGTGCAGCTGGACCAAGCGGTCAATAGCGGGCTAAAGCCCTTTTTGCGAAGCTGGCCCTCGAAGGCCCAAGTGGAAATGTTTTCTGTTTTATTCATGTATGACCGGCCTGCATGCCGAGGTTTGTAAATCATGTATTATTCAAGTGAAACATTCTGTAAGGCCTTAAGGCCGATTTTGGGTATTTTGTATAACATTCCTAATTATGTAATAGTGTATATTCGTGCTCTAATGCTGGGTTCTTGTTTTACAACTCTTTTAAATTGCTTCCGCTAGAATGCTCTGTGTAGGACGTTGTGATTGGTTGGATGGTTTCCATAAGTAACCACCCGGTCTGTCTGTGGTATATGGCGTCGGGCCCCGGCCGGACCTACTGCTATATGCTATGCGACGGATAGGGGGCGTTACACTCTCAATCCACAATAACACTCACACTAGTTTTAACCGCAGCGCACTCGCAAACGTTTTATCACAGTTCACCAATGTACGGTAGCTACTCCGCGGGAAGGTCAAACGAACGGTTATAGGCCGACGTTCTCCCAAGCTAAGAGGACCAATATTGGGTCCGACCGAGCGAAAGTTGTACCAAAAGAGGTCTACCCAAATGGCGATCGAAACATGGTAGATCTCCCCCAACAAAAATATGGGGCTCGCCAAACCCTTTCGAAAATAACGCGATTAAGATAGATGCAAGTCAAAAGGAAAACCACGAAGAATCTAACGATTCAAATCCAACACAAAAATTTTTTCGGCCACTAGAATATCAAGAGGGAATCACACGTGAGTGGAGAGGATCGTTACCCAAGTCGGAATAGATGATTCTGACTACCTTTGAAGGGTCGCTCTTCCACGGTTCCACCGAAGTCGCGCCGGATGGAGAGATAGATCGTTCTCCTTGGCCGCTTCACACCAAAGTCCAAATTCCTCGCCGTAGAGAGAGACCCTTCCGGATAAAACTTCACGTGAAGAGGGGCGGCCGGGTTCTCTTCAAAGGGGCTACTCGGGTGGAGGAGATAGGTGGCCGGCCGGCTATGGATGGTGGTGGTCGGGTTGAAGATGGTGAGAGGAGGTGGTGGCTTGGATGAGGGAGATGGAGGAGAGGGTTGGCCGAAACCTTTATAGAGATAGTGGGAGAGGAGGGTGGTGGCTTGGAAGAGGGAAGTGAAGGATAGGGCTGGCCGAAATTTTAGAGAGAGAGGGGGAGAGGAGGGTGGCGGCTAGGAGAGGTAGAGAGGGAGAGGAGGCTTAGCAAGAAAGGAAATTTTAGGGTTTTCTTCTCATTCAACTTATGTTAAACAAACCATACATGCCTATATATAGGCTTAACACCAAGTCTTGGCTATATGTAGCCCAAAATAAAAATAAAAATAACACACTAAATGGCTACATGCAACCCTCAATAACATATTCCAAGTAAAATAGCATACTAATAATAAGATAAATTCAACCTGTTATTTGTCTTGCGCCGAGGGCAGAAATTGTAGCGCCGCACCATACGAACAACATGGAGACGCGAGTCCTTTATTGGAGACAAAGGAGGGTCTTCTGTTAGCGTTCCGTCATCAAAAACTTGGGGGACGTCGTCAACTTGGGGGCCGTTGTCGCCACCAACGATGGCCTTTTATGGAAAGGCAGCTGATAATGCGTCCCCAATATGGGGAAGTTACGAGAAGAATAGATGTATGAGGCGCACTTGACAAAGTACTAAATTCACACTGGGAGAACGGAGATGTTCAAGGACATGAAGAAACATTTCGGATGGCTAAGACTGAAGAAAGACATAGCATTATATGTGGCGAAATGTCAGACGTGTGCCTTAGTAAAAGCCGAATGCCAGAAGTCTGGCAGTTTCCTGAAGTCCTTGCCCATACCAGAGTGGAAATTTGATGACATCTCCATGTATTTCGTGCAGGGTTTGATGAGATCGCAAAAGGGGAACGATGTCATCCGGGTGGTCGTTGATCGTTTGACGATGGTGTCAACATTCATACCCAATAGGAAGGATGATTTAGTGGAGAAGCTGGCGAAGCTTTATGTGGAAAGCATAGTCCATTTGCACAGCGTACCCCGGAGCATCGTTAGTGACTGAGATGGTTGTTTCATATCTAATGATAGGAGGCTCATTCATCAGTTGTTGGGTACCAAGTTGAACTTCAGCACGACTTTTCACCCATAGACAGATGGTCAGGCTGAAAGGGTGAATAGGACAATTGAAGATATGCTTTGTATGTGTGCTTTGGATTTTGGGAAAAGGTATGATGACCATATTTTTATGATTGAGTTCGGGTATAATAATAGCTACCAAGCTTGCATTCAGATTGCGCCTTTTGAGGCTCTGTACGGAATAGGTGTCGTACGTCATTGTCTTGGGTAGAAATGGGAGAATCGAAGCTGTACAAGCGATGGGACTTTGAAGATGCTACTTCAATGATACGGTTGATACGGTAACGACTACTGATTGCTCAAGATAGGCAGGCCAAGTACTATAATGTCAAGCATCAGAACATGTAGTTTGTTGTGGGTGATTGAGTATACTTTGAGATAAAGTCGTTTAAAGGCGTATCAAGGATTCGACGCTTAAAGAAGCTTAGTTTGGGGTATGTTTGGCCTTTTGATATCTTGGAGCGGGTTGGTGAAGTTGCCTATCATTTGGCACTTTCGATGGAGTTGAGATGTTTGCATGATGTATTACACATCTCAGTGCTGCAAAAGGCTATCCAAGAGCCTACTCAAGTGGTTGCTGCGAATCAAGTGATGGTCCATAGTGGGTTGACAACGAAGGTCACGCCCATTCGAATCGAGGATGTAGAATTCAAGCAACTGCGGAACAAATCCATTAAAATGTTCAAGGTCCTTTGGGACAACTGTGACCGAGAGGAGCTTTCATAGGAGCAGGAGCAAACCATAAAGTCGCAGTTCCCCGAGTTATTCAATTGAGGTACAAAGTTTAAGGTTGATTTAATTCCTCAGTTTCCTGCATCACTTAATTTCAGGACAAAATTCTTTAAGTGGTGAAGATTTGTGACGCCCCAAATTTCATAAGGCAAGAGATGCTTCTTGATGCGGTTGAATAGCAAGTGTATTGGTCGTACAAGTAATATAAAATGGGTAAATTTCCCCAAGTATCGATCTCTTCAAGGAACACAGTAAGGTGGAGTTAATTTCAAGGAGGACTTGAGATTGACTTGATGCGTTGAACGATAAGTGTACTGGTCGCACAAGTAATATAAATTGGGCGAATATCCCAAAGTATCGATCTCTCAAGGAACATCATAAGGTGGAGTTAATTTTGAGGAGGAATTGAGATTGAATTCCTTAGGTCAGCGTTAACAAAGGGGGTTTTCATTGTTGCGGAAAAACGAAAGTAAAACACTAATAAACTACTCTTATGCAATGTCGCTATGCAATGCTTCGTCAGGCAGGATGGAAGACTACACAGGCCACTATGCATCGAATCGCTAGGAGGATGGACGAGTAGGCTTGTAGATGAGGTGGTTAGAACGGCAGAATGAGGGTTGAGAGCACCTCTGCGCTACGCACGCCTCTAGAAATTGCTAGGGCGGAAAAATCGGATGTGGTGGTGGAAGGAAAATGGAAAACCTCAAGCAAATAACGTAAATATAAAATCACATAGACATGATTGTATACAAACGTATGAAAGTGCAGGTTAGACCTAATATACTCTAGAGGGGGGGGGGGGGTGAATAGAGTATGGTGCTCACTTAAAACTTATTACAACTATTGTTGTATACCTAAGTGAACAGGGAAGCAAATAAAATATAGCAAGCACAAAACAATCACAAACCACAGCCAGAAAATAAAAGAAAATAAGCAACCAGATGACACAAGGAGCTATAGTGGTTCCCCAACCAATTTGGGTACATCCACTCTTCTACCACCCTAGGTAGGAATCCACTATAGGATGAGTTGATCAGGTATCCTGGGCACCAATGAGCTTTTGATAAGGTGCTCAAAAACCAAACCCTCAAGTCTTTTGGAAGGAGACTTCCAACCAGAATAATTTTGAAGGGATTTAAAACCCTGTACAGAAATTTGAGAGAGGGTGATAGTGTCTTCTCTGTCAATAGTCAGAGAGAAGACTTGTGGAATGATTGCAGCAGATTTTGCTCCCCCTGAGATCTTGAATTGGTCAGGAATGTTGGAGCACTACTTCAGGGTGGTAGGCCTTCAATGACCTAGATTGCCTGGACTAGAACTGGTTCAGGAACTTCTTTTGACTGATAAAGTTCTGTTATCCTTTGAAGTTGTCCTAAGAATAGAAAGAAGAAGACTTTTGATTGAATTTGGTTATTCTTATTCTTCTTGAAAAAGTTCTCTGGTCAAGGCTGATTGCAGTCAAGAACTTTAGATTTGAGAATGTTTGTTCTTCTCTACAACTTCAGAGTGTCTATAGATTGTTTGCTGTACTATGATTATTTTTACTCTATCACTGCTTGATTCTGATCTCTTATTGTGTGTCTATCTGTGTCTATCAGTGACTGACTGAGGAATATTCAAACATTTGAATGTCGAGCAGTAATTACAGCCAGCCTTGGAAAGAATCAGCAATCAATGACTTTCCTAACTGTCCTGTAAGAAAAATGGCATGTAATCGTTAATATTCAATGCGCGTTCTAACGGTAACATTCCAAGAAGATCTGGCATTAAATGTTCAGAAATCAGCGCCAAGAAACGAGACGGGAACCTTGAAGAAAACCTAATCTCAATTCATCGAATGAAGAACACAATTCGTCGAGCTGAACTTGTGTTCGTCGAGCTGAGCTTGAGTTCGTCGAGCTGAGCTTGAGTTCGTCGACCAGACAATCTTCATTCATCTGATAGACAGTATTCATTCATCGAGCTGAGAATCAAATTCGTCGAGCTGAGAAATGTTCTGGACTTAGATAAAATATCCTGCATCTGCTGAAATGCTGTGTCGACATAAGTTGGTGTCGACAAATTGATCTTTGTGTCGACACAAAATCTTTGGTGTCGACATAAGCTAGTGTCGACTGAAATCCTGGTGTCGACACAAATTGTCGGAGTCGACACAAACCCTAAGTGTCGACACAAATTCTCTGAGTCCAGAAATTGTCGAGTAGAGTTTAGAATTCATCGACCTGAGAAGCTGACTTCGTTGACCTGAGAAGCTGTCTTCGTCGACCTGAGAAGCTGTGAACTTGAGGTCCAAGTTCGTCGAGCTCAGAATATAATTCGTCGATCGAAGCTTGAAGCTGGACTTAGAAAAATTTGAAGTTGTCCTGACTTTGGCTTGATTTAGACACTAAGTCTTCGTCGATCAGAGAACATAGATCGCCTAGCTTAACACTAAGAATTGTCTCACGATCGTCACGCGCAGAACTCTTTTCGTCGAGCTGAGTTCGATGAACGTCGAACTCACTTTACTTGATCTTGAAAACTTGTGAGTCTGGAGTCTCTGAGGGTCTTGTTGAAAGCTGGTCCATCTGAAGTTGAGCCTAAGGACTTAACCGAGACTCTAGGACACAATTTGACCCTGGCTATACATGATGGGTCACATCCTAAGTCAGTGAACCTAGCCCAAATCAACTAGGGATCCAACAATCTCGCCCTATTTGGGTGAGGTCACTAACATAGACTCAAAACAGAAAAACAAAGCAAGAAAAGTGATATATCTGGCAGAGAATTATAACACATGCAATAGATATATATATACACACAGCTTTGTTAATCAGATAGCATGAAAAAACAAATAACAGATAGAAATTAAAACAACAAGAAAATTACTTCTTTGGTTTCTTCTGCTGAGGTTTGTCTTCTGCTTTCTTTTCTCCTGGCTTCTTGAAAATAATTTCTCAGTTAGGATTTTGAGCTTGAGCCACTGTCATGGTCATATCAGCTGCCCCAATAATTTTCAATGATGTAGCCCTAGGGACAACTACTTCTGGATGAAGTTTCATATAATCATCAACATTAAACAGTTTGTTGCCATTGTCAAACTTTTTCAGTTCTTCCTTTCCATACTTTGACATGGTTGAAAGACCAGAGATATCTTTTCCTTCTGCTTTGGCTTTATTTATCAATGATTGTCCAATCAATTCTTGGTACCTAGCCATTCTTGCAGTATTAGCAGTTTCAGGATCTTCAAAAGGAATTGGAGGAGAGAGAGAGGTCTTTTTGGGCTTTCAGCTTTATGTACTTCAGAACTTTGTTGCTGCTGTTGATGCTTACTTTGACTTCCTGAGGAGGATGGCCTCTGCTGGCTGCTTCCAGAAGATCTCCCTAACTGTCTCTGATAAGTTTACATTGGAGCAGATCTCTGGGAGCTATAGCCACTGGCACCAGCTGTTGGAGGAGGAGGAGGAGGATCCTTCCTATATCTATGTACTGGAGGAGGGGAGTATCTCCTACTTCTCTTTCTATCTTTCTGCTAGTTTTTGGAGAGCCACATCCATGCTGGCATTCCCTTATATGGAGTTATATTGTGCAGAATATAGTAGGGAATGTCTGCAGTTGGATTTGGCTTGGGAGCTGGAGGAGGAGCAACCTTTCTCTTCTTTGCCAACAATCTCTTTTTCTTACTAGCTGCATCCTCATTAGAATCACTATCGTCATCATCAGACTCTAAATCCCGAGGGGTATCATACAATACATCCAAAGCTTTTAAGGCTTTATAAGAAATAACAGCCTTTTCTGGAGGAGGGGCAGAAGGTTCAAGAATAAGGGTTTTATCAACAAGAGAAGAAGTATCTGTACAAGCTTCAGAAACAAAAGAGGCACAGCTATCAGCTACTGCCTTATTCTCTTCTTCAATGTCTGCCTGAATAAGATCATCTAGAGTAGGCATTGGAGAGTCATCCATAACAAAATCTGGTGCTGAGACTGGCACTGATGTATCTTCTGGAATAACTTTTGAGCTAGACGCAGAGAGAGCAAAATTGTCACAGAGTTACTTGGCAACTGCTGGACTAGCTGGAGAGTTGTATGGTACCATAGCCAAATATGTCTTAGAGAAATCTGCTGGAGGGAATTGCATATGTACAGTATCAAAATTGCTCAACAAAACTGATAAGTTCACTGTGGGATTTAAATAGAAATCACCAACAGGATTTATTTGAGCAACTGACTCATCCAAATCAATGTCAGTATCCATAAATTGAATTAACTCAAACATCTCAGCATCAAAGTCTGTCAAAAGTGTTGTATCCTCATCTGAATCTGTATTAGCTAGAGAGGGAACTGCTGTGACTACCGCTGCTGTTACTGTATCTGCATCTACTGTAACTTCATCACTAAGCATCTCCCCCTGCCTGGGTTCAGGAATACCTGGAGCCAGGCCCCTAGATGAAGAGCGGACAGTAGATAGAAGAGAGATCTAGGCAGATAAGGAATTAATGGAGGTCACAAGAGGTGTAATGTCCTCTTAGATGAGAGATTGGATGAGAGGTGTGAGCAAAGAAATGAGGGTAGATGGATCAAATGGGGAAGGGGAAGGGGATGGAATGGGAGGTGGAATAACAGATGGAGTGGGGGCATCTGGCATGATTGTATCTGATGGTATATTATAATATGGAATGGTGGATAAGTGTGGGGGAAGAGGAGACTGTGGAGGTGTAGGAAGTATTGTCTCATGAGGGGAATCTGGAGGAGTGAGTTGTTGATGAACTTGTAGAGGGGAAGATAGAGGTGGAGATGGAGTGATTGTCAGGTCAAGTGGTGGAGATGAAGGAGGGGTAGGTACATGAGGAGGCTTCTTTGGAGGAAGGGGTGCTGGAAGAGATGGTTGAGATGGTGGAACCTCTTCAGCAGGTTGGGTAGCGGCCTTTATAGCACTTATGCTCTCAGAAGTTTGGAGGGAAGAGGAAGAAGCCTTTGAGGGCTCGGAGATGGTCCTCTCCCGCCTGCCAAATAGAGTGCAAGTGAGGCGCTTGCTGGCGTTTATGAAGATGGTCGGGGAGACCATACATTCAATAACCTTCTCTTTGAGAAACATTTCCAAAATTCTGCCAAAGCAGACTTCCTTCTTGCTGTTCTTCTTCTTGATCAATTCAAAGAACACCTTACTCCAATCAACCTGTCGCTTATTCACTACTGCACACATTATGAGAAATTGGTGACGGGTAATATAGTCATGAGCAGAGTGCTTGGCCATCAGTATCTTTCCCGTAATATCTGCCAGAAATTGGTAGGCGGTGGATAATTGCTTTTTCAACAACTTATTAGGGTTGTTACCAGAGAAACCCATCAGTTTCAGCATATCATTGAATTCCTCAGAATCCGTTTCCAGATTATCTTCTCCGTTCACTAATCCAAATATCTCAGAGAGAACTGCGGGAGAGAGGGAAACATCAGTGTTCCCTATTTTGCCGGTCAACACATCTTCTTCAAAAACTGTAGATGTATATACCCATTCTCATATTTCCGTTCCATGAAGTTTAATGCGCATGGTCATGAAATCCTTTAAATAGAGTTCTTCCAGTAGTTCCAAGATGTATAGAAAGATGGGGTCAGAATGTTGAAACGGCTCAAAATCCATGTCGAATCAAGTGTCAAACTTCATTGCAACCAAAGCACCTGAGGGAATCACCATTGATGTCCTGCAAGAAAAACACAGAGAGAAACGACGATCAAGAGCAAAGGAATTGAAAGTGAGGGACGGAGGTCAAAGAAAACCTAGATATAAGATTTTTAGAATATGAATCGACAAACTCCGTTCCACAAAAAAGAAAAATTCTTCGAACTGAGCTCGACGAAATAGATTATATACAGATAATTCGTTGATCTCATCCAAAAGAATCGAAAACAGTTCCTCGAACTCCGTTCGACAAAGTGTCTTCTGAAGCAAAGTTCGTCGATCTCTGGTCGACGAAAATTGTTTCCTCACACAGAGAAGTCATCGATCTCCGTTCGACGAGAATCTCGCAAACTTTCCCTAATTTGTCGAACTCTATTCGATAAGCTCTGGAAAATTTGTCGATGCAGACAGAAGCTAGGTTAACTCTTCTCCATCAATCATTCCCAGTTGATTTATAAAGAACAGATGTGTTTTTTCATCCAATGGCTTGGTGAAAATGTCTGCTCTCTGTAGATCAGTAGGAATATGGATCAAGTTAATTTTCTTTTTATCCACATTTTCTCTAATGAAATGATGTCTTATTTCAATATGTTTAGTCCTAGAATGGTGAACTGGATTCTGTGCTATACCAATAGCACTAGTATTATCACAAAATAATATTGAATTATTTAAGTTGACACCATAATCTAAAAGTTGGTTTTGTATCCATAGCATTTGTGAACAACAACTACCAGCAGCCATGTATTCTGCTTCTGCAGTTGATGTAGACACAGATGTCTGCTTTTTACAAAACCAGGAGACAAGTCTCATACCAAAGAACTGGCATGTTCTAGAGGTACTTTTCCTGTCCACTCTACATCCAGCATAGTCAGCATCTGAGTATCCAGTTAACTGAAATTGTGACCCTGCAGGATACCAAAGTCCTAGAATAGGGCAACTCTTTATATATCTCAAAATTCATTTTAGGAAAATAAGGTGAGATTCTTTAGGGTTCACTTGGAACATAGCACAAAGGCATGTGGCAAATATTATATCAGGTCTGCTAGCTGTTAGGTATAATAGGGATCCAACAATTGCCCTATAATTTTTCTTATCCACTGGTTTCCCTGCTGCATCAGAATCCACAACAACATTTGTAGACATAGGGGTTTTCATCCCTGAAGCATCTGAAAGATATGGTACCTAAACACCTAGAGGGGGGGGGGGTGAATAGGTGACCTAAACCTTTTTCCCTTTTGTTTGGCAGCACAACAGTTTTTCACAGATTATTACAGTTAACAGCAATTACAGAAATCACACAGAAAAGCCACAACACAGCACAGCACAGCAGACACACTAATTTTATAGTGGTTCCCCAATCTTTGGGTACATCCACTTTCCCCCTTCGCCTATCTAGCAGTGTACTAGATTCGGCCAAACTTCTCCACTAGCTCAGAACCCAACAAGGTTCCTACCTCAGGCCCAAAGCCTTACACTCAGCCAAAAGGCCTACACTCAGCCACCCAGGCCTACACTCAGCCAATCAAAGGCCTACACTCAGAGTTCTTCAACTCCTACACTCAGGCACCAAGCCCTACCCTCAGCCTTTATAAAATAGGCTTACAATCACTCAGATCCAATGGATCTTATAAGTTTAAAATAGAAATTACAAATGCTAACTCTACAACTCAGAAAGGATGAGAGGAGTTGAGAGTTTCTTGAAGAGTTCTTGGAAGAACTCAGCTTGATCCAAACTGACTTAGCTTTCTTCAAAGCTTCTTGAGTAGAACTGAATTAGTCTGAATCTTCTGCAGTTGATCCTTGATCTCTGCTTCTTGAAATCCAGATGACTCTGAATTGTTCTTCTCAGCCTTAGTTCCAAAGACTGAATCCTTGGTTGGAGCTCTCTCTCTCCAACTACTTAGATCTGCAGTTGGACTGCCTGATCTTCTTGTGTTGATCCTCTATGTATCACTTCTTGATTTAATCTGATCAACCCCTTCAGTTATTCTCACAACATGTAATGATAATGAACAACCTTCTATATATCTCTTTTTTCTGTAAACTATGTGTGCCTATTTATAGGCTTCCTTCATGGTAACCGGCTGATCCGGTTTATAACAGACTTTTGACTTCTCTGACAGTTGCTATAGACCGGCTGGATTGGCAGCTGTCATGTCAACCAGTCACTTCTTGAAATTCTCTAACTGTCAGTTAGTGTCGAGACTTTCTGTTCTTAAGTGTCGAAACTTATAGACCAAGTGTCGACACATGTTGTGTAAGTGTCGACACAAGTCTACAAGGTGTCGACACAATTCCTTGTATGTCTCGACACAGTTTCTTCTGCATGTGTCGACACTGAAATTGAGTGTCGACACAAGTACTTGTACTTCATCCTTTAACTGTATTCTTCTAAGTGTCGACACATCTCCTTTGTGTCGACACATCTTCATGTGTTGAAACTGTCAAGTGTCGACACTGCTTCTTGGTGTCGACACAAGTCTTCATTCTTGATTCTTCAGCTGAGTGTCGACACATTCCCTTAGTGTCGACACTTATACTTAGAATATTTTACAAATTTTCTGTTCTTTGCTAAGTGTCGACACAGCTCCTTGTGTCGACACTTTCTTCAAGTGTAGAGTCTTCAACTAAGTGTCGACACATTGTGCTGAGTGTCGACTCTTTCTTCAAGTGTTGACTCTTCTGATTGTGTGTCGACACATTGTGCTGAGTCTTCTGCATAGTGTCGACACACTGTGTTGAGTGTCGACACTTGTACTTAGAATCTGTAGACTTTTGCTGAGTGTCGACACTCACTTCAAGTGTCGACACTTTCTGGTGTAGACACAGCTCTTTTGGGTGTCGACACTTCTGCTAAGTGTCGACACAGCTTTTCTGCATTCTTCTACACTGAGTGTCGACACAGCTCTTTTGGGTGTCGACACTTCTGCTAAGTGTCGACACAGCTTTTCTGCATTCTTCTACACTGAGTGTCGACACAGCTCCAAGTGTCGACACTTTCTGACTGGTGTCGACTCTTCTTCCCAGGTGTCGACACAATGACTCCAAGTGTCGACACTGCATGTCTAGGTGTCGACACAAGCTTTCTCAAGTGTCGACACTTTGCCTCTGGGTGTCGACACATGGACTTAGAAATTTTCAGCTTCAGTCCAGTGTATACCTAACCTGCACAAGTAACTCAAACAAACATCAAATACATTCTGATGTATATCATTGAGTTAGGTGAGGCTTCTTCAAATCAGGTACATTTGATCAATGTACCCAACAATCTCCCCCTATTTGGAGAAGTCATAACCCTTAGTCAATGATATACACCACTCATAATTAACAATTACAAAATGATGTAAAACATATAAATGTCAACAGGGTAAACTTGAACATGTAATAAAGCACACATGTATACTTATTAAAACATTGCAGAACAATTAAGAAACACACATATTTCAGAACATTCATACTATATTTAATATTCTGTTCCAATAATGTTCCTTATACATTTTCAATGAAGTATTACAATGTTTTTCACTCAACAGATTACAACAAGCATCAAGTTAATTCCTAATCTAGTGCTGATCAGGTTCTTTAATAACAATGCCTTTTCCAGCTTTAACTTGAGCTTTCACAGCAGCAGCAGCAGCAGCAGGCTCAGCTTCAGCAGTCTTCTTCCCTTTAGAGTCCTTCTTCTTCTGTTCTTCAGCCTTGATCTTTTGTCTTTCAAAATAATGATAGGGCTTAGGAAAGTACTTGCTAGGCTCCACAGCTGTTGGAGGTAGCTTTCCTAACTTAGCCTTCCTTCTAAATTGGACAATTGCTTCCTGCCTACTCTCATGCTTTCTCCATTCAGCCTCTGAGAACCACTTGTTCCTCTCATGGGCATTGTCCTTGGCAGCTTTCCAGGCTGTGAGAATTATATTTCTAGAAGTAGGGCTCCATTGTTCAAAATCTGGCTTTTGCTCAGCAATTTCCCTAAACTTCTTCTTGGACAGCCTAGTTTCTTCTTCCTTGTCCAAAGCCTCTTGCATTGCAGCTGTGATAGGTTGAACAACCTTTTCCAGAATAATATTAGGCTTGCCAGCAGGTGGACTATACATTGTGCTAATATCTGCATGAATCATTTCAAAGTCTGGAGGTGGATAGATTACATCAGCCACTGCTTGTTGCTCACCTCCAAGATAGGCAGTTTGAATACCAGATTCAGCCACTTCATTGTCATCACACAGGGGAGGATATCCAAGTGTAGCCCGGATAGAATTTGAAATCCATTTTGCATGCTCAGAACTGGCCTTGACTAACACTCTCTCCCCCTTTATGACTTCTTGGGCCACATGATCTCTCACATCATCTTTCTGGAATCTGATTTGGCTATCCAAATACCTTATGCCCTCTTTAAAGAAAGGTCTAAGCTTTGTAAGCTGTTCTGAAATGACCTTCTGTGAGTCTTTGATTGCAGTCTGGACAGCAGCAATCTCTGCTTGAAATATCTTATCAAAATCAGCCTTGGCAGCAGCAGTGGAGGTTGATGGTTCATCAGACTTTTTCTTGATTTCAGTGACTATTGCATTGTGAGATGCAGTCAGATTATCATTCATTCTCAACTGATTTTCCAGCACATAGCCTTGCTTGAGTGCTATATCATCCACTTTCTCTTTAATTGTTTCTTGATGTTTAGCCAGATATACCACAGCATTAGCACCCTTGGTAAAATTATCAGTCATCTCCTTTTTATTAAGGTTCATTTCAAACCTTATTGACTTCATTTCCTGTCCCAGATCAGATTGGAGAGCTTTGTGTCCTTCATCAACATAAGTTTCCAAGGCCTTCCTTTGTTCATCCATCTTGATTTGCAAGGCAAGCAATAGAGCACTGTAATCAGTGGATGGTGATTGTTGAACTAAGGAATGCTGAGCAACTGTTTGTAGAGCCTTCTTATAGCTCTGGCTCCTTCTCTTAAATACAAAGAACTTCTTTTTCTGAGCTTGCTCAGCTTCATCATCTTCAGATTCAGATGTACTTGCTATATCCACCCTATCCTTAGGGCTGGATGGTTTTTCAGTATGCACATCTTGTGCCTTCTCAGAATCTAGCCTTATAGGCTCTTCCTCAATTTCCATGTTCTCTCCCTCAGCAGCAGCATCCTTTCCTGTATCAGCATTATTCTTTTCCATATCAAAATCTTCTTGATCTAAGTTCAAAAACAGATCTTCCATGGTATACTCTGCTGGAGACTGTGCAGGAGATGTACTTGGTTCTTCAACCACTTGATCAGGTACCACAACAGATGTGTCTGGAAGAACAACATCTGGTTCTTGGTGTGCTGGCTGATATTGCTGATGGTCATCAGACAAATCAGAATTTATTATAGAAAAATTGAAAGTTTTAAGGTTAACAAGTACCTCTTGAATGAGGAGGGTGGCTTGTTCACTCTCCAGTGTAGATGGTACTGCTACACCTGAAAGCTCCCCCTGAATGTCAGCTGCCTCCTGAGGAGCAGGTGTCTTCTCTGCAGCCTCATCTACTGGACTTTCAGGAGTGAAGACCACATGTTCTTCACTGCCTGAGCTGCTTGAGGACTCTTGAGGCACAGCAGCAGTCTTCCTCTTTTTCCTGGGAGGAGAGTCTCTCTTAGAAGCTTGTTTCTCAGGGGTGGCCAAGTCCTTTGACACCAGCACCCTTTCCCATCTAGAGAATATTCTGGAGTCCATTCTCCTCATATGATTGATCTTAGATCCTGCAGCAGAGCTCATTACCTCTGGAATTGATCCAGCCAGGTAGAGACTTATTATCCTGCCCAGATTGGGCTTTTTCAGGCTTTCCTTTACTTTCTCATAAACCACCAGTGACCAATCTGTCTTCAGAGTGAAGATGATTCTGGTCATGATATTAAACATGGAGGCTGACACCCTGTCATGCCCTCCTGGTTTGCTTAGAAGAACCTTGCCTACAACTTCAGACAGGAATTTGCCTTGATTGTTCATCCCCTTCCTGTTGAAGACTGATCCCACCTTCATCTTTGGATCCAGTCCACACCAAGTAAGAGCTTCCCTGGTCTTAGAAGCAGTTACTTCCTCTTCTTCTTGAATCTTAGGTAGCTGAAGTACCTTTCTTAAAGACTTGGGGGATAGTTTGACCTTGGTGCCATGCACCCTTGACTTAATCCTGAAGCCTGAGTCATCTATGGACGCGCCAGAAAGGAATTCAATGACTTCCTTCTTCCAGATTTTCGTTGGTTCTGAAACCAAGAACTCCAATCCTGAATTGGCAATTAGGGTTATCACTGATTTGAATTCCTGATCACTGTCGTCGAATGCGCCTCGCACGAGCTCATAGCCCTCGTTGACGTTCTCTTCCAGCTTGGGAGCCATTAGGGTTTGAAGATTTAGTCTTGAGATGAGTGAAATGTCGACACAAGAGTTTAGGTCTCGAAACTTTGAAAGCGTGTCGACAAACAAAACAGAACCCTATTTATACCTTTCTTGTTTGAAGACGAACAGGCGGGATGAATTTCTAATGATGTGTCGACACTGTCAATAAGTGTCGACACTGACTTATAATGTCTCGACACTCATGTGTCGACACAAATTTAGTCAACAGATTTTATGTGTCGACACTTGGTTAAGTGTCGACACCACTATACTCGACATGTGTCGAGACTTTACTTAGAAAAATTCTGAGTAAAACTTAAGTGTCGACACTTTATTGGAATGTGTCGACACCTACTCGACATGTGTCGACACTAACATTCTGAAGTGTCGACACTAACTTCTTAGATGTGTCGACACCATTTTCCTGAAGTGTCGACACTTACTATTCTGTGTCGACATAGACTTGTCTATGTGTCGACACCTTTTTACTTAGCCAATTTTTGTTCTGTATACTTAGTCTAAGTTTATCATACCTAGTTCAATTTTGAACCTATTAAACTTAGCTTCTTCTAAGGGCTTAGTGAACATATCAGCTATCTGATTATCTGTTTTAACATATTCAAGTGCAATATCATTTCTTTCTACATGCTCCCTAAGAAAGTGATATTTTATCTCAATATGTTTAGTTCTACTATGAGATACAGGGTTATTAGCTATGGAAATAGCACTAGTAGAATCACAATAAAGTGGAGTTCTACTTACCTGACATCCATAGTCTTCTAGCTGATGTTGAATCCACAGAAGTTGAGCACAGCAACTTCCTGCAGCTATATACTCTGACTCAGCTGTGGAGATGGCCACACTGGTTTGCTTCTTACTACTCCATGAAATGAGTCTTCCACCTAGGAATTGACAGGATCCAGTTGTGCTTTTTCTATCTTCTTTGCATCCTGCAAAGTCTGCATCTGAATAGCCTGTTAGATCAAAATCTCCATTCCTAGGGTACCAGAGGCCTAGATAGGGTGTGCCCTTTAGATATCTCAAGATTCTCTTGACTGCAGTCAAGTGAGATTCTTTGGGGCAGGCTTGATACCTGGCACAAACACATGTAGCATACATAATGTCAGGCCTACTTGCAGTCAAGTATAGTAGGGAGCCAACTATCCCTCTATACAAGGTTTCATCCACAGGTTTCCCTGCATCATCCTTGCTTAGAGACATACTTGACCCCATAGGAGTCTTCATGGTACTGGAGGAATCCATACCATATTTTCTTATGAGTTCTAGGGTGAACTTAGACTGACATATGGATAATCCACTTTCAGTCTGTTTAACTTGGAGACCCAAGAAAAACTTCAGCTCTCCCATACTACTCATTTCAAATTTGACTCTGCATAAGCTTTGCAAACTTTTTGCAAAGGCTACTTTCAGTAGACCCAAATATAATGTCATCTACATATATTTGGACAAGTATTACTTTGCCTCTAGATTCCCTAAGGAATAGAGTCTTATCTATTTTCCCCCTTGTGAACTTGTTCTCAATGAGGAAACTAGATAGGGTTTCATACCAAGCTCTAGGAGCTTGCTTTAACCCATACAATGCTTTCCTAAGTCTATAGACATAATGTGGAAGAGTAGGATCAACAAAACCTGAGGCTGCTCCACATATACTTCTTCTTTTAAATTACCATTAAGGAATGCTGACTTCACATCCATTTGGTATACTTTGAATCCTTGGTAGGTTGCATAGGCCAAGAACATCCTGATGGCTTCCAGTCTGGCTACTGGAGCAAAGGTTTGATCAAAATCAATACCTTCTTCTTGCCTATATCCTTTTGCAACCAATCTTGCCTTATTCTTAATGATGACTCCTTGTTCATCTAACTTGTTTCTGTAGATCCACTTTGTTCCTATCACATTGTGATCTTTAGGCTTAGGAACTAAGTCCCAAACCTTGCACCTCTTGAACTGGTTTAGCTCTTCCTGCATAGCTTCAGTCCACTGTGGATCTTGTATTGCTTCTTCAAATTTCTTTGGTTCTATTTGAGACAGAAAACTTGAATATACTACAGCATTCTGATTTCTGCTCCTTGTCTGAACACCTTGTCTTGGATCTCCAATGATCAGCTCTATTGGATGATCTCTTAGATGCCTGTTGGCTGGAGGCATCCTTACTTCTGGTTGTACTTCTTACAGCATCTTCATTATGCTGAGTTCCTTGAACTTCTTCAGCTCCTGGTACATGTAGTTCTCCCCCTGGACATAAGCCATCTTCTTCTACTTGCTGTCTTGCAGCAGGTACATCTTCCATGGTTAGCTTGTCCATCTTCTTAGAAAGACCTGTGGGGCTGCACACACTACTAGACAACTCATTGTTAATAAGAAGTGTCTCATCAAAAACTACATGCACAGATTCCTCTACAACTTGTGTAGTCAAGTTGTAGACTCTATAAGACTTACTATTACTGCTGTACCCAACAAACACTCCCTCTTGGGATTTGGCAGCAAACTTAGTTAAGTAAGTCTTCCCATTGTTAAGTATGAAGCATTTACAACCAAAAATCCTGAAATAGGATAGGTTTGGTTTCCTGCCTTTCACTACTTCATAGGGGGTCTTGTTTAACCTTTTAGTTATGGTAGCTCTATTTATCACATGGCATGCAGTGTTAACTGCTTCAGCCCAGAAATATTCTGGTAGTGATGAATCACTTAATAGAGTCCTACCAGCTTCTATCAAGGTTCTATTTTTCCTTTCAGCAATGCCATTTTGCTGAGGTGTTCTAGGTGAAGAGAATTCTTGAAATATCCCATAGTCTTCACATAGTTTTGTCATGCTTTCAGATTGAAACTCTGTACCATGGTCACTTCTAATTTTGACCACTGTACAGTTCAATTCATTCTGAATTTGCTTAACAAAACTGTGGAAGACACTAGGTGTTTCAGATTTCTGCTTTAAGAAGAACACCCAGGAAAACCTTGAGTAGTCATCAACAACTACAAAGGTGTAGACCTTCCTACCTAAGCTGTGAACTGGCATTGGACCAAATAGATCCATATGCAAGAGGTATAAACACCTCACAGCATCCTTGTTGTCAATGCTTCTAAAGGTGGATTTAGTCTGCTTGCCCTTTTGACAAGCTGAGCAAATGCCATCTTTGACACACTTAACTTGAGGACCATTCCTCACTAACTCTTTACTAAAGAGTTTGCCAATAGTCTTGTAATTAAGATGAGCAAGCCTCTTGTGCCATTTGACACATTGAGAGACTGTCTCATCAGCTACAAGACAAACTGGAGAACTATTGTTCTCAACCATAATGTCTAAACAATAGACATTTCTCTTCCTATAACCTGTCAAAATGATCTTTTGATCACTTGACCTCTTGATATGACAACCATTTTTAACAAATGAGATGTCATACCCTACATCACTTAATTGACTTATACTAATGAGGTTATGTTTCAAACCTTTAACATAAGCCACTTGAGTAATGGTAACAAGGTTAGAAGAAATGTTACCAAACCCTTTGATGATTCCTTTTTCAGAACCACCAAAGGTCACCTTTGGACCATTTTTGATTGGGATGTAGTCCTTCAGTAGTCCCCTAGTTCCAGTCATGTGTCTGGAACATCCACTATCCAAGTACCATGTAGGGGTATGGCCACTTGGATTCTCCTGCAAAACAAATTAATGAACCTTAGAACCCAAAGTAAACTTGGGTCCTTGGTGATTGTTAGTTTGCAAATTGACATAGCTACCTGCTGTCTTTCCAACAGGTAACTTGCTACTCAACTTGGCACTGGCATTGTGCCAACAATCCAAAGCAAAGTGGCCAACCTTGCCACAGCACCAACATTCAAATTTGTTGTACCTTTGCTTAGGTTCTGACTTAGCTGTCTTAACTACAGCAGTCTTGTTGAATGTTGGGGCTTTGCCCTTGGACTTGGACTGATTCTGAACAGTCCTAGCTGGATTAACAAAACCCAGTCCAGTCTTTCCTTTATGATGAACAAAATCATCAATCAAGGGTAGCACTGATTTAGGTTTTGAATACCTAGCTGCTAGCTCTTTCTCCTTCTGAAGATTAATCTCCAGTTTCTTAATTTGATCATTCTTAAATGTAATAGTACCCATCTGAATCACAGTAATGTGTTTCAGCCTGGCCACTTCATTCAGTTTTTGATCATAATTCTTCTCATAATCTATTGCAAGCTGCCTTGAGATCAGCAATTTCCTTGGCCAAATTTTTGGCTAGGGTCTTGCTTTTCTTATAGGCTTGCAATAGTACTTGATATTCATCTAGGAGTTGATGAATATCTCCCTCAGACTCAGATATATTCTCATCACTTGATGAAGAATAATCTGACTCTGAACTAGAACTGGAACCAGAACTTTGAGTTAGACCTTGTACCTGACTGGGTCCTGGCTGCTCCAGGTTTTTGGTACTTTCAGTCAAAGCCATCAGTCCTTGGCTTTGACAGTCTTCTTGCTCATAGATAGATTCCATGATCTGCATAAACTCTTCTTCTTCTTCAGCAAATAGCCCAATATAGGCTTCAGCATCTGTCTCAGTGTCTGAAGAAGACATATCTGAAAGAGTCTTCTCATTCTTTGCAACAAAGGACTTTTCCTTCTTTCCTTTGAAGTGAGTTTTCTTTTTGTCACTGGATTCCTTCCTTCTTTCAGGGCAGTCTGCAATAACATGGCCCTGTCTATTGCAGCAGTAACAAATTATCTTGGATCCAGTTGCCTTACTAGTCTTGGTCCTTTTCTTGTCCTTCTTTGAAGGCTTCTTTTCCTGATACTGAACCTCTTTCCCTTTGGAAGATGAAGGTCTAGACCTCCACTGTTTCTTCTTAAGGAACTTCTAAAATGTCTGGTGAATGCAGCAAAGTCTTCATCACTTTCACTGCTTGTAGATTTTGTACTTTCAGACTCTTCAGATTCTGATTCAACTACCTCTGGAGGAGGAGTTGATGACTTTGTCCTGCTCTTTCTGGGTACATCTGACTTAAAGGCAACAGTCTTTTCTCTGTATTCAGTCCTTGTTGACTTTTCTTCTTCTTTTCTTACTGACAATTGCATCTCATAAGATAACAACTTGCCAAAAAGTGTGGGAGGAGGAATTTCTCCCAACTTTGCCATTTCTCTGATGGCACAGATCTTGGTGTCCCAGTCTTTGGTTAGGGACCTTAAGAATTTGTCATTCAACTCATAGTTTGTGAACTCTCTTCCATATGACATGAGTTCATTTACAATTCTATAAAATTTCTTATAGCATTCAGTGATGCTATCTCCTCTTCCTTGCCTAAAACTCTCATATTCTTGATTAAGCAAGGACTTCCTATCTTGCCTTACTTCTTCAGAACCTTCCATGTAGACAATGAGGGTATCCCACATTTCTTTTGCAGTTTTACAGTGAATAAGGTTCTGGAAGGTGGCATCATCAATTGCACTAACTATGATGTTCTGTGCCCTTTTGTCCATAGTTGCTAGGACAATCTCATCCTTGGTCATTTCAGAGAAATCCTTTGGAGTCCTCTGATTTGCATCCAATACTGAAATCTTCATGGGCACATATGGCCCTTCTTTGACTGTGATGTATATCCTAGGGTCAGAGGCTTCCATAAAAAGCCTAACCCTTTCTTTCCAGATCCCAAAGATCTCTTTTCTGCATATAGGTAGTTTCATTGAACCCAACTCCTTATGATTCTCTGAAGAACCCATGTTCTTGATTTTCTTGAAACTGTTTCCTGTTTCCTGACTTATACTGAATCTGCCAAACTGGATCTCCTCAGACAGTTAGTCCTGATTTTGAGGAACCTCCCTCTGATACCACTTGAAAGATATGGTACCTAAACACCTAGAGGGGGGGGGGGGGTGAATAGGTGACCTAAACCTTTTTCCCTTTTGTTTGGCAGCACAACAGTTTTTCACAGATTATTACAGTTAACAGCAATTACAGAAATCACACAGAAAAGCCACAACACAGCACAGCACAGCAGACACACTAATTTTATAGTGGTTCCCCAATCTTTGGGTACATCCACTTTTCCCCTTCGCCTATCTAGCAGTGTACTAGATTCGGCCAAACTTCTCCACTAGCTCAGAACCCAACAAGGTTCCTACCTCAGGCCCAAAGCCTTACACTCAGCCAAAAGGCCTACACTCAGCCACCCAGGCCTACACTCAGCCAATCAAAGGCCTACACTCAGAGTTCTTCAACTCCTACACTCAGGCACCAAGCCCTACCCTCAGCCTTTATAAAATAGGCTTACAATCACTCAGATCCAATGGATCTTACAAGTTTAAAATAGAAATTACAAATGTTAACTCTACAACTCAGAAAGGATGAGAGGAGTTGAGAGTTTCTTGAAGAGTTCTTGGAAGAACTCAGCTTGATCCAAACTGACTTAGCTTTCTTCAAAGCTTCTTGAGTAGAACTGAATTAGTCTGAATCTTCTGCAGTTGATCCTTGATCTCTGCTTCTTGAAATCCAGATGACTCTGAATTGTTCTTCTCAGCCTTAGTTCCAAAGACTGAATCCTTGGTTGGAGCTCTCTCTCTCCAACTACTTAGATCTGCAGTTGGACTGCCTGATCTTCTTGTGTTGATCCTCTATGTATCACTTCTTGATTTAATCTGATCAACCCCTTCAGTTATTCTCACAACATGTAATGATAATGAACAACCTTCTATGTATCTCTTTTTTCTGTAAACTATGGGTGCCTATTTATAGGCTTCCTTCATGGTAACCGGCTGATCCGGTTTATAACAGACTTTTGACTTCTCTGACAGTTGCTGTAGACCGGCTGGATTGGCAGCTGTCATGTCAACCAGTCACTTCTTGAAATTCTCTAACTGTCAGTTAGTGTCGAGACTTTCTGTTCTTAAGTGTCGACACTTATAGACCAAGTGTCGACACATGTTGTGTAAGTGTCGACACAAGTCTACAAGGTGTCGACACAATTCCTTGTATGTCTCGACACAGTTTCTTCTGCATGTGTCGACACTGAAATTGAGTGTCGACACAAGTACTTGTACTTCATCCTTTAACTGTATTCTTCTAAGTGTCGACACATCTCCTTTGTGTCGACACATCTTCATGTGTTGAAACTGTCAAGTGTCGACACTGCTTCTTGGTGTCGACACAAGTCTTCATTCTTGATTCTTCAGCTGAGTGTCGACACATTCCCTTAGTGTCGACACTTATACTTAGAATATTTTACAAATTTTCTGTTCTTTGCTAAGTGTCGACACAGCTCCTTGTGTCGACACTTTCTTCAAGTGTAGAGTCTTCAACTAAGTGTCGACACATTGTGCTGAGTGTCGACACTTTCTTCAAGTGTTGACTCTTCTGATTGTGTGTCGACACATTGTGCTGAGTCTTCTGCATAGTGTCGACACACTGTGTTGAGTGTCGACACTTGTACTTAGAATCTGTAGACTTTTGCTGAGTGTCGACACTCACTTCAAGTGTCGACACTTTCTGGTGTAGACACAGCTCTTTTGGGTGTCGACACTTCTGCTAAGTGTCGACACAGCTTTTCTGCATTCTTCTACACTGAGTGTCGACACAGCTCTTTTGGGTGTCGACACTTCTGCTAAGTGTCGACACAGCTTTTCTGCATTCTTCTACACTGAGTGTCGACACAGCTCCAAGTGTCGACACTTTCTGACTGGTGTCGACTCTTCTTCCCAGGTGTCGACACAATGACTCCAAGTGTCGACACTGCATGTCTAGGTGTCGACACAAGCTTTCTCAAGTGTCGACACTTTGCCTCTGGGTGTCGACACATGGACTTAGAAATTTTCAGCTTCAGTCCAGTGTATACCTAACCTGCACAAGTAACTCAAACAAACATCAAATACATTCTGATGTATATCATTGAGTTAGGTGAGGCTTCTTCAAATCAGGTACATTTGATCAATGTACCCAACAGCATCACTCATCCCAAACCTTTTGATAAGCTCTTTAGCATACTTAGCTTGGGAGAGAAAGATACCATCTGGGAGCTGCTTCACTTGGAGACCAAGGAAGTAGGAAAGCTCACCCATGCTACTCATCTCAAATTTTGAATGCATGAGGTCAGCAAACCTCTTGCACAATTTGGGATCAGTAGACCCAAAAATAATGTCATCCACATATATTTGTACTAACAATATTTGGTCCTTATGATGTCTAGTGAAAAGTGTTTTATCTATGGTTCCTCTTGTAAATTCATGCTCTAAAAGAAAGATTGCTAGGGTCTCATACCAAGCTCTTGGAGCTTGCTTTAAACCATAGAGAGCTTTATGCAATTTAAAAACAAAAGAGGGTTGAGTTGGAGAGATAAAACCTGGAGGTTGTTCGATATAAATCTCTTCTTGAAGTACTCCATTCAAAAATGCACTTTTGACATCCATCTGGTAGACCTTGAATCTCTTGTGAGCTGCATAGGAAAGGAATATCCTAATGGCCTCTAACCTTGCAACAGGGGCAAAGGTTTGGTCATAGTCTATTCATTCCTCTTGTCTGTAACCTTGAGTAACAAGCCCAGCCTTGTTCCTCACTATGTTGCCTTGAGCATCCAACTTGTTCCTGTAGACCCATTTGATTCCAATAACTGGGTAGTTATGGGGTCTTGGAACCAAATTCCAAACTCTATATCTCTCAAACTGATTTAGTTCCTCTTGCATTACAATGATCCAGTGGGGATCTTGCTCTGCCTCATGAATGGTGAGAGGTTCAGTTTGAGAGAGAAAACATGCATGCATCAAGTCTTGGTTGAGTTGATGCCTTGTCTGTACACCTGCTGAAATGTCTCCAATCACTTGAGATCTGGGGTGATCTCTAAGTGTGACAAGATCAGTTGGTGGAGTTGGTTGAGCAACAACTTCAGTATTTAATTTCTCTTGGGGAATGATACTAACTATTGGGGGAAGTTCAGCCACTTCCACTTGACTTTCCTCTTCAATATCTTCAGCAACCTGTGGAGTAGGATGGTTTGATACCACTTGGGTAAGGTTCAGTCCATCCATAGACTCACACAGTGGTTGAACCTGCAAAGAGCTTATGTCTCCAATCACTTGATACCTGGCTCTGATACCAATTGAAAGTGCAGGTTAGATCTGATATACTCTAGAGGGGGGGGGGTGAATAGAGTATGGTGCTTACTGAAAACTTTTACAACTCTTATTGTTTTCCTATGTGAACAGGGAAGCAAATGAAATAAAGCAACACAACAACTATCTAATTACAAAGCAATCACAAAATAATCACAAACCACAGCCAGAAAACAAAAGAAAATAAGTAACCATATGACACAAGGAGCTATAGTGGTTCCCCAACCAATCTGGGTACATCCACTCTTCTACCACCCTAGGTAGGAATCCACTGCAGGATGAGTTGATCAGGTGTCCTGGGCACCAATGAGCTTTTGATAAGGTGCTCAAAAACCAAACTATAGTTTTTGATCAGGTGTCTTGCCACCACTTAGTTTTGATAAAGTCTCAGAAACCAACACAAACGTTTGAAGGGAGATTGATAAACTCTTTACAGCAGAGAGAGAGAGAGAGAGATGAGATGATCTTCTCTGTCAACAATCAGAGAGAAGATAGAGGATGTTGTCAAAGCTCCCCCTCAGATCTTGAGTTGTTCAGGAAGTGAAGCTTTGAAGTAGGGTGATAGGCCTTCAGAAAACTGGGTCTCCAACAAAAGATGATTCCAGCAGCAGCTAAAATGTGTGGTGTCTGGAGTCTTGAATGATAATGGCCTTTGAACACTAGAATTAAGTGGTATCTAGAAATTTCACAATGTTGATCTCCTTTAGTGATGTGTGTTCCTGTATGAATTCTATGATTGTGAATATCTGCAACTCTTTCTCTTTCTTGTTCTTATTATTGTTGTCTTATTATTTTTTCTTGTGTATTTTTTAGCAGAATATAAATAATTCTTTTATTCCTTAGATCTGAATAGAATAATTCTCTGTCCAAGATAGTCGTTAACCTGTCATAAATGACATCCTTAAATGCATTTTGTCTTCTGGAGGAAAGTGCAATAAAATATTCCTTTAAAATTCCCTTGAAACTTGCTCCAGATTAATTGAAACGGCTACAAGATACTTGAAATAAATGCTGGGAATAATTCCATAACTGTCTGAATTTGAATCTTGAAAAAGTCAATCTCTCCAGAGAAACGTCGACCTGAGCTCCACTATCGTTGAACTGAGCTCAGCGACTGAACTTAGACTGAAGCAGAAAGCGTCGATCTGAGCTCAACTATCGTCTAACTGAGCTCAGAGATAGGGAAACAAACTAGAGACAAGAATGTCAATTTGAGCTCGAAGATCGTCGAATGTAGTTCGACGACTCGTTGAAGTTGAGCTTAGAGATTGTCGAATGGAGTTCGACGATTCGTCGAAGTGAGCTCAGAGATCGTCGAATGGAGTTCAACGATTCGTCGACCTAAGCTCGATGAAAAGTCTTAGTCTCCTGAGCTGAAATATCTGGCTTGAGGGTCTTGAGGGCAGCTTTCAAACCTAAATACTAAGCCTTAGACTCAAACTAATTGACCTTTAGATCTATACAAGGAGTTCAAAACAAATTTCCTAAAGGGCATAGTGATCCTTGCCCAAATCAGTAATAGGGTGTTCCAACAATCTCCCCCTATTTCTGTTAGGATTACTATTTACAGACATTGGAAAAAATAAAAACATACAATGCAGATATATAACAAAAAAAGCATTACAGAAACACAAATATAATCACAGATAGTCAGAAATATGTATTACTGTCAGCTTACAAAATCATTCTTTCTCCTTGCTCTTTATGAGAACAATTTCTCTGTTAGGGTTAAGAGCTTCTTTCTTGGATCTTCTGTCATCAGCTGCACCTAGAGAAGTTTGATGCTTTGGCCTGGGGACTACAACTTCTGGGTGCAGCTTCATATAACCTTTTGAGTCAAAGAATTTACTGGAAGAGTATCTCTCAAGATCTTTCTCTCTTTGATCTGATAGAGTAGTGATATTTGATGTATCTTTTCCTTGTTCTCTAGCCTTCTTGATTTGGTCTAGTGTAGCCAACTCTTTCATTCTGGCAGTTCATGAAGTGGGATTATTTTCTGGGTCTTCAAATGGAACAGGAGGCTCATATCTGTTTGAAGAATTATCAGGAGGAGCTCTGGAAGAGACTAGATCTTTAAGCTTATAAGGGAAAGGACCAGAAGTAGTGTCAGAGGGACCTTGTCCTTCCCTTTGATAAGGATGTTGCCTGGAATACACTCTGAGCCCTCTTTGATTTCCTCTGTACTGTCCTCTTCTGGATTGGTAACCTCTAGGCTGATTTCCTCTCTGCTGAGGTCTTCCTTGAAATTGATATGAACTTTGGCTTCTAGCAGTAGATTGAAAGGCAGAACTACCACCTGTACCTGCATCAGGTGAAGGAGGAGGAGGAGGAGGATTGAAATGGGATGATCCTTTCTCATACTTCCTTTTCTTTTTCATGGCTTTCAGCTGATTTCTAGACTACTGCATCCATGGTTCTGTAATAGGGCAATCATGCAATATATAATATGAAATATCATTTTTATCTTTAACCTTCTCTGGGGGAACTCTCTTCATGGCCTTCCTTCTTGCTTTCCTTTTCCTTGAAATTGTTGTAGAGGAATCATCAGAGTCAGTCCTAAACTGATCACTGTCTGAACTTTGATTATCATACAATGCATCAATCCTTTTGATATATTCTTTCTGTTATTGAGACTGAGGAGAAGAAATAATAGCAGGAATAGCAACAGGAGCAACAACAACAACATGAATTGGAGTAGAAGCAACAATGGCAGAAGGAGTTATAACAGTAGGTTTAGAAACAGAAATTTCAGAAACAGTAATAACAGCAGTAGTAGCAATTTCAGCATTGTCCACAGCCTGGTCATAATCTATAAAAGAGGCTAAAATGATGGGCTCACAGACAGAAATAGGCATAATGACCTTAGTAAGGTCTTCAGTATGCTGGTCTGGAAGGCAGCTGAAGTATACAGAATCAAAACCTGACAGCATTGACCCGAGGTCCACTGTAATGACTACAACATGAGCTTGAACTGGAGTTACTACAGCAGGCAATCTCTCAGCTTCATAAGGCATCTCCCCCTGCCTAGATTCAGTGATAACTGGATCAAGGCACCCAGTAGAAGGGATTGCCTGAGGAGGAAGAATAGAAGATAGCCTGACAGACAACTCCTGAACAGTTGTCAGAAGTGGAGCCAATGAGGTCTCCTGCAGTAGTGAGATCCTTAGAGCTATCAGATCATATATCTTGTCTGCAAGAGCAGGAAGGTCTACTTGCTCAAGAGGGACTTCAGTAGAGGTAGGGATGGATGTGGTAGAGATGAAAGTTGGAGCAGCATGAGATGTTGTTGGTGAAACTGTGGATTGAGGAAGTGATGGTTGAGATATTGGAATTGTGGAGATGGAAGATAATGGAGTGGAGATGGATGGTGTGAATGATGGTTGAGCAATGATGTTCTGAAGTAATTATTGATAAGAAGTGGATGATGATGGTGGCTCAAGAGGGGATGAAGGATAATCATCCATATAGGAATCATCTAGAAGAGTGAATGATGGAATATGAGATGATGAATCAATGGCCATGTGTGGGTAGTGATGTAGTGGATGGAAGATTTTGTCAGTTAATGTTGGAGTTGGAGAAGGGATTGAAGTTGGAGATGGGATGGAAATGGGGGATGAAATTGTGATGGTGGATGAGATTGTTGTTGATGAAACAATAGGTTGAGAAGGAGGAGATGATGAGGCAGGCGAGTCTTCTGTAGGGGCAGAAACCTGAGGGGAAGAGACTGAAATAGTCCTTGTGCCTAAAGAAGAGATTACAGAGGCTTTGCTGGGCTTTACAATCTGCCTGTCCCATTTCCCAAATAGGGCACAGGTAAGCCTCTTGGAGGCATTGATGTGCATTCCATTGGAAACAAGCAGTGCAGGGCATCTGTTATGAAGAAAAAGCCCTAAAATCCTCCCAAAATTAACAAAATTCTTGTTAATTTTCTTCTTGATTAAATCAAAGAACACTTCTCCTCAGTTCAGTTGCTTCTTGTCCACCAAGACACCCATCAAACAGAGCTGATACCTAGAGATGGTATCATGAGCTCAGTGTTTTGCCAACAACACTTTCCCAACTACATCAACAAGAAATCTGTACTCAACTGACAAATTTTTCTTAAGCAATTTACTAGGGTTAGCTTCTGAATGGCACATCCTCTCAAGCATAATTGAAAATTATTCTCCAGAAAGCTCAATAGAATCTTCACCAGAATTCAATTGAAAAACCTCTGTCAAAACATCAGGTGTTAAATATACCTGAGTTCCTGAGATGGTTCCGACCACTGTGTTCTGATCCAGATTGTGGGCAGTATACACCCATTCCTTTATTTCATTTGCAGCCAATTTGATCCTTGTAGTCATTATGGTAACTAACTGTTGGTCCTTGAAAAGTTCCAGAATGTCCTTGAAGATTTGATCGCTGTTATCAAAAGAATCCATGTCTATATCAAAGCCAGTATCAAATTTCATTGCTGCCAAGATTGCGACTGAAACTTCCATTGATTCCTGCAAAAATGAATAAACAAAAGACCAAGTGTAGAAAAGTTTGGAGGGAAAGAGAAATTTTGCAGAGAGTATGAAAGCGCAAAGGCAGAACGACGACCGAAAAATTAGTTTTATATTAGGGTTCGACGCAGAAAAGGAAAGATCATTGAACTCTGTTCGACGATCGGGGCTTCTAAAGGAAACTGAAAGGTCATCAACATCGTCGATCTCCATTCGACGATATTGGAGAGCGTCGAGCTCCGTTCGACGATCGCTGACCTGAAGAAAGACAGTTTAGCACTATCTGAGAAATGCTGAACTCTGGTCGATGATTTATGAAACTGTCGATCTCCGTTCGACGATCTTGGGGAAAATTGTCGAGCGCAGTTCATAGACCAGAAACACCCTATACCCAAAAAAACATTTTGATTTGCCTAGTCTTGGTCATTTTTAGATTTTTAAAATCTTGGACCTTATTTTAGACTTCCTTCATCTAACATTCCTAACTGATTTAGGAAGAATGTATGTTTCTTTTCATCTAAGGGTTTGGTGAAAATATCTGCCCTTTGCAAATCAGTTGGGATATATTGAAGTTCAATTTTATTTTTCTTAACATTATCCCTTAAAAAGTGATGCCTAATTTCTATATGTTTTGGCCGACTATGGAGGACTGGATTTTGTGCTATGGAAATAGCACTAGTATTATCACAAAATATTTTAGACTTCTCTAAGTTCTAGCCATAGTCTAGGAGCTGATTTTGAATCCACAAGATTTGTGAACAACAACTACCTGCAGCCATATATTTAGCTTCAGCAGTTAAAGTTGACACAGATGTTTGTTTCTTGCAAAACCAGGAGACAAGTCTATCACCAAGAAACTGACAAGTTCCACTGGTGCTTTTCCTATCTATTCTGCATCCAGCATAATCAGCATCTGAAAATCCAGTTAAGTCAAATGCTGAATCTTTTGGATACCAGAGACCTAGATTTGGATAACTTTTTACACACCTAAGAATCCTTTTTATTAAGGTTAAGTGTGACTCTCTAGGGCTCACTTGGAGTCTAGCACATATGCATGTAGCAAACATTATGTCATGTATACTAGCTGTAAGGTACAATAAAGAGCCAATCATTACTCTATATGTTGTCTGATCAACAGGTTTCCCATGTTCATCAGCATCTAATACATCATTAGTAGGCATAGGTGTTTTCATACATGATGCTTCAGACATACCAAATTTCTTAACCAATTCTTTTGTATACTTGGTTTGAGAAATAAATATACCTTCAGCATGTTGTTTGATTTGCAATCCTAGAAAGAAGGATAGCTCACCCATGCTACTCATTTAAAATTTAGAATGCATTAGGTTGGAAAACCTTCTGCACAAATTTGAATCAGTAGAATCAAATATAATATCATCTACATAGATTTGTACTAGTAGGGTATGAGACTTATGGGTTCTATTAAAAAGAGTTTGGTCTACTCTACCCCTTATAAAATCATTTTTCAGAAGAAAGCATGCTGAGGTCTCATACCATGCTCTAGGATCTTGCTTTAGACCATATAATGCTTTAAGCAATTTGAAAACATGATCATGATGAGTTGAAGAGATAAAACCTGGGGGTTGTCTGACATAGACTTCTTCTTTGATATCTCCATTGAGAAAAGCACTCTTTACATCCATTTGGTATATTTTGAATCCTTTGTGTGCTGCATATGCTAAGAAGATTCTTATGGCCACTAACCTTGCAAATGGTGCAAAGGTCTGGTCATAGTCCATCCCTTCTTCTTGATAGTATCCTTGAGCAAATAGCCTTGCCTTGTTCCTTACAATTACTCCTTGATCATCCAATTTATTTCTGAACACCCATTTTGTTCCAACAATGGAGTGGTCCTTTGGCCTTGGCACTAGTTCTCAAACTTTGTTCCTTTCAAATTGATTCAACTCCTCTTGCATTGCAATGATCCAGTGTGGATCTTGCTCTGCATCTTGAATGGATTGAGGTTCAATTTGAGAAAGAAAGCAAGTGTGCATCAGGTTTTGGTTGACCTGATTTCTGGTTTGCACACCAGCTGAGATGTCTCCAATCACTTGGGAGATTGGATGGTCTTTTGATGTTACTAAATCAACAGGAGATGTTGATTGTTCACCAACCTGTGTTGTTGTTTCCTCTTGTGGTACAACAACTGGCTCTTCAAGAAGATTCTCTTCAAGATGTTGAATGACTTCTTCATCTTCACTGCTTTCATCTTTTTGAATAATTTGTAACCTGTCCAAGTCTTCAGCAACATAGTGTACCTGCAAAGGTTCTATGGTAGAAATATTCTTCTCCTTGAAAGACATGTTAGATTCATCAAAAGATATATGAATAGATTCTTCAACTTTGATAGTAGATTTATTATATACCCTATAAGCTTTACTAATCATGGAGTATCCCAGAAACACTCCTTCATCAGCTTTAGCTTGAAATTTTGCTAAGTATTTCTTGTCATTATTATGAATGTAGCAAATACAACCAAAGATTTTGAAATAATCTACTTTAGGTTTATTCCCTTTGAGTAATTCATAAGGAGTCTTGACCTTCAGTTTATGTATTAAACTTCTATTCAACACATAATTGGAGGTGTTCACTGCCTCTGCCCAAAAGGATAGCAGAAGATGAGCATCTGACAACAATGTAGTAGCATATTCAATAAGGGTTCTATTTTTCCTTTCAGGTACCCCATTTTGTTGAGGAGTTCTAGGAGCTGAGAAATTGTGCCTGATCCCTTCACTTTGACAGAACTCTTGTATAAGAAGAGAATCAAACTCTGTCCCATAATCACTTCTGATCAGGGAAATGTGAGTATTGAACTCACTCTGTATGCATTTGAGAAACTCTGTCAAACACTTAAAGTTATCAGACTTCTTCCTCAGAAAGAACACCCATGTGAATCTAGAGAAGTCATCTACAACCACTAAAATATAAGATTTCCCTCCTAAGCTTTGTACTGTAATAGGTCCAAAGAGATCCATGTGTAACATATACAAAATATTAGGTGAATCTCTCTTATTAAGTGACTTGAAACTATTTTGGTTTGCTTTCCTAATTGACAAGCCCTGCAAAGTCCTTCCTTCTTATAGGGGCCAAAAGGTAGTCCTCTAACAAGGTTGTCCTTGGATAGCCTAGCAATGGTTCTAAGGTTTATATGTCCTAATCTCTTAAGCCATAATTCATTAGGTCTACAAATAGAGTTGAACAAGCATATATTTACCTTGGTTGAAAGAAAATCTACAAGATAGATGTTACCTTTCCTTTTACCTGTCAACACAGTTGTGTTGTCCTCTGATTTGATCTTGCATGAGGATTTGCTGAAAGTCACTTGATAGCCTTCATCACACAGTTGACTGATACTGATCAAGTTGTGCTTTAGTCCTTCCACATAGGCTACTTTCTTGAAAGTGACTGTGCTAATCTGGACTTCACCATATCCTTTTGTTATTCCAAAGTTTGAGTGACCAAATATTACTTTAGGTCCAAGCTTGGCTTTGAAGGAAGTGAAGTTCTCCTTATTTCCTGTCATGTGCTTTGAGCACCCACTATCCAGATACTATTGCCGGTTTGATGTTGGATAGGTCTTCACCTACACATAAAATAATTTATTTGTTTTTGACCCAGTTTACCTTGGGCCTAGGTTGATAACCTTTGAATTCAGAAATAAAAGACATCTCTGGTTGACTCTTATAGCCTTCAGGATGATTTCTCCTAGGAGGTATTATCCATTCAGTATAAGTGTTAAACCTCTGAGATGTAGAACCTCTAGGATTGAACTTTGATTTGCCTTTGAAAGAGTTTTCAAAACTCTGAGCTCTGTTCGACGATCTCTGAGTTGAGTTCGACGATCTTGGGTCAGATCGTCGAGCTCCATTTGTCGTTTTCTGTTGAACCTTTGTTTTCTTAGGTAAATTAGAATTCTTCCTAGCCACCTCTACAACTCTCTTACCTTTATCAGAGATAAATTTGATTGAGGTTGTTAATACTATGGGTTGGCTAGATGAGGCACTTAAGCCCAGTGTACTATTGAATCTTGAGTTCACTGTGCTTGTGAAGTCCATTAGTTTGATACTTCTCCCATTGAGGGATTCTTCAAACTTTTTGGCCTCTGATAGCTCACTTTTCAGTGAAGCTATCTGCTCCCTATAACATTCCAACTCCTCACAGAGTTTGAGGTTTTCTGATTTTAAAGTGCTGTGTTCAGATAGCTAGTTTCTGAGAGAAATGATTTCCTTCTCAAATTTTAATAAATCCAAACACAGTGCTTTAAACTCACGCTTAAAGTCCTCAGAATTAAAATCAAAAGAACTTATTACCTGGTCCTCTTCATATTGAGTCTCTGATTCTTACTCTGATTCTTCTGCATCAGAATTTTATTTTGAGGCATTGATAGCCATCATGCAGAATTCTTTTTCATCAGCATCATCTTCATCATCACTTGAGCTGGATGAAGCTTCAGATTCTTCTTCTGTCTCACTCCAAGTTTTAGCAACAAACCGCTTCCTTGTTTTTTTGTTCTTGCTGGAGGAGGGTTTGTCATTGCTATTTTTATTGAAGTCCTTTTCTTTTCTCCTTTCTCTCCTGTCCTTCTTGTCATTGTTTTTATTTTCTGGACAGTCAGGCACAATGTGGCCTGGTTTCCTGCATCCAAAGCAAATAATCTCTTTATTATTTGATTTGTCATACCTTGGCTTATCATGCCCTCTGGATGATCTTTTCCTGAAATCTTTCCAGGCCATTTTGTAAAATCTTTTGGCCAGTAGGCTTAGCAGCTCTTCATTGACTGTGACCTTGTCTTCATGCTGATCTTCAATAGCTTTGAATGCTATTGATGTCTCTTTTCTGTTAGCTGGTGAAGCAGCCTTCTGCTCTTCTTCTCTATTCTTGATGAGCAGCTCATAAGACTTGAGCTTGCCCAAGAGAGCTTCAGTTGTGATCTCATTTAGGCTTCTGCCATCCTTGATTGGCCAAATCCTTGAGTCCCAAGTGCTTGGGAAGCACATTAGGATTTTATCACTAAGCTCAGTCAATGAGATCTCTTTGTCCAATGTTTTCAGCACATTGACTATGAGACTGAGTCTATTATACATATCTGCTACTAACTTAGCTTCTCCTTTCTTGAAGTTATCATACTGGGTTATGAGATGAGATATTCTATCTTTTCTCTCATCAGCAGATCCTGAGACTATCTAAGATAACTTGTCCCAGATGTCCTTTGCTGAGTTGCATTCAGCTAATTTTTGAAATATTTCATCAGACATAGTCTGGGCTAAAATATTCATTGCCTTAGCATCTGCCACTTTCCATTTCTTAATTTCTGCATCTATTCTTGATGGAGGTGGAATAACACTTGTACATGTATTTTCTGGGGGTCTTGGACACACTGTCAAAACAGAATTAAAAATATCTTCATCAATAGAGTTTATGTACAATCTAATCTGAAAGTGCAGCTAGATCTGATATACTCTAGAGGGGGGGGGGGGGTGAATAGAGTATATGGTGATTTTGAAACTTTTACAACTGCTGTTGTATTTTAGGCGTGTGTGTGCAGGGAAGCAAATACAATAAACCAAGATGTAGCTGTTATCTAATCATAGCACATTCACAGAGCAAGGCCAGAGAACAAAAGGAAAAGAAAGCAACCAGACGACACAAGAATTTTATAGTGGTTCCCGAAATTTGGGTAGTCCACTCTTTTACCACCCTGGTAGGAATCCACTGCAGGAAGGAGTTGATCAGCTGTCCTGGCACCAATGGGGTTTTGATCAGGTTCCCAAAAACTAAACCCTCAAGTCTTTTGGTGGGAGACTTGAAACCAGAATAATTTTGAAGGGAATTAAAACCCTGAACAGAGGTGGAGTGAGAGGGTGATGAGATCTTCTCTTTCTCAAGTCAAATGAGAAGACTTGTGGATTGATGTTTAGCAGCTTTGCTCCCCCTGAGATGTAGAATGAATCAGGAAGAATGCTGGAGCACTGCTTCAGGGTGATAGGTCTTCAGAGACCTAGAATTCCAGGTCCAGAGAAGGTCTTCAGGAACTTCTTATAATTGATATGAATGTATTGTTTTTGAAGTTATCCTGAGTAAAAGCAGATGAAGAAGACTCTTGATATTGATGTAGTGTTCTTCTTCTTCTTCTTGATCAGTTTCTCTCTGGGCCAAGAATGAATTATTTTTCTTGTGTTGTCTGAATCACTGTCTATCTTTTTTTTTGTGTGTATCTCTGTATTTTTCACTATCTCTGTATATCTGTCTATATCTCATAGGAACACATTCGAATTTTTTGAATATCGAGCAGTAATGGCAGACGACCTGGAAAGGAAGCAGCAATTAATTATTTCGCCAACTGTTTCCATGGGAAAATGGTATGTAATAATCCAGGATTAACTGCGCATTCCAACGGTAGTATTCTGTGAAGAACTGTCATTAAATGTTCAGAAATCAGCGCCATGGAATGAGACGGGAATGGAAGAAGACCTAGTCTGGAATCGTCGACCGAAGAATAGAATTCGTCGAACTGAGTTTTGAGTTCGTCGAGCTGAGCCTGAGTTCGCCGAGCTGAGCTGAGTTCGTCGAGCTAAGCTGAGTTTGTCGAGCTAAGCTGAGTTCGTCGAGCTGACAGTCTTCATTCGTTGAACAGACAATCTTCACTATCAGACAACCATTATTCGTTGAGCAGAGAACCAAATTCGTCGAGTTGAGAATAAAACTCATTGAACTGAGAAAAGTTCTGGACTTGGACGAAATACTCTGCGTCTGCTGAAATGATGTGTCGACACAAAATGGTGTCGACAGATTGATCTTGGTGTCGACACAAATCCTCTGGTGTCGACATAAGCTGGTGTCTATTGAAATCCTGGTGTCGACACAAATCGTTTGGTGTCGACACAAACCCTAAGTGTCGACAAAGATTCTCTGAGTACAAAAATCGTCGAGTAAAGATTAGCATTCGTCGACCTGAGAAGCTGTGAACTTGAGGTCCAAGTTCGTCGAGCTCAGAACTGCGAATTGTCTCACGATCGTCGAGCGCAGAACTCCCTTCGTCGAGTTGAGTTCGACGAACGTCGAACTCATTTCACTTAGTCTGAAAAACTGATAGATCTGGAGTTCCTGATGGTCTTGAAGAAGGCTGGTCCATCTGAAGTTGAGATAGAGGACTGTCCTAGACTCTAAGACAAAAACTTGACCCAAACTATACATGATGGGTCAAATCCTAAGTCAGTGAACCTAGCCCAAATAACCTAGGGATCCAACAATCTCCCCCTATTTGGGTGAGGTCACTAACAGAGACTCCAAGCAAAGAACAAACAGAAAAACAAAGCAAAATTAAGAGATATATCTGGCAAAGAATTTACAACACATGCAACAGATATATATATACATACTGGCTTTGTTTTAATGCAAGAAATAGTCTGAAATAGAAGCAGAAATGAAATAAAAACACAAATTTACTTCTCTGACTTCTTCTGTTGTGCCTTGACTTCTGGTGCTTTATCTCCTGGCTTCTTGAAAATGATTTCCTTATTGGGATCTGAAGCTTGAGCCTTGGTCATAGTCATGTCAGCTACCCCTATGATGTTCAGTGAAGTGGCTCTGGGGACAACTGCTTCTGGGTGAAGATGCATGTACTCATCAACATTGAGTAGCTTGTTTGCTTTCCCAAATCTCTTTAGCTCATCTCTCCTATACTGAGACATATTAGTTAAGCCAGTTGTGTCCTTGCCTTCAGCTTTAGCTTTGTTGATTAGAGATAAGGCAATGATCTCTTGGAACATTGCCATTCTGGCTGTGTTGGCTATTTCTGGATCTTCAGGAGGAGAATAGGTCCTTTCAGCCTCATGTTCCTTATGTCCCTGGTGCTGCTGCAGCTGATGTTGTTGATGTTGACTGCCTAAAGATGGTGGCCTTGGCTGACTACCACCAGAGGATCTCCCTATTTGTCTCTGATAGGTTTGAATAGGAGAAGATCTCTGAGAGCCAGAGCCAGAGGCACCTGCTGCTGGAGGAGGAGGAGGAGGAGGAGGAGGAGGAGGAGGATCCTTTCTGTATCTATGAACAGGGGGAGGAGAGTATCTCCTACTCTTCTTCCTCTCTTTTTGCTGGTTCTTTGATAGCCACATCCATGCAGGCATCCCTTTATAAGGGGCAACATTGTGCAGAATATAGTATGGAGAGTCTGCAGTGGGATTAGGCTTGGGAGCAGGAGGAGGAGCCTTCCTTTTCTTAGAGAGCAACTTCTTTTTCTTGTTAGCAGCCTCCTCATCTGATTCATCATCATCATCTTCATCAGAATCTGAACTCTGAGGGTTGTCATAGAGAGCATTCAACTTCCTCAGAGTGGCATCAGGAATGATAAGAGGTTTTTCTTGAGGGGGGATAGAAGGTTCAGAGGGTGAGGGTTCAACAGCAGTAGAGACAGAGCTTGCAGCTGCTGCCTTGTTCTCTTGTTCAATGTCTGCCAGAATGAGCTCATCCAGATCAGGCATGGGAGAATCATCCATGACAAAATCTGGGACAGGGCAGATTTCTAGAATATTCACAGGAATTGGAACAGCAGTAGGAGCAGCAAAGGTGTCACAAAGTTGCTTGGCAACTGCTGAACTAGCTGGAGAAGTATACTGGATAATAGCCAAATATGGCTTAGCAACCTCTACTGAAGGAAGCTTCATATATACAGGATCAAAGATATGACGTATCTCAGATAAACTAATTGTGGGATTTATAAGGAAATCACCAGCAGTTATTATTGAATCCACTGACTCATCAAAGCTACTGTCAGTGTCCATGAATTGAATAAAATCAATTGCTGTATCTGTAACTGTTTTTGCATTATCTGTATCTGTATCAACTGTATCTGCATTATATGTATCTATATCAACTGTATTAACCTCTGCAGCTGCTGCACCAGCTTCATCATGGAGCATCTCCCCCTGTCTGGGTTCAGGAGAACCTGGAGCCAGGCCCCTGAATGAAGAGGGGGCAGCAGAGAGGGCTGAGAGTTGGGCAGATAAAGAATCAATGGAATTCACAAGATTTGTAATGGCCTCTGTGATAAGGGATTTAATAGGAGGAGTCAGAAGAGAGATGATGGAGGGAATGGTGGAAGGAGCCATAAGTGGAGAAAGAATAGTGGAGGGGAGAGAAGCAGAGGAGGAAGTAGGAATGTGTGGAGGGGATAATGGAGGGAGAGCAAGTTGTGGTTCAGTGGTTATGGTGTAGGATGGAATAGTGGATAGGTGTCGGGGAAGAGGGGATTGAGGAGGTGAGGGAATATGTGTTTCAGTGGGGGAAACTGGAGGTGTAGGAAGATATGCCAAATCAAGCGGTGGAGATTGATGAGGAGGTGGAGTCAAATGAGGTGCAGGAGGAGTGGGAAGAGATGTGGTAGATGGAGAGGCCTCTTCAGTGTCAGGGTGGGGAGTGACCTTGACGGTCCTGGTGCTCTCAGAAGCATTGATGGAGGAGGAGGAACCCTTGGAGGGTTTGGTGATTGTCCTCTCCTATCTGCCAACCAAGGCGCAGGTGAGGCGCTTGCTGGCATTGATGAATGTGGTCGGGGAGACCAGACATTCACTGCCTTTTACTGGAGGAAAATCCCCAGGATTCTGCCGTAGCAGACTTCCTTCTTGCTAGTTCTCTTCTTGATTAGGTCAAAGAAAACCATGCCCCAATCGACCTGTCACTTGTTGAGCACTGCGCACATAATCAGGAATTGATGGCGAGTGATATAGTCATGTGACGAGTGCTTGCCCATCAGAATT
Source organism: Platanthera guangdongensis (assembly GCA_039583875.1). Classification (NCBI taxonomy): domain Eukaryota; kingdom Viridiplantae; phylum Streptophyta; class Magnoliopsida; order Asparagales; family Orchidaceae; genus Platanthera; species Platanthera guangdongensis. Next base: position 64,219,806 of record CM077147.1, read on the forward strand.
TTCCCTACAATGTCGGCCAGAAATTTATAGGCGGCGGACAGTTGTTTCTTCAGAAGCTTATTAGGGTTGCTGCCGGAGAAACCCATTACTTTCAACATATCAGCATATTCCTCAGCGTCCATTTCCAAGTTGTCTTCCCCATTGATTAGTCCAAAAATTTCAGAGAGTACTGCTAGAGACAGGGAGACAACAGTGTTTCCAATATGTCCTGTCAGATTTCCATCTTCATAAACTGTGGCAGTGTACACCCATTCTCTTATCTCGGTTGAGTGTAGCTTGATGCTGCGTGTCATGAAATCCTTGAGATGCAATTCTTCAAGTAATTCAAGGATATACAGAAAAATTGGATCGGAATGTTGGAAGGACTCAAAGTCCATGGAGAATGCTGCATCAAACTTCATCACCGCAAGTGCTCCTGGAGGAATCTCCATTGATGACCTGCAAAGAAAATCACAGAGAAAACGGCGAACAAGAGCAAAGGAACTGAAAGCGCGGGATGGAGGTCGAAAAAACCTAGATATAAGATTTTCAGAATATGAATCGACAAGCTCCATTCCACGAAAAGAGACAGATCTTCGAACTGAGATCGACGAAATAAGTTAGAGGTGAGTAGTTCGTCAAAATCATTTAGAAGAATTGAAAACAGTTCGTCGAACTCCATTCGACAAAATGGTTTCTGAAGCAATGTTCGTCGAACTCCGGTCGACGAAAATTGTTTCCACACAGAGAATTCGTCGATCTCCAATCGACGAGAATCTCTCAAACTTTCCCTAATTCATCGAACTCCGTTCGACGAACTCTGGAAAATTCGTCGAATGTAGACAAAAATTAATTTAACTCTTCTCCATCAATCATTCCCTGTTGATTTATAAAGAACAGATGGGTTTTCTCATCCAAAGGCTTGGTGAAGATATCTGCTCTCTGTAGATCAGTAGGACTGTGGATCAAGTTAATTTTCTTTTTATCCACATTATCTCTAATGAAATGATGTCTTATTTCAATATGTTTAGTCCAAGAATGATGAACTGGATTCTGAGCTATAGCAATAGCACTTGTATTATCACAAAATAAGGTTGAATTATTTAAGTTGGTACAATAATCTAGGAGTTGGTTTTGTATCCAAAGCATCTGTGAACAGCAGCTGCCAACAGCCATATACTCCGCCTCAACAGTTGATATAGACACAGATGTCTGCTTTTTGCAAAACCAAGAGACAAGTCTCATACCCAGGAACTGGCAAGTTCCAGAGGTACTTTTCCTGTCCACTCTACATCCAGCATAGTCAGCATCTAAGTATCCAGTTAACTCAAATTCTGACTCTGCATGATACCAGAGTCCTAAACAAGGACAACTCTTTATATATCTCAAAATCCTTTTTAGAAAAATAAGATGGGATTCTTTAGGATTCACTTGGAATCTAGCACAAAGGCATGTGGTAAACATTATGTCAGGCCTGCTAGCTGTTAAGTATAATAGGGATCCAACAATTGCCCTATAATGTTTCTGATCTACAGGTTTCCCTGCTGCATCAGAGTCCACAACAGCATTGGTGTCCATAGGTGTTTTCATTCCTGAGGCATCACCCATCCCAAACTTTTTAATAAGCTCTTTAGCATACTTAGATTGGGAGAGGAAGATACCATCAGGGAGATGCTTCACTTGGAGACCAAGCAAGTAGGAAAGCTCACCCATGCTACTCATCTCAAATTTGGAACGCATGAGGTCAGCAAAATTCTTGCACAATTTGGGATCAGTAGACCCAAAAATAATGTCATCCACATATATTTGTACCAATAAGATTTGGTCCTTATGATGTCTAGTGAAAAGGGTTTTATCTAAGGTTCCTCTTGTAAATTTATGCTCTAAAAGAAAGCTAGCTAGGGTCTCATACCAGGCTCTTGGAGCTTGCTTTAAACCATAGAGGGCTTTATGCAATTTGTAAACATAAGAAGGTTGAGTTAGAGAGATAAAACCTGGAGGTTGTTCTACATAAACCTCTTCTTGAAGTACACCATTCAGAAAGGCACTCTTAACATCCATCTGGAATACTTTGAACCTTTTGTATGCTGCATAGGGTAGGGATATTCTAATGGCCTCCAACCTTGCAATAGGGGCAAAGGTTTGGTCATAGTCTATTCCTTCCTCTTGTCTATAGCCTTGGACAACCAGTCTAGCCTTGTTCCTTAATATGTTCCCTTGTGCATCCAGTTTGTTCCTATAGACCTATTTGGTTCCAATAACTAGGTAGTTATGGGGTCTTGGAACCAAATCCCAAACTCTACATCTCTCAAATTGATTTAGTTCCTCTTGCATTGCAAGAATCCAGTGGGGATCTTGCTCAGCTTCATGGATGGTGAGAGGCTCAATTTGGGAGAGAAAACAGGCATGCATCAAGTCTTGATTGAGCTGATGTCTTGTCTGTACACCAACTGAAATGTCTCCAATCACTTAAGATCTGGGGTGATCTCTAAGTGTGACAAGATCAATTTGTGGAGTTGGTTGAGCAACATCTTCTGTAAATAATTCCTCTTGAGGAATGGTACTAGCTGTTGATGGAAGTTCAGTTACTTCCTCTTGGATTTCTTCTTCACTATCTTCATCAGCCTGTGGAGTGGGATGAGTTGGAACCTCTTGGGTAAGGTTTAGTCCATCCATAGACTCACATATTGGTGAAACCTACAGAAGACTATTGGTAGAATTGTCTTTCTCCTTATAAGACATGTTAGCTTCATCAAAAGACACAAGAGCAGATTCTTAAATTTTAAGGGATGATTTGTTGAACACCCTATAGGCCTTGCTTACTTGGGAATATCCTAAAAAAATCCCTTCTTCAGCCTTGGCCTCAAATTTTCTAATGTATCTTTTGTTATTAGTGTGGATGTAACATGTGCAACCAAAAACTTTAAAGTAAGTGATTTTAGGTTTCTTTTCTTTAAGTAATTCATAGGGGGTCTTATGTTTTAGTTTATGTATAATACATCTATTCAGGACATAATTAGCTGTGTTTACAGCTTCTGCCCAAAAGGATAGATGCATGTAAGCATCTGCTAACAATGTACCTGCAGCTTCAATAAGTGTCCTATTTTTCCTTTCAGCAACCCCATTTTGTTGGGGAGTTCTAGGAGCTGAGAAGCACTGCCTGATACCTTCCTTCTCATAGAACTCATGCATAAGAAGAGACTCAAACTCTGTGTCATGATCACTTCTGATCAATACAACATGAGTAGAGAACTCAATCTGTATGTTCCTGAGAAAATCTGTAAGAACTTTGAATGTATCTGACTTAGCTCTCAGGAAGGCTACCCAACTGAATCTGGAGAAATCATCAACAATGACTAAGGTGTAAGACTTCCCTCCTAGGCTTTGTACTGCAATGGGTCCAAAAAGATCCACATGAAGCAGATACAATATCCTAGGTGAATCACTTTTATTAATGGATTTGAAACTAGTTTTAGTTTGCTTGCCTAGTTGACAAGCCCTGCATAGGCTTTCCTTCTTGTAGGGACCAGAAGGTAAGCCTCTAACAAGGTAGTCTTTAGATAAACTAGATATGTTCTTAAGGTTTACATGTCCTAGCCTTTTGTGCCATAACTCATTTTGGTTACTAGTGATATTGAGTAAACAAATATCAGTTGTGGAAGAAATGAAATCTACTAAATATATGTTTCCTTGTCTAAGTCCAAATAAAACAGTTTGGTTTTTATCATTTATAATAGAGCAAGAGGTAGAGTTGAAATGTACCTGATAACCTTCATCACATAATTGACTTATGGAAATAAGGTTATGTTTAAGTCCTCTTACATATGTTACCTTTTTGAAGGTCACTGCTCCAATGCTTACTCTTCCATACCCTTCTGACTGACCACTCTTTGAGTCTCAAAGTATCACCTTTGGTCCTAGCTTGGACTTATAGCTGGAGAGATTTGCTTTGTTGCCAGTCATGTGCTTGGAGCAGCCACTGTCCAGGTACCAGGTCTGACTTAACCTTGGACAGCTCTTCACCTGTACCTGCATTAAAAATTAAAGCTCAATTGTTCTTGACCCAGGTTAACTTGGGTCCTTGGTTTGGCTGAAAAGTAAAACTAGAAATGACTGATAGTGCAGGTTGAGACTTATACCCTAGAGGGTGATATCTCCTAGGTGGGATTATCCAATCAGCTACTGGATTAAATGTCTTGTTAGCTATTTTAAAATTTCTATAGGAGAAATAATTTAAATTTGGTCATTCTGGGATCGACGAATTATTGTAAGTTCGTCGACCAGAGTTCGACGAATGGGTATGAGATCATCGACCTCCACTCAGAGAATGACCATGGTCATTTTCTGCATCCCACGTTCGTCGACCTCTGCTCGGCGAACCATACATAGTTCGTCGATCGCAGTAGGACGAATAATTATTTCTGCAGTTTGCGTTCAGCGTTCGTCGATCGGGGTTTGACGATCTTGCAGGATTTCGTCGATCTAAGTTCGACGAATTCTGCTGAACTTGGTTTTTAACAGCTTTCTTCTGTTTTTTGTTTCTATTGTCTAGGGGATTTGACTTGTTTTCTGACCTGGGTTTTTCAGTTAGTTTCTCTTTAACCTTAGCAGTGATAAACTTTATGGGAGTAGAAAGTTTATTCTTCTTTATTATGGGGGGTAAACCTGATGAAGCACCCAAGCCCAGCCTGCCATTTAATCTGGCATTTACTGTGCTTGTGATATCCATCAACTTGAGGCTTCTCCCATTGAGATATTGCTCAAGTTGTTTTGCCCCACATAATTCAAATTTTAACTTGATTATCTGTTCATTAGCTAGTGTCAATTGGTCAGTTAGTTTTATATTTTCTGTGCTGACAGATTCAAGGTTTTCTAGTCTAGTCCTCAAGGTTTTTATTTCTTTCTTTGAGTTTATTAGATCCATGCACATAGTTTTAAATTCTACTTTAAATAAGTCAGAATTGAAATCAAAACTAGAAATCACCTGATCAGCCTCTGAGTCTGAGGCACCGTCATCTTCAGAATCCTCTTCTGATCCACAGTTGCTTCTGGAGGCATCTATTGCCATTAGGCACACCTCCTTGGATCTGGCTTATTCCTCTTCTTCACTGGAGCTGGAGGAGGATTTTCCTCTTCTGTGTCACTCCAGGACTCAGCAACAAAACCTTTATCTTTCCTTTTATATTTGTTGGAGGAGGGTCTGCTGCTTTGTTTTCTTCTGGAATCCTTGTCCCTTCCGTTGTCCTTTTTCTGATTCTCTGGGCATTCTGAAATATAGTGCCCAGGCTTTCTGCATCCAAAACACACAACCTCCATAGTTGGTGTCTTGTCATATTTGGGCTTATCATCCTGCCTGGATGATTTTCTTCTAAAGTCCTTTCTTGCCATTTTGTAGAATCTTTTGGCAAAAAGACTCATTAACTCCTCATTGGATGTAGATGTTTCATTGTCTTCAGAAGCTTTGAGGGCTAAGCTGTGCTCCATCCTAACTGGGGTAGTTTCCTTCTATTATGCTGCCTCTCTTGATTTGACAAGCTGCTCATATGACTTCAGCTTGCCTAACAGAGATTCTATTGAGATCTCATTGAGGCTTCTGGCTTCTTTGATTGGCCAGATTCTGGAGTCCCATGAACTGGGGAAACACATCAGTATCTTGTCATTCACCTCAGTTAAGGTGATGTCCTTGTCAAGAGTCTTGAGTTCACTGATGATTGAACTTAATTTATTGTACATCTCAGCCACAGATTCTGTCTCATCCTTTTTGAAATTCTCATAGAGAGAAATGAGACTGGATCTCCTATCCTTTCTTTCATCAGCTGAGCCTGCTACCATTTGATTGAGAGAGTCCCAAATGGCCTTGGCTGAGGTGCACTCAGCCACCTTCTGAAATATGTCATCTGATATTATTTGGGCCAGAATATTCATAGCCTTTGCATCAGTCATCTTGGCTTTCTTATAGGCTTCAGTATTGTCTGGACGTGGTACTGCACTCAGATTAGTTGATGTGCTGGAAAAAGTTGTAGGAGCTGGAGGAACACATGTTGAAATGACAAAGAAAATATCCTCATTAATAGAGTTCATATATAATCTAATTCTTGCCTTCCAGATGGCAAACTTATTAAGATTGCACACTGGAGGTCTGATGCTTGTATAATCCTTGTTTTGGGCCATGTCTGTGAGAAGGATAAGTCCAATAACAGAAAAGAAACAAACAGATCTAACTAGGGGATCTTGGGGTTCAGGTGTTAGCATGTACAACCAATCAGATGTGGTGTTATTAACCAACCTGGCTCTGATACCAATTGAATGTGCAGCTAGATCTGATATACTCTAGAGGGGGGTGAATAGAGTATATGGTGATTTTGAAACTTTTACAACTACTGTTGTATTTTAGGTGCGTGTGCGCAGGGAAGCAAATACAATAAACCAAGATGCAGCAGTTATCTAATCACAGCACATTCACAGAGCAAGGCTAGAAAACAAAAGGAAAAGAAAGCAACCAGACGACACAAGAATTTTATAGTGGTTCCCCAAATCTGGGTAGTCCACTCTTTACCACCCTGGTATGAATCTACTGCAGGAAGGAGTTGATCAGGTGTCTTGGAACCAATGGGGTTTTGATCAGGTTCTCAAAAACCAAACCCTCAAGTCTTTTGGTGGGAGACTTGAAAGCAGAATAATTTTGAAGGGAATTAAAACCCTGTACAGAGGTGGAGTGAGAGGGTGATGAGATCTTCTCTTTCTCAAGTCAAATGAGAATACTTGTGGATTGATGTTCAGCAGCTTTTCTCCACCTGAGATGTAGAATGAATCAGGAAGAATGCTGGAGCACTGCTTCAGGGTGATAGGTCTTCAGAGACCTAGAATTACAGGTCCTGAGAAGGTCTTTAGGAACTTCTTGTAACTGATATGAATGTATTGTTTTTGAAGTTATCCTGAGTAAAAGCAGATGCAGAAGTCTCTTGATATTAATGTAGTGTTCTTCTTCTTCTTCTTGATCAGTTTCTCTCTGGGCCAAGAATGAATTCTTTTTCTTGTGTTGTCTGAATCACTGTCTATCTTTTTGTTTGTTTGTTGTGTATCTATGTATTTTTCACTATGTCTGTATATCTGTCTATATCTCATAGGAACACATTCGAATTTTTTAAATATCAAGCAGTAATGGCAGACGGACTGGAAAGGAAGCAACAATTAATTATTTCCCCAACTGTTTCCATGAGAAAATGGTATGTAATAATCCAGGATTAACTGCGCATTTCAACGGTAGTATTCTGTGAAGAACTGCCATTAATTGTTCAGAAATCAGCGCCATGGAATGAGACGGGAACGGAAGAAGACCTAGTCTGGAATCGTCGACCGAAGAACATAATTCGTCGAACTGAGTTTTGAGTTCGTCGAGCTGAGCCTGAGTTCGCCGAGCTGAGCTGAGTTCGTCGAGCTAAGTTGAGTTCGTCGAGCTAAGCTGAGTTCATCGAGCTGACAATCTTCATTCATTGAACAGACAATCTTTAATATCAGACAACCATTATTCGTTGAGTAGAGAACCAAATTCGTCGAGCTGAGAATAAAACTCGTTGAACTGAGAAAAGTTCTGCACTTGGACGAAATACTCTGCATCTGCTGAAATGCTGTGTCGACACAAAATGGTGTCGACAGATTGATCTTGGTGTCGACACAAATCCTCTGGTGTCGACATAAGCTGGTGTCGACTGAAATCCTGGTGTCGACACAAACCCTATGTGTCAACACAGATTCTCTGAGTACAAAAATCGTCGAGTAAAGATTAGCATTCGTCCACCTGAGAAGCTGTGAACTTGAGGTCCAAGTTTGTCGAGCTCAGAACTGTGAATTGTCTCACGATCGTCGAGCGCAGAACTCCCTTCGTCGAGCTGAGTTCGACGAACGTCAAACTCATTTCACTTAGTCTGAAAACCTTATAGATCTGGACTTCCTGAAGGTCTTGAAGAAGGCTAGTCCATCTGAAGTTGACATAGAGGACTATCCTAGACTCTAAGACAAAAACTTGACCCAGACTATACATGATGGGTCATATCCTAAGTCAGTGAACCTAGCCCAAATCAACTAGGGATCCAACATAATCCTTGCCTTCCAAAGTGCAAACTTAGATAGATTGCACACTGGAGGTCTGGTGCTAGCATAATCATTGTTTTGGGCCATGTTATGTGATGAAATAATTCTACTAAGAAACTTAAAACAAGCAGATCTAACTAGATGGATCTTTCGGTTTAGGTGTTAGCCTGTGCAACAACTAAAGTGTGGTATTTTAACCAACATGCAGGGTCTGGTATTTTAACCAACCTGCCTCTAATACCAATTGAAAGTGCAGGTTAGATCTGATATACTCTAGAGGGGGAGGGGTGAATAGAGTATGGTGCTTACTAAAAACGTTTACAACTCTTGTTGTATTCCTAAGTGAACAGGGAAGCAAATGAAATAAAGCAAACACAACAACTATCTAATTACAAAGCAATCACAAAACAATTACAAACCACAGGCAGAAAACAAAAGAAAATAACCAACCAGATGACACAAGGAGCTATAGTAGTTCCCCAACAAATCTGGGTACATCCACTCTTCTACCACCCTAGGTAGGAATCCACTGCAGGATGAGTTGATCAGGTGTCCTGGGCACTAATGAGCTTTTGATAAGGTGCTCAAAAACCAAACTAGATTTTTTGATCAGGTGTCTTGCCACCACTGAGTTTTGATAAGGTCTCAGAAACCAACACAAACTTTTGAAGGGAGTTTGATAAACCCTTTACAGCAGAGAGAGAGGTGAGATGATTTTCTCTGTCAACAATCAGAGAGAAGATAGTGGATGTTGTCAAAGCTCCCCCTGAGATCTTGAGTTGTTCAGGAAGTGAAGCTTTGCAGTAGGGTGATAGGCCTTCAGAAAACTGGGTCTCCAGCAAAAGATGATTCCAGCAGCAGCTGAAATGTGTGGTGTCTGGAATCTTGAATGATAATGGCCTTTGAACACTGGAATCAAGAGGGATCTAGAAATTTCAGAATGTTGATCTCCTTTAATGATGTGTGTTCCTGTATGAATTCTATGACTGTGAATATCTGTAACTCTTTCTCTTTCTTGTTCTTGTTATTGTTGTCTGATTGTTTTTTCTTATTTATTTTTCAGCAGAATATAAATAATTCTTTTATTTCATAGATCTGAATAGAATAATTCTCTCTCCAAGATAGCTGTTAGCCTGTCATAAATGACTTCCTTAAATGGATTTTGTCTTCTGGAGGAAAGTCCAATAAAACATTCCTTTAAAATTCCCTTGAAACTTGCTCCAGATTAATTGAAACGGCTACAAGATCCTTGAAATAAATGCTGGGAATAATTCCGTAACTGCATGAATTTGAATCTTGAAAAACGTCGATCACTCCAGAGAAACGTCGACCTGAGCCCCACTATCGTTGAACTGAGCTCAGCGACTGGACTTAGACTGAAGCAGAAAGCGTCGATCTGAGCTCAACTATCGTCGAACTGAGCTCAGAGATAGGGAAACAAACTAGAGACATGAATGTCGATCTTAGATCGAAGGACATCGAATGGAGTTCGACGACTCATTGAAGTTGAGCTCAGAGATCGTCGAATGGAGTTCGACGATTCATCGAAGTGAGCTCATAGATCGTCGAATGGAGTTCGACGATTCGTCGACCTGAGCTCGACGAAATGACTTAGTCTCCTGAGCTGAAATATCTGGTCATGAGGGTCTTGAGGGCAGCTTTCAATTCTAAATACTAACCCTTAGACTCAAACTAATTGACCTTTAGATCTATACAAGGAGGTCAAAACAAATTTCCCAAAGGACATAGTGATCCGTGCCCAAATCAGTAATAGGGTGTTCCAACAATGTATGTTACATTAAACACACTTCATCAAATGCAAAGAGATAAAACTGCACTATGAACAAAAAAATAAGAAGAGAGTATGCGAAATCGACCAGATCTGAAGTCTTGCTGAAGATTCACGGAAGGAATCGTCGGGTTGTCAATCTGCGTCCTAGCTCGGTCTTCAGCTGTGTCCGGTGTAGAGGAGGCTGCCACTAACTCCAAATGGAACCGTCTTCTACGTGTCACGATCTGGTGGAGGATGGCACAAAATACTCCTATCTTGATGGAGAAAGCCAGATCAAAATCTTTTTGAAGCTCAAGGATGAAGGGGGAGGCCGAGAGGAAGCTCAGGCTTTAATTTGGCATAGAAAGCATGCCTGGTGGCCTCTCCAAGGTGGAGAATGATGGAAAACGGCGGAACTTCGCCCACAAGCCAGCGGATGGAATGGATCCCGTCCCGTCTTTTTAATGGTGGAAAATCTACGCTTTAAATAGAAGCAGGTCAGAAATATAAGCTCGCACTGTCTAGCGCACGACCGTGCGCTAACCGTGTGTTATTTACTTCTAGGCCAAGCTTGCAGAATATAAAGCATTGACCAGTGCATTTTACTTCGCGCACAGGCGATTCTGCCCCTACGTGAAGGAAATCATACGGGTGAACACAGAGTGCAGGAAAACATGGAAACACAGGGGAACCGTGCGTTTTACACATGCACAGGCGCTTCCGCCTATGCGTGAACAAAGTGCACGATTAACCACAAAATGGAACAAATAAAAAAGCTGCAGGAAAACCGTTTGTTTATTTCACGCACGGTTACGATAAAACAGTGCATCGACCGTGCATGAAGATCGTCGAGCTCAGCTCGACGAAATTCATCGAGCTCCACTCGATGTTTCTCGTACACAAACAAAATGCACGATTGTAAAGAATAGTGTGCTAAGAAAATGCATGACCATGCGTTTTTCTCAAACCTGCACTCTAGCCTTGAGGAAAACGCACCACCTGCATACAAACTAATAAGACCAAAGAAGATCCTCCACCAAAGTAGAATGCAACAAAAGCAACTGGAAAGAGCCCCTGGGGAGCACCACGTGCATACCCCCAACAATAGAATGTGCAATTGCACACCACAAGGGCCAAAACAATACACTTAGCATGAAAAACTGTATAAATGAAATATCAACAATAACAAACTAAAAGTGAAGTGCAAATGCGTGAAAACTAGCCTAGATGAGTCCAAAAAACCGTATATAAATCGGACTCATCACTTCTCTGGGGGTTATCGCTCGGTAGTAGCTAGTTATCGCGCGGCGGTTGCTCCAGGATTTGCGCCGAGAGTGTTGAGTTCTCGAGAGAGCATTGAGTTATCGAAAAAGATGTTACCGCGTGGCAGAAACTTGTTAATGCGCGGCGGTTACTGGGTAGTATTATTTCAAAGTTCTAGGGAAGCTATCATCCAACGATAGTATTACCGCTGGCGATAGTGGGGCCAATTAAATTGATGGAGGCCTCGGGATTCGACCGCGCGATGGTAGAAGTTTACGCACAGCGATAGGGTAGGTGTCGAGTAGTAACCGACGACAGCTACCGCAAGACGTTAGCACCCTATCGCACAGTGATAGCGAATCCATAATGGCATGGCCACATGACGGCCTATGATTGGATGGTTTGGGCGGTTGCGCCCGAAACGAGGCATTGAATTTAGGTATCGTATGGCAGTAGCTAGTTACCGCGCGATGGTAGCTTTCTATATAAGCCTAGTTTGGTCGTTTTGACTTCATTTCTTTTGGAGTGAAGTCTTGGTTAGGGATTCTTGGAGGAGGAGCAGCAGCACCGGAAGAGAGTTCTCACCACCATTAAAGTTCCGAAGCTCCGATTCACAAGACGAGTCCGGATCTGTGGAGACAAGATCGTTGCGGTCGTGTTCATCCATCTAGATCTTTGGCATGACACCAAAGAGTGCGCAAAGGGTAACGATTCTCAACTTCGACATGTGAAGTCCTCTTCATTTTGTATAGGAAACCCTCTCCCACAAGAGTGCGTTGAGCGCGAGGTCTTCCTTCAGGTAGATATGGAGTATCCCCATAGTTTTGTATTTAGAGTTTAGAATCGAAGTACGAACATGAGCATGGTGTGTGAAGCCCATCCAGACAGTTTGGTCTGGATTGTTGATGCTTTCATTATGCTTGTTTTGGCTGGATAAGACTCTGTGATGTTTGTTTTTAGGGTTTCTACACGGTAGATTGTAGCAGGGAACCTTGGGGACTAACTCCAAGGAGCACCCGGAAAACTAGGTAGAAACACACTTCTACCAGATACCGCGTGTCAGTAGTGCTACCGCCGGCGGTAGCTCCTTGAGAGCTATATTTGAGGCCCTTGTCGTGGAGAGCTGGGGCTAGTGTGTGAGGCCTATATCGTGGAGACCTGGGGCCTATGATGTGGGGCTGAGAGCTTTGAGAACCCAGCCAGGTGGTCTGAGAGCCATCCAAATATCATAACGGGGTTATTTAATGTCTAGAGAAATTGGAATGGTGAGGCCGACCCATGTCGAGGTTGTTTGCCCCGACGATGCGAGCAACGGGAAAGGGCCGAACCTACCCAGTAGCTATGTGGAGAGTCCATGGGTAGTGTTACATGTCACTGCCATGGTTAAGGGTCTTAGGCCTTGCGCAGGGCGTAAAGACTACCAAAATGATCATGTTTGTTACCATCTTGTGAATGGTGGTGAGTCCCTATTTTTTGTCCAGACAGTGAGAATGTGCCCTGAGAGCGAGGGCTGTGTGGCTGTCATGCCTATGCCCATGGTGAAGTGTGCTTAAATTGTACTTTCATTACTATGTTTGGTTTTGTAAATCGTTTTCATGGAAGTAGCACCGCCAACCCGAGTTAGGGGTGGGGTCATTATAATTTGGTCAGCTTTACCTGTCTGTTGCCTTTTTTTGCCACTGTTCGGTGGATTGTTCTTATGCAAGAACAGAGGTGACCTAGGTTGCAAGTAGCAGGCTAAAGCCCTTGATGCCGTGCTGCCCTTGAAGGCCAAAGAGAAGTGTTTTCTTTTACAATTTTCAGGTATGGACGGCCTGCATGCTGAAGTATGTAAAACACATATTGTTTAAGTAAACATTGTCAGGCCATAAGTCTAAGACTCCTTGTGTATATGTTCTTTCATTCCTGCTTTGGGCTATAGTGGACATTCGTGTTTTGTGATGGGTTCTTCCAACTGATTTAAAAACTTCCTCTAGAATTCTCTGAGTTATGTTTCGATATTATGTCACAGTAATTTGGTATTAATATGTAACTCCACTGATTGTCCGTAGAATGTGGCATGAGACCCCGTCCAGACCTTCAATTATATCCCATTCGACAGATCGGGGTGTTACGTTATATAAATATATGTAATATTAATAATATTAGTTTCTTAATTTAATTTTTAAATTTGTTATTACAAATTTTAAATTATATCTATAATATGGTACCCCTTGGAATTTTCAAGTCAAACTGGTAGGACTCCGACAAAGAATATTCAAGCAATACAACCCAACCGATTGAGCCACATGCACGAGAGCACGCTCTTTCAATGGGCCCAAAATCACCCTGAAAGGGGAGTGGATCAAAGAGCACAAGGTCTTGAAAAACCCATATATAAGCAGCATATGTCTTGCAGGAGTATAAGGGTGCGCATGCACATTGTGTGTGTGCATGCCTCGCGTGTGTGTGTGCGCTCCGGCGGCCTATTCCGCCGCCATCTTCGGACACCGCCACAACCACCACCTCCGGTCGCCATCAGACCCTGCTGTCACCGGGCAGCCTGTAACACCCCCTATCCGTCGCATAGCATATAGCAGTAGGTCCGCCCGGGGCTCGACGCCATATACCACAGACAGACCGGGTGGTTGCTCATGGAAACCATCCAACCAATCATTACGTCCTACACAGAGCATTCTAGAGGAAGCAATTTAATAAGTTGCAAGAAAGAAACCAACACTAAAGCATGAATGTCCACTAATACCAAATAGGAATGTTGTACATACACAAGTACAAGCCTTAAAGCCTTACAAAATGGTTCACTAGATATTACATGTTTTACAAACCACAGCACGCAGTCCGGTCATACATGAATAAAGCAGTAAACACTCCAATTAGGCCTTTGAGGGCCGGCTTTGCAAATTGGGCTTTAGCCTGCTATTGACCGCTTGGTTCAGCAGCACCTGCAAGCAACAAACCACCGCACGGTGGCAAAATAAGGCAAGGGTCAGCAATGTTGACCAAATTATAACAATCCCGCCCCCAACTCGGGGCGGCGATGCTCCTTCCCTGCATTTCATTAACATAAGCGAGCAATATATCAATATTCATTTCATCACAGACATTGACTCGCACGGCCACATGCCCCGTACTCTCAGGGCACATTCTCGGTGAACACAGTCTAAGTCTGCCGACTCACCACCATCCCTTTGGACGTCCAATCAATGAGCAGTTTGTCTTCCCGGCTTGGGTCACGGTAATTAAAACCATAGACCGTCAAAGACCCCCATCTATGCCAACGGCTCTAATCCGAATAACATAGAACGGGTACGGTTCCATCTAACCCGTGCTCACAACGCAACGGTAATTTAAGCCATATGCGCCCGCAATGGTAATTTAAACCAAATGCGCAGGTCAAACGTATCCCGAGTCTCGTTTCCATCACAATTCACATAACTCGGTTATGTTCAAGTTGACTCTCAGGCCACCAAGTTGGCAAGATCACGCATCTGCCCAGTTTTCCGGGTGCACCTTTGGGTTAATCCCCAAGGCTCCCTGATGCAATCTACCGTGTAGAAAACCTGAAAAACAACCAATTGCACGGAGTCTTCTCCGGCATTTATGCAATGCAACATCACTGATCCAGACCAACATGTCCGGGTAGGCTTCACACATCATGCCTATGTCCATTCTCGCTTACGGACTCTAAACAACGGGGATTTCACATATCTACCCGAAGGAATGCCTCCAACTCACCGCAAACTCGCGAGAGCGGGCTTCCTACGCAAAGGAGGAGAGCTACACATGGTCAAGAAGAGAATCATTACCTAGCGTTCTTCTTTGGTGCCATGGAAAAGCAAGCGGATGAAAAGCACCGCACTCTCTTCGCCTCCGTGGATCCGGAGTTGGCTCGCGATTTGGAGCTTCGAAGCTCCTCCAATGGCCGGATCTAGCTTATTCTTCCTTCCTTAGCTCTCCTCTCTCTCTAAGTTTTAGAAAGATAAACACTCAAGGAAAAGTGAGCATTTTTAAGGCCCAATCCCGGGTATATCCCATCAGAAAGAACCCCCAGCCATTGGATCACCAATTAAAGAAACGAACGGCTTTGATTCGGGACTGAAATGTCCAATCTGGACCGAACACGGCCTGGCACACACCCGTGTCCAGGGCCGTGTGCCTCATTCCCCGTCAAAATCAACGTGCCTGGAACAACACACGGGCATCGATCATGCCCGTGTTCGAACTGACACGCCCGTGTTCCAACTGAAACGGCTGTGTGGTCGGTCGTGTGCCCCCTCTTTTAATTCCAAAAACAACCCGAGAACTACATGGGTTCCTGGACACGCTCGTGTCCTAACCCGTGTCCACTCAACATGACTGGGCTCTAGGCCGTGTACACGGTCTCGACACTCGACACTTCGTTGAGCGAAGTTCGTCGACCTCACGACACGGCCTTGGACACGCCCGTGTCCTAGGCCCTGTGCCTTGTCTCGATACATCATCGAGCAAAATTCGTCGACTCCTGGGATGAGTGTCGACACGAGTCGACACGCCCTGCGACACGCCCGTGTCACAGACTGTGTGCCATCTCTCGACACTTCGTCGAGCGCAGAGTGTCGACTTCACGAGATGAGTGTCGACACGGGTCGACACGCCCTGCGACACACCCATGTCGTAGGTCGTGTGTCATGTCTCGATACATCATCGAGACAAAATTCGTCGACCTCTCGACCAACTCGACGACACAAGCCTGACACGCCCAGGGACATGCCTGTGTCCCAGGCCGTGTGCCTCCTGCCAGAACCCAAAACTAGCCCAAAATGTCACCCGTCGCTCTTTTGAGTTTCGGGGTGTTACAACTCTCCCCCTCTTAAAAGAATTTCGTCCACAAAATTATATATTAAGAAAAGACATGTACAAAATTAAATTGTACCTGTTCGGAACAACTCCGGATACTCGTCAAGCATAGTTTGCTCTCATTCCCAAGATAGCTCCTCACGACCGCAATTGTCCCATCGGACCTTGACCATCCTGATGTAACGACCCGAATCGCTCTAGGCCCCTAGTGTGTGAGTTTTTGAGTCAGGAGTGTTGACTCAAGTCCTGAGAAGTGCAGGGAGTTGGGCTGCACTTGTGGAGAAGTGGAGAAATCAGTGTAGAGAGAAGTGACATGGGTAGTGACACGGCCGTGTCCCTACCCGTGTGCGTCGAGACGATCTCGACGAGGCGTGTCGAGATCGTCGAGAATCGTCGAGATCATGACACGGGTAGTGACACGGCCGTGTCCCTACCCGTGTGCGTCGAGATGATCTCGACGAGCCGTGTTGAATCGTCGAGAGTCGTCGAGATGGTGACACGGGTAGTGACACGGCCGTGTCCCTACCCGTGTGCGTGACACGGGTAGTGACACGGGCGTGTCCCTACCCGTGTGCGTCGAGTTGAGCTCGACGAGAAGTGTCGAGATGTAACTGAAGATGCACACGGCCGATGACACGGCCAGGCACACGGCCGTGTCATGTGAACACGGGTTGGGACACGGGCGTGTCCCGACCCGTGTCAAACATTGAACCGACATGGAAACCGCCACGGCCGTTTCGGAGAAGCAGGACACGGGTACGGACACGGCCGTGTCCCTACCCGTGTCACATTTTGCTTATAAGGGGCAGAGAAACCCTAGCCGTTTTTCACCCTTATTTCCTTCCCCTATTTCCTGTGAGAGTTCCTGGTGAGAGGAAAACTGCAGGAGCAAGTTTTACCGAAGGAGATCCGCCATCGCCGCGAAAGAGAAGATGCCGCCAAGGAGAACTACGCGATCCATGGCCGGAAATGGTGGTACCGCTGGAGTCAACGTGAGTTTCCTACCCTCTCCCTTGGTTCTAGATCTTAGATAATTAGGAGAGACATCGGTTCAAGAGAACTTGATGGTGAGGAGAAGATTTCTAGGTTAGGCCATGCTAGGATTTGAATCCTAGATTGTAGATCTCTTCAACCCTTCCCCTTTTCTTCAATATGACGATGGGTGGATGGTCTCGTGAGGAGTTTATGGCCTTTGAGGTTGAATAAGGGAGGAGAATAATTCTGGAAAATTTAGGAACGATCGCCTTGACGAGGAAGACGAACCGATGCCGTTCATTTTCTTTAAGATGCGCGCAGAATCTGTATTCTGCGCGCAGCGATCTTCTAGGCCCTTTTTATGTAGGATATGTGCAGATCTGGGCTTTCGACTAAACACAAAAGTTGTAGCCCTTGGAAATACCTTTCCAACGAGTGGTTGCACGACTTCAGGTGATGTCTGTGGCCCCGGGAAAACCTAATCGAGTTTGCTGTCCGGCAATTTCCTGTACACAGAAATCGTGTTCTGTGCGCAGCGAACTTCGAAGCCGATTTCGAGTAAGTTATTTTCAGATCTGGGTTGTGACCTGAATATGAAAGTTGTAGATCATGAAAAGATCTTTCCAACGAGGGGTTACACGCCTCTACTGGATTCCTGTAACTTCAGGAAACTCCAGTTGAAGTTGCTGTCCAGATTAGTGATACACTTAGAATTCTGGTTTTATATAAAGTGCAATTAGAGTCGGTGGAATTCTGTCAAGATTAAATAATTTGTGCTACTCACCGAAGAACTGTGAATGATGGTGTTTATTATTTGGAATGCATACAACTGATTTCTTATCGCAAGATGTCTTGAGGTTGGGATGGTTTCCTTTATGTTTAATCGAATCGAATTGATAAGATGTTGTTAAACTATAACATATGCGCATCATATAAGTCTTATGTAGAGTTCATATGGAATGACATATAGAAGATTAAACTATGGCCATGTGTATGTTGATTAGTGGATTGAATTTGGTAGTCCAATACCTAGAGAGTCGTCTCCCTATGGGTAGTATTGTGTAAGTTTGTGAGTGCGGTGTTGACCGCCACTTGTTTTGGTTGTGTTGAGATGAGGTGTGGATGGATGGTTGGGCGGTGCCCTCGTGCTTGCTTCCGAGGCCCCTTCCATGTGATGTTGGTGTGAAATTGCATGTGGTGTGAGTCGACACGCGGTGTCGTAATCCCGGGTTAAGGATAGTGTGGCAGGTCTACGGGCTCGCCAGTCGTCACACCGACGGGAGTTGGCAGTTAGACTTGGTCGGTTTGGGCTGTGTCCTCGGTGTTCACTTCCCGAGGCCCCTCCGACCATGTGAACGGTTGGGCTGTGTCCTCGTGCTTTCTTCCGAGGCCCCTTCCGGGTCACGCAAGGCCAGTTCGGGCTGTGTTCTTGGTGCACATCTACCCAAGACCCCGCTGGGCCATAGTACGCATGGGCTCCGCTGTTGTGTTCTTAGCGTTGAGGCGTACGGAGGCCTAGGTGAAGTAGTGTGATACCCGCCTAGTAGTAGAAGTGCCCGTTCTACTGTCACCGCCTGGCCACGGCGGCTGATGCCTGAGAGGTTAGCTACCTGCTCGAAAAGTGGGAACTACAGTCTGTGTCGACATAGCAATTTCATGGGTGTGCATGGGTGAGTCATTGCATAGCATTCATAGCATTTCATATCATTGCACAACAAGATCCTCATCGTATAAGTTTGTATGGGCACTCTTATACGATGAGTTATTTTATGTAACCCGATCCTTAACTTATAAGTTTGTATGGGCATTCTTATAAGTTAAGTTACTTTCCTGCTGTAGCTTTATTACACTTGTTATTATACCTTGATGGCTCTTGTAGAATGGTTAGTTTACATATTGGTAGCTTTTATAGAACTGCTAGTTATACATTGATACTCTTACACTACTGCCACCTGCTTGTTTTTCCTTTACTTGCATACTTGATAGATACTATACTCTTGTTCCTTTTCTCCGCCCGGTGCCGAGGAGTCGCCGGGGGAGCGGATGTGAAACCACTTAGTCGTTTCGACTAACGGTTGCTACGTCTTCCTTTTTAGGAGGTCACGCCGCAGGTAGAGCAGCCGCAGACTACGCAGCAGGGCAGCCAGGCCAGGGAGACAGGGCCTGATGTGACGGTGCCGTCGATACCGTCTGTTACTGATGTTAGTGTTTTGCTTACTCTGATGTAGCCCGTTTGGGCAATGATTAGCTGTACTCTGATATTTTGTAGAAGCATGTTTAGCTTCTCTTTATTGATGTTTTTGGACATTACATACTTAGTGTGGATTTTGACTTCTCATGTTTATTTATTTGGTTGGGTTGGCATGATTTATTGATATTGTTGTAGCCGGCGGGATAGGCGTCTTGTGGTACAGGTTAGCCCGTACGCTAATGCTACCGCAAGGCGGCTGTTCCGGGCATAAGACTCCCCCTTCGTGCCGTGTTTTGGGATCCGGGGAGGGGGGGTCTCACAAATGGTATCAGTTTGCCACGATCCTCAACTAAGAAGTCATTCAACAATGGTGCCACCCCCGTTTGGTTAGTCAGTTTGGGGACAAACTGACTTAGCGGAAGCAGTGGTGTGCCCATATGTAATTCACATTAAGTTTGTCCAACTTTGACCCTACGATTAGCCAACCTGACCTTAGGTACATACCTTTATACATCGATCTTCCAAGTTTGGACGACCCCAAGTATGTAAAACTAGGGTATAAAGTCTTGCGAGATCCCCTAGGGCAAGCACTTTTGTTTATAGCGGATTTTGAATCTAACGGAGAAAATAGACATGACAGATTTCCTAGGGCAACCACTTTTGTTTATAGGAGATTTGTGCTTGGTGGAGATAATGGATATGGTAAAGTGGTTGGGAGCGGGTCTTTTGGGTGTTCAGACAAGCGTTAAGAGACTCGCTGAAGGAGTGATTGAAGCGGGACCCAGCTCAAAGACGAGGACTACGAGGAAGAAATTAAGCATTCGTCCTTAGTCTGCCTAAGTTTTTCTAGGAATCTGGCTTGAGCATTCACAATCTTGATACTAAGGCGTAATGGTTAGTGAGAAACCGGCCTACACTCTATTCGATACCGGTGCCTCACACTCTTTTGTGTCCGAGGATTTCATAAAAGACGTGGGGGATGTTCAGTACTTCACGGGAATAGCCCGACGTGTACGCCTTCCGGATGGCTCGGAGATGATCGCAACTGCCAAGTGCGAGTTGGAGTTATTTATTGATGGGAAGGCCTTTGATACGCCGGCCACGGTTCTGAGAATGCCGGAGTTTGACATCATCTTGGGCATGGCATGGCTGGATTGGCACTTCGCGAGGATCGACTGTGCGGAGAAGCGGATCTATTTGAGACATGGAGACTCTGACGTCATCTTCCAAGGTATTGGCTTCGCGCCTCGCATGATGTTATCTTCCGTCCAGGTTGTAAAAGCTCATATGAAGGGGGATGAGGTCTTCATGATCTGGTTCGAGTTGAAGGAGGAAGCGTTGGAATTAAAGGATGTACGGGTTGTGCGGGATTTTCCCGAGGTATTTCCTGAGAAGTTACCAGGATTACCTCCGCATAGAGAGGTCGATTTCCAGATTAGTCTAGTACCAGGTGCCAAGCCTGTATCTAAGGCCCCGCACAGAATGGCCCCGAAAGAACTCGCGGAGTTTAGAGTTCAATTGCAAGAACTAGTAGATTCAGGGTTCGTTCGCCCCAGTTCATCACCATGGGGTGCCCCCGTGTTGTTCGTAAAGAAGAAGGATGGAACCCTGCGATTGTGCATAGATTATCGGGAACTCAATCGATTAACAGTGCGGAACACTTATCCGCTACCTCGGATCGACGAGTTGTTCGATCAATTAGTGGGAGCGCATTGGTTCTCTAAATTAGACTTGCGCTCTGGATACTATCAGTTGAGGATACAAGAGGGGGACATTCAGAAAACAGCCTTCAGTTCGAGATATGGTTTGTATGAGTTCACAGTAATGCCGTTTGGGCTCACGAATGCACCTTCGGCCTTCATGAGCCTGATGAACAAGGTGTTTGAACCATACTTGGACATCTTCGTCATCGTTTTCATCGACGACATCTTAGTCTATTCAAAGACGGAGGAGGAGCATGTCGAGCACCTGACCTTAGTTTTGAAGAAATTGAAGGAGCACGCCTTGTATGCCAAGTTTAGCAAGTGTGAATTCTGGCTTAAGGAGGTTGCCTTCTTAGGGCATGTGATCAGTGGAGCAGGATTAGCTGTGGACCCAGCTAAGGTGCGGGCCGTGAAGGAGTGGTCGCCCTTGAAGTCGGCGGCCGATGTACGAAGCTTTCTTGGACTTGCTGGCTACTACCGCAAGTTCGTGAAAGGATTCTCCAAGATTGCCCTTCCTCTTACCTCCTTGACGAAGAAGGGTGTGCCATTCGAGTGGACACCTCAATGTGAAGCAGCATTTCAAGAGTTGAAGGATAGGCTTACCTCCGCCCCCATCCTTGCACTTCCGTCGGGGAAGGAAGGATTTCAGGTTTACACGGACGCGTCATATCAAGGGATGGGTGCGGTGCTGATGCAGTACGGGCATGTGATCGCTTATGCTTCAAGGCAGTTAAAGAAACATGAAATCAATTACCCGGTTCATGATTTGGAGTTGGGAGCAGTGGTGTTCGCTTTGAAGGTCTGGAGACATTATTTATATGGCGTGCACTGCGAGATCTTTTCCGATCACAAAAACTTGAAGTATGTTCACACTCAGAAGGAGTTGAACCTGAGACAACGGCGGTGGTTGGAATTTATATGCGACTATGAGTTCACCATGAACTACCACCCCGGGAAAGCGAACTCGGTAGCCGATGCCTTGAGTAGAAAAGTGCCAGGCTCTAGCCCAGAGTCGCGGCTGATGAGTATGGAGTTGGCTCGGATGATCGAGGAGATGGAAATTACTCTAGTATCCAAGGATCCTTCAGCAGAGTATGCGGAGTATTTGGCCAACATGAGCATAGTTTGTGATATCCGAGATCGGATTCGGGTGGAGCAAGGTATGGATGCGGCCTTGGCCCCGGTAATCAAGGCAATTGAAGATAGGACCACCGATGAGTACACACTCAAAGACGGCCTCGTTTATTTTCGTGGCCGACTTTATATTCCCAAGGGCGGCAAAATTCGGGAGGATATATTGAGAGAGGCGCATTCCTCTCAATATTCAGTGCACCCGGGTATTGCTAAGATGTACGCCGGACTGCGGAAGACCATGTGTTGGCCGCAATGAAGAAGGATGTTCGCTACTATGTTACACATTGCGAAGCTTGTCAAAGAGTGAAGGCTGAATGCAGGAGTCCCGGTGGTTTGTTGCAGTCGCTGCCCATCCCCGAATGGAAGTTCGAGGATATCTCCATGGATTTTGTTCATGGGCTACCTCGTTCCCGCTCCGGGAATGATTCGGTGTGGGTTATTGTGGATCGACTAACAAAGGTAGCCCGGTTCATTCCAATGAAGAAGGAAGCACACGTGGATGTATTGGTACGCCTTTTTGTGGAGCAATTTGTACGGTATCATGGCGTGCCCAAGACGATTGTTTCGGATAGGGATGGTCGGTTTACATCAAATGAGTGGAAGGCGGTGCAGGCGTATTTGGGCTCACGCCTAACCTTTAGTACCGCTTTTCATCCTCAGACTGACGGACAGTCAGAGCGGACAATCAGAACGCTGGAGGATTTGTTGAGGCTATGTGTGTTGGACAGAGGAGAGCCATGGGAAAGACTCTTGCCCCTGGTGGAATTCTCCTACAACAATAGTCATCAAGCGAGCATCGGTATGACGCCCCATGAAGCCCTTTACGGAAGAAGGTGCAGGACTCCCTTGTCTTGGGTGCAAGATGAAGATCCGAAGGCATTGGGAAACGAATACATAGATGATACTGATGCGGCGGTCAGATTGATACGGGATCGCATGTTGGAGGCTCAAAGTCGACAGGCGAAATATTATAATAAAAAGCATCGGATGGTGGAGTTCCAGGTGGGCGAAAAAGTGTTCCTCAAAATTCGGCCGATGCATGGAGTGTCGCGGGTGCGTGGAGTGAAAAAGCTCAGCCCAAGGTATGTTGGGCCTTATACTATATTGGAAAGGATCGGCCCGTTGGCCTATCGGTTGGAGTTACCGCCAGAACTAGAAAATCTCCACGACGTGTTCCATGTGTCGTCGCTTCGAAAAGCACTGTTGCGGCCCGACCAGTATATTCCCACTACTGATGGCGCAGTAGCATCAGATAGGTCTGTGCGACTACAGCCGGTGCGGATTGTTGATAGCGAGACAAGGACTTTGCGCCGCAAAAGTGTACCCTTAGTGAAGGTGCAATGGATGAATCATGGGAAGGAGGAGTACACCTGGGAGCCAATGGATTTGATGCAGCAACGCTACCCGGAGTTGTTTGCCCAAGGTAATCTTATTTAAAAACATATAATAAACTTCCTGTTAAGTTTTCTCCACACAGCTTAAGCCTGATTTCGGGGACGAAATCTTTTATTTTGTTTATAGGATTTGTAACGACCCGAATCGCTCTAGGCCCCTACTGTGTGAGTTTTTGAGTCAGGAGGGATGACTCAAGTCCTGAGAAGTGCAGGGAGTTGGGCTGCACTTGTGGAGAAGTGGAGAAATCAGTGTAGAGAGAAGTGACACGGGTAGTGACACGGCCGTGTCCCTACCCGTGTGCGTCGAGACGATCTCGACGAGGCGTGTCGAGATCGTCGAGAATCGTCGAGATCATGACACGGGTAGTGACACGGCCGTGTCCCTACCCGTGTGCGTCGAGATGATCTCGACGAGCCGTGTTGAATCGTCGAGAGTCGTCGAGATGGTGACACGGGTAGTGACACGGCCGTGTCCCTACCCGTGTGCGTGACACGGGTAGTGACACGGGCGTGTCCCTACCCGTGTGCGTCGAGTTGAGCTCGACGAGAAGTGTCGAGATGTAACTGAAGATGCACACGGCCGATGACACGGCCAGGAACACGGCCGTGTCATGTGAACACGGGTTGGGACACGGGCGTGTCCCGACCCGTGTCAAACATTGAACCGACATGGAAACCGCCACGGCCGTTTCGGAGAAGCAGGACACGGGTACGGACACGGCCGTGTCCCTACCCGTGTCACATTTTGCTTATAAGGGGCAGAGAAACCCTAGCCGTTTTTCACCCTTATTTCCTTCCCCTATTTCCTGTGAGAGTTCCTGGTGAGAGGAAAACTGCAGGAGCAAGTTTTACCGAAGGAGATCCGCCATCGCCGCGAAAGAGAAGATGCCGCCAAGGAGAACTACGCGATCCATGGCCGGAAATGGTGGTACCGCTGGAGTCAACGTGAGTTTCCTACCCTCTCCCTTGGTTCTAGATCTTAGATAATTAGGAGAGACATCGGTTCAAGAGAACTTGATGGTGAGAAGAAGATTTCTAGGTTAGGCCATGCTAGGATTTGAATCCTAGATTGTAGATCTCTTCAACCCTTCCCCTTTTCTTCAATATGACGATGGGTGGATGGTCTTGTGAGGAGTTTATGGCCTTTGAGGTTGAATAAGGGAGGAGAATAATTCTGGAAAATTTAGGAACGATCGCCTTGACGAGGAAGACGAACCGATGCCGTTCATTTTCTTTAAGATGCGCGCAGAATCTGTATTCTGCGCGCAGCGATCTTCTAGGCCCTTTTTATGTAGGATATGTGCAGATCTGGGCTTTCGACTAAACACAAAAGTTGTAGCCCTTGGAAATACCTTTCCAACGAGTGGTTGCACGACTTCAGGTGATGTATGTGGCCCCGGGAAAACCTAATCGAGTTTGCTGTCCGGCAATTTCCTGTACACAGAAATCGTGTTCTGTGCGCAGCGAACTTCGAAGCCGATTTCGAGTAAGTTATTGTCAGATCTGGGTTGTGACCTGAATATGAAAGTTGTAGATCATGAAAAGATCTTTCCAACGAGGGGTTACACGCCTCTACTGGATTCCTGTAACTTCAGGAAACTCCAGTTGAAGTTGCTGTCCAGATTAGTGATACACTTAGAATTCTGGTTTTATATAAAGTGCAATTAGAGTCGGTGGAATTCTGTCAAGATTAAATAATTTGTGCTACTCACCGAAGAACTGTGAATGATGGTGTTTATTATTTGGAATGCATACAACTGATTTCTTATCGCAAGATGTCTTGAGGTTGGGATGGTTTCCTTTATGTTTAATCGAATCGAATTGATAAGATGTTGTTAAACTATAACATATGCGCATCATATAAGTCTTATGTAGAGTTCATATGGAATGACATATAGAAGATTAAACTATGGTCATGTGTATGTTGATTAGTGGATTGAATTTGGTAGTCCAATACCTAGAGAGTCGTCTCCCTATGGGTAGTATTGTGTAAGTTTGTGAGTGCGGTGTTGACCGCCACTTGTTTTGGTTGTGTTGAGATGAGGTGTGGATGGATGGTTGGGCGGTGCCCTCGTGCTTGCTTCCGAGGCCCCTTCCATGTGATGTTGGTGTGAAATTGCATGTGGTGTGAGTCGACACGCGGTGTCGTAATCCCGGGTTAAGGATAGTGTGGCAGGTCTACGGGCTCGCCAGTCGTCACACCGACGGGAGTTGGCAGTTAGACTTGGTCGGTTTGGGCTGTGTCCTCGGTGTTCACTTCCCGAGGCCCCTCCGACCATGTGAACGGTTGGGCTGTGTCCTCGTGCTTTCTTCCGAGGCCCCTTCCGGGTCACGCAAGGCCAGTTCGGGCTGTGTTCTTGGTGCACATCTACCCAAGACCCCGCTGGGCCATAGTACGCATGGGCTCCGCTGTTGTGTTCTTAGCGTTGAGGCGTACGGAGGCCTAGGTGAAGTAGTGTGATACCCGCCTAGTAGTAGAAGTGCCCGTTCTACTGTCACCGCCTGGCCACGGCGGCTGATGCCTGAGAGGTTAGCTACCTGCTCGAAAAGTGGGAACTACAGTCTGTGTCGACATAGCAATTTCATGGGTGTGCATGGGTGAGTCATTGCATAGCATTCATAGCATTTCATATCATTGCACAACAAGATCCTCATCGTATAAGTTTGTATGGGCACTCTTATACGATGAGTTACTTTATGTAACCCGATCCTTAACTTATAAGTTTGTATGGGCATTCTTATAAGTTAAGTTACTTTCCTGCTGTAGCTTTATTACACTTGTTATTATACCTTGATGGCTCTTGTAGAATGGTTAGTTTACATATTGGTAGCTTTTATAGAACTGCTAGTTATACATTGATACTCTTACACTACTGCCACCTGCTTGTTTTTCCTTTACTTGCATACTTGATAGATACTATACTCTTGTTCCTTTTCTCCGCCCGGTGCCGAGGAGTCGCCGGGGGAGCGGATGTGAAACCACTTAGTCGTTTCGACTAACGGTTGCTACGTCTTCCTTTTTAGGAGGTCACGCCGCAGGTAGAGCAGCCGCAGACTACGCAGCAGGGCAGCCAGGCCAGGGAGACAGGGCCTGATGTGACGGTGCCGTCGATACCGTCTGTTACTGATGTTAGTGTTTTGCTTACTCTGATGTAGCCCGTTTGAGCAATGATTAGCTGTACTCTGATATTTTGTAGAAGCATGTTTAGCTTCTCTTTATTGATGTTTTTGGACATTACATACTTAGTGTGGATTTTGACTTCTCATGTTTATTTATTTGGTTGGGTTGGCATGATTTATTGATATTGTTGTAGCCGGCGGGATAGGCGTCTTGTGGTACAGGTTAGCCCGTACGCTAATGCTACCGCAAGGCGGCTGTTCCGGGCATAAGACTCCCCCTTCGTGCCGTGTTTTGGGATCCGGGGAGGGGGGTCTCACACCTGATCTCTTTATTGCGTAGCCGCTTGACCTCCGAGTCCTCAATCTGCACAGGCTTGACCTTTGTCGTCAGCCCACTATCCACCGGTACTTGATCAACCGAGATCACTTGCGAAGGCTCTTGCACCGCCTTCTGAAGCACCGAAATATGGAATACATCATGTAATCCACCAAGCTCCTCTGAAAGCTTCAACTGATAGGCCGCTTCACCAATTCGCTCCAGAACCTCAAACGGCCCAAGGTACCTCGGGCTTAGCTTTTTCAATCGCCGTACCCGCGAGACACCCTTGAACGGTTTGATCTTTAAGTACACCCAATCGCCCACAGCGAACTCCACGTTCCTGTGCTTGTCATTATAGTACTTCGCTTGCCTGTCCTGAGCGATAAGCAACCTCTCCTAAATGGTTCTCACTAAAGAAGTAGCATCCTCCACTTCTGATCGCTAGTAGAACTTTGACTCACCCGTTTCTAGCCAAGACAACGGCGTGCGATATTTTCTAACATATAGGGCCTCGAAGAGCGCCATTTGGATACTCGCTTGGTAGCTATTATTGTACGCGAACTCCACCAAATAAAGGTGGTCTTCCCATTGCATTCCAAAATCCAAGAAACACATGCGAAGCATGTCTTCCATAGTTCTATTGACCCTCTTGGTCTGCCCATCTGTTTGCGGATGGAAGGCTGTGCTGAATTTCAGCTTTGTTCCCAACATTTGCTGCACAAGCCTCCAATCATTGGACGTGAACCGCCCATCTCGGTCACTCACGATGCTGCGGGGCACACTATGAAGCCGTACAATATTATCCACATGCAGTTTTGCCAACTTCTCCATCGGATCATCCTTCCTATGCGGAATGAAATGTGACACCTTCGTTAACCGATCCACGACCACCCAAATGGTTTCGTTCCCCTTTTGCGACCTTGGCAAACCGTGCACAAAGTCCATAGAGATGTCGTTGAATTTCCACTCCGGAATAGGCAAGGACTTAAGAAATCCTCCCGGCTTTTGGCATTCTGCCTTCACCAAGGCGCAAGTTTGGCACTTCGCCACGTAGAGCGCCATATCTTTCTTCAAACCCGGCCACCAAAACAGTTTCTTCACATCGTGGTACATCTTCGTGCTCCCAGGGTGAATCGAGTACTTGGTATGATGTGCCTCGTACAACAACTCCACCCACAAATTACCCACACTTGGGACGCACAGACGACCGTCTTTCCAAAGCAATCCGTCCTCCACAACGAATTGGGAATTTGACCCATCCAGAGCCTCTACCATGAACTGCTTCATATGGACATCCATATGCAAAGCCTGCCGAATCCGATCAGCCAGGTCATATTGGACTTCAGTCTAATTCAGAACTGCTTCAGCACTTGTTTGCTTATCCACACAAACAATCTCCAACGCCTCCAACTCCCGCACCAACCGCTCATCATGCACCGCTATCCAATTGGCTTGAGCTGGGGCTCGGCGACTCAACACGTCCGCAACCGCATTCCCTTTACTAGGCACGTAGTGGATCTTGAATGTATAGTCTCCCAAGAACTCCAACCATCTACGCTGCCGCATATTCAGATCTTTCTTATCAATCAGATACTTCAGGCTCTTATGATCGGTGTAGATATCAATCTTCACACCGTATAAATATTGTCTCCACAGCTTCAAGGCAAAAATCACAGCCGCTAACTCCAAGTCATGGACCGGATAGTTCCTCTCGTGCACTTTCAGCTGTCTCGAGCCATAAGCTATCACACTTCCATGTTGCAGTAGCACGCAACCCAAACCGCTGCCTGAAGAATCACTGTAAATCTCATAG
Organism: Platanthera guangdongensis; assembly: GCA_039583875.1. Taxonomy (NCBI): domain Eukaryota; kingdom Viridiplantae; phylum Streptophyta; class Magnoliopsida; order Asparagales; family Orchidaceae; genus Platanthera; species Platanthera guangdongensis. The sequence goes on from CM077147.1 coordinate 64,248,395, forward strand.
CCTTCAGTCCCACATGGCAGACTCAGCATAGGTGTCGTGGTCAACCGACACTTCAACTCCTCAAATGCTCGCGCGCACTACGGCGTCCAAACGAACTTCTGTTCCTTCCTCGTCAAAGTAGTGAGAGGTAACGCTATCCGAGAGAAGTTCTCTACGAAGCGCTTATAATATCCGGTAAGCCCCAGAAAGCACCGGATTTCTGCTACAATAGCAAGCTCAGGCCACTCCCGTATCGCAACAATCTTCGCCGGATCCACAGCAATACCTTCTCCACTCACTATATGACCGAGGAATGCCACTGAGGATAGCCAAAACTCGCACTTCGAGAACTTGACATACAACTGATTACTCCTTAGCATCTCCAAAACCAAATGAAGATGCTTGAAGTGATCTTCCTCACTTTGCGAGTACACCAAAATATCGTCGATGAAGACGATCACAAAATGGTCTCAGTACTCTCTGAAAGTCCTGTTCATCAAATCCATGAACACTGACGGGGCATTAGTCAGCCCAAACGGCATGACTGTAAACTCATAATGCTCTTATCTCATACTGAACGCTGTCTTCGGGATATCACTCTCCCTTATTCGCAGCTGATAGTACCCAGCCTTGAGATCCAACTTCGAGTACACCGTCGACCCGACCAACTGATCAAAAAGATCATCGATCCGGGGGATCGGGTACTTATTCTTCTCCGTCAACTTATTGAGCTCCCGATAATCAATACATAGCCTCAAGCTTCCGTCCTTCTTCTAAACAAAGAGGACCGGTGCGCTCCAAGGCGAAGAACTCGGGCGCACATACCCTTGCTCCAACAACTCTTGCAGTTGAACTTTCAGCTCCGCCATTTCCTTAGGCGCTAGCTGATAAGGAGATCGTGACACAGGCTTTGCACCTGACACTAGCTCAATCGTGAAGTCTATCACCCGCTGAGGTGGGGCTCTAGGAAGATCTCTAGGGAACACATCTGGGTACTCTGATACCACTGAAATATTATCCAACGCGGGCTTGGCTTTGCAACCTCCACTAGTGTAAAGAACAGTTCTGCACCGGCACGAACCGCCTTCACCACCTGAAGAGCAGACATCAACGTCTTGCTCGACCCCTTTAAGCCCGTAAAAGTCGTCTCACGACTAGCTCCCAACTTCACTTCCTTGAGACCACAATCAATATAGGTCTGTTACTCCGAGAGCCAGTCCATGCCAAATATGACATCGAACTCCACCAACGGAAGTAACGACGCTTGCAGATCGAACTCCTGATTCCCAAAACGAATCTTAACATCGCAGATCCTATCCGCCCTCATCGAACACCCGTTGGGCAACAACACATCCAACTTATCTTTCGCCATCGAATAAGGGACTCCGATACGTGATATAAATCCTTCGGACAAGAAGGAGTGTGAAGCTCCCGTATCAAAAAGTGCTCTTGCCGGATTTTCACAAATCAAAACAAACCTAAACAAGCAGTGGTAAGGTTACATGTGTAAGACCCCCCCCACCCGGATCCCAAAACACGGCACGAAGGGGGAGTCTTATGCCCGGAACAGCCGCCTTGCGGTAGCATTAGCACACGGGCTAACCTGTACCACAAGACGCCTATTCCGCCGGCTACAACAATATCAATAATTCATGCCAACCCAACCAAATAAGTAAACCAACAGAAGTCAAAATCCACACTAAGTATATAAAGTCCAAATACATCAATAAAGAGAAGCTAAAACATGCTTCTACAATATATCAGAGTACAGCTAAACATTGCCCAAACGGGCTACATCAGAGTAAGCAAAACACTAACATCAGTAACAGACGGTATCGACGGCACCGTCACATCAGGCCCTGTCTCCCTGACCTGGTTGTCCTGCTGCGTAGTCTGCGGCTGCTCTACCTGCGGCGTGACCTCCTAAAAAGGAAGACGTAGCAACCGTTAGTCAAAACGACTAAGTGGTTTCACATCCGCTCCCCCGGCGACTCCTCGGCACCGGGCGGAGAAAAGGAACAAGAGTATAGTATATAACAAGTATGCAAGTACAATCAGGTGACAAGGAACATGAGTATCAATGTATATCTAGCAGTTCTACAAAAGCTATCAATATGTAAACTAACAATTCTACAAGAGCCATCAAGGTATAATAACAAGTGTAATAAAGCTACAGCAGGAAAGTAACTTAACTTATAAGAATGCCCATACAAACTTATAAGTTAAGGATCGGGTTACATAAAGTAACTCATCGTATAAGAGTGCCCATACAAACTTATACGATGAGGATCTTGTTGTGCAATGATATGAAATGCTATGAATGATATGCAATGACTCACCCATGCACACCCATGCAATTGCTATGTCGACACAGACTGTAGTTCCCACTTTTCGAGCAGGTAGCTAACCTCTCAGGCATCAGCCGCCGTGGCCAGGCGGTGACAGTAGAACGGGCACTTCTACTACTAGGCGGGTATCACACTACTTCACCTAGGCCTCCGTACGCCTCAACGCTAAGAACACAACAGCGGAGCCCATGCGTACTATGGCCCAGCGGGGTCTTGGGTAGATGTGCACCAAGAACACAGCCCGAACTGGCCTTGCGTGACCCGGAAGGGGCCTCGGAAGAAAGCACGAGGACACAGCCCAACCGTTCACATGGCCGGAGGGGCCTCGGGACGTGAACACCGAGGACACAGCCCAAACCGACCAAGTCTAACTGTCAACTCCCGTCGGTGTGACGACTGGCGAGCCCGTAGACCTGCCACACTATCCTTAACCCGGGATTACGACACCGCGTGTCGACTCACACCACATGCAAACACCATATCAACACAACATGGAAGGAGCCTCGGAAGTAAACACGAGGGCACAGCCCAACCATCCATCCGCACCCTATCTCAACACAACCAAAACAAGTGGCGGTCAACACCGCACTTACGAACTTACACAATACTACCCGTAGGGAGACAACGCTCTAAGTATTGGTCCACTAGACTCATTTCATTAGTCAAACATATCCATGGCCATGGTCTATTCATCTATATGACTTCCCAAATGATGACAATGTAAAGTAACGTAATGCGCATATAAGATCTATCACATCATCCTTTTTAGTAATATCATAACTTAAACATGAAGTGTACCATATTCAATCTTTCAATTCCTACCAGTTCAATTCTTTTAAACAAGTTTGTTTCACAATTTGGTAATATGAAATATGATTAATAAGATACTTCAATCACACAACAAATGATTAATCATAAGGGTTCATCCAAGGCAAGTATCTTGCATTAATAATTTCACCGAAACAAAATCCATTTTTCCATTAAGCCCAGAATTTAGGCGCAGGTTGAATCTGGTCAGCAACTTCGACCGGAGATTCCCGAGGCTACAGGAATCCGGTGAAGTCGTGTAACCCCTCGATGGAAAGGTATTTCCATGGACTACATCCTTCATATTCAGAGCTTAACCCAGATTTGACATTATCCTACTTGAAATCGGACTTGAAGTCCGCTGCGTACAGAACACAGTTTCTGCATGCAGGATTTGTAAAACCCCATTTTCGTTTAGACTTTCCCGTGGCTACAGACATCACCTGAAGTCGTGCAACCACTCGTTGGAAAGGTATTTCCAAGGGCTTCAACTTTCGTGTTTAGCCGAAAGCCCAGATCTGGCCTTATCCATAGGGAAAATGGCCTAGAAGATCGCTGCGCGCAGAATACAGATTCTGCGCGCATCTTAAAGGAAAATGAACGGCATAGGTTCGTCTTCCTCCTCAAGCGATCGTTTCTAAATTTTCCAGAAATATTCTCCTCCCTTATTCAACCTCAAAGGCCATAAACTCCTCACGAGACCATCCACCCATCGTCATATTGAAGATAAGGGGAAGGGTTGAAGAGATCTAAAGTCTAGAACACAAGTTCTAACATGGCCTAACCTAGAGATCTTCTCCTCTCCATCAAGACTCTCTTGAGTCGATGTCTCTCCTAAGGCATAACTATAGATCTAGCACCAAGGGAGAGGGTAGGAAACTCACGTTGGCTCCAGCGGTACCACCATTTCTCGCCATGGATCGCGTAGTTCTCCTCGGCGGCATCTTCTCTTTCACGGCGATGGCGGATCTCCTTCGGTAGGACTTGCTCCTGCAGTTTTCCCTCTCACAGGGGTTCTCACTGGAAATAGGGGATGAAAAGAGCATGAAAACGGCTAGGGTTTTCTGTCCCTTATATAAATAAAATTTGACACGGGTAGGGACACGGCCGTGTCCGTACCCGTGTCCCGCTTCCGCGAAACGGCCGTGGCGGTTTCCATGTCGATTCAATGCTTGACACGGGTAGGGACACGTCCGTGTCCCAACCCGTGTTCACATGACACGGCCGTGTGCCTGGCCGTGTCATTGGCCGTGTACTTCTCGGGTTGCATCTCGACACTTCTCGTCGAGCTCAACTCGACGCACACGGGTAGGGACACGGCCGTGTCACTACCCGTGTCCCTTGGTGTCGACACAGCTCGACGATCTCGACACGGGTCGTCGAGCTCAACTCGACGCACACGGGTAGGCACACGGCCGTGTCCCTACCCGTGTCCCTAGGTGTCGACACAGCTCGACGATCTCGACACGGGTCGTCGAGCTCGACTCGACGCACACGGGTAGGCACACGGCCGTGTCCCTACCCGTGTCCCTAGGTGTCGACACAGCTCGACGATCTCGACACGGGTCGTCGAGCTCAACTCGACGCACACGGGTAGGCACACGGCCGTGTCCCTACCCGTGTCACTTCCTTTTTACACTGATTCTCCACTTCTCCACAAGTGCAGTCCAATTCCCTGCACTCTCAGGACTCAAGTCAACCCTCCTGACTCAAAACACACACACTAGGGGGCTAGAGCGATTCGGGACGTTACAAATCCTATAAACAAAATAAAAGATTTCGTCCCCGAAATCAGGCTTAGGTTGTGGGGAGAAGTGTATAACAGGAAATTTAACATATGCTTTTAAATAAAATTACCTTGAGCAAACAACTCCGGGTAGCGTTGCCGCATTAAATCCATTGGCTCCCAAGTGTACTCCTCCTTCCCATGATTCATCCATTGCACCTTCACTAAGGGAACACTTTTGCGGCGTAATGTTCTTGTCTCGCTGTCAACAATTCGTACCGGCTCTAGTCGCACAGTCCTATCTGATGCCACCGCACCATCAGTAGTGGGAATATACTGGTCGGGCCGCAACAGTGCTTTTCGAAGCGACGATACATGGAACACGTCGTGAAGATTTTCCAATTCCGGTGGTAACTCCAACCGATAGGCCAACGGGCCAATCCTTTCCAATATAGTATAAGGCCCAACATACCTCGGGCTGAGCTTTTTCACTCCACGCACCCGCGAAACTCCATGCATCGGCCGAATCTTAAGGAACACTTTTTCGCCCACTTGGAACTCCACCATCCGGTGCTTTTTATTGTAATACTTCGCCTGTCGACTTTGAGCCTCCAACATGCGATCCCGTATCAATCTGACCGCCGCATCAGTATCATCTATGTATTCGTTTCCCAATGCCTTCGGATCTTCATCTTGTACCCAAGACAAGGGAGTCCTGCACCTTCTTCCATAAAGGGCTTCATGGGGCGCCATGCCGATGCTCGCCTGATGGCTATTATTATAGGAGAATTCCACTAGTGGCAAGAGCCTTTCCCATGGCTCTCCTCTGTCCAACACACATAACCTCAATAAATCCTCCAGTGTTCTGATGGTCCGCTCTGACTGCCCGTCCGTATGTGGATGAAATGCGGTACTAAAGGTTAGGCGTGAGCCCAAATACGCCTGTACCGCCTTCCACTCATTGGATGTAAACCGACCATCCCGATCTGAAACAATTGTCTTGGGCACGCCATGATACCGTACAAATTGCTCCACAAAAAGGCGTACCAAAGCATCCACGTGTGCTTCCTTCTTCATTGGAATGAACCGGGCCACCTTTGTCAGTCGATCCACAATAACCCATACTGAATCATTCCCGGAGCGGGAACGAGGTAACCCATGAACAAAGTCCATGGAGATATCCTCGAACTTCCATTCGGGGATGGGCAATGACTGCAACAAACCACCGGGACTCCTGCATTCAGCCTTCACTCTTTGGCAAGCTTCGCAATGTGTAACATAGTAGCGGACATCCTTCTTCATTCCCGGCCAACACATGGTCTTCCGCAGTCCGGCGTACATCTTAGCAATACCCGGATGCACTGAATATTGAGAGGAATGCGCCTCTCTCAATATATCTTCCCGAATTTTGCCGCCCTTGGGAATATAGAGTCGGCCACGAAAATAAATGAGGCCGTCTTTGAGTATGTACTCATCGGTGGTCCCATCTTCAATTGCCTTGATTGCCGGGGCCAAGGCCGCATCCATTCCTTGCTCCACCCGAATCCGGTCTCGGATATCACAAACTATGCTCATGTTGGCCAAATACTCCGCATACTCTGCCGAAGGATCCTTGAATACTAGAGTAATTTCCATCTCCTCGATCATCCGAGCCAACTCCATGCTCATCAGCCGAGACTCTGGGCTAGAGCCTGGCACTTTTCTACTTAAGGCATCGGCTACCGAGTTCGCTTTCCCGGGGTGGTAGTTCATGGTGAACTCGTAGTCGCATAGAAATTCCAACCACCGCCGTTGCCTCAGGTTCAACTCCTTCTGAGTGTGAACATACTTCAAGTTTTTGTGATCGGAAAAGATCTCACAGTGCACGCCATATAAATAATGCCTCCAGACTTTCAAAGCGAACACCACTGCTCCCAACTCCAAATCATGAACCGGGTAATTAATTTCATGTTTCTTTAACTGCCTTGAAGCATATGCGATCACGTGCCCATGCTGCATCAATACCGCTCCCATCCCTTGATATGAAGCGTCCGTGTAAACTTGAAATCCTTCCTTCCCCGACGGAAGTGCAAGGATGGGGGCGGAGGTAAGCCTATCCTTCAACTCTTGAAATGCTGCTTCACATTTAGGTGTCCACTCAAATGGCACACCCTTCTTCGTCAAGGAGGTAAGAGGAAGGGCAATCTTGGAGAATCCTTTCACGAACTTGCGGTAGTAGCCAGCAAGTCCAAGAAAGCTTCGTACATCGGCCGCCGACTTCAAGGGCGACCACTCCTTCACGGCCCGCACCTTAGCTGGGTCCACAGCTAATCCTGCCCCACTGATCACATGCCCCAAGAAGGCAACCTCCTTAAGCCAGAATTCACACTTGCTAAACTTGGCATACAAGGCATGCTCCTTCAATTTCTTCAAAACCAAGGTCAGGTGCTCGACATGCTCCTCCTCCGTCTTTGAGTAGACCAAGATGTCGTCGATGAAAACAATGACGAAGATGTCCAAGTATGGTTCAAACACCTTGTTCATCAGGCTCATGAAGGCCGAAGGTGCATTCGTGAGCCCAAACGGCATTACTGTGAACTCATACAAACCATATCTCGAACTGAAGGCTGTTTTCTGAATGTCCCCCTCATGTATCCTCAACTGATAGTACCCGGAGCGCAAATCCAATTTAGAAAACCAATGTGCTCCCACTAGTTGATCGAACAACTCATCGATCCGCGGTAGTGGATAAGTGTTCCGCACCGTCAACCGATTGAGTTCCCGATAATCTATGCACAATCGCAGTGTTCCATCCTTCTTCTTCACGAACAGCACAGGGGCTCCCCATGGTGATGAACTGGGGCGAACGAACCCTGAATCCACCAGTTCCTGCAATTGAACTCTAAACTCCGCGAGTTCTTTCGGAGCCATTCTGTACGGAGCCTTGGATACAGGCTTGGCACCTGGTACTAGATTGATCTGGAAGTCAACCTCTCTATGCGGAGGTAATCCTGGTAGCTTCTCAGGAAATACCTCAGGAAAATCCCGCACTACCCGTACATCCTTTAATTCCAACGCTGCTTCCTTCAACTCGAACCAGATCATGAAGACCTCATCCCCCTTCATATGAGCCTTTACAGCCTGAATAGAAGATAATATCATACGTGGCGCGAAGCCAATACCTTGGAAGATGACGTCAGAGTCTCCATGCCTCAAATAGATCCGCTTCTCCGCGCAGTCGATCCTCGCGAAGTGCCAGTCCAGCCATGCCATGCCCAAAATGATGTCAAACTCCGGCATCCTCAGAACCGTGGCCGGCGTATCAAAGGCCTTCCCATCAATAAATAACTCCAACTCGCACTTGGCGGTTGCGATCATCTCCGAGCCGTCCGGAAGGCGTACACGTCGGGCTATGCCAGTGAAGTACTGTACATCCCCCATGTCTTTTATGAAATCCTCGGACACAAAGGAGTGTGAGGCACCGGTATCGAACAGCGCATAGGCTGTCTTCCCGCCAATAATCACGGTGCCTAAGTACCAACAACCAAAACTTATTGCTAGTGGCTAGCAAGTTCTAATCAATTCAAGTTAGACCATGCAAATATGTAAATAAATTAAATCATACCTGCAATCACATCTTGTGGGTTCCGTTCCTGCGCCATGTCAAGCGCGTACACCTGATCCCGGGCTGGTCCGGGGTTTCCTCTTGGCGGTCCTCGTCCTCGACCGCGCATATATCCTCGCCCTCGTGGAGCTGCTGGAGGGAGAGCAGGAGGGAGAGCAGGAGGGAGAGCAGGAGGGGCGTTCCCATATAGTTGCGGGCAAAAACGCCGGATGTGGCCCGGCTGGTTGCATTCGAAGCACACCAGACCACGCCGCCCTTCCGGTTGTTGGAATCGCTGAGGCTGTGGGGGTGGAGGCAACGCAGGCGGCTGCGGAACTGGATGCTCCACCCTATAGTTTCGGTGGACACGCCCTCCACCTCTTTGATAACCTCTTCCTCCTCTGAAGTCCCGTCTCCTTCTATTACTTGGGCCGGCTTCCATCACGTCCTCCGCAGGCCTCTTGCTACATCCCATGTGGTCTGCCTCCAATCTTTTCGCCATATCAATGATCTCCGCCAAGCTACCATCCGCTATAAACAAAAGGGACTGCCTTAGGGGATCTCGCAGCCCTTTATAGAAGCGCTTGGCATAACCTCTGTCATCCAACTCATAAGAGTCCGCAAACCTTGCGAGATGCTGGAATTCCCGCTGGTATTCTGTAACCGACTTTGATCCCTGCTTTAATAGAAGGAACCTCTGCTCAAGCTCATCTCGGGCCGATGTAGGGATAAAGTGCTCCAAGAAAACACCCGAGAATTCACTCCAACTTATCTCTGTGTAGATCCGGCCTTGGAAGGTAGAGCCCATGAGGGACTTCCACCACCTCTTCGCATGTAAGTCCAAGACGGACACTGCCAATGTCACGGCCATGTTGGCCGGGCAACGGATACCAGCCAGCAACTCTTCTATCGTGTCTAGCCATTCCTCTGTACGTATGGCTGACTCCGTCCCAAGGTAGACGGGAGGGGAGAGAGCCCGGAAGGTGCTCAGCCAGTTGGAGCTCGGAGCTTGTTGTTGCACCGGAGCCTGCTGTGCCTTAAAAGCATCAAGAATGGCGGTGAGCGTCTGCCCCAACTCAGACTGTTGGAACTGAGTGGGTATGGGAGGGGTAGGAGTACCCCCCATCGGCTCAACATGCAGTGGAACCTACACATACACGACAAATTTGTGGTCAGGTTGGCTAAACTTAAGGTCAAAGTTGGACAAACTTAATGTGAATTACATATGGGCACACCACTGCTTCCGCTAAGTCAGTTTGTCCCCAAACTGACTAACCAAACGGGGGTGGCACCATTGTTGAATGACTTCTTAGTTGAGGATCGTGGCAAACTGATACCATTTGTAAGACCCCCCCCACCCGGATCCCAAAACACGGCACGAAGGGGGAGTCTTATGCCCGGAACAGCCGCCTTGCGGTAGCATTAGCACACGGGCTAACCTGTACCACAAGACGCCTATTCCGCCGGCTACAACAATATCAATAATTCATGCCAACCCAACCAAATAAGTAAACCAACAGAAGTCAAAATCCACACTAAGTATATAAAGTCCAAATACATCAATAAAGAGAAGCTAAAACATGCTTCTACAATATATCAGAGTACAGCTAAACATTGCCCAAACGGGCTACATCAGAGTAAGCAAAACACTAACATCAGTAACAGACGGTATCGACGGCACCGTCACATCAGGCCCTGTCTCCCTGGCCTGGCTGTCCTGCTGCGTAGTCTGCGGCTGCTCTACCTGCGGCGTGACCTCCTAAAAAGGAAGACGTAGCAACCGTTAGTCAAAACGACTAAGTGGTTTCACATCCGCTCCCCCGGCGACTCCTCGGCACCGGGCGGAGAAAAGGAACAAGAGTATAGTATATAACAAGTATGCAAGTACAATCAGGTGACAAGGAACATGAGTATCAATGTATATCTAGCAGTTCTACAAAAGCTATCAATATGTAAACTAACAATTCTACAAGAGCCATCAAGGTATAATAACAAGTGTAATAAAGCTACAGCAGGAAAGTAACTTAACTTATAAGAATGCCCATACAAACTTATAAGTTAAGGATCGGGTTACATAAAGTAACTCATCGTATAAGAGTGCCCATACAAACTTATACGATGAGGATCTTGTTGTGCAATGATATGAAATGCTATGAATGATATGCAATGACTCACCCATGCACACCCATGCAATTGCTATGTCGACACAGACTGTAGTTCCCACTTTTCGAGCAGGTAGCTAACCTCTCAGGCATCAGCCGCCGTGGCCAGGCGGTGACAGTAGAACAGGCACTTCTACTACTAGGCGGGTATCACACTACTTCACCTAGGCCTCCGTACGCCTCAACGCTAAGAACACAACAGCGGAGCCCATGCGTACTATGGCCCAGCGGGGTCTTGGGTAGATGTGCACCAAGAACACAGCCCGAACTGGCCTTGCGTGACCCGGAAGGGGCCTCGGAAGAAAGCACGAGGACACAGCCCAACCGTTCACATGGCCGGAGGGGCCTCGGGACGTGAACACCGAGGACACAGCCCAAACCGACCAAGTCTAACTGTCAACTCCCGTCGGTGTGACGACTGGCGAGCCCGTAGACCTGCCACACTATCCTTAACCCGGGATTACGACACCGCGTGTCGACTCACACCACATGCAAACACCATATCAACACAACATGGAAGGAGCCTCGGAAGTAAACACGAGGGCACAGCCCAACCATCCATCCGCACCCTATCTCAACACAACCAAAACAAGTGGCGGTCAACACCGCACTTACGAACTTACACAATACTACCCGTAGGGAGACAACGCTCTAAGTATTGGTCCACTAGACTCATTTCATTAGTCAAACATATCCATGGCCATGGTCTATTCATCTATATGACTTCCCAAATGATGACAATGTAAAGTAACGTAATGCGCATATAAGATCTATCACATCATCCTTTTTAGTAATATCATAACTTAAACATGAAGTGTACCATATTCAATCTTTCAATTCCTACCAGTTCAATTCTTTTAAACAAGTTTGTTTCACAATTTGGTAATATGAAATATGATTAATAAGATACTTCAATCACACAACAAATGATTAATCATAAGGGTTCATCCAAGGCAAGTATCTTGCATTAATAATTTCACCGAAACAAAATCCATTTTTCCATTAAGCCCAGAATTTAGGCGCAGGTTGAATCTGGTCAGCAACTTCGACCGGAGATTCCCGAGGCTACAGGAATCCGGTGAAGTCGTGTAACCCCTCGATGGAAAGGTATTTCCATGGACTACATCTTTCATATTCAGAGCTCAACCCAGATTTGACATTATCCTAGTTGAAATCGGACTTGAAGTCCGCTGCGTACAGAACACAGTTTCTGCATGCAGGATTTGTAAAACCCCATTTTCGTTTAGACTTTCCCGTGGCTACAGACATCACCTGAAGTCGTGCAACCACTCGTTGGAAAGGTATTTCCAAGGGCTTCAACTTTCGTGTTTAGCCGAAAGCCCAGATCTGGCCTTATCCATAGGGAAAATGGCCTAGAAGATCGCTGCGCGCAGAATACAGATTCTGCGCGCATCTTAAAGGAAAATGAACGGCATAGGTTCGTCTTCCTCCTCAAGCGATCGTTTCTAAATTTTCCAGAAATATTCTCCTCCCTTATTCAACCTCAAAGGCCATAAACTCCTCACGAGACCATCCACCCATCGTCATATTGAAGATAAGGGGAAGGGTTGAAGAGATCTAAAGTCTAGAACACAAGTTCTAACATGGCCTAACCTAGAGATCTTCTCCTCTCCATCAAGACTCTCTTGAGTCGATGTCTCTCCTAAGGCATAACTATAGATCTAGCACCAAGGGAGAGGGTAGGAAACTCACGTTGGCTCCAGCGGTACCACCATTTCTCGCCATGGATCGCGTAGTTCTCCTCGGCGGCATCTTCTCTTTCACGGCGATGGCGGATCTCCTTCGGTAGGACTTGCTCCTGCAGTTTTCCCTCTCACAGGGGTTCTCACTGGAAATAGGGGATGAAAAGAGCATGAAAACGGCTAGGGTTTTCTGTCCCTTATATAAATAAAATTTGACACGGGTAGGGACACGGCCGTGTCCGTACCCGTGTCCCGCTTCCGCGAAACGGCCGTGGCGGTTTCCATGTCGATTCAATGCTTGACACGGGTAGGGACACGTCCGTGTCCCAACCCGTGTTCACATGACACGGCCGTGTGCCTGGCCGTGTCATTGGCCGTGTACTTCTCGGGTTGCATCTCGACACTTCTCGTCGAGCTCAACTCGACGCACACGGGTAGGGACACGGCCGTGTCACTACCCGTGTCCCTTGGTGTCGACACAGCTCGACGATCTCGACACGGGTCGTCGAGCTCAACTCGACGCACACGGGTAGGCACACGGCCGTGTCCCTACCCGTGTCCCTAGGTGTCGACACAGCTCGACGATCTCGACACGGGTCGTCGAGCTCGACTCGACGCACACGGGTAGGCACACGGCCGTGTCCCTACCCGTGTCCCTAGGTGTCGACACAGCTCGACGATCTCGACACGGGTCGTCGAGCTCAACTCGACGCACACGGGTAGGCACACGGCCGTGTCCCTACCCGTGTCACTTCCTTTTTACACTGATTCTCCACTTCTCCACAAGTGCAGTCCAATTCCCTGCACTCTCAGGACTCAAGTCAACCCTCCTGACTCAAAACACACACACTAGGGGGCTAGAGCGATTCAGGACGTTACAACATGTACATAACAAGTATTTAAAGAAATTGACTTGCTATAAATTAAACCGTACCTGTCACCACATCAGCTTGTTTGATGGCCTTCTGTTGGCCAATATTATACACCCTTGGTTGGGCCGGAGCATAGTGGGATGCGATTGACTCCACCGCCTTGCCCTTATCTTCATAAGTAGCTCCCAGCTTTCTTTCGGACTTGGGACGTCCGCTCAAACAATCGCGGGCAAAGAACCCTGTCTTTCCACAAGTAAAACATGCCCCCGGGGTCCGACTCGTAGTCGCACCAGAATCACCAGAAGGAGCTAGACCCGAAGTCTTATGCTTCTTGAAGAATCTTTGATAGCCAGACTTTGAAGTAGTCGACACTTTGAACCCAGATTTCTTCTCACCAACATTCCTCTTCGCTTGAACGTTCTTCATGTCTTTTTCCAAGGACCGGACCGTGTTGACCAAGGTCAAGAAACCCTGCGTCATCGACCCCGAGAGTAGTAACCTAAACTCATCTCTGAAGCCTTCGTAGAATCGATTCATCTTGCGCTCCTCATCCGCGATGGTGGAGCTAGCATATTGACTCAAATGAGTAAACTCGTGGAGATATTCATCCACGCTCTTCTCACCCTGAACCAACTTCAGGAACTCGTTCTCCAACGCTATCCTCTGCACTGAAGGGAGGTATCGAGCTAAGAACATTCTCGAGAACTCCTCCATCGAGACATCAACAAGTTGCCTACCTCTCAGTAAATGCAGCTCCAATCCTTCCCACAACATTCTCGCTTCACCGTCCAAAAGGAACGTAGCGATGGTGGTAATTTTTCACTCCTCCGTCTCCGTAGCTGTCATGACCCTCTTCACCCTGGAGAGCTATTCTTCAGCTTGAGATGGGGTTCCCAACCCCGAGAATACAGGAGGATTAAAGCTCATAACATGTTTAAGCTGTCTCTCGGTTGCCCTCCTTGGCACCACCGGTTCCTCTACCACCTGTTCCACTCTCCTCGGCTCAACCTCTGGAAGAGGTTCCTGTTCCATCGCAGGAGTAGGCTGCTGCGTTTGCCTTGCAGGCTGCGCATTTATCACGGCCAACACTACTTCGGCCACCAATCTTATGTTCTCAGCCGATAGAGGTGTTGCAGGAGCAACATCTGGTGCACTGCTAGCCTCAGAAACTCGACATTCCGACGACCCAACACCACTTCTGGTCACCTATAGTGGTACAAAACACCGTTAAGCGACCAAATAAAATTGCAAACAACAATTATAGGAACACGCAGGTTCCTCAAACACGTGTATTTTCATTCCTAAGTGGACATTCATGAGTTCTTTTACTGTTATAACATGTGCTCACCACCCCTTAAAAAGAATTCGCCCACGAATTCATCTTAAGCCCGACCAAAACCAGTAGTCTGATACCAAATTGTAACACCCCCTATCCGTCGCATAGCATATAGCAGTAGGTCCGGCCTGGGACCGATGCCATATACCACAGACAGACTGAGTGGTTACTCATGGAAACCATCCAACCAATCATTACGTCCTACACAGAGCATTCTAGCGGAAACAATTTAATAAGTTGCAATAAAGAACCCAGCACTAAAGCATGAATGTCCACTAATACCAAATAGGAATGTTGTACATACACAAGTACAAGCCTTAATGATGGCGCGGCCCCTCCTCCACCAGTTGAAGACGATGCTGATGATGTTGTTGATGATCCGGTTGCTAAGGCCATACGACTCAAGGACGTGAGGCGACACGATGACACTAACAGATGGCTACGCTACAACCTTCGCCCGCGCTGTGCTACCGCCACGGCAATGCCTTAGTTTTATTTATTTCCTTTTCGTACACTCTATTTTATAATTGGAATATAAAATTATCCTATGCTTATGTGATAATTTTATATTCATTGCATGTGTTGTTGTATTTTCAATTTGAACTATTTTAGTTTTGGTGTGCAATTAGCCATTCGGATAGATGAGATTAAATCTCCATCATGAAGGGCTAAGGCATATTTGTAACTCCTATTAGCCATTCGGATGGATGAGATTAAATCTCCATCATGAAGGGCTAAGGTTTATTTGTAACTCCTATTTAAAGGAGGCTATCATGAAGAGTTAAAGCAATTGGAAAAGAAACCTTAAAAAACCCCCCTTGTGGAAATTTAGGCCACCATGGAGAAGTCCATAGCCGCCCCCTCCCCTTTGGTGTGAAGCCAAGCCTTGCCTCCTCCATCCCCGTTCGGTGCGACTCCGGTGTGGCTTCCTTCGGTGCGACTCCTTGGAAGAAGGTTGCAAACCATTCGGTGCGACGCCGGTGGATCCGTGGAGAGAGTGATTCTCCCACAGTTATCTCGTGTGAAAGTTTTCCGGTTGGGTAATCTCTTTCCCCTCCCTTGTGTGATTTCTTCTCTTTAGTTGTGGTGGATTTCGCTCATCGTTTTCTCCGGATCTTTAATTTAATCGCTGCAAGTTTTTGAATCGAAATCGCCGTTGCAAGGATTTTTATTTCCGGATCGGGTGGATCCTATTTGCTTGAGCGGATCTTGGTGTATAGCCTTGGTCTTGCTCTCAAAAAGGAGTGGCAACCTTTGTGTTTTCTTGGGGAATAATCCGACTCAAATTTCCGATCGTTGTTTTCGAGTCGACCATTCCTCCTTTGTTGTTTGTGTTGTGTTTTGTGACGAGGAAATATTGTGGGCGATAGGTGCTGTGTAGGTGCGGTAGATCTACGACGTGTTGTGCGTAGGGAGAGCGTTAGCTTCGCAGAGATCTCCGTTTCCGGATAACCCTACATCACTTAAGGCCTTACAAAATGGTTCACTTGATATTACATGTTTGACAAACCACGGCACGCAGACCGGTCATACATGAATAAAGCAGTAAACACTCCAATTAGGCCTTCGAGTGCCGGCTTCGCAAATTGGGCTTTAGCCTGCTATTGACCGCTTGGTCCAGCAGCACCTGCAAGCAACAAACCACCACACGATGGAAAAACAAGGCAACGATCAGCAATCTTGACCAAATTATAACGATCCTGCCCCCAACTCGGGGCGGCGATGCTCCTTCCTTGTATTTCATTAACATAAGCGAGCAATATATCAATATTTATTTCATCATAGACGTTGGCTCGTACGGCCACACGCCCCGTGCTCTTAGGGCACATTCTCGGTGAACACAGTCTAAGTCTGCCGACTCACCACCATCCCTTTGGACGACCAATCAATGAGCAGTTTGTCTTCCCGGCTTGGGTCACGGTAATTAAAACCATAGACCGCCGAAGACCCTCATCTATGCCAACGGCTCTAATCCGAATGACTTAGAACGGGTACGGTTCCATCTAACCCGTGCTCACAACACAATGGTAATTTAAACCATATGCGCCCGCAACGGTAATTTAAACCATATGCGCAGGTCAAACTTCTCCCGAGTCCCGTTTCCATCACAATTCACATAACTCGGTTATGTTCAAGTTGACTCTCAGGCCACCAAGTTGGCAAGATCACGCATCCACCCAGTTTTCCGGGTGCACCTTTGGGTTAATCCCCAAGGCTCCCTGATGCTATCTACCGTGTAGAAAACCCGAAAAACAACCAATTGCACGGAGTCTCTCCGGCATTTATGCAATGCAACATCACCGATCCAGACCAACATGTCCGGGTAGGCTTCACACATCATGCCTATGTCCATTCTCGCATACGGACTCTAAACAACGGGGACTTCACATATCTACCCGAAGGAACGCCTCCAACTCACCGCAAACTCGCGAGAGCGGGCTTCCTATGCAAAAGAGGAGAGCTACACATACTCAAGAAGAGAATCGTTACCCTAGCGTTCTTCTTTGGCGCCATTGATAAGTAAGCGGATGAAAAGCACCGCACTCTCTTTGCCTCCGTGGATCCGGAGTCGGCTCGCGATTTGGAGCTTCGAAGCTCCTCCAATGGCCGGATCTGGCTTCTTCTTCCTTCCTTGGCTCTCCTCTCTATCTAAGCTTTAGAAAGATAACCACTCAAGGAAAAGTGAGGGTTTCTAAGGACCAATCTCGGGTATATCCCATCAGGAAGAACCCCCAGCCATTGTGAAAGTGCAGCTAGATTTGATATACTCTAGAGGGGGGGAGGGTGAATAGAGTATATGGTGCTTGAAAACATTTTACAACAATTGTTGTAATCTGAGTGAACAGGGAAGCAACTATTAATTCTAATCACAAAATAACCTACAACAGAAATTAATCACAGATCTAAACTAATCACAAAACAATCACAGCCAGAAACAAAAGATAAAGACAACCAAGCCAGAAGACACAAGGAGCTATAGTGGTTCCCCTAAACTTGGGTACATCCACTCTTCTACCACCCTTGGTAGAAATCCACTGTAGGATGAGTTGATTAGGTGTCCTGGGCACCAATGAGCTTTTGATAAGGTGCTCAAAAACCAAAACAGATTTTTTGATCAGGTGTCTTGCCACCAATAAGCTTTTGACAAGGTGCTCAAAAACCAAGCTCAAACTTTTGAAGGGAGTTTGAAAAACCCTTTACAGATATGGGGATGAGAGAGTTATGGAAGTCTTCTCTTTCTCAGAGCAGCTGAGAAGACTATGTGGATTTGATGATGTCAAAGCTCCCCCTGAGTCCTTGAGATGATCAGGAAATGAAGCTTTGCTGTAGGGTGATAGGCCTTCAGAAGTTGATCTCCAGCAATTGATGATTTCAACAACAGCTGAAATGTTAGGTGTTTGGAGTCTTGAAAGATGTTGGCCTTGAACACTTGAGACAAGAGAGATCAGAAGATTTCAGAAGATTTGATCTCCTTGGATTTGTGTTCTTGAGAGAATTCTTTGAGACAGAGAATATTTTGTTCTTGTTCTTCTTGTCTATGTTCTGAGTGATAGAGAGATTCAAAAATTTTGTATTTTATTCTCTGGTACTGAATAGAAAATCATCCTCTGTCAAGAATAGCCGTTGGCCTGACATTAATTGCATCCTTAATTGCAATTGTCTTATGGAGGAAAGTCCAAAGAAACATTCCTTGATAATCCCTTGAAACTGGGTACAGAAATAAATGAAAACGGCTAGAAATTCCTCTGAATTAATTGTTGAATAACTCCTTAACTGATCTGAATTTGAATCTTGAAAAATCCTTTAACTCATCAGAAAAAACTGAGCTCTGCTATCGTCGAACTAAGCTCAGCGATATGGACTTATACAACAACAAAAATCGTCGATCTGAGCTCAAAGCTCGTCGAACTGAGCTCAGAGATAGAGATCCGATACTAAGTCAAGATCGTTGAACTGAGCTTAGAGATCGTCGAATGGAGTTCGACGATTTGTTGAAGTTGAGCTCAGCGATCATCGAATGGAGTTCGACGATCTGTCGAAGTTGAGCTAGACGATCGTCGATTGGAGTTCGACGAATCGTCGTGCTGAGCTCGACGATATGACTTAGTCTCAAACTGAAAATCCTTGGTCTTGAGGGAAGCTTCCAAACCTACACTTTTAATTGACCTTTAGATCTATACAGGAGGTCAAAAACAGGTTTCCTAAAGACATAGTGATCCTGACCCAAATTAGTAATAGGGTGTTCCAACAATCTCCCCTTATTTGGGTTAGGATTACTATTTACAGAACTTGGAAAAATTAAATAACAACATACACAGCAACAATACAGAAAAACAATAAGCTGGACATTGTAGAACCACAGATATATATCATCCCAGACAGAAATCAGAAGTCAAAATGATTGTCACCTTACATAGTTATTTCTTCTACTTGCTCTTTATGAGTTTGATTTCTCTATTGGGGTTGAGAGCTTCCTTCTTTGATCTTGTGTCATCTGCTGCACCTAAAGAGGTTTGCTGTTTGGGTCTTGGAACTACAGCTTCAGGATGCAGCTCCATGTATCTATCAGAATCAAAGAATTTGCTTGAAGCATATCTTTCCAACTCTTTCTTTCTCTGTTCAGACAATGTAGTGATGTTGGAGGAGTCTCTTCCTTGCTTTTTAGCTTTCTTAATCTGGTCCAGTGCAGCAAGCTCTTTCATCCTTGCAGTCCAAGCAGTTGGATTATTTTTAGGATCTTCAAAGGGCACTGGTGGCTCATATCTATTTGATGGATTATCTTGAGGAGGCCTGGATGAAACTACTTCCTTCAGTTTATAGGGAAAAGGACCTGAGGTTGTGTCTGATGAGGTTTGTCCTTCCCTGGAGTAAGGATGTTGCCTTGAATAACCTTTAGAATAAACCTGGACTTCCCTTTGATTTCCTCTATAGTTTCCTCTTCTGGATTGAGAACCTCTAGACTGGCTTCCCCTATGATAAGATCTAGCATGAGGCTGATAGGGGGTTTGGCTTTTAGCAGGAGGTTGAGCAGCTGAGCTTCCACCTGCACCTGCATCAGGGGGAGGTGGTGGAGGAGGATGAGAATGATGAAACTGGGAAGATCCTTTTTCATATTTCCTCTTCTTCTTCATTACTTTGAGTTGGTTCTTTGAATACTGCATCCAGTGCTCAGTTATGGGGCAGTCATGAAGAATATAATATGGAATGTCATTATTGTCCTTGACTTTGGTTGGAGGTACTCTTTTCATGGATTTGATCCTTGCCTTTCTCTTTCTGGCAATAGTGGCAGAGGAGTCATCAGAGTCTGTCCTGAATTCATCACTTTCAGAATTTTGCTCATCATAAAGAGCATCAATCTTTTTCATCAATTCTTTCTTGAGATGGGTTGAAGCAGATGAAGCAGCTGTGATTGGAGTAGCAGATACAACACTAGTAGCAATATAAGTTCAAGCAGTAGTAGTAGCAGCAGACACAGAAGGTTCTGGAGCAGCACTCTTAGAAGTAATGACAGTAGTAATATCAGCAGAAGTTGTGGCAGTAACAGTTTCAGATACAACAATATCAGCAACATCAGGAATATCATCAGCAAACACAGATGGCTCAAAATCATGTGCCTATGACATATGGATATCATCAGAAACTGGAACAGCAGCAGCAGCATTACTGACAGCACTAATAGCAACAGATACATCAACAATATCTTTAGCAGGAGGGGCAGCAGCATCAGTGGAAACAGACAGCTCAGCAGTGAACACAGTATTTATGAATGAATGAATGAATGAATGTTGCTGATGTCACAGCTAGAGAACGGAACAAGGGCCTTGGAGAGATACTCTGGGGGCTAGACAACAACTCTCTCTGGAAGACAACTAAAGTAGGCTGAATCAAATGCTGAAAGTAAGGACCTGATGTCCACTGGGAAGACAACTGGAGGTGGAACTAGATCTTGAAGAACAACACCAGCAGCAACAACACTAACTGAAGAAGAAACAGACAAGCTCACTTCATAGGGCATCTCCCCCTGCCTAGATTCAGATAAGGCTGGATCAAGGCACACTGATTAAGGGGTTGCCTGAGGGAGGAGGGAGGAGAGCCTGGCAGAAAGAGCTGCCACTGACTGGAGTAATGGAGCCAAGGAGGTCTCCAATAGAAGAGATAGCCTGGGGGCTTGCAATTCATATATCCTGTCAGCTAGGGCTGGAAGATCTACTTGCTCAGTAGTGACTGGAGCAGAGGTAGAGGATGGTGGTGGAGCTATTGGTGATGGTAGTGGAGAGCTGGTGTATTGGGGAAGAGATGGTTGAGGTGTGGGTAAAGTGGTGATGGAAGACAATGAGATTGAGATAGATGGTGTGAAGGTGGGTTGATCAATGATCTCTTGTAGAAGTTCCTGGTAAGATGTTGATGAGGAGGGTAGCTCAGGAGGAGAGGAGGGTGAGTCATCCATGAAGGAATCATCAATAAGATTGAAGGATGGAGTTATGGATGTTTCAATATCTGGTTGAGGGTATAAATATAATGGATGGAATGGTTCTTCTGTGATAGTTGGAATTGGAGATGGTATTGATGTTGGAGATGGGCTGGAGATGATGATTGTGGATGGAGTTTGAATGGTGGATGGAACTGGAGAAGATGGAATTAGAGAAGGCGGAGAGGCAGCAGTAGGCAAGACATCTGCAGGAGCAGAGACTTGAGGGGAAGTGACTATGACAGTCCTGGTGCCTGAAGGTGTGCTGGAAGAGGGCCTGCTGGGATTGGTTATCTGCCTGTCCCATTTACCAAATAGGGCACAAGACATTCTCTTAGAAGCATTAATGTGTATCCCTGATGATACAAGCAGAGTAGGGCATCTGTTCTCCAGAAAGAGGCCTAAAATCCTCCCAAAATTCACAAAATTCTTGTTAATATTCTTTTTAATTAGGTCAAAGAAGACCTCTCCCCAGTTTAAATTCTTCTTGTCCACTAAAGCTCCGATTAAGCATAGCTGATACCTAGAGATGGTATCATGGGCTGAGTGCTTAGCCAACAGGACCTTCCCAACTACATCAGCCAAGAATCTATATTCCACAGACAGGTTTTTCTTCAGCTGCTTGCTAGGGTTAGCCTCAGAATGACCCATTCTTGTAATCAAATCAGCAAATTCCTCTCCAGATAGATCAGCAGAATCTCCACCAGAACTTAACTCAAAAACGTCTGTCAGAATTGTTGGGGTCAACGGTACCTGGGTGCCAGAAATTGATCCAACGATTGTGTTTTGATCCTGGTTGTGGGCAGTGTAGACCCACACTTTAATCTCATCAGCAGTAAGTTTGATCCTGGTGGTCATGATTGTAGCAAGTTTCTGCTCCATAAACAACTCCAAAATGTCCTAGAAAACTTGATCTGTTGTGCTGAAGGATTCCATGTCAATGTCAAAGCCGGCATCAAATTTCATTGCGGCAAGAACAGCAACAGAAACGACCATGGTTACCTGCAAAGATCAACAAACAAAACGACCAAGTGCAGAAATGCTTGGAGTGAAAGAAAGGTTTTGTAGAGAAATCGAAAGCGCAAAAGGAGAACGACGGCGAAAAATGAATATTATATTAGGGTTCGACGCAGAAAAGGAAAGATCGTTGAACTCAGTTCGACGATCGGGGCTTCTAAAGGAATTTGAAGAGTCTTCAATATCGTCGATCTCCGTTCGATGATATTGGAGAGCGTCGAGCTCTGTTCGACGATCGTTCAGAGAACAAAATCATCGAGCGTCGTTCGACGATCGCTGACCGAAAGAGATAGTTCATACTATCTGAGAAATGCTGAACTCAGGTCGACGATTTCGGAAATCGTCGATCTCCGTTCGACGATCTGGGGGAAAATCATCGAGCGCAGTTCAGAGACCAGAAAAACTCTAGACACTAAGAAAAATCAAGATGTTTGCCTAGTCTTGATCAATTTTTAAACTTTTAAAATCTTGGATATTTTTTTAGACTTCCTCCATCTAACATTCCTAACTGATTTAGGAAGAAGGTGTGTTTCTTTTCATCCAAGGGCTTGGTGAAAATATCTCCCCTTTGTAGATCAGTTGGGATATATTGCAGTTCAATTTTATTCTTTTCAACATTATCCCTTAAGAAGTGATGCATAATCTCTATGTGTTTTGTCCTACTATGGAGGACTGGATTTTGAGCTATAGAAATAACACTGGTGTTATCACAAAATATTTTAGACTTCTCTAAGTTGTATCCATAGTCTAGGAGTTGGTTTTGAATCCACAAGATTTGTGTACAACAACTGCCTGCAGCCATATATTCAGCTTCAGCAGTTGAAGTTGATACAGAAGTTTGTTTCTTACAAAACCAAGAGACAAGTCTGTCACCAAGGAACTGACAAGTTCCACTGGTGCTTTTCCTGTCAATTCTGCATCCAGCATAATCAGCATCAGAAAATCTAGTTAAATCAAATGCTGAATCTTTTGGATACCAGAGACCTAGATTTGGACAACTTTTAACATACCTGAGAATCCTCTTTACTAGTGTTAGGTGTGACTCTCTAGGGCTTACTTGGAACTTAGCACATATACATGTAGCAAACATTATATCTGGTCTACTAGCTGTAAGGTACAGTAAAGAGCCAATCATTGCTCTATATATTGTCTGATTAACAGGTTTCCCATGTTCATCAGCATCCAATACAGCATTGGTAGGCATGGGTGTTTTCATGCAAGATGATTCAGACATACCAAATTTCTTAACCAATTCATTTGCATACTTGGTTTGAGAAATAAAGATGCCTTCAGCATGTTGTTTGACTTGCAATCCTAGGAAGAAGGATAGCTCACCCATGCTACTCATTTCAAATTTAGAATGCATTAGGTTGGAAAAACTTTTGTACAATTTTGAATCAGTAGAACCAAAAATAATATCATCTACATAAATCTGTACTAGTAGGGTATGGGACTTAGGGTTCTAATGAAAAGAGTTTGGTCTACTCTACCCCTTATAAATCCATTTTCCAAAAGGAAACATGCTAGGGTCTCATACCATGCTCTAGGAGCTTGCTTGAGACCATATAATGCTTTGTTCAACTTAAAAACATAATCAGGATAAGTTGGAGAGATAAAACCTGGAGGTTGTCTGACATATACTTCTTCTTTAATGTCTCCATTTATAAATGCACTTTTGACATCCATCTGATATACCTTGAATCCTTTATGTGTTGCATAAGCTAAAAATATTCTGATGGCTTCCAATCATGCAACTGGTGCAAAAGTCTGGTCATAGTCTATGCCTTCTTCTTGAGAGTATCCTTGAGCAACTAGCCTTGCCTTGTTCCTTACAATTACTCCTTGATCATCCAGTTTGTTTCTGAACACCCACTTTGTTCCAACAATGGAGTGATCCTTAGGCTTTGGCACTAGTTCCCACACTTTGTTCCATTTAAATTGATGCAACTCTTCTTGCATTGCAATGATCTAATGTGGATCTTGCTCTGCATCTTGAATGGACTGAGGTTCAATTTGAGATAGGAAGCAAGTGTGCAACAGGGTTTGGTTGACCTGATTTCTGGTTTTCACACCAGCTGAGATGTCTCCAATTATTTGGGAAATTGGATGGTCTCTTGATGTTACTAAATCAACAGGGGGTGTTGATTGTTCACCAACCTGTGTTGTTGTTTCCTCTTGTGGTACAACAACTGGCTCTTCAAGTTATTCTTCAATATGTTGAATTCTTTCTTTATCTTCACTGCTTTCCTCTTTTTGAGTGACCTGTAACTTGTTCAAGTCTTCAACAAGAGAATGTTCCTGCAAAGGTTCTATGGTAGAAGTGATCTTCTCCTTGAAAGACATGTTAGATTCATCAAATGATATATGAACAGATTCCTCAATTTTTAGAGATGATTTATTATAAACCCTATAAGCCTTACTGATCATGGAGTATCCCAGAAATACTCCTTCATCAGCTTTAGCTTGAAATTTTGCTAAATATTTCTTGTCATTATTATGTATATAGCAAATACAGCCAAAAACTCTAAAATAATCAACTTTAGGTTTCTTCCCTTTGAGTAATTCATAAGGAGTATTTCCTTTAGTTTATGTATCAAACTTCTATTCAGCACATAACTGGAGGTGTTCACTACCTCTGCCCAAAAGGATAGAGGAAGGTGAGCATCTGACAACAATGTAGTGGCAGATTCAATAAGGGTTCTATTTTTCCTTTCAGCTACCCCATTTTGTTGAGGAGTTCTAAGAGCTGAGAAAGTATGCCTGATCCCTTCACTCTAACAGAACTCTTGCATAAGAAGAGAATCAAACTCTGTCCCATGATCACTTCTGATCAGGGCAATGTGAGTATTGAACTCAATATGTATACATTTGAGAAACTCTGTCAAACACTTAAAGTTATCAGACTTCTTCCTCAGAAAGAACACCAAGTGAATCTAGAGAAGTCATCTACAACTACTAAAGTGTAAGATTTCCCTCCTAGGCTTTGTACTGTGATGGGTCCAAAGAGATCCATGTTTAACAGATACAATATCCTAGGTGAATCACTCTTATTAAGTGACTTAAAACTATTTTTAGTTTGCTTGCCTAATTGACAAGCCCTGCAGAGTCCTCTAACAAGGTTGTCCTTGGATAGCCTAGCAATATTTCTAAGGTTTAAGTTTCCTAGTCTCTTATGCCATAAAATATTAGGTCTACAGACAGAATTGAACAGACAAATATCTACATCTGTTGAAAGAAAATCTACTAGATAGATATTACCTTTCCAGTTACCTGTCAACACAGTTGTGTTGTCCTCTGACTTGATCTTGCATAATGCTTTGCTTAAAGTCACCTGGTAGCCTTCATCACACAGCTGACTGATGCTTATCAAATTATGCTTCAGTCCTTCCACATAAGCTACCTTCTTGAATGTTACTGATCCAATCTGGACTGCACCATATCCTTTAGTTTGTCCATAGTTTGAATCACCAAAGATAACTTTGGGTCCAAGCTTGGCTTTAAAGGATGTGAGGTTTTCCTTGTTTCCTGTCATGTGCTTAGAGCACCCACTATCCAAGTAACATTGCTGGTTTGATATTGGATAGGTCTTCACCTGCACATAAAATAATTCATTTGTTTTTGACCCAGTTTACCTTGGGCCTAGGTTGATAACCTTTAAACTCAGAAATAAAGGACATCCTAGGTTGACTCTTATAACCTTCAGGATGATATCTCCTTGGAGGTATAATCCATTCAGTATAAGGGTTAATGATTTGGGATGAAGGACCCCTAGGATTGGATTTTGATTTGCCCTTGAAAGAGTTTCCAGAGCTCTGATCTCTGTTCGACGATCATGGAGCTGCGTTCGACGATCTTGGGTCAGATCGTCGAGCTCTGTTCGACGGTCGACTATGGCAGAGTTCAGGAACTTGAGATCGTCGACCTGAGTTCGACGATTTTGCCTGAGATCGTCGATCTGCGTTCGGCGATCGTCGAGATCCGTTCGACGAGTTCTGCTGGGACTTAGTTTTCTTAGGCAGATCAGAATTTTTCCTAGCTACCTCTACAAATCCCTTTCCTTTATCAGAAATGAACTTGATTGGAGTTGTTAGAACTATGGGTTGGCTGGATGAAGCACCCAAGCCCAGTGTACTATTAAATCTGGAGTTCACTATGCTTGTGATGTCCATCAGCTTGATACTTCTCCCATTAAGGGATTCTTCAAGCTTCTTGGCCTCAGATAGCTCACCTTTCAGTGAATCTATCTGCTCCCTACAACACTCCAACTCCTGAGAGAGTTTGAGGTTTTCTAACTTTAAGGTATTATGTTCAGACAATTGATTTCTGAGAGAGATAATTTCCTTCTCAGATTTTAGCAGGTTTAAACATAATTCTTTAAACTAAGATTTAAAGTCCTCTGAATTGAAATTAAATGAACTGATTACACGGTCTTCTTCAAGTTGAGTCTCTGAATCTGACTCTGAGTCTTCTTCATCTGAATTATGTTGTGAGGCATTGATTGCAATTATGCAGAACTCCTTCTCTTCTACATCATCTTCATCATCACTGGAGCTGGATGAGGCTTCTGATTCCTCTTCAGTTTCACTCCAGGATTCAGCAACAAATCCCTTCCTAGTGTGTTTGTTTTTGCTTGAGGAGGGCTTGCCATTGCCATTCCTCTTGAAGTCTTTCTCCTTTCTTCTTTCTTTCTTGTCCCTTCTATCCTTGTTTTTGTTTTCTGGACAGTCAGGTACAATGTCCCCTGGTTTCCTGCATCCAAAGCAGACAATTTCCTTATTATTAGACTTATCATACCTTGGCTTATCATGCTCCATGTATGATCTCTTTCTGAAGTCCTTTCTGGCCATCTTGTAGAATCTTTTGGCCAACAGACTGAGCAGTTCATCATTTCCTGTGACTTTGTCTTCAGGATGATCTTCTGTTGCTTTGAAGGCTATTGTCTTCTCTTTTCTTGTGGCTGGTGAAGCATCCTTCTGTTCTTCTTCTCTGTTCTTAATGAGCAGCTCATAAGATTTGAGCTTGCCCAAAAGAGCTTCTGTGGTGATCTCATTTAAACTTCTGGCATCCTTGATTGGCCAGATTCTTGAATCCCAAGTGCTTTGGAAGCACATTAGGATTTTGTCATTAAGTTCAGTTAGTGAGATCTCTTTATCCAAAGTCCTGAGTTCACTGACTATCAGACTAAGTCTATTGTACATGTCTCCAACTGATTCAGCTTCTCCCTTCTTGAAATTCTCATATTGAGATATGAGGTGGGATCTCCAGTCCTTTCTCTCATCAGCTGAGCCTGAGACTATTTCAGAGAGTTTATCCCAGATTTTCTTTGCTGAATTGCATTCAGCCACCTTTTGAAAGATGTCATCAGACATGGTTTGGGCTAGGATGTTCATAGCCTTGGCATCAGCTACCTTCCGTTTCTTGATGTCACCATCTGTTCCTGATGGAGGTGGAATAATATTTGTACTTGAGTTCTCTGGAGGTCTTGGACAAACTGTCAAAACATAATTAAAAATATCCTCGTCAATAGAATTCATGTATAATCTAATCCTTTTTTTCCAAAGTGCAAACTTGGATAGATTGCACACTGGAGGTCTGGTGCTAGCATAATCTTTGTTTTGGGTCATTATTGGTGAAAACAAAATCTAATAATAAACTCAAAAGAAAACAGATCTAACTAGGAATCTTTGGGTTCAGGTGTTAGCCTGTGCAACGACCAAGGTGTGGTATGTTTAACCAACCTGGAAGATGTGGTATTTTTAACCAACCTGCCTCTGGTACCAATTGAAAGTGCAGCTAGATCTGATATAATCTAGAGGGGGGTGAATAGAGTATATGGTGCTTGAAAACTTTTTACAACAATTGTTGTAATCTGAGTGAACAGGGAAGCAACTATTTATTCTAATCACAAAATAACCTACAACAGAAATTAATCACAGATCTAAACTAATCACAAAACAATCACAACTAGAAACAAAAGATAAAGACAAGCAAGCCAGAAGACACAAGGAGCTATAGTGGTTCCCCTAAACTTGGGTACATCCACTCTTCTACCACCCTAGGTAGGAATCCACTGCAGGATGAGTTGATCAGGTGTCCTGGGCACCAATGAGCTTTTGATAAGGTGCTCAAAAACCAAAATAGATTTTTTTGATCAGGTGTCTTGCCACCAATGAGCTTTTGACAAGGTGCTCAAAAATCAAGCTCAAACTTTTGAAGGGAGTTTGAAAAACCCTTTACAGAGATGGGGATGAGAGAGTTATGGAAGTCTTCTCTTTCTCAGAGCAGATGAGAAGACTATGTGGATTTGATGACGTCAAAGCTCCCCCTGAGTCCTTGAGATGATCAAGAAATGAAGCTTTGCTGTAGGGTGATAGGCCTTCAGAAGTTGATCTCCAGCAATTGATGATTTCAGCAACAGCTGAAATGTTAGGTGTCTGGAGTCTTGAAAGATGTTGTCCTTGAACACTTGAGACAAGATAGATCAGAAGAATTCAGAAGATTTGATCTCCTTATATGTGTGTTCTTGAGAGAATTCTTTGAGACAGAGAATATTTTGTTCTTGTTCTTCTTGTCTGTGTTCTGAGTGATAGAGAGATTCAAAAATCTTGTATTTTATTCTCTGGTACTGAATAGAAAATCATCCTCTGTCAAGAATAGTCGTTGGCCTGACATTAATTGCATCCTTAATTGTAATTGTCTTCTAGAGGAAAGTCCAAAAAACATTCCTTGATAATCCCTTGAAACTTGGTCCAGAAATAAATGAAAACGGCTAGAAAATTTTATGAATTAATTGCTGAATAACTCCTTAACTGATCTGAATATTAATCTTGAAAAATCCTTTAACTTATCAGAAACCGTCGAACTGAGCTCTGCTATCGTCGAACTGAGCTCAGCGATATGGACTTATACAGCAACAAAAATCGTCGATCTGAGCTCAAAGCTCGTCGAACTGAGCTCAGAGATAGAGATCCAATACTGAGTCAAGATCATCGAACTGAGCTCAGAGATCGTCGAATAGAGTTCGACGATTTGTTGAAGTTGAGCTCAGCGATCGTCGAATGGAGTTCGACGATCTGTCAAAGTTGAGCTAGATGATCGTCGATTGGAGTTCGACGAATCGTCGTGCTGAGCTCGACGATATGACTTAGTCTCAAACTGAAAATCCTTGGTCTTGAGGGCAGCTTCCAAACCTAGACTTCTAATTGACCTTTAGATCTATACAGGAGGTCAAAAACAGGTTTCCTAAAGACATAGTGATCCTGACCCAAATTAGTAATAGGGTGTTCCAACACGTTGGATCACCAATTAAAGAAACGAACGGCTTTGATTCGGGACTGAAATGTCCAATCTGGACCGAACACGGCCTGGCACACGCCCGTGTCCAGGGCTATGTGCCTCATTCACCATCAAAATCGACATGCCTGGAACAACACACGGGCATCGAACACGGCCGTGTTAGACTTGACATGCCCATGTTCCAACTGACACGGTCGTGTGGTCGGCCGTGTGCCCCCTTATTTTTATTCCGAAAACAACCCGAGAACTACACGGGTTCCTGGACACGTCCGTGTCCTAACCCGTGTCCACTCAACACGTCTGGGCTCCACGTCGTGTACACGGTCTCGACACTCGACACTTCATCGAGCGAAGTTCGTCGACCACACGACACGGCCTTGGATACGCCCGTGTCCTAGGCCGTGTGCCTTGACTCGACACATCGTCGAGCAAAATTCATCGACTCCCGGGACGAGTGTCGACATGGGTCGACACGCCATGCGACATGCCTGTGTCGCAGGCCGTGTGCCATCTCTCGACACTTCTTCGAGCGCAGAGTGTCGACTTCGCGGGATGAGGGTCGACACGGGTCGACACGCCCTGCGACACGCCCGTGTCGCAGGCCGTGTGCCATGTCTTGACCCATCGTCGAGCCAATATTCGTCGACCTCTCGACCAACTCGACGACACAAGACTGACATGCCCTGGGACACGCCCGTGTCCCAGGCCGTGTGCCTCCTGCCAGAACCCAAAACTGGCCCAAAACGTGACCCGTCGCTCTTTTGAGTTTCGGGGTGTTTCACAGCCTGCCTAGGACTCCTAGACTGCCGGAGGTACGTTTGTCAATTCATGAAAATTGGTGATCCAGGTGACCGCATATGAGCGATGCAATTCACCAACTCAAGACTCTGCCTAATGAAATTACAAGGATGACCCTCCAAAAAAGCTATAAAAAGACCCTCGAGCCTTCATTTGAAGACAAGCAACTCTAGAGACTAGAGAGCTCTGATGTTTTTCGACGAGAATGTGGGATTTGAATTGTTCATCTACTTGTAATTCACTCTGCTCCCCCTCTAGTCTGCATAATGCTCAATGCTCACTTGGATGTAGCAGTGAGCCTAGAAGAAGATATAGAGGAAAGCTCTCGTGGATGCTCCCCTCCAAGATTTGTGGACTTAGCTTCTTTTTTGCTTTATTTGTGCTAAAAGCTTGTAATGGAGAGGTGACCTATCATCCTCTAAGGAACTCCCAACACTTAAAAATAAAGATAAATAGTGGATTTCGGTCCAACACAGATTTTACCACGAGGTTTTTAACCCTTTTTGAGTTTTCCAAGCTAAAAAATGTTGGATCTAGTGGCCAAGCTTAGAAGGGGGAGGGTGAATAAGGTTTGCAGTAGATTACAGGAGATTAAAAATTATTCAGAGGAAAAAAGTATAGGAGAAGTTGTAATGGTTTGTGTTGACATTGCTCATATGGGATGTGAGTGAAATGCCAAGCCTATGACATTCTCGATTTGGAGGTGGATCAACCCAGGAACTATATTATGAATATAGATGACCAGGTAAATCTTTGAGAAGTGTCTTGACGTTTTATGGACTGTTCTGTCGGAATTCAATGAATGACTCAAAGTAAATTAGTCCAATGACTCAAAGTAAATTCGTCGAATTGTCTCTTGTTGTTCCTACAAATCGATCTGAATTCGTCGAAATGTCTCTTGACATTTCGACGAATTGGACTTGGATTTGTCGAGTACTCTCTTGACATTTCAACCAATTGGACTTAGATTCGCTGAGTGCTCTCTTGACATTATGATGAATTGGTTTGTCTGAATTCATTAAGTATTCTAGTGTTATCTTGATGAATGGTTCCTGATTCTTCGTACATATACTTGTCATTTCGACAAATGTTGTTAACTCTGATTTGATTCTTTAAGTCCGATTTCAGTCTGGTCTGCGGGTAGCTACAGTTTTGGTATATATATTAGTAAGATAACTGTTATCTCGATACGTGCTCGACCAAATTGACCAATATCGTGAGTGTGGTAACTTCTTCCTCCCAACGGAACTGTTCCAAAACGTCAAAGACCCAATCTCCGATCAGTTGCTGCCGACCATGCCCACCTGTTTCCGTCATCTGAAACTGTTTCCTAACCCTCGTCTTCATTATTTCTGCCTCTCCTTTGATATATCTAGCAATCAGTGGGGATGTTAAGGGCATTCCTTCCTCCAACCTTGACCTTGTGTGACAAGAGTCTAAGGGTTCTTCTTGCTTGTGTGGATACCCATAGAGGCATGGATATACTTCTATGCTCAGAACTCCCGCCGCAAGTATTCATCAGACTTCATTGGAGCATCTTGTTTGAGTAGTGACTCAATGTCGCTAAGGTATACTTTTATTCAAAGTTGGTTTTACATCTTGATTAATGATCATCGCAAGACCCATTTCTCTTTGGGTTTTCTTAATTTGATATTCTGCTGCACACTCTGATGTGTTCCATCTCCCCTAAAAAATACCAATAGTGGTATCAGCACCACGTTACAGGATGTTCATTGTTTCAGAAGTTACTAGACCCATTGCTCCATTGCCAACATGCAGGTCCATAAAACCCAAAGAGAAATGGGTCTTGCGACTACGGTCTTGCTCCATTGCCAACATGCAGGAGCCGACAGCCTCAGTACTAGACCCATTGCCAACGAATACGGCCTTGCCTCCCCGACCTCGGGGGCACTCACGGTTAATAATAGGTACTCATGACTGTTAAATCTTGGTTGAACAAGTGCATCTAATCACGGTCTCGCGCAATGTGTCTTCCGGGAGTGGTCACCTCACACCCGCCTCCCTGTCACTCCATCTCCCGGATGAGATGCGAGTAGTCCCTCTCGAGGATGCCTAGCCGACATTTAGTTGCTGTCTGGTGTGCATTTGCCTGATGGGAGGCTTCCCACTATATCCAAATCAGCTTTGCCAAGACCTCCACCATTCGCTCCTTGAGTGTCTTGGCATCTCTGAGATCACCGAGTAAGCTTGCAAGCTCGCTGGGAAATGGTGGGGGCGAAAACTCCTCGTCAACATCAGGGCCTGTCACAAAAGTGTCCCGATAACCTAGCAGGAAGACTCGACCATTGTTAAGATTTGGATAAAGCAAGAAGGGGAGGAGTAAGTCATTTACCTGGCATAGGGACGGCGCTTTCTCCTAGTGGCTGGTGTGAACGACCGGGTCCCCCCTTGAAGGGTTTCATGAAGAGAAAATGGCTCGATTTTCCCCATCTCAGACGGATCTCCATTAGCCTAGGAGGGCGGATCTCGGCCTGTTGGGAGGTGTCGGGTGCTTTCCCGGTCGAGGGTCGTGAACCTATGGCGGGTTCACTTAGGTTCTTGGCGGCTGGGGACTTGGGCGCTAGACTGACCAGACACATAGTCCCAAAGGGAGGAGCTGCGAGAAACCTTATAAGCGGAATTGTATGAGTTGAGAAATGTGAGAAGGTGACGAGTCAACTACCAAGAGCGATTACGGGTTCAGCCTGGGCACCTTAGGGAGCATTCACCGGGTCCAGCTGTTCGTTACCATTGGGGAGGCGAGATGTCTCGGCATTCGCCGGGAAGATGCCAACATCGCTCTCTATCAGTGGCTCCTGCGAATAGACTTGTGGTTCAGTTTAACATGCCTATTTTTGGAGTCATCTCCAAGGCGGGGGTAAGTAGAATACCTCTGTTGGGATGATGAGATTCTCGTGGTTAGGGGTAGGGGTTGGAGAAGCAGACCCATCCTCCGTAGGGTTCCACTGTATCATCTTAGCCCTTTTTGGTCTGTAGGTCAAATCCGCTGGCCTCTTAGATGGGAGCCATGCGGCAAATCTGGATGACTTGGAGCTGGCTTTTTCCTGCACAATAGCGATATGGTCCAGAAGCTCTTGCGAGAGAGGCTTCACGACCAGTTTATCGAACATTAATGTAAGCGGCGAGAACTCAGGAGATAGACAGTGGACGAGCAAAGATACCATTTTAGGGCCAAGCCCTGGGATATATAAAGAGCCGTGGAGGGGCCCAAAAAAGATTCACTTCCAGGTCAGCAAGCACTCATCAAATACCGGTGGTTGGACTTTTTTTTAGAGTGTAGGACTAGCTCGAAATGAGCGGGGATTGTGTACAACCCCATATTCGTTGAATTCCCTCCCCCCCCCCCAAAGAACTCGAGGAACTCAAGTCCAAATTGGTCAAGGTAGGCGAGTGGAGAAGGCATACCCGCATACCCTCACCTAGAAGGAGCAAAGGGCACCCGCAAGGGCATGAGGGAAGGCTCTCACCAAAACCAGAGAGTCCTGGGTGAATCTCGCATCCGCCCCTTGGAAGAGCTGGAGAGGCGAGTGGTTGGCTCACCCAGCATTCGCCCCCTTTAGGCGAGTGTTGCTTCATGAACCACTTGCCCAGTGGGGTCCAGAGACAGAATTACCTGGGTGCCCTTGAGGGTCTGTAGGTTGCCTTTCAAAATAGCGGAGTTACGCTATTGGCTGACCCAATTGGGCTGCATTTTGTACTTCTGGACAGCGGAGTTACATTGTTTCCAGACCAAGCTTAGAAATCTATAAATAAAACCGAGGGGACACCTTCGGAGAGACAGATTGACTGTTTCTCTTTCCTTCTTCTTCTTTAGGCTCTCTCCATGGTGCCCAAGCTCAACATTGGCTAAGGAGGGGAAGCTCTCTTAGATCTTCCGGGTGTGACGTGGGACCTCCTCGCCCAGATCTCAGTTCTGTTCCTATGTTTTTAAGTCTTTGGTCTAATGTGCTAGTCATGGGGAAATGAGTGTGAGTCCATACCATTTTGGGACCCCCAAACACCACAGAGACCGATTTTTGGTTTAAACATTGATAGTTTGACTTTTAATTTACTCCTAGGATGACCGAGTTTCCTATGCCAAAGTTCTAACATTCATTTTTAGCGATTAAACATTTTAGATTTGAAGAGGATAATTCATCTAACATGTTAGTGTAAATATTGTGTTTCCTATGTACGGTTAGCAAAATATTTTGTGATTTAACATCAATGATTTTTCAAATGTTTATAGAGGTTTTAAATAAAACATTTAGCCCTTTATCACATAGTTGATTAATGGA
Organism: Platanthera guangdongensis; assembly: GCA_039583875.1. Classification (NCBI taxonomy): domain Eukaryota; kingdom Viridiplantae; phylum Streptophyta; class Magnoliopsida; order Asparagales; family Orchidaceae; genus Platanthera; species Platanthera guangdongensis. Next base: position 64,282,789 of record CM077147.1, read on the forward strand.
TATTAAATTGTGCAATAAACTATCTACTAACAGTACGTTTGAAATAAAAAATTTATGTTATCTATGGTGCCGACAGCCAGAATTCTTCTTATCATGTTGTCTCCAAATATCACAACGTCTCCCCTTTTTTGTTCTAGGATAAGGAACTTGTCTTCATCTCCCGTCATGTTCTTGGAACACCCATAGTCTAAGTACTACACGTTCCTATAGTCTTTAGTCTGCCAACACACCTAAAAAGAGGTTGAGGGTAAAGTTCAAGTTACCCAAGTTGTTCTACCCATAGTATTGGTAGTCGGCTTTGACATCCAGATTTATGCAATTTTAGTTAAACCTTTCTTAAAGAACGAGCCAGAAGTGTGACCAAACTTGTAATTTCCTCTAGGGTTGTTGCCAAGTATGTTCCAAGCAGGGTGTCACCTACTGACGTTGAAGGAGACAGAACTATGGAGAATATTGAAGATCTAGTAACAATAGTTGTGGACAAGATCTGTGCTGATGCTGAGGGAGATATCCAAGAAAAGGTTGATCAGGATGAGGGGGAGATCATCTTAGTAGATACTACTATTGAGTGGGAGATTAACATAGTTATTGTTGTAGTTGAGGGGGGGACTCACATTGAGCTCCTTACTTAAGGTGATGAAGTTGAGGTGGACGCTACTATAAGATAAATCCAAGATGTAATATTATCCCTTGTTGAAGAGCAGGTGATAGAGGATTCTATCCATGTTTATATTCCAGATCACTCTTCTGAATGTCAAATAGCTGATTCTGACGTGGGAAGAGAAGTAAGGGAAATTCATGAAGAAGTTGACTATCCAGTATCTACTCAGCTGAATGAGGTGTAAGACCCCATTTGTTTCCTATGCTACGAGGTCATACGCCCAGAACCGCCATTTTGTGGTGACACCAACACTCAGGAGGGTCACCACTACAAAACGCTGATTCTGTTGGCATTTACGATCATCAAAGAAGTAGAAGTACAAACAATTTAAGTCCACAAAATCACCACAATATGTAAAAATGATATCACTAATTGGTACTAAGTAATTTCCAATTCATTGAAGGTGCGTGTATGTGTCTAAATGTCACCAAATTTCTTTTTAGGGCTATTCCCCACCCTAAGATCACATGGACAAAACTCCAAGTCCATACAAGGACATATCACCCTATATCCTTCCTAAACCCCCAAAGTTTAACCTTTGGGTTTGTACTAGGGTCCAAGGGCAAATCCACCCTAATCCACCCCAAACTCCAAGTGAGTGTGTTTTAACTGACTTTCAAGCTCTGGCCAAAGTCCCATCCATTTTGGGTGAGAATTGGCCCCTCCATGCCCCAAGCACACTTTTGCCCTAATTTACCCTTAAGGGATCAAAGTTTGGTCACACTAATACCTATGCAAATCAACCCCAAATGGGCTAATATTTTTATCAGTGATCTATAATGACCCTAAAGAACTTCCACCAAAAGTTTGGTGAATTATGAGGTAATTAGACCCTAAATTTAATTCATACATGGATTATTAAATTTTTACAAAAACAATAGAAACATATTTTCCATAAATCCATATTTTTGTATATGTCAAAGGTATATATAAGAGTGACCCCCACTCCAATTTTCAAGTCATTTGGATTGTAGGTTTTATGGGGGCACTCGATTTAGTCTCTGACTAGCCCTGTGTATAGACTGCACCATTTTGAGTGTTGTAGTCAGACTACTGACCCAAATGGGTTGAAATCAATTTTAAAACAAAGTAGACTTCAAGGGCTACAATTTTCATGTTGGATACTTTTCATGTTTAGACCTAAGGGACTTGTTTATTTAATTTAAAAAGAGTACAACAAGGGGATAAAATAACACTTTTATTAATAATATATTATATCATTTGATGAGATCCAACAGCTCTGAAGTCATCTTCTTCCTCCAGCTGGCGGCCAAGATCCACCCCACCTGGAGAATTTTCCAGCGACTTTTGTCGGCGATCCAGTCCCCTCCTCGGCGGGACACCACCACCTCCGTTGAGGTGGTGGCTATCGATGGAGGGTGGCACGGCCGCCGGAGGGGTGGTTTCCGGCGAACTCAGAAGGAATAAAAACCACGAAAATTCATGGAGTCTGAAAATGGAAATCAGCCCAATTGGGCTCGATTTCAATTCCTATTAATCTAGGATGCAAGCACAAGGGGCGAGGAGGAGAAGTGGACCTTCAACCAGGCTTGCCGACTAATTTAGTGGTGTTGCACCATGCCCGGTGGTGGAGCTTTCCGTGCTCTGTAACTGTACAACAAAAGGTCTTGAAATCTTCAGGGGATTGGTGGAAATGACTGTTGGGGGCCTAGGAAAGCTTTTAAAATAATAAAATGGGGGGGGGAGGGGAAGGGCCATGGCTTCAAATCCATTAATGGTCGTTAATGGAGAAAATTCGGCCATGGTGGAAGTCACTGTATTCAGCCCTATGTGGCTGGGGAAAGCTCTTGGTCTCCTCTAACTGGTGGGTGGAGATGAATCTCCATCAATTGGTAGAGTGATGTGTTGAAAATTGTGAAGTGAAAGTGAGTGAATGGAGCACTTTGACCTATCCATGCGCACTATTCGGACAGGGTTAGCGGACAGCTAGGTCGGCAGGGATGTTGCAGACGGTTTTCTCTGTAGCGGCCTGGGAGGTCTGTTCACGCGGACTATGCTGACAGCAGCGGCGGTTACCTAGGCCGGCTTGTGCTCTGCATGCAACTAGTTCCCAGGAAGTAACCTGGCGGATAACAACTATATATGCAGAGTCCGGCAAGAAGCCTGCTGGAGAACTGGAGCTCGGCAGAGCGACTTGGCAGAAGCCTTGGTCTTGCTCTGGTGAAGCGGTATGTAGAAGTCGTGGAGTCCGCCAGTATGTGCGGACTGGCCCTTGTGGTCAATGGTGTGGACTTGGTTGGTTCTGAACCAAGTCCATGTTTGGCTCAGTCCAGGGAGTTCACACAGTGGAGTGCGGACTGTGTCTCAGTCCGCCAAGCGAGGCAGAAGTGTTGTGTGCATTGGTTACGAGTTTGGGTGAAGCTGACTGGAGATTGTGTCCGCAACTACGTGCGGACTGGAGCTGGGGTCCGCTGAGTCCGATAGCTGCCTTGCTGGTGTGGCTATGGACTTAGGATATGCAGACTGGAGCAGTATACGAAAGATGGGCACTGGAGGTGTCTTCTATGTAAGCAGACCAGAGCTGTGTCTGCTGAGTCCGCTAGGTGTCTTAGTGACATGGTTATGGACTCAGGGTATGCGAACTAGAGTTGTCTGCAGGGATATGCAGATTAGAGTTGTTCGCAGTATAAGCGGACTGAAGCGTTGTGTCCGCTGAGTCCAGAATTTGCCTCGTGGAGAGGCTATGGGCTCGGGATATGCGGGCTGGAGCTGTGTACGCGGATTATCGGACAATGTTGTTGCAGAGTTCGGCTGTGGCAGTCCTGGCTTGGACTTTGGTGACAAGGCGGACTTATGATTGTGTCCAGCCTTTGAGAAGCTATGGTGGATTGGCTATCTTGCACCGGCAGTGGCGAACTGGTGTGTGTATCCACGGGCTTGCGGATACACTTGTTATTGCTGCGGGATGTGGCGGTAATCTTATCAGCTAGGGCAGTGACCACACTCATCATCTTGCATATAAATAGGACCCATATCACATCAGGAACAGTAACCTGAGAGAACCTCAATGAAGTAAATGAACAGTAAATTGAGCCCACAACAGTTGCTGTGGACTGCCTTTTGGTGTCCGCATTATTTTGTTGAGTTGACCGGGTTGTGCTGTGCAGGTTGTCTGGATAGCACTTGAAAGCCGAAACTTAGCTCTGATTGAGGTCAGGGACAGTGCAGACTCTGCGGTTAAGCAACAGGCGGTTAACAGCAGGTAGCGGATAGCGACCAGACGGTCTTCTCTTCGGCAACTTGGTTCGGGGTTCAATAAGTTGCCTACTGCAGGCGTACTGTTCTATTCGGCATCGTAGCTTGTGCGGTCTGTTGGCTAGGCAACCTCGCAGTTAGGTGTCTTGCAGATCGGCGGCTAGAGCTAGCATTGGAATAAGGGGTAATCCGCGTGGCTTGGGTTGCGGTCTGGCGACCCGGCGGATGGCGCGAACTCTACAGCATTAGACCGACGGCTTGGTGATTGAGTCCGCGCGGCTTGTGTCTACTTGTCTTTGCATTTGTCTCTGCTCTCCCTGCAATTTCAGACAAGATAATGTTCCAATAAATTTATGGTAATTACAAAATGCATACTCAACTCTAAGGCCTAAGTGTTCAAATTTTTCAGCAATGTTTGGGCCATTAAATTTAAGTTCAAATTTACCTCATAAAAAGTCAATTTAAAAGATTTTACAGTAATAATACCTCCAAAAATTCAGAGAAAATTCAGGGATGATTGTGATGGCCTACAAATACCCTAGAAAAGGTTTCATAATTTATCATTTAATAATAAGGCTATATTTGATTTTCTCATGAAATTTCAAGTTTATGGGTTAATGAACAAAGTATACTAATTAACCATCAAATATTTCCACAAAAATTCTCACATGATAATATTGAGCTAGAAACACTATGTAGCAAGTTTCATAATTTTTCAATAAGTAATGGGCTCTTGCAAGAATTATTTAGTATGTAACCAAAATAAAGCACTTGTGAAGTAGATGCCCTAACTAGATATCCAAAAATTCTATCAAAATTCATACATGATTAGTATAGCCTAAAACTACCTCTGCCAATGTTTCATGCCCTTTCAATTGGCAGTGAGACCACAATAGCCAAATTATTAATTAGGGCAATCCTATTGGTTACAAATGAAGTGCTACAAATATTTATTAAAACTCCTCAAGTAAATTATCAGAGGCTCTAAATATCCTCATTCCCTCACTACCCAAATTTGGTTAAGTTTCAAGATGTTTAGCTAACTCAAACCTACACTACAAGTTTTAGGTCCTAAGCTAGGGTTAGGGTTTTGGGGGTCCTACCCTTTTCAAAATTAGCTAATATTTTTAACAGAGGGTTTTATACATCCTAGGAACCTTCTTGCAAAATTTGGTGTTCATCCAAGGTGTTTAGGGCTCATGCCCTTCACAAGGCACAAAGGTCCTTCCTTAGGGTTTGACCTGGGAACTTAGGGCAAATCAATTCCACTCTACCCCACATTCCATGGGGAGGTGATAAGTGCCATACCAAGTCAGTGGCCCAAATTTCAGCCTCTATTGAGCTGATTTGTCACTCAAAATCAAAAGTGCACTTTTTGACCAAAATACCCTTATTAAGGTAAAGTTAGGGTTGGGTCAATAACTATTCAAAACACATCCAAATTAAGTGAAACTTTATACATATACATAACATGAGCCCAGGGACCACTCACCGAAATTTGGGAGGGTTTAGAGATGTTTAGCACACCTATGTAATTTATTTATGGATTATTAAATTTTTATAAAAACTATAGAAATAGTTTCTTCAAAAATTCCCATTTTTGGACAGGCCCTAGGTATAGATAAGAATGATCCTCTGTCCAAAATACAGCCAATTTGGACAAGGGATGAAGGGTGGACATCCATTTGAGTCTCAGGTCATCCCTAGGTATAGGTCCAACCAAAATGGGTGCCCTGGTCCAACCAGAGGGCCAAATTGGTCCACATCAATTTTGGATTACATTAGACCCATAGGGCTACAACTTGCATATTGAACGTTTTCCCACCAGGTGGCCCTAAGTATTTTTAATAATTAATGCAAAATAGCCCAAAAAACAGGACATAAAATTCAAAAATCAAAACTAAATAAAAGAAATGATGCTGCACGAATCTTAAAGCAAATCGTGGGGCTCCTGGTCATCTTCTTCCTCCAGCCAAGGGCCATGATTGGCCGAACCTGGAGCTTATTCCAAGAGCATTTTCCGGCCACACGGCCACCTCCCTGGCCGGCCACCACCGCCACCACCTTCGCTGAGGTGGGGGCTATCGCCGGGCGGCGGCACGGCCGCCGGAGGGGTGGTTTCCGGCGAACCCGACCACCATTTTTTTTTGGAAAAACCATGAAAATGAAAACTTGGATCGGCTCAATAGTTTCCGATTCTTGTCCTAAACGATTCCTAAGATCTACCCACGGAAGAAGGAGTAGAGGAGGACCTTTAACCGAGCTTGTCGTCGTGTGTGGTGGTGGTGCGCCGTGGCCGGTGGTGGAGCTTTCCGATGCTTGCAACTTCACTATCAAACCGCTCGGTTTCTTTAGGTGAAGGGTGGAAACGATTTATCTTGGCCCAGGGAAGCTTTTAAAAGCATCAAATGGGTTGGGGGAGAGGGAGGGCCATGGCTTCAAATCCATTAATGATCATGAATTGGAATTTCGGTTTTGGAGAAAATCCATGGAAATTCACCTCCCCTTTGTCCCAATTCGTTTGGAAACTCCTCAAAACTGATAGGGGAGATGAATACTAATTAATTGGTGAAGAATGGAGGGGTGATTCACCTTCCCCACCATGAATGGCCTTCTCTTTCTTCTTTCTCTCTCTTCCCTATTGGAGGAATTAAATTCAGCCACCTTGGGTGGCTGGCCATGGCTATTAAACTCCTCAAAACTGATGAGGGGGAATGTATTCAGCCTTTGGAATCAATTGGAGAGGCCCTTGATCTCCCTTGGCCATGAATGGCCTCTTTTCTCACTTTCTCTCTCCTCAATTAAAGAGAAAAATGGAGCTTTCTCTCTCCTACTCACCATGGCCGAATTTTGATCTCTCCTCCAGCCTATTGGCAGCCCACTAACTCATATTAATAATAAAATGAGATTAGCCCAAGTGGGGGAAATGGGTTTGAGCTTGGGTTAGCCCATTTAGGCTAATTTGACCTAACACTAGAATAGAGTTGACCTTGGTCAACATGACCATTTGAGTTGACCCCAATGGGTACTTGGTGACCCATTGGACTCCCTTAAGGTCTAGGAAGACTTGAATAGGGTTGGTTGGTCATCTTGGGGGTCACATGTCCCTTGGTAAGGGCACTTTGACCATTTTAGGGCTAGAGTTGACTTGGGTCAACATGATCATTTGGGTTGACCCAATGGGTCCTTGGTGACCCATTGGCTTCCCCTAAGGTCTAGGAAGGGTTATGTAGGGTTACCTTGCACTTTGGAGGTCACATACCCTTAGTAAGGGTACTTTGACCAGATTAGGGGCTTGAGTTGACTTGGGTCAACCTGGCCTCTAGGGCTGACCCCAAAGTGTCCCTAGTGACCCCTTGACTTCACTTTAGATTTAGGGGGCATAGGTGGGGTCCTCTAGGCTAGGAGTAGGTCAATTGACCCTAAGTAGGCTAGTTTTACCCATTTAGGGATATGGTTGACCTTGGTCAACTAAGCCTCTTTGGTTGACCCCAATGGGTCCTTATGGCTCTAATGGGCCTCCCAAGGTATTAGGGGTGTTGTGGTAGGGTCTTGGGGTCAAGGTGTAGCCCATGGTCATCCTAAACCACTGTTCAGAGTTCTACTATTTGCAGACCATGATGATTTTCCACATTTTGTCTCCTATCTCTTGGCCCATTCCTGGCTTCCTAGGGTTTGTCATGACCTAGTCATGGGCAAAACCACTCCTAGGGGTCTAGTTGGAAATGGGATGTTACAAATCCCAATAAACAAAACAAAGATTTCGTCCCCGAAATCAAGGTTAAGCCTACGAGAATTTCTACCGAAGAGAGAAACTTGTAACATCCCATCACGATGTCAAGTTTGCTAAACTAAGTTTTAAGGGAAACCTAAATCTATGACCAATTCACCCAATTGATGAAACCAAGATCCCAATAAACAAAAGATAAGCCCCCAATAAACAAAAGATAAGTCTCTACCTGCCTAAAGCAGCCCTTGCTAGTTTAACGTAGGAAAATAATTAAAACATCTTGAGGGGTTTGTGAGGTATACCTGACTGAACAGCTCTGGGTATCTTTGTCGCATCAGGTCCTGCGGCTCCCAGGTATGCTCCTCCTGGCTGTGGTTCCTCCACAGGACCTTGAATAATGGGACCTTATTGCGACGCAAGACCCGTACTCCTCGGTCGTCGATCCTAACCGGCTCCAAACAAACTGACCGGTCTGAAGTTACCGGCCATTCAGTGGTCAAAATCTACTGCTCTGGGCGTAGCAGAGCCCACCTCAGCGAAGAAATATGGAAGACGTCGTGCAGAGCTTCCAGCTCTGGTGGTAACTCCAGCCTGTAGGCTAGGGGCCCGATCCGCTCCAGGATCCTGTAAGGGCCCATGTACCTAGGGCTGAGCTTCTTCCTCCGACCACACACCCGCGAGACTGCATGCATGGGCCGGATCTTCAAAAACACTTGGTCCCCCACCTGGAACTCCACATGCCGATGCCGGGCGTCATAGTACTTAGTCTGTCTACTCTGCGCCTCTAGCATCCTGTCTCTGATCAGCCTCACCTGAGCCTCGGTGTCTTCTACAAACTTTGATCCAACACCTTCGGATCTTCGTCCTGAACCCAAGAAAGCGGGGTCCGGCATCTCCTTTCGTACAAGGCTTCGTAAGGCGCCATCCTGATGCTGGACTGGTAGTTGTTGTTATAGGAGAACTCGACCAGGGGTAAGAGTTTCTCCCACGGTTCCCCGCGGTCCAAAATGCATAGCCTCAAAAGGTCTTCCAGCGTCCGGTTGGTGCGTTCTGTCTGCCCGTTCGTCTGGGGATGAAATGCAGTGCTGAAGGTCAAACGCTTGCCTAAATAAGCTTGCATGGATCTCCACTCCCTGGAAGTGAACCGGCCATCCCGATCCGACACGATCGTCTTGGGCACCCCGTGATATCGAATGAACTGATCCACAAATCTCCGTACTAAAACTCCCACAGCGTCATCCTTCCTGATCGGAATGAACCTGGCTACCTTAGTCAACCGATCGACGATGACCCAAATTGAGTCATTCCCTGTTCGTGATCGGGGAAGTCCGTGAACAAAATCCATCGCGATGTCTTTGAACTTCCACTCTGGTACCGGGAGTGGTTGCAACAAACCCGCTGGGTTTTTGCACTCTGCCTTCACTAACTGGCAAGCTTCGCAGTGGGTCACAAACCGAGTGATATCCTTCTTCATGCCAGGCCAGTACATAGTCTTCTTCAAATCCGCAGTCATCTTCGTGATGCCCGGGTGCACCGAGTATGGTTTACGTCCATTTCATTATATTTACGATGCAAACTTTCCTAGATGAGATCTAAGAGAAACCCATGTCAGTAACTAATTTGCCCAATAAACAAAAGACACGCCCCCAATAAATAAAAGATAAGCCTCTAACTGCCTTGGGCTGAGTATCTTTGATATTACCATATTATATCTGTCCTAGCTGGGTGCACAATCCCTAGGGCATCAATCTTTGACATGGGGTTTCAACCTGAATCTGTTGATATACTCCATATTTTAAACCTTCTGAGTCATATTTACGACAATCTTATCTGGGTCAAAATGTTCCCAATCCCAACCAGGTCTCTTCCGAACTGAATTCCTATCCGACCTTCGGTGTTTGTCGTGATGGTGGTCTCCAGGTAATCTTGTTACTGGCATGAGGGTTGAGACTATATGTCTTCTACCATTCTACTAATGGATTATTGGTCTCAATTCTCCTTAAAGCAGTCCTTCCGGTTTGAGTAATCCTTGATAGGGACTGTAGGGCTACCTGAGTTTATGGCTTAGGTAGCCATTCTCGTGCTATACTCCTCCTTTATTCTCTTTAGGTATCTCCTTAGCTTAACCAAGTTCATACCTAAATTATATTTCAAACTAGGGCATACTATAAGTTATCATGGTTAGTCATGTCTCCTAGTGGGTTGAGTCTAACCCATTGACTAAAGAATTATAAGATGAGATCTTCGCAGCCTAAAGTGCTCCCTGCTAGGGGCAGGGTTTGCCGCAGGATACAAAGAAGGATTCCAATTGTTAGATAGCGTACAAATGGAAAGAATGGACAAGATACAGTGGAATTTTAAATCTGATTTCCCTTATGGGCACACCACTGCTTCCGCTGCTTAGTTTGTCCCCAAACTAAACTCGTGCGGGGGTGACCCACGGTTGTGGACTGCTACTTTTCGATCGAGGTCTGCTCTGATACCACTTGTAAGACCCCCCTTTTTTTTCCTTTTCGACACCAGGGTCTTAGGCCCAGAACCGCCGTTTTGCGGTGACTCCTTCACGCCCTGAAGGGTCATCACCACAAAGCGCCGATTCTGCCGGCCGATTTCGATCACAAAAAGTAGCACTATGAAGTAAATGCAATTTAAAGTTCACAGAGAATCACATGTCATAATAAATATAACTCCACGAAGGGAGTGTCCACAGAATAAAACATCAGAGTAGCAAAATACGGGCTTATGCCCGGTACATCATATCCTCACTACAAAATCACTCATGCGGAAGCGAAATCAGAAAACTACTCAAGGTCGAGACTCACGGTCCCGGCAGTATGAACTCCGGAGCTAGACAGCCCCACCTCCAAGCGCACCGGTCTCTGGGGCTGCTCCTCCATGCTGGACTCCACGATCACCTAAATGATGCGGTTCGAAAACCGTTAGTCTAAAAGACTAAGTCATATCATCCCCCACCCCTTCCCCCATGGCTCCTAGGCACCGAGCGGAGAGAAAGAAAAGGGAGGACTTGAAGGTGGAGAATAATCAAAACAGATGGCAGCGGACCTATACTAGCAATTCTATAATAGATATTGACAATAAGATTAAATAGGAAAAATAACCTTCACTTATGTGAAATCACATAAGCCAAGGGGTCTTTTGCAAGGCTCCCATCGTATAAAAAGTCTCATACCCATTTATACGTTGGGGTGTCGGTTATCAAACAGCAGTAAATGTATTTATATATCAAAATTGACCTTAATTTATAAACTTGCTCACACAAGCTTATAGACCAAGGGGTCGTTTGGCAGGTCCTAATGTATAAGCGTCCCATTCCACTTATACATTAGGTGTCAGGGGTTAAATGATTCGATTATGCTATGACATGCAAGTTAGTATGATGGACATGCAAGTGCAACGCACACACCCGACTCTGTGCACACAGACCTTTAGTTCCCCCTTTCTAGAGCCGTATCCTCCTAGGATACCTCCGTAGTAGCAGACGTAAGCGGTGGGTTGGGCCTCGCCCACCTCTAAACTAGTAAAGCACTACCGGTCAGACCTATCGTACGCCTCAACGCTTGGTGCACGAAGCGGACTCCTGCGTACTCTTGCCGGCTGGCGCACCGGAATTCTGTTGGCGAAGTGCTAACCACACTTGCCGAGTCAACGTATTGGCGTCGGTGCATCGACCCTCCAATACCGAAGACCCACCACCATAATTTTCCTTCCTTTTATGCACATGCAAATTTAGCGTAATCAAGAACCGAGCCGAAGCTCCCCGGACCAACACGTCCGTCTCAAATAATCGAGTCGAAGCTCCCCGGACCCAAAGTCCGCCTTTTAACCATCCGAGCCGAAGCTCCCAGCTATCTTCCGGTGCTATCGGTGTTTGTGAAATGTGCAACACTAATTACTAAGTTACTCTTTTCAGTTTGTTAAAACAGTTTACGTTAACCCAGGACTGCCCCCGGTATTCCCTGTGAAGGGCTCTCAAGGGGCACTATGAACTGTGTTGGGATTACGCCCAGCTTTCCCTTTCGCAAGGTACTTATTTTGTTATTGGTTGATTCCCTTACCCTTTGCTTTCTCATGTTCCGATATGCTAATCCTAGGGTGATTTGACTCCAACTCTCTCCTTGGGTAGGACGATCTTTCGTCGGACTCGAACGCCTCTAAACCCTAGACAAAAACCACACTCTACTCACTCATCTTCCATAGATGCCACCTATTCTACATATCCTTCCAGCAATCCATCAAGACCCATAACACGTGCTCTAATTCATATCCAAAATGATTTCCTGCAGTTTTGCTATATGCAGACCACTTAAGCTACATGACACGTAAAAAGGGAAGTACATGAAATACTCATCCAGTACCCCTATGATAATTACTAGAGGGCTAAAATGATATTCAAAGCATAAATCCAGAAATCCATAATTTTCCTAATTTGTCTGATAATTTATTTATTTATTCTAGTATCCAAAAAGCCCAAGTTTGAACATGAAGTAGCAATTTTAGACAAGATAATGTTCCAATAAATTTATGGTAATTGCAAAATGCATACTCAACTCTAAGGCCTAAGTCTTCAAATTTTTCAGCAATGTTTGGGCCCTTAAATTTAAGTTCAAATTTACCTCATAAAAAATCAATTTAAAAGATTTTACAGTAATAATACCTCCAAAAATTCAAAGAAAATTCAGAGATGATTGTGATGGCCTACAAATACCCTAGAAAAAGTTTCATAATTTATCATTTAAAAATAAGGCTATATTTGATTTTCTCATGAAATTTCAAGTTTATGGGTTAATGAACAAAGTATACTAATTAACCATTAAATATTTCCACAAAAATTCACACATGATAATAATATTGAGCTAGAAACACTATGTAGCAAGTTTCATAATTTTGCAATAAGTAATGGGCTCTTGCAAGAATTATTTAGTATGTAACCAAAATAAAGCACTTGTGAAGTAGATGCACTAACTAGATATCCAAAAATTCTATCAAAATTCATACATGATTCGTATAGCCTAAAACTACCTTTGCCAATGTTTCAAGCTCTTTCAATGGGCAGTGAGACCACAATAGCCAAAATATTAATTAGGGCAATCCTATTGGTTACAAATGAAGTGCTACAAATATTGATTAAAACTCCTCAAGTAAATTATCAGAGGCTCAAAATATCCTCATTCCCTCACTACCCAAATTTGGTTAATTTTCAAGATGTTTAGCTAACTCAAACCTACACTACAAGTTTTAGGTCGTAAGCTAGGGTTAGTGTTTTGGGGGTCCTACCCTTTTCAAAATTAGCTAATATTTTTAACAGAGGGTTTTATACATCCTAGGAACCTACTTGAAAAATTTGGTGTTCATCCAAGGTGTTTAGGGCTCATGCCCTTCACAAGGCACAAAGGTCCTTCCTTAGGGTTTGGCCTGGGAACTTAGGGCAAATCAATTCCACTCTACCCCACATTCCATGAGGAGGTGCTAAGTGCCATACCAAGTCAGTGGCCCAAATTTCAGCCTCTGTTGAGGTGATTTGGTCACTCAAAATCAAAAGTGCACTTTTTGACCAAAATACCCTTATTAAGGTAAAGTTAGGGTTGGGTCAATACCTATTCAAAACACATCCAAATTAAGTGAAACTTTATACAGATACATAACATGAGCCCAGGGACCACTCACCAAAATTTGGGAGGGTTTAGAGATGTTTAGCACACCTATGTAATTTATTTATGGATTATTAATTTTTTATAAACACTATAGAAATAGTTTCTTCAAAAATTCCCATTTTTGGACAGGCCCTAGGTATAGATAAGAATGATCCTCTGTCCAAATTTCAGCCAATTTGGACAAGGTATGAAGGGTGGACATCCATTTGAGTCTCAGGTCATCCCTAGGTACAGGTCCCACCAAAAAGGGTGCCCTGGTCCAACCAGATGGCCAAATTGGTCCACATCAATTTTGCATTACAGTAGACCCATAGGGCTACAACGTTCATATTGAACGTTTTCCCACCAGGTGGCTCTAAGTATTTTTAATAATTAATGCAAAGCAGGCCAAAAAACAGGACAGAAAATTCAGAAATCAAAACTAAATAAAAGAAATGATGCTGCACGAATCTTAAAGCAAATCGTGGGGCTCCTGGTCATCTTCTTCCTCCAGCCAAGGGCCATGATTGGCCGAACCTGGAGCTTATTGCAAGAGCATTTCCCGGCCACACGGCCACCTCCCTGGCCGGCCACCACCGCCACCACCTTCGCTGAGGTAGGGGCTATCGCCGGGCGGCGGCACGGCCGCCGGAGGGGTGGTTTCCGGCGAACCCGACCACCAATTTTTTTTTTGGAAAAACCATGAAAATGAAAACTTGGATCGGCTCAATAGTTTCCGATTCTTGTCCTAAACGATTCCTAAGATCTACCCACGGAAGAAGGAGTAGAGGAGGACCTTTAACCGAGCTTGTCGTCGTGTGTGGTGGTGGTGCGCCATGGCCGGTGGTGGAGCTTTCCGATGCTTGCAACTTCACTACCAAACCACCCGGTTTCTTTAGGTGAAGGGTGAAAATGATTTATCTTGGCCCAGGGAAGCTTTTAAAAGCATCAAATGGGTTGGGGGAGAGGGAGGGCCATGGCTTCAAATCCATTAATGATCATGAATTGGAGTTTCGGTTTTGGAGAAAATCCATGGAAATTCACCTCCCCTTTGTCCCAATTCGTTTGGAAACTCCTCAAAACTGATAGGGGAGATGAATACTAATTAATTGGTGAAGAATGGAGGGGTGATTCACCTTCCCCACCATGAATGACCTTCTCTTTCTTCTTTCTCTCTCTTCCCTATTGGAGGAATTAAATTCAGCCACCTTGGGTGGCTGGCCATGGCTATTAAACTCCTCAAAACTGATGAGGGGGAATGTATTCAGCCTTTGGAATCAATTGGAGAGGCCCTTGATCTCCCTTGGCCATGAATGGCCTCTTTTCTCACTTTCTCTCTCCTCCATTAAAGAGAAAAATGGAGCTTTCTCTCTCCTACTCACCATGGCCGAATTTTGATCTCTCCTCCAGCCTATTGGCAGCCCACTAACTCATATTAATAATAAAATGAGATTAGCCCAAGTGGGGGAAATGGGTTTGAGCTTGGGTTAGCCCATTTAGGCTAATTTGACCTAACACTAGAATAGAGTTGACCTTGGTCAACATGACCATTTGAGTTGACCCCAATGGGTACTTGGTGACCCATTGGACTCCCTTAAGGTCTAGGAAGACTTGAATAGGGTTGGTTGGGCATCTTGGGGGTCACATGTCCCTTGGTAAGGGCACTTTGACCATTTTAGGGCTAGAGTTGACTTGGGTCAACATGATCATTTGGGTTGACCCAATGGGTCCTTGGTGACCCATTGGCTTCCCCTAAGGTCTAGGAAGGGTTATGTAGGGTTACCTTGCACTTTGGAGGTCACATACCCTTAGTAAGGGTACTTTGACCAGATTAGGGGTTTGAGTTGACTTGGGTCAACCTGGCCTCTAGGGCTGACCCCAAAGTGTCCCTAGTGACCCCTTGACTTCACTTTAGAGTTAGGGGGGCATAGGTGGGGTCCTCTAGGCTAGGAGTAGGTCAATTGACCCTAAGTAGGCTAGTTTGACCCATTTAGGGCTACGGTTGACCTTGGTCAACTGAGCCTCTTTGGTTGACCCCAATGGGTCCTTATGGCTCTAATGGGCCTCCCAAGGTATTAGGGGTGTTGTGGTAGGGTCTTGGGGTCAAGGTGTAGCCCATGGTCATCCTAAACCACTGTTTAGAGTTCTACTATTTGCAGACCATGATGATTTTCCACATTTTGTCTCCTATCTCTTGGCCCATTCCTGGCTTCCTAGGGTTTGTCATGACCTAGTCATGGGCAAAACCACTCCTAGGGGTCTAGTTGGAAATGGGATGTTACACCTGCTCACTCCAAGGTCCAGGGAAATTTCTGCATAATCAAGGTGTGATATTGATAGTTCTGAGAATATTAATTTGGCGTCAGGCTATCTCGTTGACCACCTGGAGAAAATTGAACATGGTATCAGAGCTGGATTGGAGTTGATAAGCAGTGTTCAACTAAAGTGATTGTTGCTCTTGTGAAGAGGGAACCAGTGGTAGAACCATGGCAGTGGAAGATGCAAGTTGTCTTGGAATTGAACTCCTTACAGAGACGAACTTTGATAGGTGGAAGTCTTGTTTGGAGAGCTTTCTTCTTGGCGAGGACCTTTGGTAGGTAGTATGCGGAGCAGAAAGACAAGAGGCTACTTCTGGCAATGCTGAAGAGATGAGAGCTAGGAAGGAGTCAAATGTAAAAGCGTAGTCTATTCTTAAGCAAGTGATATCATCGGAGCTCTTGGACCACATCAGTGGATGTCGGTCAGCTGCGGAGGTTTGCACTTCCCTTAATGGGTTGTTCAGGAAGGAGGTGAAGGTTGCTGTAGAGGATGGTCCTTCTACTTAATATCAGCAAGAGAGGAGTGTTTCTCCTACGCGTGATGGGAAGAGGAAGGAAGGACTAAGGTGCTATAAATGCAAGCAGCTTGGTCACCTCAGGAAAGTATGTATGGTTGTCTTGCTCTCGGAAAACGTAGCTCATGTTGGAGGCAAGGAGAAGAACTTAGTTGGGTCTTCAACAAGTTCAGAGGCTGATCGAATGAAGGCCAGTGATAGTGCAGCTATCTGGCATGAAATACTGTGGCATGTAGGAATGGACAAGCTGAAAGCATTGGCGGTAAGAAGAATCGTGAGAGGCTTGCCTAGATTGTCATCCTATGGTGATGGTTAGGGATGTGCGGGATGTCAGCAAAGTGAAGCTTATCGCTTTATGGTTGATAAGGCACAATTCAGATGTAAAGCACCTTTGGAGGTTGTCCATTGTGCTCTAGTTGGACCGACCGTCACCCCCAGTCTTGGAGGCAGCAGATACATGCTGATATTATTTGATGACCATTCAAGGTATACTTGGGTATACTTCATGAAGGCGAAGACGAACATGATGCGCTTGTTTGTGGAGTTCAAGAAGCTTGTGGAAGGCCAGCTTGTGGATTAACCTTAAGGTGCACCCAGAAAACTGGGCAGATGCGTGATTCTGCCAGACATGGTGGCCTGGGAGCCAACTTGAACATAACTAGGTTATGTGTTGTGTGTAAATGATTTGGGACTCGGGGAGCTAACCCGTGCATATGGCTTTACGTGAGACTTTTCGTTGGCATAGATAGGAGGTCTCAGGTTATCTATGGCTTAAATTGACGTGACATCGGCCGGAAGGACCTAAATGCTCACGAGATTTGGACGTCCTTATGGCGGTGGTGAGACCGAGATGTCTATGGCTTAAACTGTCGTGACATTGACTGGTTCATCGAGAATGTGTCCTGAGTGCACGGGGTGTGTGTCCGTGAATGCCTATGCCTGTGTTGTTGTCTGATTATACTATACTGCTGGATTATACTAACGAAGTGCAGGGAAGGAGAATCTCCGCGCCGAGTTGGGGGTGGGATCTTTATAATTTAGTCAGCATAGCTGACCGTTGCCATTATTTGCCACCGTGCGGTGGATTGTTGCTTGCAGGTGCTGCGGAGCTGAGTATTAAATAGCGCGCCAAAGCCCAAGTTTCTGAGTCGGCCCTCAAAGGACTAATTTTGAGTGTTTCCCGTTATTCATATATGGACGGCCTGTGTGTCGAGGTTTGGAAAACATTGATATTCAAGGAAACTATTGTAAGGCCTTAAGGCCATTTCTTGTGTATTTGTACATTCATTCTTGTTGGCTTTGTAGTGGACATTCATGCTAGTAGCATGGTTCTTTTGTTTGCAACTGTTATTATTGCTTTCGCTAGAATGACTCTGTGTAGGATGTTGGATATCTGTTGGATGGTTTCTATTGAGTAATCACCCGGTTTGTCTATGGTATATGGCGTCAGGCCCCAACCGGACCTACTGCTATATGTTATGCGATGGATATGGGGTGTTACAATTTGGTACCAGACTACTGGTTTTGGTCAGGCTTAAACTGAATTCGTGGATGAATTCTTTTTAAGGGGTGGTGAGAACATGTGTGTGCATCATCGTTATAACATCAAAAGAACCCATGAATGTCCACTTAGGAATGAAAATACACGTGTGTGAGGAACCTGCGTGTTCCTATAATTGCTGTTTGCAATTTTGTTTGGTCGCTTAACGGTTTTTTGTAAAACTCTATGTGACCAGAAGCGGTGCTGGCCCGTCAAAACGACGAGTTTCTGAGGCTAGTAGTGCACCAAATGATGCTCCTACAACACCTCCATCGGCTGAGACCATACGATTGGTGGCCGAAGCAGTGTTTGTCATGATCAATGCGAAGCCTGCAAGGCAGATGCAACAGCCCGCTCCTACGATGGAGCAGGTACCTCTTTAAGAGGCTGAGCCGAGAAGAGTGGAGCAGGTAGTAGTGGAGACTTGGGTGCTGAGGCGAGCAACTGAAAGGCAGCTCAAACATGCTATGAGCTTTAATACTCCTGTGTTCTCGGGGTTGGGAACCCCATCGCAAGCAGATAACTGGCTCTCCCGAGTGAAGAGAGTCCTGACAGCTACTAAAATGGAGGAGTGGCAGATGACCACTATAGCTACGTTCCTTCTGGATGGTGATGCTAGATTGTGGTGGGCAGGTTTGGAAATCCATCATTTGAGGGGGAGGCAACTCACGGACGTCCCAGCTGAAGAGTTTTCGGGACTGTTCTTGGCAAGGTACCTTCCTTTGACGCAGAGGACAGCTTTGGAGAATGAGTTCCAAAGGTTGGTGCAAGGAGAGAGTAGCGTGGATGAGTATATCCACGAGTTTACTCGATTAGGTCGATATGTTAGCTCCACATTTGCGGATGAGGAGCGTAAGACGAACCGTTTCTATAAAGGTCTGAGAGATGACTTGAGGCTACTACTCTCGGGGTCGATGACGCAGGGCTTCTTGACCCGGTTCAACATGGCCCGGTCTTTGGAGAAGGACTTGAAGAATGTACATGCAAAGAAAAGCTTTAGTGATAAGAAGTCTGAGTTCAAGGTGCTGACTACCTCAAAGTCTGGGTATCATAAGTTCTTTAAGAAGCCTAGAACTTCGGGTCCAGCTCCTTCTTCCGGTTCTTCTGGGGTGACTACGGGTCGGACCACGGGTGCATGTTTTACTTGTGGGAAGCCGAGGAACTTTGCCCATGATAGCTGGAGCGGACGTCCCAAGTCCGAAAGGAAGACGTGAGCAACTTATGAAGAGAAGGGAAAGACGGTGGAGTCAACCACGTCCCAATATGCTCCGGCTCAACAAAGAGTTTATAATCTTGGCCAACAGGAGGCCATTAAACAAGCAGATGTGGTGACATGATTTGTTTTGATTTGCGAGTATCCGACGAGAGCACTCTATGATACGGGAGCTTCACACTCCTTTTTATCTGAAGGGTTCATATCGCGCATCGGAGTACCTTCTTCGATGGCGAAAGACAAACTGGACGTGTTGTTGCCCAATGGGTGTTCGATGCGCGCGGAGAGAATTTGTGGCATTTGGATTATTATTGGGAGTCAGGAGTTCCATTTGCAATCGTCGTTACTGCCGCTAGTGGAGTTCGACGTAATATTTGGCATGTACTGGCTCTCGGAGTAGCAAGCTCATATTGATTGCGGTCGCAAGGAAGTCAAGTTGGGAACAGGTAGTGAGACGACTTTTACAGTCTTGAAAGGGTCGAGCAAGACTTTAATGTCTGCTCTTCAGGTGGTGAAGGCAGTTCATGTCAGTGCAGAACTGTTCTTTACACTAGTGGAGGTTGCAAAGACAAAACCTATATTGGATAGTATTTCAGTGGTAGCTGAGTAACCTGATGTGTTCCCTGCCGATCTTCCTGGAGCCCCGCCTCAACGGGAGATTGATTTCACGATTGAGCTAGTGGTAGTTTCAAAACCTGTGTCACGCTCTCCGTATCGGCTAGCGCCTAAGGAGATGGCGGAGCTGAAGGTGCAACTCTAAGAGTTGTTGGAGCAAGGTTATGTGCGTCCAAGTTCGTCGCCTTGGAGCGCACCGGTCCTCTTTGTTAAGAAGAAGTACGGGAGCTTGATACTTTGTATTGATTACCGAGAACTGAACAAGTTGACGGAGAAGAAAAAGTACCCGATCCCAAGGATTGATGATCTATTTAATCAGTTAGTCGGGTCGACGGTGTACTCAAAGATGGATCTCAAGTCCGGTTACTATCAGCTGAGAATAAGGGAGAGTGATATCCCTAAGACAACGTTCAGTAGGATATAAGTGCATTACGAGTTTACGGTCATGCCGTTTGGGCTGACGAATGCGTCGTCAGTGTTCATGGATTTGATGAACAAGACCTTCGGGGAGTACTTTGACTACTTTGTGATCATCTTCATTGACGACATTTTGGTGTACTCGCAGAGTGAGGAGGATCACTTCAGGCATCTGCACTTGGTATTGGAGACGCTGAATAGGAATCAATTGTATGCCAAGTTCTCGAAATGCGAGTTTTGGTTGTCCTCAATGGCGTTCCTTGGTCATATGGTCAGTGGAGAGGCCATTGCGGTGGATCTGGTGAAGATTGTTGCGATACGAGAGTGGCCTGTGCTTTCTACGGTAGCGGAGGTTTGGAGTTTTCTAGGGCTTTCCGACTATTACAGGCGCTTCATGGAGAACTTCTCGCGGATAACATTACCTCTCACTACTTTGACGAGGAAGGAGCAGAAGTTCGTTTGGATGCCGGAGTGCGCACGGGATTTTGAGGATTTGAAGTGTCGATTGACCGTGGCACCTATGCTGAGTTCGTCGAGTGGGAGCAAAGGCTTTGAAATCTACAACGATGCTTTGGGCAGTGGTTTGGGTTGCGTGCTACTGCAGCATGGAAGCATTATAACGTATGGCACGAGACAACTGAAAGCGCACGAGAGGAATTATCTGGTCCATGACATGGAGTTAGCAGCCATGATTTTTACCTTGAAGTTCTGGAGGCACTACTTGTATGGGGTAAGGGTCGATATCTATACCGACCATAAGAGCCTGAAATATTTGTTGGATCAAAAAGATCTGAACATGTGGCAGCGTAGATGGATAGAGTTACCGTGGGAATATACATTCAAGATCCACTACGTGCCTGGTAAAGGCAATGCAGTTGCACACGCGTTGAGTCACCGGGCCCCGACTCAAGCCAATTGGTTGTCGGTCCATGACGAGCTATTAGTTCGGAAGTTGGAGGCGTTGGAGATCTCTTGTGTAGACAAGTAGTGGAGTGTAGGAGCGCTACTGAACTGGACTAGAGTTCAGTATGACCTGGATGATCGGATTTGGCAGGCTTTGCATGTGGATAGCAGCATGAAGCAGCTCATGGTTGAGGCTCTAGATGGGTCAAATTCCCAATATGAGGTTGTGGATAGATTGATTTGGAAAGATGGTCGCATGTGCATCCCGAATGTGGGCACTTTGCGGGTGGAATTGTTGTACGAGGCGCATCATACCAAGTACACGATTCACCCGGGGAGCACAAAGATGTACCACGATGTGAAGAAATTATTCTGGTGGCCAGGACTGAAGAAGGATGTGGCACTGTACGTGGCGAAGTGTCAGACATGCGCTTTGGTGAAGGCGGAATTCCAAAAGCTGGTAGGATTCTTGAAGTTCTTGCCTATTCCGGAGTGGAAGTTTGACGACATTACTATGAACTTTGTGCACGGGCTGCCGAGGTCGCAAAAGGGGAATAACGCCATTTGGGTGGTTGTAGATCGTATAACGAAGGTGTCGCACTTCATTCCGCATAGGAAGGATGATCCAGTTGAGAAATTGGCAAAGTTGTATGTGGACAATATTGTGCAGCTTCATGGTGTGCCCCGCAGCATCGTGAGTGACCGAGATGGGCGGTTCACGTCCAATGATTGGAGGCTGGTGTAGCAGATGTTGGGAACAAAACTGAGTTTTAGCACAGCCTTTCATCTGCAAACGGATGGGCAGGCCGAGAGGGTCAATAGGACGATGGAAGACATGCTTCGCATGTGCGTCCTGGATTTCAAAAAATAGTGGGAAGACCACCTATACTGGGTGGAGTTTGCGTACAATAATAGCTACAAGGAAAGCTTACAAATGATGTCATTCGAGGCTCTTTATGGTAGAAGATGTCGCACATCATTGTCTTGGTTGGAAACGGGTGAGTCAAAGTTATACAAGTGACAAGAGGTGGAAGACGCTACTTCATTGGTGCAAACCATTCGGGAGAGGTTACTAATCTCTCAGGACCGCCAGGCTAAGTACTAAAATGCCAAGCACAAGAACGTGGAGTTCGCTATTGGCGACTTGGTGTACTTGAAGATCAAGCCGTTCAAGGGTTTTTCACGGATGTGACGCTTAAAGAAGCTAAGCCCGAGGTACCTTGGACTGTTTGAGGTTCTGGAGTGGTTTGGAGAAGCAGCGTATCATTTAAAGCTGTCAGTGGAGCTTAGTGGTCTACACAATGTATTCCATATTTCGGTACTATGGAAGGCGGTGCAAGAGCCTTTGCATGTGAACGCGGTGGATCAAGTGTCGGTCGATAATGTGTTGACGACGAAGGTCAAGCCCGTTCGTATTGAAGGCTCAGAAGTCAAGCGGCTACGCAATAAAGAGATAAGACTGGTCAAGGTCCGTTGAGAGAATTGCGATCGGGAAGAGCTCTCCTGGGAGCGAGAGCAGACCATGCTTGAGGAGTACCTGGATTTGTTTCACTCAGGTACTATTTAAGTTTTATGTTTCTTTCCTTTATGTAATTTAGGGGATGAAATTATTTTAAGAGGGAGAGAGTTGTAACGCCCCGAAACTCAAAAGTGCGACGGGTGGAATTTTGAGCCAAGTTTGGTATTTTTCAAGGGGCACACGGCCTGGGACACGGGCGTGTCCCAGGGCGTGTCATGTTTGGGTCGACGATTTTGCCGAGAGGTCAACGAATTTTTGAGTTGACGATCGTCGAGTAGCAAACACGGCCTGAGACACGGGCGTTTCTCAGTGTATGTAGAGCTCTTGTCGACGATCTGCCCGGGAAGTCGACATTTTCGCTCGACAATGTGTCGAGACAGGGAACACAACCTAGGATACGGGCGTGTCCCTGGACATGTCGGGGGTGTCGACGAACTGTGCTCGACAAAGTGTCGAGACAGTGAACATGGCCGGGAGCTCAGGCGTGTTCGGGTATGACACGAGCATGGCAAATAGGACACGGGCGTGTCCAAGACCCGTGTGAGTCTCAAGTTGGTGTTGGTCCTGTGTTGATGGAGGAACATGCCTGGGAACACGGGCATGTACTGGATGACACGGGCGTGTCAGGCCAAACACAGCCGTGTCGGGTGCCCATGTGTTTTTCGAGACGCGTCAATTTTGACGCCGAATGGTGGACACGAGCCTGGACACGGGCGTGTCGCAGGCCGTGTTCAGCCTAAGTTTTGCTTTTCAGCTCTGGATTGTAGCCATTTGTTTCCTTATTTTGGGGTCCGACGACTGGGGGTTTTTCCTACTGGGATATACCCGGGAATAGGGTTTCAAATCCCTCACTTCTTTCAATTAAGTCTCTTTCCAAAGTCTTGAGAGAGGGGAGAGCACGGAAGAAGAAAAGAGGCTAAATCCGGTTACCGGTGGAGCTTCGGAGCTCCAAATTCGGAGCCGACTTCGGATCGACGGAGGCAAGCATATTGCGGTGATTTTCATCTGCATAGATTTCCATGCTACCAAGGAAAAGTGTTAGGGTAACAATTCTCTGCTTGAGCATGTGAAGCTCTCGTTTCCTTTGCATAGGAAGCCCGCTCTCGCGAGTTTGTGGTGAGTTGAGGTGTTCCTTCGGGTAGACACGAATAGTCCCCATTGTGTACATGTAGAGTCCGTATTCGAGAATGGACATAGGCATGATGTGTGAAGCCTACCCGGATAAGTTGGTCTGGATTGGTTATGTTGCATTGCATAAATGGCCGGAGAAGACTCCATGCAAATGTTTGTTTTTCGGGTTTTCTACGAGGTAGATTGCAACAAGGAGCCTTGGGGATTAACCCCAAGGTACACCCGGAAAACTGGGCAGATGCGTGATTCTTCCAAACATGGTGGCCTTGGAGCCAACTTGAACATAACTAGGTTATGTGTTGTATGGAAACGATTTGGGACTCGGGGAGCTAACCTGCGCATATAGCTTGAATTGACGTTGCGGTGTGAGCAACGAGTTAAGAGGAACCGTGCCCGGTCTATATCGTTCTGTACAAGCGACCTAAAGCTACGTGAGACTTCTTGTTGGCATAGATAGGAGGTCTCGGGTTGTCTATGGCTAAAATTGACGTAACATTAGCTGGAAGGACCTAAATGCTCACGAGATTTAGCCGTCCTTATGGCGGTGGTGAGGCCGAGATGTTTATTGCTTAAACTGACGTGACATTGACCAGTTCATCGAGAATGTGCCCTGAGTGCACGGGTTGTGTGGCCGTGAGTGCCTACGCCTGTGTTCTTATGTGACTACACTATACTGTTGGATTATGCTAACAAAGTGTAGAGAAGGAGCATCGCCGCCCCGAGTTGGGGGCGGGATCGTTATAATTTGGTCAGCATAGCTGACCGTTGCCTTTGTTTGCCACCGTGTGGTGGATTATTGCCTGCAGCGGCTGCGGAGCCGAGTGCTAAATAGCGGGCAAAAGCCCAAGTTGCTAACCCTCAAAGGCCTAATTTTGAGTGTTTTCTGTTATTCATGTATGGATGGCCTGCGTGCCGAGGTTTGGAAAACATTGATATTCAAGCAAACTATTGTAAGGCCTTAAGGCCAGTTCTTGTGTATTTGTACGTTCATTCATGTTGGCTTTGTAGTGGACAATCATGCTAGTAGCAGGGTTCTTATGTTTGCAACTATTATATTTCCTTCCACTAGAATGACTCTGTGCCGGACCTACTGCTATATGCTATGCGATAAATAGGCGGTGTTATACTTTAGTGGTCTCTAGGAAAACACCCTGATTTGGGGAAGATATGATGTTTTATCCCCTACCGCGCGGTGGTAGTGATAACGCTGGTTGTAGCTCCCAAAGAGCTATGTTTGTGAGGCCTATCTCTTGGAGACTAGGGGGCCAATATATTGAGTTGTGATCTTAAAGTGCCCAGCTTTGGTGGTCGTGAGTGCCAGACCTAAATCATCTAGTTGTGAGTTTAAAGTACCCAGCCTTGAATTATTGATCTGTGAGCTTAAAGTGCCTAGTTATGTGATTGTGAGTGCCAACATTTGAATATAATGCGGTTATGTAATTCATGAATGGGCAAGGGGAGGCTGACCCGTGTCGTGGTTTGTTGCGCCCGATTATTTGAGCAACGGGGTGTGGCTAAACTGTACCCATCTTATGCTACGAGCTGGATAGACTAGTAATGCTCAAACAAATGTCATAGAGTATGGTGGTGGGGTTAGGTTTCTAGTACAGTGATAATGTGCCGTGAGTGCACAGGATGTATGGATGTGTGTCTCAATGTCTGTGGTGAATTATGCTTAAATTGTACGTTCTGATGCCATTATATGTATACATGCTATATACATGCACTGAAGGAGCACCGCCGCCACAAGTGAGCGGTGTGTCATTATAATTTTGTTAGCTAATGTTGACTATTTCCTTATTTTACCACCTCTCGGTGGTTTATCCCTATGCACGTGCTAGAGAGCCGAGGGGGAAATAGCGGGTTTAAGCCCCTTTGAGCTATGACAGCCCTCAAAGGCTAAGAGAAGCGTGTTTTACTATGTTCAAGTGTGGCTGACCTGTGTGCCAATGTTTATAAGACACTTTTGATATGAAAAAAAGACTGTAAGTGGTGTAGGGATGTTTGTGAGATGGACGTGCTTACGTGAACGGCGGATTACCCATCACAGAACATAGAAAAATAAGAGAGTGCTCCGACCAAAAGCGAACGAAAAGGGGTCGGTTGGCTCTCAAAAAAATACGGGACTCGATACAACGTCCTTAGGACCTACTCTCCAACAAGCACACAACTCGCGCCTAGCCGGACTCGATACCACGACCTTAGGACCTACCTCTCCAACAAGCACACATCTCACCGCACCTACACAAGCATCTATTCTTTTCACAACAAGCCGTCAATCGCAGCAAAAATATATTTAGGAGCGGCGGTAAACGATAAGGAGGGATCAAGAACAAGTTGAGATTAACTCCCTTGTTAGCACCAAAGCGTGCCCAATCTTGGAGAACAAGTCAAGGCTTGGCCTAGTTTGTTCTCTAGCGGATCTTCCAATCCGGAAAACAAGACGGTCAATAACAACGTTCGATTCAGATTTGCAAGCGAAAAACACTTTAAAATCGCGGAAAAGACGGATGAATAACCTCCACAAAATTCTCACAGCAAGAAACACAAAGATAGGGAAGAGATTACCCAACCAAGAAGAAGATCACACAATATTTGTGGGAGAATCACTCTCTCCACGGTTCCACCGGTTTCACACCGAAGGGGGCTGCTTCCTTCTTCCACGGAGTCGCACCGAGAGAAGCCACGCCGGAGTCGCACCGAACGGGATGGAGGAGGCAAGGCTTGGCTTCACACCAAAGGGGAGGAGGTGGCTATGGCTTTCACCATGGTGGCCGAAATTCCTCAAGGGGGTTTCTTTAGGTTTCTTTTTCCAATGCATAACTCATCATAATATCCTCCTTTAAATAGGAGTTACAAAAGAGATCCAACCATCCATGATGGAGATGAAATCTCATCCATCCGGGCGGTTACATACACACCAAGGGTTTAATAGCACACCAACATGAAAATAAAAATATTACAAGCCAAATGTTTTAAGCAATTAAAATAAAACTAAGTAGAATTATTAAGCAAGCTTTGCGCGCCGCGGACGGAGGTTGTATCGCAGCTTTCCGTTAGCGTCCGTGGCGTTGTCATGACGCCGCAAATCTTTAACTTGTTGCGCCGCAGCAACCGGGTCATCATCAGGAAGTGTTGGAGGGGCCGCAACAACCGGGTCATCATCAGGAAGTGTTGGAGGGGCCGCGCCATCAATCCTCCCCCACTCAAAATCGCGCATCTCCGATGCGTGGGCTGATAGAAAGCGGCGGAGAAGCTCGGCATCCAAACGTTGAAGCTCTGTCGCGAGGACCCATGAGTCGTCCGACGGTGGGCGGTCACGCCAACGGATGAGGAAGCAGTAGGTAGCACCGGCAGGAGTAGTAAGTGGCTCAGCAGCGAGTATCATATCTGGATGGAGAAACGTCTTGGGAAACCTGGGAAACATGTCAGCAGTAGGAATAAAAGAAGGCAACGTACCATCCGATGTTATACCTGCGGGGACCGGAGGAGAGAGATCATCCAAACTACCACTCCCCAACCCATTAGAAATTTCAGTGGAGGGAGAAGACGACAAAGAAACCAACTCTTGTGGAGGCGCAACAAACAGCGTCAAATCCGAGACATTAAAAATAGGGGAGATACCCCATTCAGAAGGCAAATCCAATATGAAAGCGTTGTCACCTAGCTTCTTTATAATCCGAAAAGGACCGGCGCGTTTTGGAGCTAACTTTTTAACGGTGCCAGTTGGCATTCGTTCGGGAACTAACCGTACTAAAACCAGATCGCCGACCTTAAAGTGTGACACCTTCCTATGTAGATTAGCGTGCACTTGATAAGACTCATATTGAGCAGTCAAGGTAGCTCGTATACGTGCATGTAAGTCGTGAATATGTTGGGTGAAGGATTGTGCAAACTGACTTGTTTTGTATGTGGGAGGTAAGGGGACCAAGTCAAGTGGCACAGGGGCCTTATACCCGTGGACAATTTCATTCGGAGACATACCCGTGGACCGATTTTTAGAATTATTGTAAGCCAGTTGTGCATGTGGAAGCAGTAAATCCCAAGTGCCTTTATGGTCGCTCACGAGACATCGAAGAAGATTTCCTAGGCTCCTATTGACTACTTCCGTCTGGCCATCAGTTTGTGGGTGATAAGCCGCGGAGAATAATAATTTTGTGCCCATAAGAACCCACAAGGTTTTCCAAAAGTAGCTAGTGAACTTGACGTCCCTATCTGAGACAATAGTCTTCGGAACGCCACGGTGACTAACGACGTCTTTAAAATACAGTTTCGCAATGTGAGAGGCGTCGTTGGTCTTACTACAGGGGAGGAAGTACGCCATCTTGAAGAACCTATCCACAACAACGAGTATAGAATCATGACGTCGCAGGGTGGGGGGAAGGCCTAATACAAAGTCCATGCTCACGTCTTCCCACGGGACGGACGGAATAGGTAGCGGAGTGTATAAACCTACATTGGACTTAGTACCTTTAGAAACTTGGCACGTACGGCAACTGCTCACAACTTTCCCAACCATCGCCTTTAGTTTAGGCCAAAAGAATTTCTCCTCTACGAGCGTTATCGTTTTGTCTCTGGCAAAGTGGCCACTCAAGCCACCACTATGTAACTCCCAAATGATGTGGAGTCGCAAAGAGGAGTGGGGGATACACAATTTTCCGTGTTTGAATAAGTATCCGTCTCTAAGTGAATAGGCCGTGATGGTCGCGGGAGAGCTATCCTGGGCAGATAAGTATGGCTCCTGAAAATCAGGGCATGTGGCGTATTCATCCTTTATGCGCTCGAACCCTACCACGTGGACTTGCATGGAGGAAAGTAAGAGGGTGAGGCGACTGAGTGCATCGGCAACTCGATTGTCGGTCCCTTTAAGGTGCTTGAGAGTAAATGTGTATTCTTGCAAGAAGGATACCCATTTAGCGTGGCGCGGGCTGATTTTGTGCTGACCATTGATGAATCGCAACGCTTCATGATCAGAGAGGATCACGAACTCCTTATGAAGGAGGTAGTGTCTCCAATGATGCAAACATCTAATGACCGCATAAAACTCCATATCGTAATTGGAATAATTTAATTTAGCACCCGCTAACTTCTCACTAAAATAACTAACCGGGTGACCCTCTTGACTCAAGACACCTCCAATCCCTACGCCAGATGCATCACAAGTAAGCTCGAAGACCTTGGTGAAGTCAGGGAGACGTAACACCGGTGCTTCGGTCATAAGCTCCTTAATACGATGGAATGCAAACGTGGCGGATTTGGACCATGTGAATTCTCCTTTCTTCATGCAGTCCGTAATGGGTGCCATAATGCTACTAAAATCACGTATGAAACGACGATAAAAGGTAGCTAACCCGTGGAAACTACGCACCTCATGAAGGCTAGTGGGCTCGGGCCAGTCTCTAATCACCTGAACCTTTCCTGGGTCAAGACGAATTCCTTCAGAGCCAACTATATAACCTAAGAATTCAACCTCCGAAACATAAAACGTGCATTTCTTTAGATTTAGATATAAGGTTTCAGTCCTTAAGGTGGAGATGACTACTTTGATGTGAGAGAGGTGTTCGGCGGGGGAGGTACTAAACACTAGGATGTCATCAAAATACACTACAACAAACTTCCCCATATATGGCCTAAAGATGTGCGTCATCATCCGGGAGAAGGTGCTGGGGGCATTGGATAGCCCAAAGGGCATCACAAGCCATTCATACAACCCGTCCTTAGACTTGAACGCCGTCTTCCACTCATCCCCCTCTCGGATCCTGATTTGGTGGTAACCACTCCGTAAGTCCAGTTTAGAGAAGATAGTGGCACCCGATAGGACATCCAAGAGATCATCTAGTCGCGGAATTGGAAACCTATATTTTATAGTAATTTTGTTGAGAGCTCGGCTATCAACACACATGCGCCAGGTGCCATCCTTCTTAGGGGCAAGAAGAGCGGGGACAGCACATGGGCTCATACTCGACCTAATAAATCCCTTATTTAACAACTCCCCTATCTGGGTTTGTAACTCTATGTGGGCAGTTGGATTAAGCCTATAGTGTGGTTGGTTGGGTAAGGACGATCCGGGGATAAGGTCTATTGCGTGTTGTATATCTCTAAGCGGTGGTAACGACGAAGGCAACTCCTCCGGGTATACATCCCTAAACTCATCCAACAATACCCGTAGCTCTCGGGGTAAATCTTCCAACACGCCACCATCAGTTTTTTCACTCAGAAGTACAAGAGCGTACATTATTCCCCCAATGAAGGGATCCTTCACAAATTCCTTCCTACCAACTAAACTCAAGGCTTTCCTCTCAACTGGGATGGTGGTATCCTTAGCCAACACTACCGGCTCTTTTGGCACAGTCGGTCTCAAGGTGATGATCTTGCCATTGAATTTAAACTCATAAGTGTTGGCACGACCATAGTGCGTCACATCACGGTCGTACAGCCAAGGGCGGCCTAATAACACATGACAAACGTCCATTGGTAGGACGTCGCACCAAACCTCATCCGTGTAGGATTTGAAAGACAGGGGGACTAGGCACCGTTGGGTAACCTTAATAGTAACCTTACTAATCCAAGCGACCTGGTAGGGGGTCGGGTGCGGCTCGATGGTCAAGGACATACGGTTAACGACATTCTCAGAAACGGCGTTTACGCAACTACCACCATCAATAACTAATTTGCAAAGTTTTTCTCCACTCTTAAAGATCAGGGAAAAAATGCTCGTCCTCTTCCAGTCGTCTACAGGACGAGGAGTGGTCAAAATGCAACGCATCACCATAAGGCGGTGATCGTCCTCCAAGTCACTAGGGACTCCGTCAGGGTCGCTCTCCTCTTCGGCCTCATGGACATAGTCGTCAGGGTCGGTAGTGGACTCTAGTAAGGCTATGGCCTTCGTCTTGGTGGGGCATTCATAGGCATAGTGGCCTTGAACACCGCATGAGTAACAAGTGGTGTTAGCCTTGCTAACCTTTCCAATGGGGATACGCTCACTAGTGGGGTTCTTGGTATTTCTCGCGGTAATCACAACGGATTTCGACTCGGAGGATCTAAATCTTCCTTTATCAGGAAAAGTGGAAGAAGAGGCCCCAGCGGTGGACTTATTCTTCGCGTTAGAATAACGGGAGTGAGCTTTAGATGCTAGGTTCTTTTCAATGTCCAAGGCGGCATTGAAAGTCGTATTCAAGTCCGTGTGACCATAACGCAAGAGTTTCCGCTGAATGTCGGGGTGAAGTCCCTTTCGAAATCTAGATAAAGTTACTTCGGGGATCTCTCGAAGGTCACATCGTACCATACGGTCCTTAAGTTCTCCCATATATTCAGCAACAGACATTGAGCCTTGCCGAAGGGTGGCAAGCTCATCGAACATTTGCGTCCGATGGTACGCGGGAACGTACTGATCGGTTAGCAGGTTCTTCATAACAGCCCATCCAATGAGTGGGACCCCGTGCCCAGCTCCTAACCTACGTTCTTCATTCAGCCAATAGGTTTTGGCACGTCCCATTAATTTCATCCTGGCAACTTGAACCTTTTGGGGGTCCGTGAGGTTGTGCCATTCGAACTAGCACTCCATGTCTATAGCCCAATGGAGGAAGATCTGGGGATCTCCCATGCCATCATAGGTGGGGGCATCTATCTTGATAGCCCTCGTGATATCAAAGCCTCGCTCGGGGCGGGGTTCTCGAGGGGGCATACGGGGAGAGTTTCCCTCAGAATCCGAATCAAAGTTCGGTTTCGTGCCGGTTGGGCTGCCCAACATTAACGGGAGGTGGGGGTGGCCTTGCTTGATTTTTTAGGATCTGGGCTAAGGCGTTCCTAAGCTCTGTCATTTCGGCACGAAGACCTGCTATAGCCTCGGTGTTGGGATCACCATGCTCATTCGCAGCCATCCTAGACATAGACGGGGTTGCGTACTCCGTTCCTAGCCTAGTGCGCATTCAGGTTTGGGAGGCCCCGGGCAAGATGAATTTTCCTAGGACTGAAGCTATATTGAAAATAAGATATTTTTATATACTCCCGATGAGAATAACCCGTAGATCGTTAAAAAATTTTTTCTTTGAAATTTTGCTGAAAAATAAAGATTTCAGCCCGCTATTTGCAGACCACAGAAAAATTTTTTTTTGAGTTCTAACGATCGGATCTCTAACAAGAAACGCAGAGAGGATGTTTGCAACGTGAAAGTTGAAACAACCTCCCTCTGATACCAAATTGGTGTAGGGATGTTTGTGAGATGGACGTGCTTACGTGAACGGCGGATTACCCATCACAGAACATAGAAAAATAAGAGAGTGCTCCGACCAAAGCGAACGAAAAGGGGTCGGTTGGCTCTCAAAAAAATACGGGACTCGATACAACGTCCTACTCTCGCCTAGCCGGACTCGATACCACGACCTTAGGACCTACCTCTCCAACAAGCACACATCTCACCGCACCTACACAAGCATCTATTCTTTTCACAACAAGCCGTCAATCGCAGCAAAAATATATTTAGGAGCGGCGGTAAACGATAAGGAGGGATCAAGAACAAGTTGAGATTAACTCCCTTGTTAGCACCAAAGCGTGCCCAATCTTGGAGAACAAGTCAAGGCTTGGCCTAATTTGTTCTCTAGCGGATCTTCCAATCCGGAAAACAAGACGGTCAATAACAACGTTCGATTCAGATTTGCAAGCGAAAAACACTTTAAAATCGCGGAAAAGACGGATGAATAACCTCCACAAAATTCTCACAGCAAGAAACACAAAGATAGGGAAGAGATTACCCAACCAAGAAGAAGATCACATAATATTTGTGGGAGAATCACTCTCTCCACGGTTCCACCGGTTTCACACAGAAGGGGGCTGCTTCCTTCTTCCACGGAGTCGCACCGAGAGAAGCCACGCCGGAGTCGCACCGAACGGGGATGGAGGAGGCAAGGCTTGGCTTCACACCAAAGGGGAGGAGGTGGCTATGGCTTTCACCATGGTGGCCGAAATTCCTCAAGGGGGTTTCTTTAGGTTTCTTTTTCCAATGCATAACTCATCATAATATCCTCCTTTAAATAGGAGTTACAAAAGAGATCCAACCATCCATGATGGAGATGAAATCTCATCCATCCGGGTGGTTACATACACACCAAGGGTTTAATAGCACACCAACATGAAAATAAAAATATTACAAGCCAAATGTTTTAAGCAATTAAAATAAAACTAAGTAGAATTATTAAGCAAGCTTTGCGCGCCGCGGACGGAGGTTGTATCGCAGCTTTCCGTTAGCGTCCGTGGCGTTGTCATGACGCCGCAAATCTTTAACTTGTTGCGCCGCAGCAACCGGGTCATCATCAGGAAGTGTTGGAGGGGCCGCAACAACCGGGTCATCATCAGGACGTGTTGGAGGGGCCGCGCCATCAGTAAGGCCTTAAGGCCAAAATACTTTGTGTATTTTTTATAAATCATTCCTATGGTGTTGTTATTGGACAATCCTGGTGTTGGGTTCTAAGTTAATCTTACATCTTCTACTAGAATGCAACTCTAAGTTATGACATATGTATGGTTTTGGAATCAATGCATAACTCCGCTGACTATAAAAGGAATATGGCGTGGGGCCCATGTTGTACCTTCAGTTATATTCATTGAGAAGATTGGGGTGTTACACTAAATATGAGAGGCAAGAAGAAGTAAGGAAAAAATTTCAGAAAGGATAAGCTAGCTGGAACTATACCTATGGATGACCCAAAACCCTGTAGATACAACTATTTTCAAAGAAAACGCAGAAAAAGAAAGAGGCTAAGGAAAAGGCTGAAAAGAAATCAGGGGGGGTATTGTAATTAGGGAACCTAATACATAATAATGTTATAATATTTTGGTTCCTACTGGCTGTAAAATGTTAGATGGTTATTGTATACGTTCTCATATTTTGATATTAATGCTATTTGAAACATTT
This sequence comes from Platanthera guangdongensis, assembly GCA_039583875.1. NCBI lineage: Eukaryota > Viridiplantae > Streptophyta > Magnoliopsida > Asparagales > Orchidaceae > Platanthera > Platanthera guangdongensis. The sequence continues at coordinate 64,316,128 of CM077147.1, forward strand.
TGCATTACTTCTCTAGATGTTTACTTATTTTGTGTTCTTCCTTTTTATCTTCTTTGAAGTGATGTATATCATTGACAAGGTTTCTAACTTCTTCAAAAAGGGGAGATTATTGGGAACATTGACCACAAAGTCCTACATTTGAAGAAGCCCCATGAGTCAATAATATACACAAATATGTATTTGACATTTCCTCTAAGTTATTATGTGCAGTAAATCAATGTTTGATTGACTAATAACTTGGGAGTAAGTCAACATCTTCCAAAAGTGAACAAAATCGGCTAAATATAAAAGCATCGAGTCACCTCAATTCACTCGACGATCACGTTCTATAGGCGTTGACACAATTCTATTAACTTAGCGCCTTAGTAGAGAAGTAGATAATATGCCTAAGTATAAATTTGTCGAGTCATCTCATTTCACTCGACGCTCAAGACTCCAGGCGCTGACTGAATGATACTATCTCAACGCTTCAGTAAAAGAGCAGAATTTCAGACCAAGTTCAAATATGTCGAGTGAAGGTATTTCACTCAACGCCTCAGAAAACGTGTTGAGTTTCATTCCAAGTTTAATGCGTCGACTGAGGATCATTCACTCAACATCTCAGTAGTGAAGCAGTAAAATTGTCAAAGTATAAATACATCGAGACATATGACTTGAATCGATGCCTAAGTAGAATGCGTTGAGTTAACTACAGTCACTCAATGCCTATTTAGAAAGACTTCACCCAACGCTTCAGCAAAAAGGGAAAATTCGGCTAAGTTCAAATTCATCGAGATACAAGATATCACTCAACACCTGAGTAGTATGTGCTGAGTTAAGTACTGTCTATCAATGCTTAATCGAAGATCAAGAATTTAGTTAAGTGATGTTGCTTCCAGCACTCAACGCCTGTATAGAAGATCAATAACTATTCTAAGTCAAATGGCGCCTTGTCTATTTAGCTGACGTCACACAAAATTCAAATCGATGCAAACTACGTGCAAAAAGAAAGAAACCGCCGCATTTCTCTGACTTGCTATCTTGCGAACATTCAAGCATTAAAGTCGATAATATCGCTTTACTAAATAGGAGATAGTCATTGCAAATGCTGGAATATAAAAGAAAAGCGCAGAAGACTTTTGCAATACTTTTGCTGGACTCATTGAAAAACTTTATGAAACCCTAAGTTGCATAAATTTGCTAGCGGCAGATAGAAAAACAATTTTGATAGTCTTCAAACTTAACAATCTAAAGAACAACTATTCAAAAAGTCTTGAACAAGAAGCTCTCTACAAGTATTCACACAACACAACTTGCTTATATTCTGAAGATCATTTCCTATTGTTGTGGTGAAGAGACATTGTTTGGTGTAGTAGTAAGAGAAGAAGACCCCAGAACTTAAGTTCAAGAGTCATTATAACTCTTATTAAATTTTTATTGTTATATCTCAATGAGATCTGAGTGTAGGCCTGATTTATGAAGTCTGAGTGCAAGACTTTCTCTAATGTCTAAGGTAGGATTCCGGTAAAGTATCTGAGGTAGGTCAATGTTATAATGGTTGAGGTAGGACTTGCTTGTGAGCCTGAGTTAGGAGACTTGGTGTTATCACTAAGGTAGGACTGTGAGCAATCTGAGTTGTAGGAGTGAGATGTACTCTGAGCTGTAGTATCTTGGGAAGGATCTGAGGTGTAAGATCTGTTGATCTGAGAATTTGGAGGAGTTGGGCGAATCTTGCTCACTACACGATAGGTGAAGGAGAAAAGTGGATGTACACAAGATAGGAGAACCACTATATATTGCTTGTGTGTTCTTGTTGCCTTGAAAGCTAACATCATAACTACAACACATCAAGTAGGCCGAATCTAGCTCACCACGGAGGTGGTGGTGGCAGTGGCCGGCCGGGGAGGTGGCTCAGTGCCCGGAAACAGCGCTTGGAAGTTGCTCCAGGAAGATGAATTCGTGGCCATTGGCTGGAGGTATAAGATGACCCAGCGCTGTCCGATCTTGCGCCAAGATTCGTGCGGGATTAAATAAAGTCAAACTATAGCATTTGTATTTTTCTGTCCCACATTATACTGTCAAAGTTTTTAATTATTAAAAATACCTATATCCCTCTAGTGAAAAAATGGTAAACATCAAAGTTGTAGCCCTTGGGGTGTACTTTAATTTGAAATTGGTTTGCAGCAATTTTGATATATGGTTTGACCAGGGCACTCATTTTGCTGGGGACTATACTAAGGGTTTGGTAGAGACTAAAAGGTGTGCCCCCACTTCATCTCTTGTCCAAATGATCTGAAATTTGGACAAGGAGACATCCTAATATATGCCTTGGTCTTGTCCAAAAATGAGAATTTTTGGAGATACGTTTTCTATAGTTGTTGGAAATAATTAATAAATCATGTACTAATTAATTAGGTGTCTTAAACACCTCAAAAAACCTGAAATATATGGTGTGTGATCTTGCGGAGTATATTAGTGCTCTGAAAAAAAATTTCACCCCTTTTGGGTTTGATTTGATAGGTTAGTAGTGTAGCCAAAGGTTGACCCTTTTAGGTCAAATTAAGGCTAAGTGCCCTAAGGGCTCTTGAGTTGGCCAACCACATCCAAGGTGATGGATATTGGCACCCAACTATATTAGCACACAACAAAACCACCTCCACTATTATTTGGTGGAAGTTGAAGGGTAGAGTCCTAGAACACTAGGGTATGTCCTAAGGATGCAAACCTAGGGTTTGAAGATCAAGGGGACAAGTGACCTTGAAATGACTTGAAAGTTGGTAGAGAGGACTTTAGGGTTGTCAAGGTCCTCTGGTAAAAATATCATGAAATTTAGAGGCTAATAAATACCCCAAAACCCTAACCCTAGTTTAGGGAGCAAACCTTATACATGTAAAATAGGCCATCAAGACTTTATGAAAAGTTGTTAATCTTGGGTAGTGTAGTCATAGGGTTATTATGAGCCCCTGGTAATTTTATTGGAATTTTTGGAGCAACAAATTTAGTACCTCCTTTGTAATAAATGGATTTACCCTTGTTAGTCATTTGTTTATTATAACCTCACTATTCATTGGAAAATATGTAAATTAGGCAGAGGGTGGTTAAGGTCATTATAATCATACCTGAATTTTATTATAATTTTTAGATATATATTCTCAGTACTTACTTCACAAGCTTACAATTATCCAATTATGTTCAAAAATAGATTCAGAGCTCATTGATGGTTAGAAAATTGTTAAACTTATGCAAAAGTGCACTTAGGTCATTATACTCATGAGGAAATTTTATCATAATTTACAGATGAATAATTTCAGTAGTTGCTTCATTAATTCATGAAAGAGGGGTATTGTTCTAAATTGAAATTAGAGTTCATTATTAATTGGAAAGTTTGGAAATTTAGGTTTAAAATTTCAAACAAAAGCAATTCACCCCCCTTGATGTCGCGGCCCCTTCACCACCACTTGAAGATTATCCGGACGCCGAAATGCTACAACGTAAAGATTTCAGGCAACATGACGACTCCTTGGCCGCTAACGGAAGACGAAGTTACAACATACGTCTGTGGCGCGCGAAGCCTACTTAAAGACTTATTTGAAGACCATTTCAATTACTTTAAATGCTTTATTTAATTTAGAACTTGTAATATTTTAATTTCATGCACTTTACTTTTGGTGTGCGTATAAACAGTTTGGTGTGCTATTAACCATCTGGATTGATGAGGTTTCATCTCAATCTTGGATGGTTGGATCTATTTTGTAACTCCTATATATAGGAGGCTTATTAAATGAATTGGAGATGAAAAAGGAAAGCCTAAAATCAGCCTTCTCTATGAGGAATTCGGCCTTGTCTTGTGACTAGCTGCCGCCCCCTTGCTTCCCTCTTCCCCATTCCGGCCTCCCCTCTCGTGGAACTTCCGGTGTGGTTTCTTGGTGCGTCTCCAAGGAAGAAGGACGGCAACCCCACTCGGTGTAACACCGGTGCATCCTTTCGGTGTGACGCCGGTGGAAATCGTGGAGAGAGTGATTCTCGCACAAGTTATCAAGTGTGATTTCTACCAACGGGTCGGGTATTCTCTTCCCCTCCTATAGTGTTTCTGCTCTTTAGATTTGTGGAGGTTGAACCGAGTGTTCTCCGTGATTTTAAATTTTAATCATTCTCAAATCTTTGAATAAAATCATTATTGTCCGTGTTTCCATTTTACGGACCCGGTAGGTCCCTTTTGCTTGAGCGGAACTTGGCCTATAGCCTTGGTCTTGCCCTTAAAAAGGATTAACAACCTTTGCATTATCTTGGGGAATAATTCGACTCATTTTTCATCGCTATTTTAGAGTCTATCATTCTCCAATTGTGTTTATGCATTGTGCGCAAAACAGTTACATATTGAGGGCGACAGATGCTTGTGTAGGTGTGGCGGATCAAGGGTGTGTTGAATGACGAACTAGAGCCTTCTCTCATGTAGACTACCGTTAGTGACATACAGTACATCAATTTGGTATCAAAGCGAGATTGTTTCAACTTCTATGTTGCAAACATCCTCGCTCTCCTTTGTTGGCACGAATCAAAAGGAAAAAAAAGTTTTCTAGTTTGCAAATAACGTCCTAAATTTTTTGTTACTTTGCGAAAATATATATAAAAAAATATTTTTGCATTCCTCGTTCCTGTCACTTCTGGAAAATATCAAAATATCTTATTTTAACCTATGGTCTAGCCCCCCAAAAAATTCATCTTTCAGAATTTTTGTTACCTTGTATGCATACTAGACTAGGATCGGGGTACACTACACTGTCATCGTCTAGAATGGCTGCAAATGAGCACAGGGATGCGAATGTAACGCCCCGAAACTCAAAAGAGCGATGGGTGGCATTTTGAGCCAAGTTTGGAACTTGGATGGGGCACATGGCCTGGGATACGGGCGTGTACCAAGGGCGTTTCGTTCTCAGGTCGACGATCTGGCCGAGAGGTTGAAGAATTTGGAGTCGACGATCGTCGAGCAGTGAACACGGCCTGAGACACGGGCATGTCCCAGGCCGTGTCCTTCATGGGATGAAGCCGGGCCCTGGTAGGGTGATACACGGGGTCAGCACATGGGCCATGTAGGGTAGACATGGGCGTGTTAAAATGCGACACGGGCGTGTCGAGTACTAGTGTCCCTTTCAGGCCTTTATGGTCCTGTATTGATGGAGTAACACGTCACAGTACATGGCCGTGTACTGTATGACACGGGCGTGTCATGTTTGATACGGTCGTGTCGGGTGCCCGTGTCCTTTTCGGGACGCGTCAGTTTCGATGGCAAATGGGAGATACAGCCCTGAACACGGGCGTGTCACAAGCCGTGTTCGGCTCAGGTCTTAGATTTTAAGCCCGAATCGTGGCCGTATGTTTCCTTATTTTGCGATCTAACGGCTGAGGGCTATTCCTGCTTGGTTATACCTGGGAATAGGGTTTCAAAATCCTCATTTCTCTTACACAATCTCTTTCTAAAGTTCTACAGAGAGGGGAGAGCAAGGAAGAAGAATGATGCTAGATCTGGTCACCGACGGAGCTTTGGAGCTCCAAATCGCAAGCCGACTTCGGATCTACGGAGGCAAGGACAATGCGGTGCTTTTCATCCGCATAGATTTCCATGGCGCCAAGGAAAAATTCTTGGGTAATGATTCTAATCCTAGGACATGTGAAGTCCTCTTTTCCTTTGCATAGGAAGCCCGCTCTTGCGAGTTTGCGGTGAGTTTGAGGCGTTCCTTCGGGTAGACATGAATAGTCCCTTTTATGTACATGTAGAGTCCATAATCAAGAATGGACATAGGCATGATGTGTGAAGCCTACTCAGATAAGTTGGTCTGGGTCGGTGATGTTGCATTATATGAATGGTCGGAGAAGACCACGCGTGAATGGTTGTTTTTTGGGTTTTCTACGCGGTAGATTGCAATAGGGAGCCTTGGGGACTAACTCCAAGGTGCACCCAGAAAATTGGGCAGATGTGTGAGTCTGCCAACATGGTGGCCTGGGAGCCAACTTGAACATAACCAGGTTTTGTGAAGTGTGTGATGGAAACGGGACTCGGGGAGGTTTGACCCGCGCATATGGCTTAAATTGACGTTGTGATGTGAGCAACGGGTTAGGCGGAACCGTACCTACTCTATGTCTTCGGTGGGATCCATTAGCATTGATGGGGGTCTTTGGTGGTCTATGGCTTAAATTGACGATACCAGTTGAAATTTGTGAAGTGGAAGTGGTTGACGGGACAGGCCGGGCGGCCTGGGCGGACAGCTTTGGCGGACTGGGCGGACTGGGCGGACTCGGCAGACTGGGCGGACTGCGTTGTGCGGCCTGGTGGAAGGTCTAGTGGAAAGCCGGATGTTCTTCTGAGCGGGTTGTTTGCATGGAGTTCGCGGACTGTGCGGCCTGGTATCTGCGGATAGATAGGCTTGCGGACTGGTGCATTGCTCAGTGGCCGCGGGTGCAAGTTTGTGCTGACAGGCGGGTTGGCTCATGTTCGCGGGAAGCTTGCGGACTGGCGTGTCCGCGGTTTGGGCTATTGCGGACTGAGCTTAGAGCTTGGCTGAGGCCTTGTCGAGCTCTGGTGGCACAACATGTGCTTTGCTGTGGAGATCATTTTGGCAGCCTGGTTTTGAAGTCCGGGATATGACCGCTACGATGGGGCAGTAGTGCGGGGAGCTCCCGGACTGATGGCGGTCTGTGCTAGGGTATTTGGCGGACGTTAGTTTGTGTCCGCCATGCTCGCATTGGCCCTTGATGGTTTTGGGCTTAGTCACACTTTGTGCCAAGTTCAGTCTGTCCGCCGTATCCGCCAAGTCCGCTGTGACCGGGCGGACTGTTGCTAGCTGCCTTTGGTCATGGACTTGTGGCGGATTGAGGTGTGAGACTTGCAGACTGCCTCGGGTTGGTGCGGACAGCCATTGAAGGGGGTTTGCTGTCCTGTAGTGGTTGGAGCTTTGCGGGCTGATGCCTTGTCCGCTTAGCTTGGGAGGACTGGAGAGGGTTCGTCAATGGTTGCCTTGCTCCTGGCGGTTTTCCTTGGTATCCGGCTAAGTCCTTGCGGACTCGGTGGACGGAGTTTTGCAATTGCGCGGGCTAGGGCGGTGTCACTATCTCTTGGGCTGTGACCACACTCCTCACCTTGCCTATAAATAGGACCCCCCTGGCACATCTAAAAAACCTAAGTAACTTGAGTGAACAGTAAGTTGAGTTGTGCAAGGAGCTGCGGTCTGTGTTTGTCAGTCTGCGCAGATTGTTTCAGGCTGACGGTTTACTGTGTGCAGGTCGCGCGGATAACTTCAAGGAGCCAGGAGTTTGGCTGTGACTTCGGTCAAGTGCTTGGAAGTGTGAGGTCTCTGCGGACTCAGCAGGAGGTCGCTCTGCGGCTTGTTAGTTCTGTTTCATTTTTGCCAGCTTCAATAACCTGTCCTCCGGCTTCAGGAGGGTAAGGGTGTTCTTCAGTTCGGGTTCAGCAGGAGGCGAATAACGGTGTGTCCGCGCGGCCTCGCGGCTTCGGCAGACTCCGTGTCTATTCGGCGGATTGCAGCTTAGCTTGGGTGTGCTCAGCGGACTCGGCGACCTCGCGGTCTCGGCGGACTCCGGTGCTGTCCGCCCGGATTGTTTTCTTTGGTGCTTTCTATTTACAGCTGTTATACTAGCGAAATCATGTCTCGCTATGTATACCTCGTGATGTAAAGAAGTGAACGTATAAAAGACCTGCTTGTGCTTCCATTATTTGTTGGGTGTAACCCTTTGTTCATCGGTTTTTCGCTGGTTCAACGTGAGAACTGGGTAGTTCCAAAGATATTAATTTAGCGTTTGGGCTATCTTGCTGACCACGTTGAGAAAATTTAATATGGTATCAAAGCGAGGTTTCTGAGGTTCAGTTGCGTGAGCGGAAGTCAACCAGCGTTGTTACTCAGTGACTGAGTGGTGCTCAACCTGTGTTGTTGCTCTGTGCTCCTGAAAGGGTGCCAACAAGTGTTTGCAATGAAAGGGAGTTTTGCAAGAGGTCTGGGCATTGAACTCTTAACGCCGACTAACTTCAAGAAGTGAAAGTCGTGCATGAAGAGTTATCTTCTTGGCGAGGAGCTGTGGGAAGTCATCGGTGGTGACGACAGACAAGAAGTGACTACTGCTTTCGGTACTGCTGAGCAGGTGAGGCTCTGAAGAAGAACAAATGCTAAAGCGGAGCTCATTCTGAAGAGAGCTGTGTCTCCGGAACTGTTTGATCACATCGTTGGGTGTGAGTCGGCTGCTGATATTTGGACAACCATTGATGAGTTGTTCAATAGGAAGAATGTGGCGCGGCTTCAGTTCCTGGAGAATGAGTTGGCCAGGGCAACTCAGGGAGACCTTTCCATCTCCAAGTACTTCTTAAAGATGAAGAGCTTGTGTGCTGAGCTGTCGGCACTGTATCCTGATGAGCCTATCTCTGAGGATATGATGAAAAGGCACATTATCCGGGGCTTGCGGAAGGAGTATGTGGCCTTTGTTACATCTGTTCAAGGGTGGGCTACTCAGCCGTCTTTGCTGGAGCTGGAGAATCTGCTTGCCTCACAGGAGAGCTTAGCAAGGCAGATGACTGGAGTGAATCTGAATCAGGAATGCAGCGAAGCTCTCTTCTCAGGCAAGAAGAAAGGATGGGAAGGGAAGAAGAAGAAGAAGGTGCAGGCCGCTGGTGAGAAGGAGACTTCAACTTCATATCCGCCGGAGAGGAGCAATGCTCCTAAGGACTGGAAGAAGAACCTGAAGTGCTACCGGTGTCATCATCGTGGGCACTTCAAGCGGGACTGCAAGGTCAAACTGCAGCCTGGGCATGTTGCGGGAAAGGAGGAAGCTTGCTCGAGAAGTGAAGAAGCAGAATTGGGCGGAGCTTTTATGACGGGCACTTGTGTCCGGGCCTTGTCTGCTGAGGACTTCAATGGCGAGTGGATCGTGGACTCCGGGTGTGGTCATCACCTCACCGGAGACAAGTCAAAGTTCACCTTCATGCAGGCATACTTAGGTAATGAAGCTATTATCACTGCTGATAATACTGTTTATGCAGTAGAGAAAGAGGGGGTCATGTCTTTGGGTAGTGATCAGGGGCCACTCACGTTAAGGAGTGTGTATCACGTGTCGGGCATGAAGAAGAACCTCTTCTCGGTGACCAATGCGGTGGACGCTAGGTATCATATTCTGTTTGGGCCAACAGACGTGAGGTTCCTTCGCAACGTATCAGCAGTGAAGGCTGATGTTGCTCATGTTGGGAGGAGGGTGAAGAACTTGTTTGTTCTTTCCACCAATGCTTATGTTGATAGAATGAGATCCAATGATAGTGCTGCTATCTGGTATAAGAGGTTGGGGCATGTTGGCATGGACAAGCTAAAGGCGATGGCTAGTAGAAGTCTGGTGAGGGGGTTGCCGAAGTTGTCCTCCTTTGGTGATGGGCATGTTTGTGCGGGCTGTCAATATGGTAAGGCACATCGCCTTCCATTTGATAAATAACAAACAAGGAGCAAGAAACCATTGGAGTGTATTCATGGCGACCTGATGGGACCGACTGTTACTGCCAGCCTTGGTGGAAGCAGATACATGCTTATCTTGGTTGATGACTACTCAAGGTATACTTGGGTGTACTTCTTAAAGGAGAAGTCGGAAGAATTCCGTTTGTTTGTGGAGTTTAAGGAGTTGGTAGAAGGCCGGCTTGGCTTGCGGATTAAGAAGCTTAGAACTGATAATGGGGGTGAGTTTGTCCCCTCCTAGTTTTCTAACTTCAGCAGGAAGAACGGGATCCAACGGGAGCTTACTTGTGCCCACACTCCACAACAAAATCGGGTAGCGGAGCGGAAGATCCGTCATCTGACGGAAACCTGCAAATGCTGGCTTCATGCGAAAGATATCCCAAGGTCCTTTTGGGCGGAGGGAATGTCTTGTGCTGCTTATGTTATCAACCGGATGCCACTCAGCCCTATCAACATGAAGACTCCAGTTGAGCTATTGCTGAAGGAGAAGCCGAGTGTGGGACACCTTAGGGTGTTCGGTTCAACTTGCTACGTGCAGGTCCCGGATGCTTCACGGACAAAGCTGGATGCAAAGACAAGGAAACTTGTCTTGGTTGGCTACGATGAGCGGAAGAAGGGATGGAAATGCATGGACCCTGTGACAAAGAAGTTCGTGGTATCAAGAGATGTTGTCTTTGACGAGCTGACGTCATATGGAGGTGGCTCATTGGAGCAAACCGGAGGTAGCAAGGTTGAGGAAGCACCGGTGGTGGCTGCTGAAGGCTTGGAAGAGGAGCTTGCTGTTTCACCAGCAGCTCCTGTTGCTTCGAACTCCGAGGTTGAGCCTTCTGGCTCAGGAAGCAGGGGGAGAACTGCTCAATGCTTGCCCCAGGTAGGAGTGGAGCCTGAAGAAGCAACGGAAGCCGTGAGTAAGGAGCCAATTCTTCGGAGATCGAAGAGGGTGGTTAAGCCACCGGCTCGGTACTATGATGGGAATGCAGTGAGCTTTGTCTCCTGCTTCTTTGCAGGTCCTCTGGATGAGCGAGAGCCTGCAAGCTTCAACCAGGCCACTAGAGTGAAGGAGTGGGAAGGTGCCATGAAGGAAGAGATTGATGCTCTGAATAAGAATGAAACCTGGGACCTTGTGCCCAAGGTTGATGGCATTACTCCGGTTACTTGCAAGTGGGTGTATAAGTTGAAGAAGAAGGTTGATGGGAGCATTGACAGGTTCAAGGCTCGCCTGGTCGCTAGAGGATTCTCACAGCAGTATGGAGAAGACTATGAGGAGACATTCAGTCCAGTTGCGAAGATGACTTCTGTAAGAGTGGTGATCGCCTTGGCTGCTAGCAAGGGATGGAGGTTGTGGCAACTCGATGTGAAGAATTCCTTTCTTTACGGAGAGATTGCCAAGGACATCTTCATGGATCAGCCGCTTGGTTTTGTCTCTGAGAAGCATCCGGACTATGTCTACAAACTCAGGAAGGCTCTCTACGGGTTGAAGAATGCTCCTAGAGCATGGTATGGGAAGATTGCAGAGTACCTGTAATTCTGTGGATACTTTGCTTCTAACTTGGATTCAAGCTTGTTCGTCAAGAAGAAGGGAGAGCTTCGTGTCTTGGTCCTGTTATATGTGGATGACATGATCATCACAGGGAATTCGGAGGGGGAAGTAGCAAGGCTCAAGGCTGAGCTTGCTATACGCTTCGAGATGAAAGACTTGGGAGAGTTGCATCACTTTCTCGATCTGGAAGTGGAGAGGAAGGAGTGCGGGATTCTCATTAGCTAGAAAGGGTATGCTGATCGCATTATGAAGCGGTTCGGCATGGGCGAAGGGAAGAAGTGCTCTACTCCACTGGAATCTGGGATGAAGCTTCGACGAGATGAGGGAAGGGTTCTTCATGATCCCTTGGGGTTCAGGGCTCTTGTTGGGAGCTTGATTTATCTGACGATTACAAGGCCGGATATAGCTTATGCTGTTGGCCGAGTAAGTCGGTTTATGGCTGAACCAAGGCAATCTCATCTAGTGGCGGCAAAGGGGATTCTGAAGTATATTAAGGTGACTTCTGAGATGGGACTCCTCTATGAAAGGGACGCGGAGTTTGCGTTGCTCGGGTATACGGATGCTGACTATGGCGGTGATTCAGATGATCAGAGGTCTACTTCAGGTTATGTGTTCACTTGCGGCTCAGCTTGCATCTCGTGGTGTAGAAAGAAGCAGGACTCGGTGTCGGTTTCAACCACGGAGGCGGAGTATAAGGCTTCAGCCTTGGCTGCTCGTTAAGCCGTTTGGTTGAGTAGGCTTATAGAGGATGTCCATGAAGAAGTGCAAGGGCCTACTTTACTCCGGGGTGACAATGAGAGTGCTCTCAAACTGGTTAACAATCCAGTGTGTCATGCCAAGACCAAGCATATAGAGATTGATCACCATTTCATCAGGGAGAAGGTGTTGGAAGGATCTCTGCTGGTCGGGCATGTTCGGAGTGAAGATAATCTTGCTGACATCTTCACGAAGCCACTGTCGAAGGGGCCATTTGAATGCTTGCGCAGCTTGCTGGGCTTGGTCACCACTTCTCACTTCAAGGGGGAGTGTTGAAATTTGTGAAGTGGAAGTGGGTCACGGGAGAGGCCGGGCGGCCTGGGCGGACAGCTTTGGCGGACTGGGCGGACTGGGCGGACTGCGTTGTGCGGCCTGGTGGAAGGTCTAGTGGAAAGCCGAATGTTCTTCTGAGCGGGTTGTTTGCATGGAGTTCGCAGACTGTGCGGCCTGGTATCTGCGGATAGAGAGGCTTGCGGACTGGTGCATTGCTCAGTGGTCGCGGGTGCAAGTTTGTGCTGACAGGCGGGTTGGCTCATGTTCGCGGGAAGCTTGGGGACTGGCGTGTCTGTGGTTTGGGCTGTTGTGGACTGAGCTTAGAGCTTGGCTGAGGCCTTGTCGAGCTCTGGTGGCACAGCAGGTCCTTTGCTGTGGAGATCGTTTTGGCGGCCTGGTTTTGGAGTCCGGGATATGACCACTGCGATGGGGCAGGAGTGCGGGGAGCTCGCGGACTGATGGTGGTCTGTGCTACGGTGTTTGGAGGATGGGAGTTTGTGTCCGCCATGCTCGCATTGGCCCTTGATGGTTTTGGGCTTGGTCACACTTTGTGCCAAGTTCAGTGTGTCCGCCATATCCGCCAAGTCCGCTGTGACCAGGCGGACTGTTGCTAGTTGCCTTTGGTCATGGACTTGTGGCGGATTGAGGTGTGAGTCTTGCGGACTGCCTCGGGTTGGTGCAGACATCCATTGAAGGCGGTTTGCTGTCCTGCAGTGGTTGGAGCTTTGCGGGCTGATGCCTTGTCCGCTTAGCTTGGGCGGACTGGAGAGGGTTCGTCAATGGTTGTCTTGCTCCTGGCGGTTTTCCTTGGTATCCGGCTAAGTCCTTGCAGACTCGGCGGACGGAGTTTTGCAATCACGCTGGCTAGGGCGGTGTCGCTATCTCTTGGGCAGTGACCACACTCCTCACCTTGCCTATAAATGGGACCCCCCTGGCACATCTAAAAAACCTAAGTAACTTGAGTGAACAATAAGTTGAGTTGTGCAAGGAGCTGCGATCTGTGTTTGTCAGTCCGCGCGGATTGTTTCAGGCTGATGGTTTGTTGTGTGCAGGTCGCGCGGATAACTTCAAGGAGCCAGGAGTTTGGCTGTGACTTCGGTCAAGTGCTTGGAAGTGTGCGGTCTCTGCGGACTCAGCAGGAGGTCGCTTTGCGCCTAGTCAGTTCTGTTTCATTTTTGCCAGCTTCAATAACCTGTCCGCCGGCTTCAGGAGGGTAGGGGTGTTCCTCAGTTCGGGTTCAGCAGGAGGCGAATAACGGTGTGTCCGCGCGGCCTCGCGGCTTCGGCGGACTCCGTGGCTATTCGGCGGATTGTAGCTTAGCTTGGGTGTGCTCAGCGGACTCGGCGACCTCGCGGTCTCGGCGGACTCCAGTGCTGTCCGCCCGACCTGTTTTCTTTGGTACTTTCTGTTTACAGCTGTTATACTAGCGAAATCATGTCTCGCTATATATGCCTCGTGATGTAAAAAAGTGAATGTATAAAAGACCTGCTTGTGCTTCCATTGTTTGTTGGGTGTAACCCTTTGTTCCTCGGTTTTTCGCTGGTTCAACATGAGAACTGGGTAGTTTCGAAGATATTAATTTGGCGTTTGGGCTATCTTGCTGACTACATTGAGAAAATTTAACAATACTCATGCTGGGAAGTCAAAAATGCCCTCAAGATTGGTCGTCCAAGTGGTTGTGGTGAGACCGAAATGTCTATGGCTTAAATTGACGTGACCTTGACCAGTTCACCAAGAATGTGCCCTGAGAGCACAGGGTGTATGGCTGTACGTACCCACATCTGTGATTAAGTGTTTACACTATACTGCTTTGTTATGTTAACAAAGTACAGGGAAAGGAGCATCACCGCCCCGAGTTTGCGGGCGGGATCGTTATAATTTAGTCAGCATAGCTGACCGTTGCTTTTGTTTGTCATCGTTATGGTGGATTGTTGCATGCAGGTGCTGCGGAGCCGAGCGGTAAATAGCGGGCAAAAGCCCAAGTTGATGAGCCAGCCCTCGAAGGCCTAATTATGAGTTTTTACTTGCTTTATTCATGTATGACCGGCCTGCGTACCGAGTTTTGGAAAACACTGTAATTTGAGTAAACAATTGTGAGGTCTTAAGGCCATTGTACTTGTGTATTTTACCTTCATTCCTGAGGATTTGAGTAGTGGACATTTAGAGTTATGCTGGGTTCTTTGTTTTGCAACCTTTAAATTGCTTCCGCTAGAATGTACTCTGTGTAGGACATTGATTTTTAGTGGATGGTTTCCATTGAGTAACCTCCCGGTCTGTCTATGGTATATGGCATCGGGCTCTGGCCGGAGCTATTGCTATATGCTATGCGACGGATAGGGGGTGTTACAATTTGGTATTAGACTACTGGTTTCGGTCAACTTAAATGAATTTGCGGACGAATTCTTTTAAGGGGTGGTGAGCATATTCATGTGCGTCATCATTATAACATCAATAGAACACATGAATGTCCACTTAGGAATGAAAATACACGTGTTTGAGGAACCTGCGTGTTCCTATAATTGCTTTTTGTAATTCTGTATGGTCGCTTAAAGGTGTTTTGTACAACTATAGGTGACCAGAAGCGTTGCAGGGCTGTCAAAACGCCCAGTTTCTGAGGCTAGTAGAGCAGTAAATGATGCTCCTACAACACCTCCCTCGGCTGAAACCATACGATTTGTTGTCGAAGCAGTGTTTGCCATGATCAACGCGCAGCCTGCAAGGGAAATATAGGCACCCGCCTCAAACGGATGAACCAAGAAGGGTGGAGCAGGTAGTGGTGGAGCCTCTGGTGGCTAGGAGAGCAACCGAAAGACAGCTCAAACATGTTATGAGATTTAATCCTCTGGTGTTCTCGGGGTTGGGAACCCCATCCCAAGCTGAAGATTGGCTCTCCCAAGTGAAGAGAGTCTTGACAGCGATGGAAACAGAGCAGTGGCAGATGACTACTATAGCTACATTCCTGTTGGACAGGGATGCGACGCTGTGGTGGGAAGGTATAATGATGAATCACATGAGACTAAGGCAACTCGTGGACGTTTCGATGGAAGAGTTTTCGAGATTATTCATGGCAAGGTACGTCCCTTCGGCTCAGAGGATAATATTGGTTAATGAGTTCCAGAGGTTGGTGGAAGGAGAGAGTAGCGTGGATGAGTATCTCCACGAGTTTACTCGATTGGGTCGGTACGCTAGCTCCTCAATCGCAGATGAGGAGCGCAATACGAACCGATTCTATGAAGATTTGAGAGATGACTTAAGGGTACTGCTCTTGGGGCCTATGACGCAGGGCTTCTTGACCCTGGTAAATACGGCCCGGTCTTTCGAGAAGGACTTGAAGAATGTGCAAGCAAAGAAAGGCTCTGGTGATAAGAAGACGGAGTTTAAAGTGTCGACTACTTCGAAGTCTGGGTATCATAAGTTCTATAAGAAGTCTAGGACCTCGTGTCCAGCCCCATCCTCTGGTGCATCTAGGGCGACTACGGGTCGAAACCCGGGTGCATGCTTTACTTATGGAAAGCCGGGACACTTTGCCCGGGACTGCTGGAGAGGACGTCCCAAGTCCAAGAGGAAGCCAGGAGCAACATATGAAGAGAAGGGCAAGGCGGTGGAGTCAACCGCGTCCCATTATGCTCCGGCTCAACCTATAGTTTATAATCTTGGCCAGCAGGAGGCCATTAAGCAAGCGGATGTGGTGACAGGTACGGTTTAAATTTATAGCAAATTAATTTTTAGATACTTGTTATGCGCATGTTACCTTACCACTGCCTGTTTATGTTTTGTTTTGATTTGTGATAATCCGGCGAGAGCACTATTTGATACGGGAGGTTCGCACTCCTTTTTGTCCGAAGGATTCATATCGCGCATTAGAGTACCTTCTTCGATGGCGAAGGACAAAATGGATCTGTTGTTGCTGAATGGGTGTTTGATGCGCGCAGATAGATTCTGTGGCATAAAGATTCGTATTGGGAGTCAAGAGTTCGATTTGCAAGCGTCGTTACTACCACTGGTGTAGTTCGACGTGATATTTGGCATAGGCTGGCTCTCGGATCAGCAAGCTTATATTGATTGTGGTCGCAAGGAAGTCAAGTTGGAACAGGTCGTGAGACGACATTCACGGGTTTAAAAGGGTCGAGGAAGACTTTAATGTCTGCTCTGTAGGTGGTCAAGGATATTCGTGCTGGTGCAGAGCTGTTCTTTATGCTAGTGGAGGTTGCAAAACCTAAGCCTATGTTGGACAATATTTCAGTGGTATCCGAGTACCCTGATGTGTTCCCCGGTGATCTTCCTGGAGCCCCACTACAACGGGAGATTGATTTCACCATCGAGCTAGTGCCAGGTGCGAAACCTGTGTCACGTTTTTCGTATCGGCTAGCGCCTAAGGATATGACAGAGCTGAAGGTTCAACTTCAAGAGTTGTTGGAGCAGGGGTATGTGCGTCCAAGTTCGTCGCCTTGGAGCGCACCGGTCCTTTTTTTTAAGAAGAAGAACGGAAGCTTGAGACTTTGTATCGATTACCGAGAACTGAACAAGCTAACGGAGAAGAACAAGTACCCGATCCCAAGCATTGATGATTTATTTGATCAGTTAGTCAGGTCAACGGTGTACACTAAATTGGACCTCAAGTCCGGTTATTATCAGCTGAGGATAAGGGAGAGTGATATCCCTAAGACAGCTTTTAGTACAAGATACATGCATTACGAGTTTACGGTCATGCCGTTTGGGCTGACGAATCCACCGTCGGTGTTCATGGATCTGATAAACAGGACTTTCAGGGAGTACCTAGACCACTCTGTGATCATCTTCATCGACGACATATTGGTGTGCTCGCGGAGTGAGGAGGATCACTTTAAGCATATGCATTTGGTGTTGGAGACGTTGAGGAGGAATCAATTGTACGCCAAGTTCTCCAAATGCGAGTTTTGGTAGTCCTCAGTAGCATTCCTTGGTCACATATTCAGTGGAGAGGGAATTGTGGTGGATCCGGCGAAGATTGTTGCGATATGAGAGTGGCCTGTGCTGTCTACGGTGTCAGAATTCTGGAGTTTCTGGGGCTTGTTGGCTATTATAGGTGCTTCGTAGAGAACTTCTCGTGGATAGATTTACCCCTCACGACTCTGATGAGGAAAGAGCAGAAGTTCGTTTGGATGCTGGAGTGCACACGAGCTTTTGAGGATTTAAAGTGTCGGTTGACCACGACGTCGGTTCTTAGTTTGCCGAGTGGGACCGAAGGCCTTGAAATCTACAGCGATGCTTTTGGCAGCGGCTTGGGTTGTGTACTACTGCAACATGGAAGTGTGATAGCGTATGGCTCGAGATAGTTGAAAGTGCATGAGAGAAATTATCCGGTCCATGGCTTGGAGTTAGCGGTCCTCATTTTTGCCATGAAGCTGTGGAGACACTACTTGTATGGGGTGAAGGTCGATATCTATACCTATCACAAAAGCCTGAAATACTTGTTGGATCAGAAAGATCTAAACATGCGATAGAGGAGATGGATGGAGTTCCTGGGGGACTACATGTTCAAAATTTACTATGTGCCAGGGAAAGGCAATGCGGTTGCGGATGCGTTGAGTCGTAGGGCCCCAGCTCAAGCCAATTGGCTGTCGGTCCATGACAAGCGGTTGGTTCGGGAGTTGGAGGCGTTGGAGATCTCTTGCGTAGATAAGCAGTCAAGTGTCGAAGCACTATTGAACTGGATGGAAGTTCAGTGTGACCTGGCTGATCGGATTTGACAGGCTTTGGATTTGGATGGCCACATGAAACAACTCATGATAAAGGCTTTGGATGTATCAAATTCCCAATTCGTTATTGAGGATGGATTGCTGTGGAAAGAAGGTCGTATGTGCGTCCCAAACACGGGCAATTTGCAGTTGGAATTGTTGTACGAGGTCCATCATACCAAGTACTCGATTCATCCAGGGAGCACAAAGATGTACCGCGATGTGAAGAAATTATTCTTGTGGCCGGGAATTAAGAAGGATGTGGCATTGTACGTGGCGAAGTGTCAAACATGCGCCTTAGTGAAGGCGGAGTGCCAAAAGCCAGGAGGATTCTTGAAGTCCTTGCCTATTCCCGAGTGGAAGTTCAATGACATTACTATGGACTTTGTGCATGGCTTGCTAAGGTCGCGGAAAGGAAATAACACCATCTGGGTGGTCATGGATCGTTTGACGAAGGTGTCGCACTTCATTCTGCATAGGAAGGACGATTTTGTGGATAAATTGGAAAAGTTATATGTTGATAACATAGTACGGCTTCATGATGTGCCCCGCAACATCATGCATGACCGAGATGGGTGGTTCACGTCCAATGATTGGAGGCTGGTGCAGCCGATATTGGGAACAAAGCTGAGTTTCAGCACAGCCTTTCATCCACATACGTATGGGCAAACCGAGAGAGTCAATAGGACAATGGCAGACATGCTTCGCATGTCCGTCCTGGATTTCGGGAAGCAGTGGGAAGATCACCTATATTTGGTGGAGTTGGCTTACAATAATAGCTACCAGACGAGCATACAAATGGCTCCCTTTGAGTCCCTTTATGGTAAAAGATGTTGCACGCCGTTGTACAAGAACCAAGAGGTGGAAGATGTAACGTCATTTGTTCGAATGATTCGAGAGGTTGCTAATCTCTCAGGACCAGTAGGCTAAGTAGTATAACGCCAAACATAGGATCGTGGAGTTCACTGTCGGCGACTGGGTATACTTGAAAATCAAGCCATTCAAGGGTGTCTCACGGGTGTGGCGCATGAAGAAGCTAAGCCCGAGGTACCTTGGACCGTTTGAGGTTCTGGAGCGGATTGGTGAACCAGTTTATCAGTTGAGGATATCAGTGGAGCTAAGTGGTCTACACGATGTATTTCACATATTGGTGCTGCGGAAGGTGGTGCAAGAGACTTCGCAAGTGATTGCAGTCGATCGAGTATCGGTCGATAATGGGTTGACGACGAAGGTCATGCCCGTTCGCATTCAGGACTCGGAAATCAAGCGGCTACACAACAAAGAGATCAGGATGGTCAAGCTTTGTTGGGACAACTACGGTCGGCAGGAGCTCTCGTGGGAGCGACAGCAGACCATGCTTGAGGAGTACCCGGAGTTATTCCACTCAGGTACCGTTTAAGATTTGTGTTTATCTTCCCTTTATGTAATTTCACGACGAAATTCTTTTAAGATGGAGAGAGTTGTAACGCCCCGAAACTCAAAAGATCGACGGGTGGCATTTTGAGCCAAGTTTGGAAATTGGCAGGGGGCACATGGCCTGGGACATGGGCATGTCCCAGTGGCATGTCGTGCTCGAGTCAACGATCTGGCTGAGAGGTCGATGAATTTGGAGTCAAAAATCGTCGAGCAGTGAACACGACCTGAGACACGGGCGTGTCCCAGGCCGTGTCCTTCATGAGATGAAGTCGGGCCGTGGTGGGGTGATATACAGGGTCAGCACACGGGTCGTGTTAGGTAGACACGGGCGGGTCAAAATGCGACACGGGCATGTCGAGTACCCGTGTACCTTTTGGGCATTTTCGGTACTGTGTCGATGGAGTAACATGACACACTACACGGCCGTGTACTATATGACACAGGAATGTCAAGTTTGACACAGGCGTGTCGGTTTACCGTGTCCTTTTTGGGACGAGTCGATTTTGACAGCGAATGGGGGACACGGCCCTGGTCATGGGCGTGTCACAGGCCGTGTTCGGCCAAGGTCTTGGATTTCAAGCACGAATCGTGGTTTTCCGTTTACTTATTTTGGGATCTAACGGCTGAGGGTTGTTCTTGCTTGGTTATACCCAGGAATAGGGTTTCAAAATCCTCATTTCTCTTACTCAATCTCTTTCTAAATTTCTAGAGAGAGGGGAGAGCAAGGAAGAATTAGTAGGCAAGATCCGGTCATTGGCGGAGCTTCGGAGCTCCAAATCGCAAGCCGACTTCGGATCTATGAAGGCGAGGACAACGCGGTGCTTTTCATCCGCATAGATTTCCATGGCTCCAAGGAAAAATTGTAGCGTAATGATTCTCATCCTAGGACATGTGAAGTCCTCTTTTCCTTTGCATAGGAAGCCCGCTCTCACGAGTTTGCGGTGATTTTGAGGCGTTCCTTCGGGTAGACATGAATAGTCCCCATAATGTACATGTAGAGTCCGTAATCGAGAACAGACATAGGCATGATGTGTGAAGCCTACCCGAACAAGTTGGTCTGCATCGGTGATGTTGCATTGCATGAATGGCCGGATAAGACTCCGTGTGAATGGTTGTTTTTCAGGTTTTCTATGTGGTAGATTGCAACAGGGAGCCTTGGGGACTAACTCCAAGGTGCACCCGAAAAATTGAGCAGATGCGTGAGTCTGCAACTTGGTGGCCTGGGAGCTAACTTGAACATAACTGGGTTATGTGAAGTGTGTGATGGAAACGGGACTCAGGGAGGTTTGACCAGCACATATGGATTAAATTGACGTTGCGATGTGAGCAACGGGTCAGGCGGAACCGTACTCGCTCTATGTTGTTCGGTGGTAGTCGTTGGCATAGATGAGGGTCTTCGGCGGTCTATGGCTTTAATTGACGTGACCCATGCCGGGAAGAAAAAAATGCTCGCAAGATTGGTCGTCCAAGTGGCAGTGGTGAGACCGAAATATCTATGACTTAAATTGACGTGACGTTGACCAGTTCACCTAGAATGTGCCCTGAGAGTGCCGATTGTGTGGCCGTACTTGCCCACGCCTGTTGTTGGGACCTTAGTTCTGATTTGGGTAAGGATCACTATTAGGTTTGCTTAGACTGACCCAAAATGTATAGTCATGGTCATAGGTTTATTTCTTTAGTCTAGGCCAAGAGTCAACATCACATGGATCAGCCTACAACAGCTTGTCAGAGACTCAATCAGTTGTGTCGACACAGTTAACATCAGTCGACACTTAGCCTATTCAGTCGACACTCAATAACATCAGTCGACACTCAGCAAAATTGTGTCGACACTTTGAATAAGCTTTGTCGACACCAGCAGAAGAATTGTGTCGACACACAGAAAGGCTGTGTCGACACCCAGAAGATTTTTATCGATACACAGACTATCAGTCGACGCAGATAATAATAGTCGACACTAGCTTAGTCGACACAAGAAGGATTTTTGTCGACACAGTTCACAGATTATTATTCGACAGTATTAGTCAACACCAGAAGGACTTGTGTCGACACCCAGAACCATCTGTCGACACAGTTTATAGAAGCTGTTTCAGAAGGACAAGTCAAATTCTCAGGTCGACAAACCAAGTTCTCAGGTCGACGATTTCTGGCTTCTTCGGTATTTCATTCCAGAAAATATTCTAAGTCCAGAAACAATTCTCAGCTCGACGAATTCCATTCTCAGCTCGACGATCGTCGATCTCCCATCGACGATCTCAGAGTGTTCTACTCTGAACTGAGCTCGACGATCTACAAGCTCAGGTCGACGATCTTTTGCTTCTCAGCAGTTATCTTAGATCTATGATAGTTGCTCACAGGTCAACGATCTTATACCCAGTTCGACGATCTCTGAGCCAAGCTCTATGATTTTTACTACCTTCAGTTATCAGTTCTCTCAGTCCGGTCAGAAGTATCTATTTTGGTTATCATAAATCATTTTAAGGCAAATATATTCTGATATTTAATGCTGACATTCTCAAGGCTGATAGCCATATCTCATGAAGCATTGATTATGGTATTCACAGAATATTTTGCCAAGACAGTTATGGAAGTGCATTTATGATTGCCAGCCATTCTACCAGTTTGGGCTCCTAAATTCTTGCAGAGAATTAAGTACTGTCTGGGAATTCAAATTCATGTCGTTAGTCATTCCAAAAATATACATAGAACTTAAAAGGACAGACAAAACAAGAAACACAGCAAGTCAGAAAATCAATCTTTTTTGCTCTCAAGGTGTCTTGTTTTTGCAAAATACAAGGAAGAAGAAGAACTTGCTGAACACACAAATTTATCTAGTCTTCTTCCTTCATCAGGCTTCAACAATCTAAATAGAGCTCGAATCAACATCAATTTGAAGACCTACACCCTGTACAAAGCTTCCTTCTTCCTGAAACTACTCAAAATTTCAGGGGGAGCTTTGACATCATCAAATACACATAGCCTTCTCATTGTGTTTGAGAAAGAGAAGAATGTCATCTATTTTTCTTTAACCTCTCGTGTACAGTGTCCTTACTCCCTTCAAAAGTAAACTCCTTGGTGATAGGACACCTGATCAAAAACCTATTGGTTTTTAGGCACCTGATCAAAAGCTTGAAGGGTTTCTAGATCTACCTGAAGCAGATCTTGTGGTGATAGGGCACCGGATCAAAAACCTAAGTGGATTCCTACCAGGGTGGTAGAAGAGTGGATGTACCCAGATTTGGGGAACCACTATAAAATTTCTTGTGTCGTCTGGATTACCTTGTGTTTTCTTTGTGTATTGTGCTGTGATAGTTTCTTCCTTTTACCACTTTCATATAAGTATCAATATTTTAATTCAGCAATAAATCTAAACATTTTTTATACTCTATTCACCCCCTCTATAGTAAACTGTATCTATCTCTCACTTTCAATTGGTATCAGAGGGTGTGTTTTTAAGGTTGTACAGGCTAACACCTGAACCTAAGATCTCTGATAGATATTTGTTTACTCTATTCTTTGTTATACCATGGCACAGTACAAGGAATTTGCAAGCACCAGACCTCCAGTTTGCAACTTGCAAAAGTTTGGAATCTAGAAGGCAAGAATCGGGCTTTATATGAATTCTATTGATGAAGACATTTTGCATCTAACTTAACAGGAGTACATCCACCACCAGCTTCCCCTGCAAGTACTTCCACAAACATGACTGCAGTACCTCCTCCAGACTACAATGATGCATACAAGAAAGAAAAGATTGCTAATGCAAGAGCAGTGAACATACTGGCACAAACAATGTCTGATGACATATTTCAGAAAGTAGCTGAATGCGAATCAGCTAAGGCCATCTGGTATTCCTTAAACCAGATGGTTGCAGGATCAATAGATGAAAGGAAGGACAGGAAAGCTCATCTCATCTCCCAGTATGAGAATTTTAAAAAGGAAGAAATTGAGCAAGTTTATGAGATGTACAATAGACTCAGTCTCATTGTTAATGAGCTGAAAACTCTGGACAAAGATATATCAGTCACATAAATAAATGACAAGATTATCATGTGCTTCCCCAGCTCATGGGACTCTAGAATCTAGCCTATCAGAGAGACCAGAAACACACATGAGATGACTATAGAATCAGTCTTAGGAAAGCTAAAATCATATGAACCGCTGCTGAAGACAAGAGATGCTGAGCAATAAAAGACTGCTACACCAACTAGGAAGGAGCAGAATATAGTTTTCAAAACTTTAAAAGAATCAGAAACTTCTCCATCAAATAAGGAATTGATGAGTCTCTTTGCAAAGAGATTCTTCAAGATGGGGAGAAAAGAATTCAGAAGGAAATCATCCAGGAGTGATGATACACCAAGTTATGACAAAACCCCTTCTAAAGAGATTATCTATTTTGGTTGTAGGAAACCTGGACATATTCTTCCAGAATGTCCAGAAAACAAGCATAAGGAAAGGAGAAAGAGAAAGACTCCAAGAAGCACTCCAGAAAACCATCCTCCTACAAGCACAAGAATAAGGAGAGAGGGTTTGTTGCAGAAACATGGAGTGACATTGAAGAATCATCTTCCTCCAGCTCTAGTGAAGATGAAGAGGAAGCAAAGGCCAAAGAAATCTGCTTAATGGCCATCAATGCTTCAGGACATGTCTCAGAAGAAGAAGAATCTGAAGAATGTTCAGATTGTGATCAGGTATTGGAAGAATTTGACTTTACCTCTGAAGATTTTAAAAATGACTTTAAATCTATGTGTAGTGATATGATTAGATCTGAGAAGGAAATCAAACTTCTCAGAGATAAAACATTTAATTATGATAGCTTAGTATCAGAAAACATTAAATTGAAAAATGAAATAGACATGTATAGTGAACAAATCACTTTTCCGAAAGTTGAATTAAGTAAAGCAAAACAGCTAGAGGAATCACTGAATGGAAGAAGCAAACAGCTAGTAGAAATTACCAGCACAATTAATGCTAGACTTAATAGAAGTAAGTTATGATTAGGTGCATCATCCAGTGAACCACCAATTATTAAGAAAAAACACCTTTCAGAACCTATAAAGTTTATTTCAGATAAAGGTAAGAAGAATACAGAACAAATTAAAACAGTTAACAAAGTTTTAAAAGAAGTTGAGATAAATAAAGAAAAATAAAAATCTAAGTTTCAACAAAAATCGTCGAACCAAGATCGACGATCTCAGCATTATGCGTTGAACGACGATCGACGATCTCAGAACCCAGAGCTTGATCCTAAACACTCTGCAAACGGGGATCGACGATATCATTATGTATCGTCGAATAGGGATCGATGATCGTGGAACCCAAATAATAGCCACTATTATTCTGAGAACCAAGATGGACGATATCAATGCTGGTCGTCGAACGTAGATCGACGATCTGAACTAAAATCGTCGAACTCAAAACAGTTTCATCAAAACTATAATTTAAACTGAAATTTCAATAAGAATTCTAACTCTAAATCTTCCAATCCCTTTAATCAATGGATAATACCACCAAGAAGATATCATCCTAAAGGTTACAAGAATCAACCTGAATATTCTTACATTTCCAGTTACAGTTATGTAAATCAACAAGGACCCAAGATTACCTGGGTCAAAAACAATTAGCTATTGTTTTTTGCAGATAAAGACCTATCATACCATACAGGATAAGTGGTATTTGGATAATGGGTGTTCCAAGCACATGACAGGAAATAAGGCCAATCTAAGTAACAATAAGGCAAAGCTAGGTCCAAAGGTTATATTTGGAGACTCAAGCTTTGGTCAGACAGAAGTCTATGTAGAATTTACACTTGGAGCTGTCACATTCAGGAAAGTGGCATATGTAAGTGGGCTGAAACATAACTTGATATCCATAGGACAGCTATGTGATGCAGGTTATGAGGTATGTTTTACTGAATCTAAATGCAATATTTCTCTAAACAACATTACTGTGTTATCAGGTATTAGGTTAGGCAATATCTATTTAGTTGATATTAATTCTGCTTGTTCAGAAATCTGTTTATTTAATCAGGTTAGCAATAATAATACTTTGTGGCATAAAAGGCTAGGACATGTAAATCTAAGAAACATTGCTAGGTTATCTAGGGACAACATTGTTAGAGGATTTCCCTCTTGCCCCTACAAGAAGGAAAGCCTTTGCAAGGCTTGTCAAGAAGGCAAGCAAACTAAAAATAGTTTTAAATCAGTTAATAAGAGTGATTCACCTAAGATTTTGTATCTATTTCATTTGGACCTTTTTGGAGCAATTGATGTACAAAGCCTGGGAGGGAAGTCCTATACTTTAGTTATTGTAGATGACTTCTCTAGGTTCTCTTGGGTGTTCTTCTTGTGAAACAATTCTGATAATTTCAAAGTTCTTACAGACTTTCTAAAATGCATAAAGATTGAGTACTCTACTCCAATTGCATTAATTAGAAGTGATCATGGCACTGAGTTTGAATTTCTTCCGATACAAGAATTCTGTGAGAAGGAAGGTATCAGGCACTGCTTCTCTGCTCCCAGAACTCCTCAACAAAATGGGGTAGTTGAAATGAAAAACTGAACACTCATTGAAATTGCAGACACATTGCTTGCTGATGCTCACATGCCTCTATCCTACTGGGCAGAAGCTGTAAGCATAGCAAATTATGTCCTGAATAGAAATTTCATACACAAACTTAAAGGCAAGACTCCCTATGAATTACTCAAAGGGAAGAAACCTAAAATAGACTACTTTAGAATTTTTGGTTTTATCAGTTATATACATAATAACAACAAAGATTATCTTAGAAAGTTTGAATCCAAAGCTACAATGGGAATCTTTCTAGGATATTCCCAAGATAGCAAGGCATATAGGGTTCTCAATAAATCATCCTTGACAATTGAAGAGTCAATACATGTTACATTTGATTAAGCTAATATGTTTTATAAGGAGAAGGAAGCTTCTTCCAGTGATCATCTGCAGGTACCAAGTCTATGTAAAAAGCTGGATGACTTAAATCTCACCCAGAAGGTGATATCTCATCCCTCACCACAAGAAAATGAAGACAGTGAAGAAGACTCTATGGAAGAAACTGAGCTTCCTCCAATAGTAGAAGTAATTCCACAAGAGGAATTCACTCCAATTGCTGTTGCTGAACCAACTCCACCATCTGATTTTGTCACACTTAGGGATCAACCTAAATCCCAAGTAATTGGAGACATATCAGTAGGTGTACAGACAAGGCATCAACTCAACCATGATGAGATGCATGCCTATTTTCTCTCTCAAATTGAACCTCAATATATAACTGATGCTGAGCACGATCCCCATTGGATCATTGCAATGCAAGAGGAACTAAATTAATTTGAAAGATGTAGAGTTTGGGACTTGGTTCCAAGGCCTAAAGGATATCCAGTAATTGGAACCAAGTGAGTGTTCAGGAATAAGCTTGATACCCAAGGTGTGATTGTGAGAAACAAGGCTAGGCTTGTTGCTCAAGGATATAGGCAAGAGAAAGGAATTGACTATGATTAGACCTTTGATCGATCACTGGGTCGCCCACTATGTATAACTTAAGCCGATGACCGTTTACTTTAAACGAACCTCTTTCCGGGTGGTAGACGAGTACGGTCCCATATGGAAAGACTTCGTCAACGAAGAAGGGATCGGACCATCTAGATTTTAGTTTACCCTGAAAAAGCTTAAGACGTGAATTATAAAGAAGGACAAGATCGCCCGGAGAAATTTTTTTGGTGACGTTAAATTTCGACGACACTACATGAAGACAAGTGTGCAATGTGAGCGCACTTTTCAAGAAAACAATAATATGGAGGATCGGATAAATGCTCTAAAATCTGGTCCAGAAAAGTGCGGGCACCGGCACTTTGGTTTTTTGATTTATTAAAATCTGGTTCCACAAATTTAATAAATGCTCGTTATTTTAATTTCGCCTTTAAATTTGTGGAACCTGACATACGAATGAAAATCTCGTTATATTAATTTTTAAAGAACTTTGGTTTTTTGATTTGTTTTGAAAAACTTTTGTTCTCTTAAAATTTTACTTTATTCTTTTTATTTGTTTTTTGTAAAACCTAAGTATAGAAAAGTAGTAGTTTTAATTTTTAGGTTACTTTCATTTTGTTTTCAAATGTGTGTGTTGTTGAAACCGAAAATCGGTCTCCTGTGGAGTTCGACCCTTGGGGAAGGGGTGACCGCACACCTACTACCCTCAAGCGAACGATCTAGGCACAAGATTAGGAACACAAGGGACAGACCCAAGGTCTCAGCGTGGAGGACCCGCCGCATACCCGGAAGACTAGCAAACTCTTCCCCTCCCAAGCCAAGGGCTGAGCTAAGGCACCTTCGGAGGGCTCTCTTGGCGCACCGAAACATCTGAGGAGGATCTCAAGATCCACTCCTTAACTAGAGGTGACACCTCGGGTCTATGTAAAATGTTCCCTGCCCGCCTTACTATGGGTGCAAAACCGCCCAGCATCCCTACTCTACGCAGCCCCGATTGGGCCGCTAACAGCGAAACTCTGCTATTCTGAAAGGATGACAACAGGCCATCAGGGGGCTTCCTGGCATCTATACCTCGGGGCCCACACGGGGGGAGCGGTTCACGAACACACCTCTCGCCCAAGACATGAGGAGTAAACTATAATCACAGAGCATCACAGATATGAAAAAATATTACAGGAATATAAATTCCATACTCAGCACGCAGGCCGGCAATAAAACAAAAAAGGCCTTCGAGGGCCGGCACGAGCTCGGGCTTAAGCCCGTCATTCCGCGCCTGGTACTGCAACACCTGTACGCCAACGTCTCGACGAGCAGCGGCAAACAAGTCATCGGTCAGCTAATATAAGCGTGCCAAACATATTGCGCACACCCCCTTTTTTGGGGCTATGGTGCGCATTCCCTGCAAGCGGCTAATAAACAACTTCATCAGAGTCTTCTCTGGAAACCCCAGAACATCACCAATCCGGCTCACATATCCGGATGGGCTTCACACAGCATGCCTAAACCCGTACTCACGCTTCCGGGTACTAATGCATTTAACTACGGGGACGTACACGTCAACCCGTCGGAAAGCTCCCTTCCCCCACCCATTGGTGGAGAGGGGCTTCCATGCAAATATGTAAACTGAGGGCTTCACCTGCCCAAGTAGAAATATCGTTACCCTTGTCGCGTGCTTGGCGGAAGGGACGGGAGAGGAGCTCCGAGTCGATCCTACTGCATGCGGTCGCGTCAGTGGTCGATCTCCACTCCAGGCCGAGCCTTGCTCCAGGCCGAGCCTCGCTCCAGGCCGAGCCTCGCTCCAGGCCGGGCCTCGCTCCAGGCCGGGCCTCGCTCCAGGCCGGGCCTCGCTCCAGGCCGGGCCTCGCTCCAGGCCGGGCCTCGCTCCAGGCCGGGCCTCTCTCCAGGCCGAGCCTCGATCTAGGCCGAGCTTGCCGCCGGGAGAAGGGGAGGTCGAGGTGTGCTGCTCCAGGTCGGGTAAAATAGTGGATCGGCCGGGGTGCTCCAGGCGGCTTGAAAAAGAGGGAGATCGGTGGCGGCTGTGCTGCTTCAGGCCGGGAAAAAGGGAGGGGGGTCGGGTGTGCTGCTTCAGGCCGGGAAAAAGGGAGGGGTCGGGTTGCTGCTTCAGGAAGGGAAAAAGGGAGGTGGCCCGGTTGTACTGCCTTGCCTGCGACGGGAGAGAGGGGCAAGGGGCGGCCGTGCCCTGCCTTGCTGATAATATGGTTTGCAGTCAATTTTATTAGGATAATTTCGGGGTTTTAAAGCAAATCATGTCTTGTAAAGTACTTGTTTTGATTCCCCTTTGTATATATTTTTGTCGCTAATGCATTTTTTCTGCTTTTTGCAGGTTTTCACGGCTTTCAGCCGAATTTTGCTGTGACACGCCCCAAGGTCACGCCCTACCTGGGCGTGTACCTAGGGCGTGTAACCCAGAGAAATGAAGCAATTGGTCCGAAACAGCATTCCGTGGAAACTTAGTGTACACGCCCTCGGTCACGCCCGTGTCACACCCGACACAGGCGTGTACTAGAGGCGTGTCCCCAGGTTCCGAGGAATCGCCGCAGCGCGCTCGTTTTTCCCGCTCCACCGTCGCACCGAAAGTGTCACGCCCCAGGGTCACGCCTGACCCGGGCGTGACATATGGGCGTGTACTTCAGCAATTCCGCCCGTCACCTCCAGCATTCAATTTCAGCTCAACAAAGTCACGCCGCAAAGAACACGCCCCAGGTACACGCCCTACCAGGGCGTGACTTGTGGGCGTGTACCTCAACTACTTCGTCAGAATTCAATTCCTGCCCGAAAAAGTCGCGCCGAATGTGTCACGCCCCAGGGTCACGCCCGACTAGTGCGTGACAGGGGGGCGTGACCCGACCCGAAAAATACTATAAATAGAGCCCAACTCCAGGGGTTCAGGGACACCTTTTGCTTTGAGAGGGGAGGTTCTGTCCTTTGTATTTCTGAACTTTTAAGCATGTCTTTTCATTTTTAGTTCGTAGCTCTATCTTTATGCTTTCCCTGTATTAGTTCGTAGCTTCGTTCTGTAGTATAATGTTAATGATAGCGTAGCTTACCTTTCCATGCACTTGTAACCTCTAGTTTTCAAGCTGTAAGATCTTTGTTTCCATTAATAAAAAGTGTTGTTTTCTTTTTCGTTTCTGCTCTGTTTTCATTATTCTTCTTCTACTCATCCCCTCTCTTTCACCTCACCATGATTAACTAATCCTCCATGTACTCGATCTTAATGATTCGAGGTTCGAGTGATTAGGTTATGATGCTTTGAATCTTACCTTTTCTTTTTAGGGTTTAGCTTTGAATTACTCTTGATTTATCACGGGTTGGAGGTATATCATTGATATATACTCTCCACCTTTGCTTTCATTCTGGGCTAGCCGAGAGGCCGAAAGTTTGAAATGAGCACTCAAGAGTAAAGGGAGTTGTTCGCACACCTCGAGAGAGGCAGACGTTCAAATCTCCCGGATTGGAGTAAAATCCATTAGAGGGGTTCACCGCGTAAAGCGAGTTTTAGGCCTCCGATTTAGGTGAAAGTCGGTCGGACCTTCCTAAACTCAGTTTGGCACGGCCTTCGAGAGAAGCGTGTCAATATTCATGGAACCTCCACGGTCGAGGACCTTTACCCTAATTAGCTTAGGTTTATTTATCGTATTTTTCTAACCACCATTGCCGAGGTGATTTTTGATCGAGTGCATTTTCCCCTTCATCGTTACTAAGCTTAAGTTAATCGCTCTTTTAGCTCTCTTTAACTTTTCATGCAAGTAGCTCTCTTTCATTACAAGTAGTTATCTTCCTTTAGCACGATTAGCTTTCTTCTAAAAAACTTAATTTTTTCGTCGATAAAATAATAGATTTCGTGTGAGTAAGCTTACTCAATTGTTCCCGGATTTCAATACGACACTTGTGTCCCCTAGTTGCATTTCGATAGGTATACTTGCCTTGATGAATTATTAGTTTTGTTATTTTCTCCTTGCAGATATCTAAGAGACAATCAAGTTTTTGGTGCCGTTGCCGGGGAAGCAACGCTCGTTGATAAATTGAAAACGCGAATATATTAATTTTATCACTTCTCTTTCTCAGCCTCCTTCTTAAATTTTTTCCGCCTACTCACTTGAGTTAAATGGCTGGACTTTGTTAAGTGTGCGTATTTTTAATTTTTCTGCCTACTCACTTGAGTTAATTGGCTGGATTTATTTCAAGCAAGTGTGCGTATTTTTATTTTTCCGCCTACTCACTTGAGTTAATTGGCAGGCTTTATTTCAGTAGAGTGTGTTTACTTTCTGTAGAGTGGGTGTGTTTTAATTTTCTGTCGAGTACGTGAGTGTAGCTTTTATTTTCCGCCTACTCGCTCAGAGTTAAATGGCTGGATTTTAATTAATGCCGACTTAATAGAAACACACATCACAAATTTTTCTACACCACCTAACTCTCTCGAAAAGGGCAAAGTGGCTCTAAATGCCACTATCTTGTCTAGTACCTTGTGAACCCTTCACCGGGTAGCCCTTGGGAAGTTCGGGAGTTAAAACATAAAAAAATCTATTTCAAAAAAAAAAAATTTCGAAATTCATTAGCTCTTTTATTTTCTAGTCTTTCTTCTCCTCTCTTCTTCTAGTGTATGACCCGCGGAAGTCCGTCGGTTACTTTAGACCTGGACCACGAAATTGAGCGTACTCTTCAGAGAAGATCGCGACTTCAAGGCCCTACTACCCAAGTGCCGGTTGAGGATTCCGAGTCATTTTCTACCTTAAGAATGGCAGAACCCAACGTGGAGGAAGTCGTGCAAAGGCCTATGTCCTATTATGCACGACCGAATCTCCAGGGTACAGAATCTAGTATAGTTCGCCCTGCAATAGCAAATAATAATTTCGAACTGAAGCCTAGCATAATTCAAATGGTGCAGCAGTATGTGCAATTTGACGGGCTTCAAGATGAAGATCCGAACGCACACCTAGCCAGCTTTCTTGAGATTTGCGACACCTTCAAGATAAATTGTTGGGTATTGTATCCACGATTACCTAGATTTGAGGAAGCCACCTGTCAAGCTAAGATGAATTCACAATGTATTTGATGAAACATCTTAAGTTGTACTTGCAGTTCCTCCACGCTAAGTGCACACCAATGTCAGGGTGCAGTAGGTCAATATACACGGGTCTGCATGACGTAATCTCTCGTTGAGCAGATCAGTGTGTTGGCCTATGTGCACTCTCTCTATTGGAGTGCACTTACTTTCAAGAACAGGGCCGTTCATATGCAAGAGAAGACAAGGAGCATGAAGGATCAAGGAGCAGCTCCTGGGTGGAAGACGAAAATTCGTCCAAGGCAAATTCGACGAGAATCACCAAGTGATTCTCGCCGATTCGGCGAGAATCACTAGTGATTCTCGCCGAATCGACGAGAATCATTAGTGATTCTCGCCGACTCCTTCTGGCCACCTCAAAATGGTGTCAAGTAAGATTCAGCGAGAATCACTAGTAATTCCCACCAAACCAGTGGCCAAGGAGCTCATGTATACAAAGTGAAATTCGTTGAGAATCAATAAGTGATTCGGCGAGAATCACTGACGATTCTCGACGAATCGTCGAGAATCACTTGGTGATTCTCGCCGATTCGTCGAGAATCATATGCGATTCTCGCCGATTTTTCCTTGGCGTTTTCTCAGGATGCTGCTGGACCGGATTCTGCCTCTGGACCAGTTTGAGCCAGATTTCGGGGTTATACCTGTGAGTCCCACAACGGTCAAATTTGTTGTATCTACAGGGTATAAATGCATGGGTATTTTGAACAGTAAAAGTACGGAGAAAAAGAACCAGAAACAGAGCTGCAACGAAACCCTAAAACCGCGACTCCTCTCCGCCGCCGCCGTCGTGCTCGGGAACGTAGGTCGCCGTCAACATTCGAGATTCCTTCGTGATCTCCGGCGACAGAAGCTTAGCAAAGCTTGTGTCTCACGTGTCTATCCAGAGATCTCTTGTCTCTCGATTTGTTGAACGGGAAAAAATTCCTCCGTCCGAATCGATCGAGACGACCGATCCTAGAGTGACCGTTGGTAGACCTAGTTTGCTTCGCTACGAAGTTTGGATCTCCAAGTTCAGCAGCCGCTCTTCATCGTAGCCGCCGATCCCGAAGCTAGCCGCCGCTCGTGTGCCGCCGCCGGTTCCGGGGAGATCCTCTCCAAGAGAGACCAAGGTCGTAGACTCTTCATCGACTTCAAGAACACGTCGTCGAACAAAGAGGAACACCGTAGTCTCCAACAAAAGTTTGTATCACGTGTACACTCTATATTTAATTTCGTTGTAAAGGAACTTTTGTTCCGTGTTGTAAGGGTTGGGTGCAACCCGTTTTGTGGGAGTATTGACTCTCACGTGTGGAAGGGCTCCTTCCGTTAGTGCGGGGATTGGATTTCAATCCCGTTGGAGAAGTGACCGAGTCGTCCCTTGTTTGGGGAGATAGGTCGAAGGGGGAAAGTGGATGTACCCAAGTCGGGGAACCACTATAAATTTGCTGTGTATTCTGTGTGCTGTGCTCTTTAATTTTATTGTGCAGGTACATCCATAAATTCCGCAAAAGAACCACACGTCACCTATCCCCCCCATAGGTGCACATAGTTGACACTAGGTGGACTTTCAAGTGATATCAGAGCCAAGTTACTCATCAAAAAGGTTAACACCTTGAGTAGAATCCTGCCACCAGTGTAAGAAGCATGGAGCTAGAGTATGAGATGCCGTCACTCAAACTCCCCGCCTGCACAAAGGATTATTATCCCATCTAGCGAATGAGAGTGTCATGTCACCTTGATGCTATCGATCCTCGAGCATCCTTCATCCTGGAAGAGGGTCCGTTTATTCCCATGAAGACCTCTGACTCTGGGATCCAAGTGCCCATGTGCATTGCTGAGATGACAGAGATGGAACTCTCATTTTTTCAATTGGACCAGAGGATTCGTCAAACTATCTTGGATATCTGGTCTGGAGCCTCTCGCTCTAGATTGGAAAAATGCAGAACAGCTAAATCTCTGTGGATGATGATCTCAGAGCTGATGGGGGGGACAGAGAAAGCTGGAATATGCTGCCAATCAGAGGATGAAGCGTATGTGGGGGTCTTCACTTCTGAAGATGAATGCCAGGATCCCTCGGACTGCATCAGAGCTCCAGTATCCTTGTTAGAGACTGAAGAAGACAGTGAGGAAAGCAGCTCGGATGTGGATGAAACAATAGTCACTGGATCAGATGACCATAGCGCTGCAGAGCAGGTAACTTCTTCCTCCTGCCCCGTATCTCATGAAATATTTGAAGACAGGAACTGCCCTCCTTCAGAAAATTCTGACTCCCTGAAGAGAGCCCTTCAGGAAAGCAACCTACTTGCTGAGGAGCAAGCTCAAGAAATTGCTCGACTGAAGATCTTGCTGGTTCTCCAATTGGCGTCCAACAAGGTCAAGGACTCTAAGATCTCAGCTCTAGAGAGTAGTCTAGAGAATGAGAAAAGAATAGTATCAAACTTCTCCAAGGTTGATGCTATTAAGAGAAAGCAAGAAAACAGGTGGATCTCCCGGATTATCAATTCTTGGAGAAATGGGGAAACGGTTTTCCGACCTCCCACTCCAAGCAGGAAGGCAACTCATCATGCCTTCAAGTATGACCTCAGGAATAGTCGTGGTCACTGCAAGGATGATCTGTCCCCATGTGGAGACACCCGGAGTGCAAGGGCCGGCATGGCCACCCACGAGAGAATACCTAAGGCTCATTCTGAGCCCTTTGTATTCACGGCCACTGCCACAACAAAGTGTGGATCTGCATGTCCCAGTTCACAGAAGACTTCTCACCATTCGAGGACACGGGATAGGGAGGATAGAAGTCATGATGTCAGGCTTCATGGGGCCTCAGCAAGGGAGATGCCTGAAAGAATGGCACCACCTTCTCGGCCTCATAACGCTCACAACATGCATTCATTCCACCCTTCCTCGTGTCACGATGGAAGAGGAATTTGTATGACAAGAACATGCCCTATCCCTTTTAGACCTAGGACCGTGACTACATCAGTCACTAGATCAGGTCGAAAACGGCGATACAACATTCACCCTTGTTGGTGCTGCGGCAAAGTGGGGCACTTTGCCATTGACTGTTGGCACAACCTCTCTGTGCCCACAGCAAGGGCTTATCCACATTATAGGGACAGAGGCAGTCTTCCAGACAGGTTTTCTCAAGGAAGGCAGTTGCATGCTTATGCTAATAGAAACCTAGGACCCAATATGATTTGGGTTCCTAAGGTAAAGTAATTCTGTCTTGTAGGGTAGTCTAGGTCCCCGTAAATACGATGGGAACTGGACAGTAGGTGGACAGTAGGTGGCTCAAGGCTAACGTGGAACAAGCGTCTGCAATAACAGATGTGCTACCTGTTTGAGCATACTCACATTGAGCTTCTGATGTGTTCTACCTGTGGGACTAAGACGATGACTCTCAAAATCCCAGGTAATTTTGATCAGTTCAAGGACTTATGTCATGATGCATCCTCATTCAAAATATATATACTTATATATATCATTATATACAGATCCTTCCTTGTATATTAGTGTATGTATGCACGTCTAAGGATTGGTTAACTCGATGCAGGCAAACCTTTACACATCAATAAAGGGTTAATGAAGACCTGTCATTGTGAATCTCGACAACACACAATTGACATTCAGAAGTCTTTGGAAAAGCCTCATTAAAATCCAAATAGATTGACTTTCAAATATACTTGTATTTATCAATTTTATATTGACTTGACATCGGAAAATTTCAAAAATATTGCAAGCTTCTTCACGAATTAACCAAATCTCCTGAATCCCGCCGACCCTTCGCATTCTTCACGAATCCCGCCGAATTTGACAAATCTCGCCGAATCATTCAAATCCCGCAAAACCCTTCGCCTTCCTCATGACTCCCGCCTCACGTCGCAGCAAGTATCCCGAAACCCGCAAGACTTCTCCCGCAAGAATTCTCCGCAACCCGCAGGAGTTCTTCCGCCGATTCCCCGCAGCTCGTGAGGTCTCCTCCTAAGCTCCCGCAAGGGTCTCGCAACGTTCTCGTCGCAAGGCTCCCGACGACTCCCGCCGAAGCCCGCACCGTCGATCTCCCCAAGTCTCGATTTTGCTCCGCTCAAACTACCTCACCGACTCCACCTCTAGGTATCCCCTCACCCGAAGCATCCACTTATGAAGTTTTCTTCTTGAAAGTTCATTAACATTTTGAGTAGGGCTTCTCTCTAGATCTACAATGGCCCCACAGACGACTGCAGGATTGGTCTCTGGCTGCGAGCTGGTTTGCACTGGATTCTCTCATGCCTCGGACGAATTCCGGAATATCATTCTAATGCTGGAAGAGGCTGGGCTAACCTTCGTCTTGGAGCACCCTTGCAAAGTCCTGGACAAAGAGGTGCTGGAGTTCTTCTCTACCGCAAGACTCCGAGATAGAGACTCCATAATCAAGAGCAAGGTGGCTGGGACAAAAGTAAGATGTCTGCCAGTAAGCTAACTCGCTACCTGCAGCTTTCAAGTTCGGAGCAGGAGGACTATCTGGAGGATGAGGACAAAGCCAGAACTCTCTTGTTCTGCGGTCTTCCAAGAGGAACTCGATCAATAAAGAGAAAAGAGATGAATGAAGAAGGGAAGCTCCTATCTGACGTTATTGGAAAAGTGCTCATCTGCAAGCCGGGCTCCCATGATCATATCTCCGGAGATATGTTCAAAATCCTCATCGCTGTGGTCTGCCGCAAGAGGTTCAACTGGGGGGAGTTGCTGTTCCAAAAGATCAAGGACACTCTGGGCACTCCGAGTTTCGGCCGCATCATAAGTCTATATCTCAACCAGCTCAACGGAGACAAGTTCGACATGAGCAAAGGCGTCCCTCTCCACTACTTGAAAAGGATGGATGCAAGTGTATTTGATCGATGGGAGCGGCGCATCGGGCAGCCTGCTGTGGAAGAGCACGAGGAAGTATCTCCAGCAGTCTCCCCCGGTGAAATTCCTGATACTGTGACTGCAGGAATCGAGGGGGAGACTCTACCCCCTCATACGGATGGAATATCTGAAATCGCCCAGGTAGCCAGGGATGCTGTGGCCGATATTCAAGAAGAATGTGACCGTGTGCTGGAGACTGCTGACCGAGAAGTGGAAGAAGTTGCTGATATTGATGAATTCTTGGATGAGGACGGAGAGGACGATGTAAATGAGGGCCATGAAGTGTTGGAGTCTCCAGATACTGTTGAACCTCCTTCTGATAAGTCTGTACCAGTGGAGGGGGAGTTAAATAAATCTACAGAGGCCGCCCACACTCCTCCTGTAGAGACTGTGATGGTATCCAGCTCCGCAGATGCGTCTGCAGAAATGCAAGGCCCACAAGTGCCTCCGACCATCCCGTTACGAGATGAGCTGGCCACTCACACTATCAATGTCATTCAAGGAATAGTGAACGAGCTTAAAGGCTCTTTTGATACAGCTCAGAAAACACTGCTGAAAAAGATTAAGACTTCTGAAGACCTCATGCTTAAAAATATGGTAGAGATCAACCACAAACTGGATGTGATGGAGAAGAAATTCGAAGAAACGTATACCGCGGCCGGCGAAGCTGTCACACTTTTAATGGCCAGCTTGAAAAAGAATACTGATACTCTGGCTGTTGTAAATCAGAACGCACACGTTGTAGCCAATAATATTCAGAAGTTTGATGGTAATATGGTCACTTTAAATGCAAATTAGCAGGCCCTGATCACTGAATTCACCAAGACAACTAAGCATATTGATGACTCCCTGCACTCATATGCCAACTGCATAGCTGTCGAAGCCAAAAAGGTGGAGAAAGAGTATATCGCTAAGCTGGCCGAGCTCCAAGAAAGCATGGATGCAAACTTCGCACAATCAAGCAAATACGTCTATGAGAGCTGCTGGTGGATGCTCCAACAGGCATTGGGTACGTTAGGCGTCGTCCTACCTGACCATCCTGCCGGTATTCAGATTCCTGCTGGTATTCAGGTTCCTGAGACATCTAAGGCCGCTGAGGAAGTAAATATTGCTGAGGATGTAAGTGCAAGTGCTGCAGATATTTTCACAGATGAAGCTGATGCTAGGGCCCTCTCCAAATCTAAGCTGAGGAGTATGTTTGACCAGGAGGCTTTAGCAAAAGCCAGGGGAAAGAGGAAAGTTCAAGAAGGGACATCCAAGGAGACACAGGCTGCAAAGAGAACTCGAATGAATGAGGAGGATGTACGAAATGAAAGGTGGAGTCCAGTTTCAAGGAACATAATCTTAGACACCTTCTGGCTGCAAGAAAGAGGAGAGATCAATCAAAACGAAGTATATAGCCAGTATGAGTGGGAAACACACAAAACGTTTGAAGCGAAACGCAACATCTTTTTCAGAAACAACAAGGATCCAGACAAAGTTGCTCCTCCTAGGTACTACCCGAAGCCCAAAGAATATATGGAGAGGAAAAGCAAGAAGTACTTGGCTCAAAATCTTAAGGGTGACGTAGCTAAGGACAAATAGTCAACACTTTATAGCTTGTCACTGTGTCCTAAGAACATTTAATGATTATTATTGTCATATAAACAATTCTGGATTATATGTGAATATATTTATCTTGGTATATATGTATTTGATTTTGTGAATGACTCAAGTCCTGATCTGATTGCATATATTCTCTTGTGCTGCATGTTTAATTTCTGAATGTTATGTTTATTATTTGATAAGTGTTATTCATCTTAGCTAGTAGGGTTTTGGCTTCGTCCAGTAGGGGGAGATTGTTGGGTATTGTATCCACGATTACCTAGATTTGAGGAAGCCACCTGTCAAGCTAAGATGAATTCACAATGTATTTGATGAAACATCTTAAGCTGTACTTGCAGTTCCTCCACGCTAAGTGCACACCAATGTCAGGGTGCAGTAGGTCAATATACACGGGTCTGCACGACGTAATCTCTCGTTGAGCAGATCAGTGTGTTGGCCTATGTGCACTCTCTCTATTGGAGTGCACTTACTTTCAAGAACAGGGCCGTTCATATGCAAGAGAAGACAAGGAGCATGAAGGATCAAGGAGCAGCTCCTGGGTGGAAGACGAAAATTCGTCCAAGGCAAATTCGACGAGAATCACCAAGTGATTCTCGCCGATTCGGCGAGAATCACTAGTGATTCTCGCCGAATCGACGAGAATCATTAGTGATTCTCGCCGACTCCTTCTGGCCACCTCAAAATGGTGCCAAGTAAAATTCGGCGAGAATCACTAGTAATTCCCGCCGAACCAGTGGCCAAGGAGCTCATGTATACAAAGTGAAATTTGTTGAGAATCAATAAGTGATTCGGCGAGAATCACTGACGATTCTCGACGAATCGTCGAGAATCACTTGGTGATTCTCGCCGATTCGTCGAGAATCATATGCGATTCTCGCCGATTTTTCCTTGGCGTTTTCTCAAGATGCTGCTGGACCAGATTCTGCCTCTGGACCAGTTTGAGCCAGATTTTGGGGTTATACCTGTGGGTCCCACAACGGTCAAATTTGTTGTATCTATAGGGTATAAATACATGGGTATTTTGAACAGTAAAAGTACGGAGAAAAAGAACCAGAAACAGAGCCGCAACGAAACCCTAAAACCGCGACTCCTCTCCGCCGCCGCCGTCGTGCTCGGGAACGTAGGTCGCCGTCAACATTCGAGATTCCTTCGTGATCTCCGGCGACAGAAGCTTAGCAAAGCTTGTGTCTCACGTGTCTATCCAGAGATCTCTTGTCTCTCGATTTGTTGAACGGGAAAAATTCCTCCGTCCGAATCGATATAGACGACCGATCCTAGAGTGACCGTTGGTAGACCTAGTTTGCTTCGCTACGAAGTTTGGATCTCCAAGTTCAGCAGCCGCTCTTCATCGTAGCCGCCGATCCCGAAGCTAGCCGCCGCTCGTGTGCCGCCGCCGGTTCCGGGGAGATCCTCTCCAAGAGAGACCAAGGTCGTAGACTCTTCATCGACTTCAAGAACACGTCGTCGAACAAAGAGGAACACCGTAGTCTCCAACAGAAGTTTGTATCACGTGTACACTCTACATTTAATTTCGTTGTAAAGGAACTTTTGTTCCGTGTTGTAAGGGTTGGGTGCAACCCGTTTTGTGGGAGTATTGACTCCCACGTGTGGAAGGGCTCCTTCCGTTAGTGCGGGGATTGGATTTCAATCCCGTTGGAGAAGTGACCGAGTCGTCCCTTGTTTGGGGAGATAGGTCGAAGGGGGAAAGTGGATGTACCCAAGTCGGGGAACCACTATAAATTTGCTGTGTATTCTGTGTGTTGTGCTCTTTAATTTTATTGTGCAGGTACATCCATAAATTCCGCAAAAGAACCACACGTCACCTATCCCCCCCCATAGGTGCACATAGTTGACACTAGGTGGACTTTCATAAATGGTGTCACAAATGATGCTATTAGGCTAAGATTATTTCCTTTCTCTCTTATAATTAAGGCTAAGCAGTGGCTGAACACCCTTCCTAAAAATAACATAACTACTTGGACGCAATTAACTGAAAAAATTTTTGCCAAGTATTTTCCGCCTGCTAAAACTGCCAAACTTAGGAATGACATTTCTGCCTTTGGAAAAATAGACTATGAGACCCTTTACGAAACCTGGGAAAGATTTAAAGAATTATTAAGACGATGCCCACATCACGCTCTGCATGTATGGTTGCAGGTGCAGACGTTATATAATGGGCTAAATCAAAGCACGAAGCAAATGATAGACGCAGCTTCTAGCGGTACTTTAAACCATAAGACCCCGGAAGCAGCTCTTGAGCTGTTTGAAGACATGGCCATGAACACTTACCAGTGAAATGTGCCTAGGT
Source organism: Platanthera guangdongensis (assembly GCA_039583875.1). Lineage (NCBI taxonomy): Eukaryota > Viridiplantae > Streptophyta > Magnoliopsida > Asparagales > Orchidaceae > Platanthera > Platanthera guangdongensis. Next base: position 64,356,671 of record CM077147.1, read on the forward strand.
CCCGCCCAAACAAACTTGTAGGTCTCTTTAAAGTGGACAACGTCTCCCAACTCGCACTGCAAGTCGAAATATTAAGCAAAAAAATTACGGAGATGACTGCTACCTCCGCCCCTCAGGTATGGGAATCTGCAACTCCTCCCGCCGAACATTTGGATTATGTAAATAATATGCCTAGAACTGCTTTTAATAATTTTTCTGCTGCAAATTATCATCCTCCTGGTTTTAATTTTCCGAATAGTTATAATCCTGCGTTAAGAAATCATCCGAATTTTTCGTGGAGCAATCCATCGAATGTTGTGCGCCCGCCACCGCAAAGTGATTTTTCTGCACCACCACCACCTCCTCAAAGTTTTCCAAAACCTCCAAATTTGGAGGAAATGTTTTCAAAATACATGAATGCTAATGACGCTACGATTAGAACGTTAACCGGAAGTGTTAAAATTTAGAAAATCAGGTAGGACTGCTCGCTAAAATGATTTCTGAGCGACCCGTAGGGTCTCTTCCTTCCAATACCGAGCCCAACCCGAGAGAGCAAGCGAAAGCTATAACTCTTCGGAGTGGGAAGAAAGTTCCCGGTACGATATGTGAAGAGACTGAGACAATCTCCGCTTCCGCTTTAAAAAATCAAAACTCCGTTCCCGTTTTAAAAATTCCACCCTCTGCCGAAGAAATTATCACTCCTATTTTAGAAAAACAACTCACTCCACCACCCACCTTTAAAAATAATCCATCCCCTCCATACCCTTCCGAACTTAATAAACAACGACAGGATGATCAATACACCCGTTTTTTGGAAATGTTTAAACAAATCCACGTAAATCTGCCTTTCCACGAAGCCATATCCCAGATGCCGAAGTACGCAAAATACCTTAAGGACCTCCTAACTAAAAAGAAGAAGTTAGAGAACCTTTCGCAAGTCACGTTAAATGTCGAATGCTCGGCGGTTTTGACTAACGGATTACCGAAGAAAATCAGTGACCCGGGTAGTTTCTCTATCCCGTGTGTCTTTGGTGATCTCTTTGTCAAACACGCTTTAGCCGACCTAGGTGCGAGTATTAATCTTATGCCCTTCTCGTTGTTTAAAAAGTTAGGAATTGGTAGTCTCAACCCCACACGCATGAGTATCCAGCTCGCCGACAGATCAGTCAAATACCTGTTAGGAATAGTGGAGGACGTCCTAGTCAAAGTTGACAAGTTCATCTTCCCGGTGGACTTTGTCATTTTAGACATCGAAGAAGACGTCGAGGTTCCCCTGATCCTTGGCCGACCCTTCCTTGCCACCTCCCGAGCTATCATTGATGTAAGCAATGGTAAGCTCTTCCTTCGAGTGGGTGACGATGAGGTAACTTTCTCTATCACCCCCTCGATGAAGAACACACTAGCTAATGATGACTCCTGTTTTTTCATGGATACCGTAAGTGAAGAATCCTTCTCTCCCACCTCTGATTTTGAAAAAGAATTTTCCAATTTTTGTTCCTCTCCTACTCTTCCAACTGAATCTCTACACCTAAGTGAAGAATCCTCCACCCGCCCCTCTGATTTTGAAAAAGAATTTTTTGATTTCTGTTCCTCTTCTACTTTTCCAACTGAATTGCTGCACGAAGACACCATGGCCGCTAGCAACACCCCTTTTAATTTTATATATAAAAAAGTGTACGAGGACATAGTTTTTGAAAAAGAACAAATTTCCAAAACCTCGTATGATGACCCCCCTACCTTGGAACTGAAAGAACTACCAGAGCACCTTCAATACACTTTCTTAGAAAAGGACTCCAAGCTGCCTATCATAGTTTCGGCCTACCTCACGGATGCACAAAAGGATAAACTTCTTTCAATTTTATAAAAGCATCGCCAAGCTATTGCTTGGCAGATATCTGATATTAAGGGCATAAGCCCATCTTTCTGCACTCATAAAATCTTAATGGAAGATAATTCACGTAACTCTATACAACCTCAGCGCCGTATAAACCCAAACATGAAAGACGTAGTTAAGGGCGAGGTTATGAAATTGTTAGACGCAGGAATTATCTATCCTATATTCGACAGTAAGTGGGTTAGCCCAGTACAGGTAGTACCAAAGAAGGGAGGGATAACGGTCATAAGTAATGAAAATAATGAATTAATCCCGACTCGGACGGTGACCGGATGGCGAATGTGTATAGATTACCGTAAGTTGAATGACGCCACCCGCAAGGATCACTTCCCCTTGCCATTCATTGATCAAATTTTAGAACGACTTTCCGGACATAGCTTTTATTGTTTTCTCGATGGCCTCTCGGGGTATCTTCAAATCCCCATCTCCCCCGAGGACCAGGAGAAAACTATGTTTACTTGTCCCTTCGGCACCTTCCCCTACCAAAGAATGCCGTTTGGATTGTGCAATGCGCCAGCTACATTCCAACGATGTATGCGCGCCATCTTTGACAAGTACGTAGAAAGCATTATGGAAGTTTTCATGGATGATTTCTCCGTGTTCGGGAATTCCTTCGATAGTTGCTTAGAGAACCTTGAAAAAGTCTTAGAGCGATGCGAAGAAACTAACCTCGCCCTAAATTGGGAAAAATGTCATTTTATGGTGAGGGAAGGGTTAGTTTTGGGACATAAAATTTCTGAAAGGGGTATTGAAGTAGACGTTGCGAAAATAGAAGTTATCGAGAAGCTGCCGCCACCTACGAACATAAAAGCTATAAGAAGTTTCCTGGGTCATGCGGGTTTCTACCGCCGCTTCATAAAGGACTTTTCCAAAATCACCAAGCCCCTTACCCATCTCTTAGAAAAAGACGCCCCATTCATCTTTGATGACCTCTGTCTAGTTGCCTTCAATTTAATAAAAGAAAAATTAGTTAATGCCCCAATCATGATAGCTCTGGTGTGGGATCTTCCATTTGAGATAATGTGTGATGCGAGTAGTTTTGCGCTGGGAGCCGTACTAGGTCAACGTATTTCCAAAAACTTCCACCCCATTTATTACGCTAGTAAAACACTCACATCTGCACAGGAAAATTACACCACAACCGAGAAGGAACTATTAGCTGTAGTATTCGCTTTTGACAAATTTCGCCCTTATATTACTCTTTCGAAAATTATTGTTTTTACGGACCACTCGGCCCTCAAATATCTTCTCTCTAAAACGGATGCCAAGCCTCGCTTGATTCGCTGGGTCTTACTCCTCCAGGAGTTTGACTTAGAGATCCGTGATAAGCGAGGTGCCGAGAACTTGGCCGCCGACCACCTTTCGCGCCTAGATAACCCGTTTATAGAACAATTAGACGAAAATTCTTTTCATTACTATTTCCCTGATGAGAAGCTGTTCATAATTAACACATCTACTTCTCCTTGGTTTGCCCGCATCGCCAACTATCTAGTGGCCCGTGTGCTCCCAAAAGAGTTTTCATCTCAGCAAAAGAAGAAATTCTTTTCTGAGTTGAAGAACTACTTTTGGGAGGACCCGTATCTTTTTAAAGTCTGTGCAGACCAAGTAATCAGGAGGTGTGTTTCCTTTGATGAAGGATTAGATATTATTAAACATTTGCATGAAGGACCGACAGGTGGGCACTATCAAGCTGCTCGCACCGCTCACAAACTGTTAAGCGCAGGTTTTTACTGGCCTACCCTGTTTAAAGACGCGCATGCCTTTGTGAGTAGGTGTGATAGTTGCCAACGGTCGGGGAATATTTCGAATAAAAATGAAATGCCACAAAATTATTTCCTAGAGTGCGAAGTTTTCGACCTCTGGGGGTTTGATTTTGTCGGCCCTTTTCCTTCTAGCTTCGGGAATAAGTACATTTTAGTTGTCGTTGATTATGTTTCGCGTTGGGCCGAAGCCCAAGCTCTTCCTACGAATGACGCCCGAGTCGTAGTTAATTTCCTAAAAAAATTATTTTCTCGATTTGGTACGCCGCGCGCTATCGTTAGTGATAGGGGTTCCCATTTCTGTAACACACAATTTTCAAAAATTCTAACTAAATATGGCGTTACTCATAAGCTTTCCACTGCCTACCACCCCCAAACTAACGGACAAGTCGAAGTAGTGAATAGAGAAATAAAAAGAATTTTAGAAAATACTGTTTCAACATCTAGAAAAGACTGGTCAGCCAAATTAGACGATGCTCTATGGGCCTACCGAACAGCGTACAAAACCGCCCTCGGATGTACGCCATATCGGTTGGTTTATGGAAAATCGTGTCATTTACCCGTAGAGTTAGAACACCGCGCCTTTTGGGCCTTACGATTTTTAAACTTCGATCCCCACTCTGTCGACGATTTTCGAAAATTTCAACTTAACGAACTCGACGAGTGGCGCTCTTACGCATATGAAAATAACAGACTTTATAAAGAGCGGACAAAATGTTTGCACGATCGACATCTTAGGCACCCAAAAATCTTTAAGCCGGGCGACCAAGTTCTTCTTTATAATTCTCGTTTACGTTTATTCCCGGGTAAATTAAAATCACGTTGGTCAGGGCCTTTTACTGTTTTAGAAGTCTTTTCTTATGGTACTGTTTTAATTTCCCACCCTGATAAGGGTACTTTCAAAGTAAATGGTCAGCGTCTTAAACTGTATTTTTGTGATGATGTCAGTCTCAACCCTGTTAACTCTATCTTTCCGGTCCTGACATTTGATTAATCTGAACTTTATTTTTCTCATAAACTTTGAACTTTATTCGAACTTTATTGTTAAACAATATTTGGGACAATCTTATTTTGATGCGTCGAGCTCAAACGACGCTTTAAACAAAGGGCGCTCTTAGGAGGCAACCCAAGTTATCTTTTTCTGTTTTCTTTATTTTTCACTTTTTGCCCCGAATGGCTCCGGCAAGCTGAAACTTCTGCGATCGCCTGCTCCAACGGTTCTGCTTCCATGACAAAGTCCGTCGGACGACGTTTCATGAAGATCCACAACACAGGCATGGAGGAGCGGCATCACTCAACTTGCCCTGCATAATAAAACCGGGGAAGTTCCAGTTTTTTTTTTCCATTATGTCTTTCATTTCTGTCCTTTACTTTTCTCTCGTTCTCCAACATTCTTCTCCATTGCAGACAATGTAGATTTTAAGCTTGGGGGAGGACTTCCTCCTTCTTTTTGATTTGTAAATATCCAAAACATCCAAAACAAAAAAAAAATTTATATAGCTGCATTTTGGTATTTCAATAGTACCCCATTTTTATGTTTTGTTTTTCGCAAACTTCTTTATAAACAACGCAGTTAATTCTAATTTTTCTAATCATGTTTTTAATCATATTTCATGTTGATGCGCGGAAATGTCGCGGGGCACCAGCCAGCTAACACGGAGGGGGTGTTCGGTCTCACAAGCTAGGAGAGGAGGAGAGGAGGGAAGGAAGGAAGCCTCTGAGTGCTCGAGAGTGGAGCAAATGGCTTGTCAAAGAGAGTTGCGGGGATAGAGGAGAGAAGCTTGATCAACAGAGCAGGTTGATCAAGAGAGGAGAAGGAGGTTGATTAGGAGCTATCGAGCAGACGGCTAAGGGGACGGTTGTGCTTGCAGGTTGGAAGCCGAGGAGAGCTGAGCTAAGAAGAAGTTTGCTGAGCAGAGGAGCAAGACTTGCTGAGCAGAGAAGAAGAAGAGGGGGCCGCTAGCAGCGGCAACAACACACTTCGCCCGCCGCGGCCTAAATGCCAGTCCTGCGATGGGCTTTCCTTTGATTAATAGCTAGAGATTACAAGCTTACAAGTACACCTTTACAACAAAATCACTTAAAGGGTACAAGGAGAAGCTGGCGGCTAAGAGAGAAGAAATTGCCAGAAAGCAGGGAGGAGAAGCTGCCAGAGACTAAGTAAAATAGTCTGCCAGCTGCTGGAGGACTGGGAAACTGAGTCTGCAGAGTCTGCTGGCAAGCTGTTGAAGAGCTGCTGGAGAGCTGCGCGGACAGAAAACTGAGTCCGCAGAGCTTGCTGGAGGAGGTGATGACGGACTGCGCGGACTGGAAAACGGAGTCCGCAGGGCTGCTGGCAAGACTTGCAGGATCCAGGCAGATGCAGAATGAGAGGCATCATGGGCTATTTATAGGCCCAGGGAAGTTCTTCTAGAAGCGGGGCCCAGTGACATCAGCATGACGACCTGCGCGGACTCCGCGGACAGAGATTTTGCGTCCGCCACTGTCGAGCAATGAAGCGATCGGAAGGACCCACCTGCAGAGAACTGGAGGTCGCCCCCTAGCGGGCGACCTGGGCGGACTCCGGGAGGAGTCCGCCCGGCAGGCCGGAGGCCGCCCCCTAGCGGGCGGCCTGGGCGGACTCCAGGGTGGAGTCCGCCCGGCAGGGTGCCGGGGCCGCCCCCTAGCGGGCGTCCTGGGCGGACTCCATGGTGGAGTCCGCCCGGCAGGGTACCGGGGCCGCCCCCTAGCGGGCGGCCTGGGCGGACTCCAGGGTGGAGTCCGCCCGGCAGGGTGCCGGGGCCGCCCCCTAGCGGGCTGCCGGGGCGGACTCCAGGGTGGAGTCCGCCCGGCAGGGTGGCGGGGCCGCCCGCTAGCGGGCGGCCTGGGCGGACTCCAGGGGGAGTCCGCCCGGCAGGGTGCCGGGGCCGCCCCCTAGCGGGCGGCCTGGGCGGACTCCAGGGTGGAGTCCGCCCGGCAGGGTGCCGGGGCCGCCCCCTAGCGGGCGGCCTGGGCGGACTCCATGGTGGAGTCCGCCCGGCAGGGTGCCGGGGCCGCCCCCTAGCAGGCGTCCTGGGCGGACTCCAGGGGGAGTCCGCCCGGCAGGGCCTGGCCGTCCCCTTGCGGGCGGCCTGGGCGGACTCCGGGGGGTGTCCGCCCGGCTGGCAGGCAGAGGCCGCCCCCTAGCGGGCGGCCTGGGCGGACTCCAGGGGGAGTCCGCCCGGCTGGCCTGGCCGCCCCCTTGCGGGCGGCCTGGGCGGACTCCGGGGGGAGTCTGCCCGGCAGGCGGGCAGAGGCCGCCCCGGGTGGGCGGCCTCGGCGGACGGCGGCAGGAGGCCGCCGCCCCTCAGGCAGCAGGTTGGTCGCCCCTGATGGGCGGCCTCAGCGGACGGCGGTTGGAGACCACCGCCCTTTGGGCGAAATGGGAGGCCGCTCCTGGCAATGCTGTTGGCGGACTCCTGCAAGGAAAAGTACTGCACGATTAGCGGACCCAACCGCATGTCCCGCGAGGGTGAGCCATGGGAATAGCCCGCCGTCCCGTAGGGCATGCGATTGCTAGGAGACTTAGGCGGATAGGGAAAACTGTCCGCCTACGCTGGGGCTCATCGCGATCAAAAAGGGAGACTCTAAGGGTCGCGATTAGCCAGCTGTCCATCTTGGGAAGGATCGCCGATTTCTGGGTTAACATAATCCCCGCACTTTTTCAAGTTCTGCAAAGAACTTCGAAAAAGTTGGAGACCCACGAAAATTGTGATCCACCCCAACGGAAGAAGAGGAGCAAGGAGAGACAGAACCTGAAGACTCTCCTTACAAGCTTGGTGCTTCCTGTCTGTTTTCCTGAAAGGGACCTGCAAGTCTTTGCTGGTTTCTGCAAAGGAAGAGTTAGGAGTATGCACAATATATGAGAGTAACTTGCAAGTACCTGTGAAGAAAATTGCAAGGGTTTGCTGATCTCTGCAAAAAGAGAGTTAGGGGCAGGTATTGTATAAAAATAAGCTGCAAGTACCTGGATGAGGCTTGCAGGTATTTGCTATCTCTGCGAGAAGAGGAGTTAGAGGCAAATAAAATATGAAGATAACTTGCAAGTACCTGCGAAGAGAAGGCTTGCAAGTGTTAACTGTTGACTGTTAACTGTTGACGAGATAAGGCCGATATGACCAGTTAGTAAGGAGAATGCCTGATGAATACTAATATGAAGCCTGGATCAATAAGCTGTGTTAACTGCTGACAGATATGACTGGATTGCGATAGCATGGCTGATAGCGCATGAGCAAACAATATATAGAAGACAAGAGCAATAGAGCTTATATAGGTAGAGTGCGAGTCATCATCCGATAGAGCTTTGAATAAGCAATTCATATAGGATGAGCACGAGCAAAGTGATTGCTAGAAATCCTTTTGAGATAACCCATGAAGGTTGATGAGATGGGGTCGATATGACCAAGTAGTAAGAGAAATGCCCGATGATCATTATCACGAAGTCCAGATTAATGAATCGAGCGCTAGCTGTTGACATGACTGGATGGACATGATCAAAATGAATGTCAGAATCCTTTTGACAGGTGGGATTAACCTGTTCACCTGTGAAAGGAGGGAAGAGAGAAAAGGAGGGCTGCACCCGGAATGATTAAAGTGGGTTGAATGCTGCCACAGGTGTTCCCCGTGGGCCTTATGCATCACTTGCCCGAGAAATCATCCCGAGTATAGTCCTACTCAAAGCGGGCTGGCCGCGCATCCTCAAGGAGAGGGGAAAGGAAAAAGAGGTCCATGTTCGGAATGACTACAGAGGGTTGAATGCTGCCACAGGTGTTCCCCGTGGGCCTTATGCATCACTTGCCCGAAAAATCATTCCGAGTATGGTCCTGCTCAAAGCGGGCTGGCCGCGCATCCTCAAGGAGGGAACAAAGCAAGGGAAGGTCCTGAGAAGGACCGCTGGAAGCAAGGAAGATCCTGAGAAGGATCGCTAGAAACTCTGCTCTCTTGCCCTGGGCACAAGCATCACTGATCAAGGAGACAGGTTGCGCCAAGAGGCCTATATTGTCTGTGTATTGATCAGTGGAGTTGTGAGAACCCGAAAGGCATGGATCGAGGGTACCGGAGAGTGATTCGGCCACCACAGTTGAAGGCTGATATAAGAGACAAGGATACGCTTGATTGCCATTGCTTGTCCAGCGAAGATCATCCTAACCGTAGTGTTTCCTATAAGACGCACAGCAGAGCTAACACATGGGTCTCCCCTAGCACACACTCTGTATCAGATGCTGGCTAGGATCCTAAGCCTGAAGCCCATAATCGTAGATGAACTGCTCCCACTACACATATGGGTAAACTCCCACCATATATGGTCGAAGCGGTAGTGCGAGAACAAACTACGGAGGGAACGTTTCAGACTCGGCAAAATCTCATTGGCGTATTGATCCCAGAGAGAGAGAGAGAGAGAGAGACAACAAAAAGGGAACTGTGTCAGTACAGGATCTCTGAATAAAAGCTTTGCAGAAAAGCAAGAAAATAACACTGAGAAGTGTTGTAAAGAATGTTTGAAAAGGAGAGAGTAAGGGTTGAGATAACCCCTGGAGGTTGCAAGGAGCTCTGGAGGACTGTGAAGTCCATCGCTTTGGAGGACTGTGAAGTCCTTGCTAGTTCAAAATAGCCTTCCCAGCACACCCTCATCGTCGGCGTCGAAGCACTCGACTTCTTGGTTTACAATGAGGAGAGGAGGCTCTTCGACGTGGTTCACTCCCCTTGAGGAGCAAGGAACATCTGAGATTTCTTTGCCCTTTGAAGTTGCTTGATCAGGGCGATCTTCTTTAGGAAGCAAGTCATGCATCTTGGCCTGCCGGAGCATCCTTTGCACAAGCTAGCGGAATGCTCGGCAGTTTTCTGTTCGATGGCCTGACTCTTTGTGGAATTCACAATAAGGCTCTGAGTCTCTAGACCTCTGATCTGCTGGCCGGTAGAGCTTCTTGTAGCTTGCCCTGTCTTTCATGATCTGGATCACTTCTTGCACGAAGTCGTCAAGATTAGACTCATGCAAGTCATCGTCTTGCTGCTGTTGGACAGCTGCTGTTTGAGAAGGAGCTAGCGGTAGCAATGGATCTTGAGCATCACGGCTCGGGAAGGAGTAACGCTGGCGATGAAGCCTTCTCTCCTTCCTTGAGTGAGCTGGGAAACAATTGTAAGGAGACCTTGGAGGTTGCTTGCGAAATGGATCTTTCTCTGATACGAGCTTGGAGACGAAGCCTGGATTGGTCTTCTCGCCTCGGATGTACGAGTTGGCTAGAGCGATCAGCTCTTGGTATGTCCTTGGAGCACGAACATTAACTTCAAACTTGAGAGGCCCTTCGCGAAGACCGTGGATAAGAGCCACTCGGTACATTTCTTGATCAACGATTTCGATGTCCAGAATCTCTCTCTGGAATCGATCAACAAATTGAGACCAAGTTTCATCACTGCGCTGTCTGATCTCAAAGAGGGCTTCAGGACCGCCCTTTCTCTTGGAGGAGGTAGAGAATCTGAGAAGGAACTCTCTACGAAGATCGAGGAAGGAAGAGATGGAGTGAGGATGGAGGCCATAGAACCAATCTCTCACTTGCCCATCAAAGGTTGTCACAAGGAGCTTGCACATGGTTACATCTGACAGAGTCTTGAGAGCAACGTCTGATTCGAAGGCTTGAAGATGCTTGACCGGATCAGTCTCTCCAGTATAGATTGGCAGTCGAGGCTCTCTGAAGTTTGCTGGAGTAGGTTCAAGGCGAACGCTCTCAATAAAGGGCGACGGCTCTTCCTGCTCTCCCACAGCATAGGGATTAAAGGGAGCATAGGCTGCAGCTGCAAAAGAAGCAGGAGGGTAGAAAGGAAAGGTTGCTGTAGGGGGAGCAGAGGCAGGAGATGGGTGGCAAGGATGACTTCCTTGATAGTTGAAAAGTCTACCAGGACTTCCCCGGGATGCTTGCCGGAAGAAGTTTTGGCGAGCGGCAAACTCTTCATCTTGAGTTCGCAAAGGAGCAGCAGGACCTTGCGGGAAGGTCGGGGTATAAGGCGGATAGAACGGCGGACAAGCTTGAGAATAAGCTTACTTATGCTCTGATGTTGGCGCTGGATTGATTGGAGTAGCTGGAGCAGCCGGAGCAGCTGCTGGATGAGAGTCTAACCGCTGCATGATCGCAGCAAGGACTTGGTTGATGGCTTGGAACTGTTGAGCATTCTCACGGCGCGACTGCTCAAAGGCTTCCCAGAGAGGATCTTCACTGGGACTTGGGGCAAAGTTCTCGGCTGATTGATCTGACATGGCTAACTGTCGCTGTTCACCGTCTGACCGGATCTGAAGGACGCGTGTTAACTGTTGATGCGCGGAAACGTCGCGGGGCACCAGCCAGCTAACACGGAGGGGGTGTTCGGTCTCACAAGCTATGAGAGGAGGAGAGGAGGGAAGGAAGGAAGCCTCTGAGTGCTCGAGAGTGGAGCAAACGGCTTGTCAAAGAGAGTTGCGGGGATAGAGGAGAGAAGCTTGATCAACAGAGCAGGTTGATCAAGAGAGGAGAAGGAGGTTGATCAGGAGCTGTCGAGCAGACGGCTAAGGGGATGGTTGTGCTTGCAGGTTGGAAGCCGAGGAGAGCTGAGCTGAGAAGAAGTTTGCTGAGCAGAGGAGCAAGACTTGCTGAGCAGAGAAGAAGAAGAGGGGGCCGCTAGCAGCGGCAACAACACACTTCGCCCGCTGCGGCCTAAATGCCAGTCCTGCGACGGGCTTTCCTTTGATTAATAGCTAGAGATTACAAGCTTACAAGTAGACCTTTACAACAAAATCACTTAAAGGGTACAAGGAGAAGCTGGCGGCTAAGAGAGAAGAAATTGCCAGAAAGCAGGGAGGAGAAGCTGCCAGAGACTAAGTAAAATAGTCTGCCAGCTGCTGGAGGACTGGGAAACTGAGTCTGCAGAGTCTGCTGGCAAGTTGCTGAAGAGCTGCTGGAGAGCTGCACGGATAGAAAACTGAGTCCGCAGAGCTTGCTGGAGGCGGTGATGACGGACTGCGCGGACTAGAAAACGGAGTCCGCAGGGCTGCTGGCAAGACTTATAGGATCCAGGCAGATGCAGAATGAGAGGCATCATGGGCTATTTATAGGCCCAGGGAAGTTCTTCTAGAAGCGGGGCCCAGTGACATCAGCATGACGACCTGCGCAGACTCCGCGGACAGAGATTTTGCGTCCGCCACTATCGAGCAATGAAGCGATCAAAAGGACCCACCTGCAGAGAACTGGAGGTCGCCCCCTAGCGGGCGACCTGGGCAGACTCCGGGAGGAGTCCGCCCGGCAGGCCGGAGGCCGCCCCCTAGCGGGCGGCCTGGGCGGACTCCAGGGTGGAGTCCGCCCGGCAGGGTGCCGGGGCCGCCCCCTAGCGGGCGGCCTGGGCGGACTCCAGGGTGGAGTCCGCCCGGCAGGGTGCCAGGGCCGCCCCCTAGCGGGCGGCCTGGGCGGACTCCAGGGTGGAGTCCGCCCGGCAGGGTGCCGGGGCCGCCCCCTAGCGGGCGGCCTGGGCGGACTCTAGGGGGAGTCCGCCCGGCAGGGTGCCGGGGCCGCCCCCTAGCGGGCGGCCTGGGCGGACTCCAGGGTGGAGTCCGCCCGGCAGGGTGCCGGGCCCGCCCCCTAGCGGGCGGCCTGGGCGGACTCCAAGGTGGAGTCCGCCCGGCAGGGTGCCGGGGTCGCCCCGTAGCGGGCGGCCTGGGCGGACTCCAGGGGGAGTCCGCCCGGCAGGGCCTGGCCGCCCCCTTGCGGGCGGCCTGGGCGGACTTCGGGGGGAGTCCGCCCGGCTGGCGGGCAGAGGCCGCCCCCTAGCGGGCGGCCAGGGCGGACTCCAGGGGGAGTCCGCCCGGCTGGCCTGGCTGCCCCCTTGCGGGCGGCCTGGGCGGACTCCGGGGGGAGTCCGCCCGGCAGGCGGGCAGAGGCCGCCCCGGGTGGGCGACCTCGGCGGACGGCGGCAGGAGGCCGCTGCCCCTCGGGCAGCAGGGGGGTCGCCCCTGATGGGCGGCCTCGGCGGACGGAGGCTGGAGACCACCGCCCTTTGGGCGAAATGGGAGGCCTCTCCTGGCAATGCTGTTGGCGGACTCCTACAAGGAAAAGTACTGCACGATTAGCGGACCCAACCGCATGTCCCGCGAGGGTGAGCCATGGGAATAGCCCGCCGTCCCGTAGGGCATGCGATTGCTAGGAGACTTAGGCGGATAGGGAAAACTGTCCGCCTACGCTGGGGCTCATCGCGATCAAAAAGGGAGACTCTAAGGGTCGCGATTAGCCAGCTGTCCATCTTGGGAAGGATCGCCGATTTCTGGGTTAACATTTCACAAGTAAAATGTTGACCATGCTGTGTTTCTAATTCACGGTAGCATGTTAAGGTAAAATATTTCTCTAAAACGTGCATTTCTATTATGGTTTTCCGTTCTTTATTTTCTTTACTTTCTCTAAAAATCTATCATCCATTATTTTCCTTTTCGTCTTTAGATAATTTTTGTAAGAACAAATTTTGAATAACGTAGTAGATATGAACGATCCAAGTCACATATTATTCTTATTTTCAAGATAATTTCATCAATCTTCTTTTATTATCTCGAACTTGCTTTTTGAAATTTATCGACTCTATGTTTTAAATAAATTTAAAAAAAACGTGAAAATGATTTAGGCCATTTTTGTTTACGTTTGAGCTTTCCTGCCAACCTAAAATCTTTTACCACTAGTTAGCCGCTTTTGAGCCTTTTTTCCAAATTCATTTGATAACTCTACACAGCATTTCATTTTCACCAAAGCCCAAATTCCTACCTATCTAATCACGCTAATTTTTTTTGATAGGAAATTTTGTGTTATCTTTGGAGACAATCAAGTCTTTGGAGAAATTTTTGAAAAAAGTGTACTCAAAAGCAATGCATTGAAAAAAAAATGAATGAAAATAATAATACAAAAAAAAGGATAAATAATTATAAAGAAAAACAAAAAAATAAATTTATTTATACATATTTTGTTTAAAATAAATTTATTTTTTTTGAAACTCGTTGTTTTGGTTTAGTGTGATTTTTAAGCCTCTATGTTTATATTTGAATTTCACTCCTATTCATATTCCTAAACCAAACGTTTCGGTCCTTTTAAGTCCTTTTGATTCACGCTTTTTTTTAAATTTTATTTAACAACTAAGAAAAGAAGAAGAGTAAATCAGTTTTAGTTTTGGATTTAAAACTTAGATTTTTGTTATTTAATTGATATAATTATAATGCGTTGCTTGGATTTAGTAATAACTCAATACGTTCTTTTCATTTTCATTGCCTTGCTCAAATCTATTTAAAAAAGTTGTCAAAATTCTGGATTTATTTTTATTAAGTAAAGTTTATAAAAGTTTAACCATAACTAAATAATTATTTTAGATTTACGTTTTACATTCTCCCTGCCAAGAATTTCGCATAGTACTTGTGTAAGTATGATTAAAACTTTTTGAATTAGTCACTTTTTATGATTAGCTAGTCTTTATATCATTGCTTGGGGACAAGCAAAACTTAAGCTTGGGGGAATTTGATAATACGGTTTGCAGTTAATTTTATTAGGATATTTTCGGGGTTTTAAAGCAAATCATGTCTTGTAAAGTACTTGTTTTGATTCCCCTTTGTATATATTTTTGTCGCTAATGCATTTTTTCTGCTTTTTGCAGGTTTTCACGGCTTTCAGCCGAATTTTGATGTGACACGCCCCAAGGTCACGCCCTACCCGGGCGTGTACCTAGGGCGTGTAACCCAGAGGAATGAAGCAATTGGTCCGAAACTGCATTCCATGGAAACTTAGTGTACACGCCCTCGGTCACGCCCGTGTCACACCCGACACGGGCGTGTACTAGAGGCATGTCCCCAGGTTCCGAGGAATCGCCGCAGCGCGCTCGTTTTTCCCGCTCCACTGTCGCACCGAAAGTGTCACGCCCCAGGGTCACGCCTGACCCGGGCGTGACATATGGGCGTGTACTTCAGCAATTCCGCCCGCCACATCCAGAATTCAATTTCAGCTCAACAAAGTCACGCCGCAAAGAACACGCCCCAGGTACACGCCCTACCAGGGCGTGACTTGTGGGCGTGTACCTCAACTACTTCGTCAGAATTCAATTCTTACCCGAAAAAGTCGCGCCGAATGTGTCACGCCCCAGGGTCACGCCCGACTAGGGCGTGACAGGGGGGCGTGACCCGACCCGAAAAATTCTATAAATAGAGCCCAACTCCAGGGGTTCAGGGACACCTTTTGCTTTGAGAGGGGAGGTTCTGTCCTTTGTATTTCTGAACTTTTAAGCGTGTCTTTTCATTTTTAGTTCGTAGCTCTATCTTTATGCTTTGCCTGTATTAGTTCGTAGCTTCGTTCTGTAGTATAATGTTAATGATAGCGTAGCTTACCTTTCCATGCACTTGTAACCTCTAGTTTTCAAGCTGTAAGATCTTTGTTTCCATTAATAAAAAGTGTTGTTTTCTTTTTCGTTTCTGCTCTGTTTTCATTATTCTTCTTCTACTCATCCCCTCTCTTTCACCTCACCATGATTAACTAATCCTCCATGTACTCGATCTTAATGATTCGAGGTTCGAGTGATGAGGTTATGATGCTTTGAATCTTACCTTTTTTTTAGGGTTTAGCTTTGAATTACTCTTGATTTATCACGGGTTGAAGGTATATCATCGATATATACTCTCCACCTTTGCTTTCATTCTGGGCTAGCCGAGAGGCCGAAAGTTTGAAATGAGCACTCAAGAGTAAAGGGAGTTGTTCGCACCCCTCGAGAGAGGCAGACGTTCAAATCTCCCGGATTGGAGTAAAATCCATTAGAGGGGTTCACCGCGTAAAGCGAGTTTTAGGCCTCCGATTTAGGCGAAAGTCGGTCGGACCTTCCTAAACTCAGTTAGGCACGGCCTTCGAGAGAAGCGTGTCAATATTCATGGAACCTCCACGGTCAAGGACCTTTACCCTAATTAGCTTAGGTTTATTTATCGTATTTTTCTAACCACTCTTGCCGAGGTGATTTCTGATCGAGTTCATTTTCCCCTTCATCGTTACTAAGCTTAAGTTAATCGCTCTTTTAGCTCTCTTTAACTTTTCATGCAAGTAGCTCTCTTTCATTGCAAGTAGTTCTCTTCCTTTAGCACGATTAGCTTTCTTCTAAAAAACTTAATTTTTTCGTTGATAAAATAATAGATTTCGTGTGAGTAAGCTTACTCAACTGTTCCCGGATTTCAATACGACACTTGTGTCCCCTAGCTACATTTCGATAGGTATACTTGCCTTGATGAATTGTTAGTTTGGTTATTTTCTCCTTGTAGATATCTAAGAGACAATCACTTGCCGGCTACGAGAGAGAGAGGGGGATGGCAGCCGGGTCTGCTTTGCCGGCGATGGGAGAGAGGGGGAAAGGGGCGTTCGTGCCCTGCCTTGTCGGCAACGAGAGAGAGAGGGGGATGGCGGTCGGGTCCTGCTTTGCCGGCGACGGGAGAGAGGTGGAAATGGCGGCCGTGCCCTAGCCTGGGTGGTGGCCGGAGAGAGAGAGAGGGGGCGGGGCTCTGTTGTTGGCCGAGAGAGAGAGAGAGGGGGCGGCGGCTGCGCTGCTTTGCTGGCGACGGGAGAGAGCGGGGAAGGAGGCCGTGCCCTAGCCCGGGCGGTGGACGGAGAGAGAGTGGGGGTGGGCGGCTCCTTGCTGCTCCAGGCCTAGGGTGAGAGAGGGAGGGGGCGGCGGCTGCGCTGCCTTGCCGGTGAAGGGAGAGAGCGGGAATGGGGTGGCGGCGGCTGCCCTACTTGGCCGAGCCCTAGCGGGGAAAAATCCCCCCCCCCCCCCCCGATGCTTTTTTTTTCTTTTTTTCTTCCTCCTGCTGCTGTACCCGAGCCCCACACTCCTTGCTTCCGCCTCCCCCCCCCCCCCCCCATTATTTCTCTTCCCCTATATATATATAATATATAATATACATATACATATATATATAATTAAACTTATATATATATTAGGATATTTAATATATAATATTAATACATTATAACATTAATATATTTAAAAAAGCCTATACACATAAAATCCCCGCACGCGCGCACGAGCACCCGCACGTCCTCGAACGGGGTCGCACAAACTCGTCGCCCATAACACGGCCCTAGGATGATATTTGGGGAGGGTCCCACTCGTCTGGCTACAGGGTTGTACACAATCGCCGCTCTTTTCGAGCTTGGTACAAGCTCGGAAAGAATCATCCAACCCAACGTATCCGACGAGTGGGAGCCGACCCAAAAACATTTTTGAGTGAAACTGAAATTTGCACTAGGAACATCAATCTCCCCATGACCTTTCTGAACCTTTTGAATCACTCGATACCATTTGGCTCAATGCTATTGAATTGCCCTTATACCATTACTTACAACAACTATACAATTTCTCGTGACATCGTGAAACAACAAAGCCATATATTTTGTATCCTCTTGTACATGCTGAGCTAATCCTTTCCCCCAGGTGTGCCTACAGCCCTGCCCAGCTAATGTGAGCTGAGCAGCGAGTCTACCCGGGGTCCACTACTACCACCATCGAGTGACTTCCGGCCCTGTCAGCTAGGTGAGAGCCTGATAGCGGGATCTGCTCGAGGCCCAAGGATGACACCGAGTGACTTCCAACCCTGTCAGCTAGATGAGAGCCTGACAGCGGGAACTGCTCGGGGTCCACAACTATCGCCATCGAGTAACTTCCAGCCCTGCCAGCTAGGTGAGAGCCTGACAGCGGGATCTGCTCGAGGCCCAAGGATGACACCGAGTGACTTCCAGCCCTGTCAGCTAGATGAGAGCCTGACAGCGGGATCTGCTGGGGGTCCACAACTACCGTCATCGAGTGACTTCCAGCCCTGCCAGCTAGGTGAGAGCCTGACAGCAGGATCTGCTCGAGGCCCAAGGATGACACCGAGTGACTTCCAGCCCTGCCAGCAAGGTGAGAGCCTAACAGCGGGATCTGCTTGGGGTCCACAACTACCGCCGTCGAGTGACTTCCAGCCCTGCCAGCTAGGTGAGAGCCTGACAGTGGGATCTGCTCGAGGCCCAAGGATGACACCGAGTGACTTCCAGCCCTGCCAGCTAGGTGAGAGCCTGACAGCGGGATCTACTCGGGGTCCACAACTACCGCCGTCGAGTGACTTCCAGCCCTGCCAGCTAGGTGAGAGCCTGATAGCGGGATCTGCTCGAGGCCCAAGGATGACACCGAGTGACTTCCAGCCCTGCCAGCTAGGTTAGAGCCTGACAGCGGGATCTGCTCGGGGTCCACAACTACCGCTGTCGAGTGACTTCCAGCCCTGCCATCTAGGTGGGAGCCTTACAGTGAGATCTGCTCGAGGCCCAAGGATGACACCGAGTGACTTCCAGCCCTGCCAGCTAGGTGAGAGCCTGACAGTGGGATCTGCTCGAGGTCCGCTACTACTCGAGGACTTGACTTTGCTTGAGGTGGAGACATCTTGTTTACTTAAGAGGTGTTGGAGAGTTAAATGCACCGATGTTCTTACAAACGGAGGACACAATCTCTTCATAAGAGAGACGATCTGGAAGTCGTCAAATCGGGAAGCTGGCGTCCGAGCCTGTTCCTAATAATTCCTCCAATCAGAAGAGAGATGCAATCTGGGGGACATATGCCGACGTGCAAGGGGGGAGCTGATCTCGGCCATCAGTGTAGAGGCTCGGTCTTACAATAGTGCTTAGAGTCCCGAGGCATCGTCCCATCGTCCGAACTGGGCTATTTAAAAGGAACGGGTTGGACGTTTCGTATCCCGATCTAATGACAAAGATCACTTTCTGCCATGTCACTTGTGATTGCTTGGAGAGATCAGCCCTTTATCAAATCTGGGAGGTTAGCGTCTAGGCTCGTTCCTGATAATTCCCCTAGTCGGAGGAGAGGTGCGATCGGGAGGACATAGGCCTACGTGCAAGGGGGGAGCTGATCTCGGCCGTTAGTGGAGAGGCTCGGTCTTACAATAGCGCTTAAAGTCCCCCGGCACCGTCTCATCGTCCGAACTAGGCTATTTAAAAGGAACATGTTGGACATTTGGCTTCCGGAGTCGATCGCGAGGCTAACCCTTGAAGCCCTTGGAAGCTCGAGACGAATTGGTAATAAAGAGAAAACTTGACCGCTACTGAATTACAAGTAAGAGATAACAAATTACCGCTAGGGAGGGAACCCTTTCGGGTCACCCCAGCTCCTAATACCTCTCAGCTGCCCTCTTACTTGATCTTGAAGATAATAACCTCCAGCCTTCTCGTCGATGTAATAAGTGGGGACACATGGGTTTCCATAGGTAGAAGCGCTTCAAATAGGTGCAAATCCTACTCCAAATGCTATGGGATTCAAACAACAGCTATGGGAGGGGACAACTCTGAGTATGTGGACCTTACACAAAGTATCAACGTACGACCCTAGTCGTCACCTGGTTAAACTTCTATAGCCATGACGCTCGCCAGAGTTCTTTTGTGCTGGTCACACTCGGCGCTCACCGCACCAAAATGTTGAAACCAAAAATTGGTCTCATGTGGAGTTCGACCCTTGGGGAAGGGGTGACCGCACACCTACTACCCTCAAGCGAACAATCTAGTCACAAGATTAGGAACACAAGGGACAGACCCAAGGTCTCAGCATGGAGGACCCGCCGCATACCCGGAAGACTAGCAAACCCGTCCCCTCCCAAGCCAAGGGCTGAGCTAAGGCACCTTCGGAGGGCTCTCTTGGCCCACTGGAACATCTGAGGAGGATCTCAAGATCCACTCCTTAACTAGAGGTGCAACCTCGGGTCTATGTTAAATGTTCCCCGCCCGCCTTACTATTGGCGCAAAACTGCCCAGCAGCCCTACTCTACGCAGTCCCGATTGGGCCGCTAATAGTGAAACTCCTCTATTATGAAAGGATGACAACAGGCCATCAGGGGGCTTCCCGACATCTATACCTCGGGGCCCACACGGGGGGAGCGGTTCACGAACACACCGCTCTCCCAAGACAGGAGTAGTAAACTATAATCACACAGCATCACAGATATGAAAAAATATTACAGGAATATAAATTCCATACTCAGCACGTAGGCCGATAATAAAACAAAAAAGGCCTTCGAGGGCCGGCATGATCTCGGGCTTATGCCAGTCATTCCCCGCCTGGTACTGCAACACCTGTACGCCAACGTCTCGACGAGCGGCAGCCAACTAGTCATCGGTCGGCTAATACAAGCGGACCAAACATATTGCGCACACACCCTTTTTGGGGGCTATGGTGCGCATTCCCTGCAAGCGGCTAATAAACAACTTCCTCGGAGTCTTCTCCGGGAACCCCAGAACATCACCAATCCAGCTCACACGTCCGAATGGGCTTCATACAACATGCCTAAACTCGTACTCACGCTTTCGGATACTAATGCAATTAACTACGGGGACGTACACATCAACCCGTTGGAAAGCTCCCTTCCCCCACCCATTGGTGGAGAGGGGCTTCCATGCAAACATGTAAACTGAGGGCTTCACCTGCCCAAGTAGAAATATCATTACCCTTGTCACGTGCTTGGCGGCGGGGATGGGAGAGGAGCTCTGAGTCGATCGTACTGCATGCGACCGCGTCGGTGGTCGATCTCCACTCCAGGCCGAGCCTTGCTCCAGGCCGAGCCTCACTCCAGGCCGAGCCTCGCTCCAGGCCGAGGCTAGCTCCAGCCTCGCTTCAGGACGAGCCTCGCTCCAGGCCGAGCCTGGCTCCAGGCCGAGCCTCGCTCCAGGCCGAGCTTGCCGCCGGGAGAAGGGGAGGTCGAGGTGTGCTGCTCCAGGTCGGGAAAAATAGTGGATCGGCCGTGGTGCTCCAGGCCGTTGGAAAAAGAGGGAGATCGGTGGCGGCCGTGCTGCTTCAGGCCGGGAAAAAGGGAGGGGGGTCGGGTGTGCTGCTTCACGCCGTGAAAAAGGGAGGGGGGCTGGGTTGCTGCTTCAAGCCGGGAAAAAGGGAGGGGGCCGGGTGTACTGCCTCGCCAGCGACGGGAGAGAGGGGGAAAGGGGCGGTCGTGCCCTGCCTTACCGGCGACGAAAGAGAGGGGGATGGCGGCCGGGTCCTGCTTTGCCGGCGACGGGAGAGAGGGGGAAAGGGGCGGTCGTACCCTGCCTTGCCGGCGACGAGAGCGAGAGGGGGATGGCGGCCGGGTCCTGCTTTGCCGGCGACGGGAGAGAGGTGGAAATGGCGGCCGTGCCCTAGCCTGGGCGGTGGCCGGAGAGAGAGGGGGGGGCTCTGTTATTGGCCGAGAGAGAGAGGGGGTTGTGGCTACGCTGGTTTGCCGGCGACGGGAGTGAGCGGGGAAGGAAGCCGTGCCCTAGCCCGGGCAGTGGCCGGAGAGAGAGTGGGGGCGGGTGGCTCCTTGCTTCTCCAGGCGTAGGGTGAGAGAGGGAGGGGGCGGCTGCGCTGCATTGCCGGCGATGGGAGAGAGCGGGAATGGGGCGGCGGCGGCTGCCCTACTTGGCCGAGCCCTAGCGGGGAAAAATCCCCCCCCCCCCTGATGCTTTTTTTCTTTTTTTCTTCCTCCTGCTGCTGTACCCGAGCCCCACACTCCTTGCTTCCTCCTTTCCCCCATTATTTCTCTTCCCTAATATATATATAATATATAATATATATACATATATTATATAATTAAACTTATATATATTAGGATATTTATATGTATAATATTAATACATCATAACATTAATATATTTAAAAAAGCCTATACACATAAAATCCCCGCACGCGCGCACGAGCACCCGCACGTCCTCGAACGGGGTCGCACCAACTCGTCGCCCATAACACGCCCCTAGGCTGATATTTGGGGAGGGTCCCACTCGCCCGGCTACGGGGTTGTACATGTGTGAGTGTATGAGAATAATCTTTATGCTTTCTTTAATTTATGAAGATTGTGTGAGTGTAGGTGTTAAATTTTCATGCTATATTTTCATGCTTCATTTTATTGCTTTCTTCAATTATGTAGAGTGCGTGTGTGTAGGAGATAAATTTTCATGCTTTATTTTATCACTTTCTTCAATTACGTAGAGTGCGTGTGTGTAGAAGATAGTTTTATTGTTTTCTTTCAATTACGTAGAGTGTGTGTGTTAGCGTTTATTTCCGCCTACTCGCTAGGAGTTAAATGGCAGGATTTTGTTTACCGCCTACTCATTTGAGTTAAATGACAGGTTTTTTATTTTTCTGTAATTATTTTAGTAGGACTTGTACTTGCATTTATTTCCTCCTACTCGTTAAGAGTTAAATGGCGTGTCCTTTATTTCCCGCCTACTCGTTTGAGTAGGACTTGTAATTTTCTTTTTTTTTGTAAGTTAGTTTATTCTGTTTTATTTATAATTTGGAGTGTGCGTGAGTTCTTGTTTTAGCTAACTTTTCTAGTTTCTAAATGTTTGTCATTTTCATGTCTTCTTCTTAGAACCTTTTAGTGCTTAATTTCGAACTCCCGCCTCATTAAATTATAAAGTAGTCCTCATACCGATGTGTGGCTAATCGCTATTAGCCTCGGCATCAAAGAGCATTGGGACACTTAAAATGATTCGGAATAATTAAATTTCTTTATTTTCACTTTAATTTTAGGACTTAAGGTTTATCCCGGGTTAACGATGCGTAGGACCACAAATCTATTTGTGGGCCCTATTTCCGTTATCCATACACTAGCTAGCTGAGAGGCCGTGCGTATGGATAGATCACCCCTGGGTAAAGAGAGTTGCATGCATACCCTCGATAGAGGACAAGCGTAATTCTTCTGGATTTGGTTCCCCACCCAATAACGGGGTTCTTAGCATAAAGCGGGCGTTAAGAGGAATCCTTCGTCGGACTAACGTTCGGTCGAATAGTCTTAGCGTTCAGGTGAGAAATATTCCTAGAGGTAAGTGCGCTCACATTTGTGGAACCTACACGGCCAAGTTGCCTTTAATTAACTTGAAAACTAAGTCCTATAATTATTAAAAATTATTTTAGTCTTAATCTGATTCGATGCCGAGCGTTAACCCTTCATCGAATATTTTCTAAATCGTTTTTTTTTTGCTCCTTTACTTTTTCCATCTCTACTTAATTAAAATCTCCACCTTACTTTCAGAAAAATAATAGTACTCCCGGAGGAGTAAGAATAGTCAACACGACCCCGAGAACAATACGACCTCGGTATTCCCCCAAATATCGAGTACTACTTGCGATAGGTGCACTTGCCTCCTGTAACACGCCCGCGGCGATTGACTCACCGAACCAATCACAGTAAGAGTTTGTTCGCGGGCGCATCAAGTTTTTGGCGTCGTTGCCGGGGACACTCTTCGAGTTGCTATTTTGAATTCCGGAGTCTATTAATTTTACTTATTTTCTATAAACTAAAAACTTTATTTTAAATAAAATAAAATAAAAAGAGTTTATTTTGTTTTATTTTTTTTTCTTTGGGTATATGACCCGTGGACAACCCTCTGAGTCTGAAGATTTTGACTTCGACCCTGAGATCGAATGCTCTCTTGCGCGTATTCGATCTCAACGCCGAATTGCTTCTTTAGACCCAGAAGAATCTATCGGAGAACCCTCTGTTGTAGTTATGGCCGCCCCTAACCCTGTCCCGGCGGACGAGCGTACTATGTCTTATTACGCCCGGTCTAACATGGATGATACTGTGTCTAGTATTGTTCGTCCCACGGTGGCGAAAAATAATTTTGAAATAAAATTTAGTGTCATTCAAATGGTCCAGAACGCTGTGCAGTTCGATGGACTGCCGGATGAGGACCCGAATGTCCACTTGTCCAACTTTTTGAAATATGCGACACCATCAAGATTAATGGCGTCACAGATGACGCCATTCACTTGCGCCTATTTCATTTTTCCCTTAAGTCCAAAGCCAAGGCATGGTTGAATGCCCTCCCGCGAGGATGTATCACCGCGTGGGCTGAGTTGACGGAGCGGTTCCTAACGAAGTACTTTCCGCCCACAAAAACTGCAATGTTGCGGGCAGACATTTCTTCGTTTGTGCAATATGATCCTGAGACTCTATATGAGACGTGGGAACGATTTAAGGAATTCCTCCGCCGGTGCCCGCACCATGCGCTTCCAACGTGGTTGCAAGGACAAATTTAATTTTTAAAGAACTTTGGTTTATTAAATTTGTGGAACCAGATTTTAGAGCGTTTATCCGGTCCTCCATATTATTGTTTTCTTGAAAAGTGCGCTCACATTACGCACTTGTCTTCATGTAGAATCGTCGAAATTTAACGTCCCCAAAAATTAAATTAAAGGCAGACTCGCATTAAAGGCGGACTCATTTCAAAGTTTTTGGTTTATTAAATTAAACTTCCAATAAGAGTCTGTTCGCGGACCCGGACTCATTGCGCACTTGTCTTCATGTTATTTACAAAGAAGATAGTGGGGAAAGAGAGATTTTTACAAAAAAAGTACAAAGTAAAAACTCAAAGGCATCCCGCGAACGTACTCTTATTTGGTTCGAAAGGCAAGTCTAAATGTGTGTGTGATTGGATTTTCATACACTCACACACACATTTTGAAGTTTTTGGTTTATTAAATTAAAGGCGGACTCACATTCGCTACTAAAGATGAAACGTGATTCCTTTTTCAAGAGGTGAGTAAGCGACATTGTTATTTTTTAAAAGTCTTGAATAAAGCGCTATAAAAGCCCGCATGTCCTAAAAAACTCCTAATAGATTTTACCTTTGTTGGTTGCGCTAGTTTTTCTATGATTTCTATCTTGGCATTATCCACATCCATCCCATTAGACGAAATCATATGGCCGAGGACCAAACCTCCTCGAACCATAAAGTTGCATTTTTCCCAATTTAATATAAGGCTTGTGTCCTCGCACCGTTGAAGGACACGATCTAAATTGTGAAGGCAATCGGGAAAAGGGCGTCCGAAAATAGAAAAGTCATCCATAAAGACTTCCATAATATCTTCCACTAGCTCGCCAAAGATCACTAGCATACATCTTTGGAACGTAGTCGGCGCATTGCAGAGTCCAAATGGCATTCTTGGATATGCGAAGGTGCCAAACGGGCAAGTAAAAGTCATTTTTTCTTGATCATCGGGGGAAATGGGTATTTGGAAAAACCCCGATAAACAATCAAGAAAACAATAATATGGAGGACCGGATAAACGCTCTAAAATCTGGTCCAGAAAAGTGCGCTCACATTTGTGGAGCCTAACATAAGAATATTTGGAACATTTGTAAATATACGCAACTCGCGCCCAGTACATAAAAAAGCGTATATTTACAATTCATCAAATGACAATCTTGTCGATGTCGAGTTGGGAGGTTATCGTCCAACCATGTTCCTGATAGATCCTCCAGTCGGAGGAGAGATGCAATCCGGGGTAGCTAGGCCGACATGTAAGAGGGGAGCTGATCTCGGCCGTCAATGCAGGGGTCCGGTCTTACAAGGGCGCTTATATCCCCAGGCATCGTCCCATCATCCGAACTGGGCTATCTACGAGAAATAGGTCAAAGGCATGTTTCCCAATCCAACCGCTGTGATCGTTCTCAGCTCTGCCAACTGGCTATGAGTGTAAGTGCAAGAGTGGGGGGTTATGTCTTTCTGAGGGTCCTCCAGGACGCACTCGCGACTAACATATTCCCTTGGGCCTATCATGGCTCCGTAGCTAATGGAGGGAAAGCCTGGCCAGGTTGATCCTTCCTCAAATCCAAGAGGTTGGGGTCCAGACTTGTTCCTCCTAGTTCCCCCAGTCGGAGGAGAGATGCAGTCAGGTGTAGCTAGGCCGACATGCAAGGGGGGAGCTGATCTCGGCCGTCAATAGAGGGGTCCTTTCTTACAAGTACGCTTATATCCCGAGGCATCGTCCCATCGTCCGAACTGGGCTATCTATGGGTAACAAGTTGACAACCAGCTTCTCGGATCGATCTTGAAGCAAAATCTTGAGTTCCCAAAAAACTTACGATAAAAAACAGTATGAACAGAAGAAGAATAGTTGTCATTGCATATATGTAAAAGTATGTACAAACAAAATACATCATTGGCCGCTAAGGATAGAACCTTTTCAGGTCATCCCCGCTCCACGTACCTCCCAGATGCTCTCCAACCTGATCCTGGAGATAATAGAACCCGGTGGCCCGGGATTCCTAGACAATGAAGGGACTTTCCAAATTTGGATGTAGCTTGCCCACTGTTGTTCCTCTTCCTGCGGCGTCTACCTTCTTCATAACCAGATCTCCGACGAGAAAATGCTTTATGCGAACTTTTTTGTCAAAGTGCTTTGCCATGAACCGCTTGATCTCCTCTTGGCGGATGGAGTCAAAGTAATGAAGCACTTATACGAAATCCAATGAGAGTCTTTGGGCGTCCTCATTCTCCAAGCGCCACTCTTCGCCACCATCTCCAGCTGCTATAACCCTCGGGATACGAACCTCAAATTCCACTAGGATGAGTGCCTCGGACCCGTGGGACAACTTGAAAGGATTTTCCCCCGTGGCCGAGTTTGGAGTTGTTCTCAAAGCACAGAGAACCGAGGGGAGCGGCTCCGCCAAATTTCCCTTCAAGTTGGTGACTTTTTTCTTCAGAAGGTTGATCATTAACTTGTTGGCTGCTTCCACCTGTTCGTTGCTGCAACGATGATGCACAGAGGCGAATCGGAGATCCATCCCTAGCTACTTGTAGAAGTCCTCTAACTCCAAACTGGCGAACTGTGGCCCGTTGTCGGTGACGATGGCTAGAGGAATCCCGAACCTGCACACAATTTCCCCCCGAATGAATTTCTTCACGATCTGCGATGTGGTTTTGGCCAAGGCCTTTGCTTCGATCCACATGGAGAAGTAGTAGATCATGACAAGCACGAACTTCCTCTACCCGCTGGCCTGAGGAAAGGGGCCGATCAAGTCCATCCCCCAGATGGCGAAGGGCCATGGAGATGTGATCGAGTGAAGATGCTGAGCTAGTTGTAGTTGAAGAGGTGCGAAGAGCTGGCACTGGAGGCACTTTTTGGAGAAGGCCTCTGCATCCTTCCTGATGGTGGGCCAAAAGTACCCATGCCTTAGAATCCTTTGTTCAAGAGTGCGAGTTCCCGAGTGACTGCTGCACTATCCTGAGTGAATCTCCTCCAGGATACGAGGCACTTCAACCTCTGATAGGCATCAAGCCAGAGGACCTGAAATGGTCTTGTGGTAGAGATCTCCTTCTTGAAGCAAATAGTAGGCGGCTTTGTAGCGAAACTTCCTCTGGTCTCCTTCGCTGGCGGGTATCTGACTCGTTGCTAGGAAAGAACTCAACGGATCCCTCCAAGATGCCCTCTGTTCGATCTCCATCATCTCCCCTTCCTCGATGGATGGTTGGAAAAGTTCAGTCACGATCCCCCAGCCCGGGGGCCGTATTTGGTAAGATAGTGAGCTTCCAAATTTTCCTCTCGGGGCACGTGCTCGATGAAGAAAGATTGAAACCCCCCAATCAGACCTTTCACTTTGATCAAGTACCGCTGCAAAATCGGATCGTTCACCTTGAACTCACCTCTGATCTAGGATGCGACTACCATTGAGTCGGTGAAGGACCTTATATCTCGAATTGTCAGCTCCTTGGCGAGACGTAAGCCGGCCACCATGGCTTCGTACTCCAACTGATTGTTGGTAACTGGGAAAAGGATCTCGATTGCTTGCTCGATCCTGGTTCCCTGAGGGCTTACGTGCATGACTCCGGCTCCCACGGAATATCTGCCTGAAGCCCCATCCACAAACATCTTCCAGGACACCGTGCTAGAAGAGCCTTCCTCTCCCTCCACCTCGGCCGAGAAGTCGACAAGGAAATCTGCCACCGCCTGCGCCTTGATTTCTACCCATGGAGAGTAAGAAATATAGAACTCGCTAAGATCCACTGCCCACTTTCCCAGCCTACCAGAGTGCTCCACTCCATCCAGGATACTCCATAGAGGATGATCGGAGACGACCCTGATGGAGTGAGCTTGAAAATACGGGCGGAGCCTTCGTGCCGAAACCACTAAAGCGAACACCAGCTTCTCCAAAATAGGGTACCTCGTCTCCTCCTGCCGCAACACTCTACTAACATAGTAGATAGGAAGCTGTCTCTTGCCTTCCTCCTAAACCAGCACCGAACTAACTGCTTCCGCACCGACTCCCAGGTAGAGGAAGAGATCTTCATTACCCCACGACCCCTAGAGGAGAGGACCTTGGGTTAGTTGTTTCTTGATCTTTCCGAAAGCCTCCTCGCACTCCGTCGTCCACTCAAACTTCTGATTTCCTCAAAGTGTCTTGAAGAATTGAGAGCACTTCTCCCCTACCTTGGACAAAAAACGGCTGAGGCCTGCCAGCCTTCCAGTCAGCCTTTGAAGTTCCTTAGGATCCCTTGGCGATGCCATCTCCAGAATGGCCTTCACCTTGTCTGGATTAGGTTCCACCCCCTGGGAGTGAGGAGGTGACCTAGAAAGTTCCCCATTCCTGCACCGAAGATGCATTTGGCTGGGTTGAGTCGCATCTTGTACTTCCTCAGGGTAGCAAAGTGCTCCACCAGATCCGTTATATGCTCTGCGATGCCTTTTCTCTTGACGGGGAGGTCATCCATGTAGACCTCCAAGTTCCGCCCCTTCTGCCCCTTGAAGATTTGATCCATCATCCTCTGGTAAGTGGGGCCTACATTCTTGAGCCCGAAGGGCATCATCTTGTAGCTATAGCAGTCATCGCTGGTTATGAAAGATACGTCCCGGCAGTCGGGGGGATGCATCCGAATCTTGTGATATCCTGAAAAAGCATCAAGAAAACTCATCACAGGAAACCCGGCGGCGGAATCGACCAGCGTGTCGATTTTAGGCAAGGGGTAGCAATCATTTGGGCAAGCTTTATTCAACATTGAAAAATCGATACATAAACGCCAGCCCCCTCTAGGCTTTTTCACCATTACAATATTGGAGACCCAGCCTGGATACCGAATCTCTGAGACAAACCCTGCCTTAAATAGCTTCTCCACCTCTTCCCTGATCGGCTTGGCCAGCATGGCGGCGCTCTTCCTCTGCTTTTGTCGAACTGGGTCCATCGTGGGATCCAGGTTGAGTCGACGACAAACAACATGGGTGTCCACCCTTGGCATCTCGGCGGCGCTCCATACAAAGACATCAACAATGTTCTGCAGGAAAGAAGCCAGCTCTATCTTCCCCCCAAACGGCAAGGATCCACCCACCTCCAGCAGCCCCGGCTCTCCCCCTCAAGAGATCACCTCTATCTCCTCCACCCCCTCAGCAGCGCACAACCCTTTCTCTTTCTCCAGCAACTCCTCCAACTTTTTCGCGTCACCCATCCAGCTGATGGTGCTGACAACATTCAAGTAGCACTCCCTAGAAGCCTTGGGATCTCCCCTGATTCTGATCTGTACATCTCCTCGGCAGTACTTCAGGCACTGGTGGTTTGATGACAGAATGTCCCTGAAGTAGTTGATAAGAGGCCGCCCGAAGATGGCGTTGTAACCGCTCGGTGCGTCGACGATGATGAAGCGGCATCGGATCGACATCCCACCAAGTGTAACCAGTAGCTCCACTACTCCCTCCACCTCTTTCTTCTCTCCTAAGAATCCAAAGAGCGGTCCATCTGCAGCTTGGACCCGGGACGCTTCCACCTGAAGCCCGACGAAGGTTCTTTTGAAGCTGACGTTCACCGAGCTACCGTTGTCCGTGAAACTTCGATCGATGGTGAAGTCCTCGATGGTGGCTTGATTGACCAAGGCATCATGGAAGGGATTCTCATTCCCCAACATATCTTCCTCGGAGAAAGTGATCTCCTCTAATGGCGGTGGGGTCTGTGACGTTGAAGCGACGTTTTTCCGATAGATCTGGTGGAGACTCGCCTTGCGGGAAGCTCCAAGCCCGGCCCCTCCATTGATTACGACTACATGCCCACCTCCTGGGCCATATATCACTTTCCCGCAACCTCGCAGGTCGACACAGTCCTCATTCCTCCTCCTTGCTGGAGCTTGGAATGCCACCTGCCCCACCGGGGCCTCCTACCTCTGTTGCTCTCTTTCTGCCACCTCGCTTCCAGCGTTCTCCTTGCTTCCCAAAACTCGGGGCAAGCCAAGGTCTCGTGCCCCTCTACCCGATGAATATCACAGTAAAGGGGAATCTCCGCCTCCTGGCGCATCGCTCGCTGTTCCCTCCAACGCCGCTTGTTGTCTTGGCGAGCGATGGCCATTGTCTCCATTCTTCCTCCTCCTCGGCCTCCCTCCTGCCGATTTCCAGTCCTCCTCTTTTCCTGGTACTGCTGCCTTGCTGGTCTCCATTGGGGGCGATTCTCTAGAAACTAGAATCTCCTTTCCCCCCTTCCTTCTTCCCGAGCATCTGCCGGCCTTCTCTCTTCTCATCTTCGAGGCCTCTACTGCCTCCTTTCTTCAACCCTCCTGGGTTCCTCTCTCTTCCTTCTCTCTTCCCTCCTTTGCTCTTCCTTCTTCTTCTCCTCTCGCCTCTCCGGCGTCCTCCTTGACTTCGACCCTGAAGGCCCTACTCCCCTCCTTTCTGTCACAATCTCCCCATTTAGCCTTGATAGGAAGTCCTTTTTTTCTCCTCCCCTCGAACGAAGGTGTTCGCCTTCTCTATCCCTAAACAAGCCTTTCTTCAAACCAAACTTTAGGGCCACCATCAAGGTAAAACTGTCCACCTCTTCTACCTCCAAAATCTTCTCCTGAAAGTGGTCGATGTAATGACCCAAACTCTCAGGCTGCCCTTCGACAATTTTGAAGAGGGCCATCTCTTCCTTCTTCTTCTTTTTTTTGATGTCGCGAACCACGTCATGAGGCCCTGACGCAGATCTGAGAAGTAGTACACGGACCCTGTCGGTAGTTGATGGAACCAATCACGAGCATTTCCCTTCAGGGTGATGGAGAAAAACCTGCACTTGAAGGCATCGGACATGTTGCGGATGGTAACTTCGTCTTCAAACCACTGGAGGTGTCTGACAGGGTCATCTCTGTCGGAGTAGTAAGTAAGAACGGGTTCACTAAACCCTTCTGGAACTGGGATGGTGAGGATCTCGTCACATAAGGGGCTCCTCCCTCCCTGGCGGTGACGAGTTTCATCCTCGCTGGAGTCGTCATACTAGTTGCAGTGTCGAGTATCTCTGAACCTCGTCGGCGACATTGGATCCCTAAAATGGACCCCCTAGCTGCTCGCCGGATAAAGTCGTGACTGCATTGGTCGCTCTTCCCTCGCCCAAGCGGGCTCCTTTCCAGCTCGCGTCGGCGGCGCTTCTTCTTCTAGAGTCGTCAGGCGATAGGGAGAAGTCGCCACGACCTCTGGGCGCTGAGCGAAACCGGTGTGAATGGTTTGCTCGATCTTCCTCGCAAACTCTTCAAATGCGGCCACTGTCACAGACTCCCCACCTCGCGCGACGTCTCCTCCTACTACCGAGTTGCAGACCAACTCTCCTTGCTCACCACGAATGGACATCTCACTCAACTTCCAAACTTTACTCCTTGGCTGCGATCCACGCTCACCGTACCAAGTGTTGAAGCAAGGAAAAATCCCAACCTCAGAATTCAGATCAAAGCCGCCTAAGGTTACTAACTTAGAGGCTAGATCAGACGGCAAAGATGACTAGAACAAAGAATCAGGTCAGACAGAACCCCAAATGTTGCGGTAGGAAGATCCCACCACGTACTCGGATGCTCGAAAGAAGCAGCCCCTTCTCAATAAAGGATGGCAGAACTGGGTACGAGGGAAGCTAACTGGCGAGGTCGTAAGGTCGCGACTTGCTCTCCAAGGAAAAGTAATCCAAAGATTTAGCTAGTATCCCGAAACTGAAGCGCGCGAGTATCCTGTCGAGGATTTCAAGTGCTCTACCTCGTACCCCTGGGGTCCTATTTATAGGAAAATACAAGGGAAGGGGGTCATATTTATACCCCACCCTCTGGCAACAAGGTGACTTCTAGATTAACTCGCATGGGCTGGGCGAGTATCTCGCCTAGTCGCCAACCTGGCGAGTTTGGGAGGGGAGCTCGCGTATACTCACTCAGGCCTTCCGCGATCTTGAATGCTGACTTTGACTCCTGCCTTGACTTGTTGACCCTAACTTCTGCTGACCTGGCTGTGGTAGGGCCCGCTCTCGATGAATACAGGTTGTACAGTCGCATCAACATAGTAGGCAGTGTTGTCCCGCCTATATAACCCGAACGAGAATGCATAAGCATTACCGAAGACGATCTCGCCCTCCTGCCAGGATGGGAGGATGGTGGAGATTAAGGCCCTATTGTCCTCCCTATCCAAGAGCAGCAGAGGATTGTTTGCTTCGTCCAACAGCTTCTAATCCAGACCATAGTTTTTGTGGTCTCTCGGCACCACATTTCCTTCTAACACAACGGAGGTTCCGCCAATCTTGCTGGTTACCTTTCTCGTGGTCTCGCCGCCGACCAGGGTTCTCGCAGGAAGAGCAATGTTGATATCCTTGCCTTTGGCGAGATCTGTGGTTTTGGATTTCTTGAGGAGCGGTGGG
This sequence comes from Platanthera guangdongensis, assembly GCA_039583875.1. Lineage (NCBI taxonomy): Eukaryota > Viridiplantae > Streptophyta > Magnoliopsida > Asparagales > Orchidaceae > Platanthera > Platanthera guangdongensis. Next base: position 64,388,751 of record CM077147.1, read on the forward strand.
GGAGGAAGTGCGTCAGGCTTCCGCTTCTGGATGCTAGTCTTCGGCAGTGGTTTTGTTCCGCTCCTATAGACTACAGCGGCCTCCTCAGGGCATGTCTTCTCAGAGGTGAGTGCAGTATTAATCACATGATGTAGATTATTTGGAAGGCCTCGTGCCCCTGCATATGTAATGGTTAGCCAAAGTTCTGAAATCTTTTAGTTAAAGGAAAGGGCGAGAAATACATTCTCCGACGAGCACGGGTAGGAGTGAGTCGGTGTTCCTCCTCAAGTATGGAATGTCGAACTACTTTTGGAAGAGGAACTGGTGGATCTTGGACTTATGACCGCTGAGAGTGGGGGGACGGTAGGTTGATTCATCCTGCTGGACATGCGAGAGAGGAAGGTTGTCGAAATCACCAGAGATGAAGACAAACTTGGGAATACAATGATGGTTCTTGTTCGCGAGACCTACGTCTTTGAGGTTGTTGTCGGAGAAGAATGTGATCTTGTCCCTCTTGGCCCTGAAGTTGAAGAGTTTGCGGAAGACTGGGAGGCTGAACTCGATCCGCTCATATCACAAGTAGCAGGCGAATGCCACCTGTAAGACAATGGAGTTGGGGTTGAGCTGAGCGTGAACGACCCCGAAGTATCAAAGGGCCTGGTGTATCTCCGGCTAAATAGGGAGGCAGAGCCCTACCTCTAAGTGCTTGTCATGTATGGAGATTTCACTCGTCGAGAAGTGATTCATCGACTCATCCCTCCATAGAAGATGCGCGGTGAAGCCCGACGAGACATAGAGCCCGACAAATGAGTGAAATTACTCCTCAATCAAGTTACAATTCATGAAGGGATAGTCGGCAAATGTTTTGGCGCACTTGGTTCGACCATCAGTATCTCCAGACATCTTGCAAGAAGAGGAAAGAAGGCGTAAAAGTGTCAGCACAAGAGAAGAGAAGTTAGGAGGGTTGGAAGCTATCGAAGTGGTGGTTAATGCGGTAGGTGGGGAGTTCTATTTATAGAAAATTTTTGGCGAGAAAGTTCCAGGGGTGAAGTACGGTTAGCCAACTTGCCACATCCCGCCTTGGAACCCATTTTGATCCCGCACTCCCCCCACTCGCCGTCGAGATCGAGCTAAGCACTACGTTCCAGACTTAAAAATAGCAATTCAGCAATAAAAAAGGACGATATGCGAGATCAGAAGAAAATATATAATATACATGCTCATTCTGCATGAGTTCAACCAACATAATTATTACATGCAGAATAGTAAAAGAAAGGGCAGGAAGGCAATTGTTGGAAGGCCTATCTTGGGGTCATCACCAATGTCCTTGGCCTCTCCTCCCCTCCCAAGGCAGCATGCGGGAATATTGAAGTGCGTGAATGGTCTGCAGCTCCTGTTGTGCAAGGCACATCTTATCTTTGGCTCGTGCCCTATGGATCCCTGGAAAGTTCGTCCTACTACCAGCTTCGCCCCAACACGGTAATCAGCTGCGAGTAGTTGTTATCCAAGCAGAGTAGTCGTTCCTCGGCAGAGTTTTGTTCTCCTGAACTCGGCTGTAGATCTGCTGTAGCATCAGAGTGTGCTTCCAAAATTGTCCGGCCATATGCCGCTTCAGCACCTCGACGTCCTATAGGTCACCCAAGAAGGCAGTGATTGAGTCAAGAGATGGGGGAGGCGAAAACTCCTCTTCGATGTCACCATCAGTCGATGAGATCTCGCGATAGCCTACCAAGTGAGTAATTTTAGCCGTGTGTAATATTCATTCTTTTATGGGAAGGCGAGTGCGGTTTGTTACCTATCTTGGTCTCCACGTCTCTGCTCGAGTGTCGGTGGGAAGTGCTAGGTCGCCCCTCGAAGGAAGTGTCGAAGGTAATGTGAGCCTTCTCAAGCCCCGGGCGTAGAGTTGTCTGTTTGGCGGCAGGAATGTTGTCTTGAAGTAGAAGGTTGGGAACCTCATCCACCAGGGGTGGTTGGCTTGAGGCGGGATCTAAGGGCATCAGGCGAGTAGGAGACTTGGAAATTGAAGCACTATTCCAGTGGTCCCAAAAGAGGGAGCTGCAAAGGATGCGGTTAAGCAGGTTGATGAGAGGCGAATGGACAAAGGTTGACTTATTCGGGGTTTGTTGGAGTTCATCTAGTTTTGTTTGGGGATTGACCGCAGGGGGATGCATGTGAGTCCCGACTTTAGGCAAGTGCGGCCCATCTTTCACCGTCACCTCGGTATTTTTCTCCTTCGAAAGAATCTGTGAGTACAAACATTGGTGCCTATTTTTTCTTTGAAGGAGGCGAGGATGAGGAGCGAGTGATGGTACCTGAGGGATCCCGGAGTGTGATGGAGTCAGCAGGATCGTTGTAACGCCCCCGGTTTTTCCTATTATTATTCTTTTGTCTGCTGACGTCATAATAGCGGAAGGGCGTTACGTGTCTGTGAGTTGACGGTGCGACCCCATTTGTGTTTTTTTGGCGTCTGTTAGGTTTGACCGGCTAGATTTTGGGATATGCGTCGGAACCGAAATTTCTTTTACATCGAGAAGCTGAGTTATATAATTTCTGACTTGCTCGTCGAGTTTCGTCGCAATCCGAGCTTTGTTTTTTTTGGAGTCTCGGCCCACGTTTGAAATTCGGATAATTAAAAATTACCGTAACTTCGTTAGGCCATAACTCGAGTTCGTTGCGTCGGATTTTGATTCCGACTTCGTAGTTGGGTTCGTAGCGTCGACATTCGCCTGGGATGCGAATTTCGTCCGTTTTGGCGCGCGTTTGGGTCTTCGTAATAGTATAGAAGTCTTAAATAAATTTAACCCTTTTTAGATTTTCTGCGTTCCGAGATCTCCGAGCGGAGCTCAGAGATCTCTGCGCTCAGAGATCTCCGAGCGGAGCTCAGAGATCTCCGAGCTCAGAGATCTCCGAGCGGAGCTCAGAGATCTCCGAGCTCAGAGATCTCCGAGCTCAGAGATCTCCGAGCTCAGAGATCTCTGAGCTCCGCTCAGAGATCTCCGAGCTCAGCTCAGAGATCTCTGAGCCATCTTTTTTTTCTTCTTTGGTTTTATACCATTATAAACTTTATAATAATAATGATATTATTATTATTATTATTATTATTATTATTATTATTTATACTATAAGGTTTTTCCTCCCGAAGCAAGAAACGAGCCCCCCCATTTCTTTTCCCCTGTTCTTTTCGGCGAATTCCTTTTTCTCGGGAGTCCTCCGACCGCCGCCGACGGAGCTCCGGTGCTCGGAATCGCGAGCCGAACATAGATTCGGAAAGCTCTCGCCGAGATCTACGCGGTCGTGGTGAGTATTTCTACTTTCATGGAATTTCTCCGTTAGGGTTTTTGGCCCTAAACTTCCGTTTCGACCTTAATGTTGTAGATTTCTTTTTCTCGCCTTCGCTAGGGCCGATCGGCGTCGTGGTGCCTTCCGAAGTGCGGTTTCGGGTGGTTGAGGCAAGTGGTGATCTTGCTCTTCTCCTTTTTGTTACGTTTTCTTTTCTCTCCTTTATGCTCCTAGCGAGTTTTCAAATGCTAAGTTTTTTTTGTTCGTTTAGCCCTTTCTCATTACAATATCATATCTTGTTTCTTAAAATCCTAAATTATTATCTGGTATGCCTTATCTCTTGCCTTTGTTTGAGTCAGAAAATGATAAATCTGTTGGAGGTCGTACACGATGTTGGCGGTGCCACCGGTGCGATGCTCTTTTGAAATGATAAATCTGTTGGAGGTCGTACACGATGTTGGCGGTGCCACCGGTGCGACGCTCTGAGGGCTGTGACGATGTGTGATGGTATTATCCCCGCACAGTTTCTCTTTTGTTTTCTGTTGAGCTGATCAGTCTCTTTAATTTGAATAAGATTAATGATCTCAAATGAATGTTTTTTTGTCTGTGGTGAGTTTGATTTTGTCCGTCTCCACTCATCTTTGGCGGGCTCTTTTCCGATTGAATGCTATTTCTAATTATGACTAGTTTTGTTTAATCTGACCCTTGCAGCTAATGTTTCCCTCCGGTCTCGCGGAGGTTTGCTTACTTTCCTGTTTTTCTTCGTTGCTTGTAACTTGTTTTTGAGGTGTTCTTTCTTTGAATGCCTCAGGTTCTGGACTGTAGCAGGTGTTAGTGGGAAGCTGCGTCAGTGGCCGTTTTCTAACCCTCTTGGGGTAGGGTTTTCTCTGAGCTTGCCGACCCATGGGTTCGTGTCAGGTGTTGACGCCCATGGTGCCGCTTTGTTAAACTTTCTACTACCTTGCTGCTGTTACTCTTTGATTGCTTTTGGACTCTTGTTCTGGAACAATTAGTTATGGCTTGGCTTGGGAGCCCCCCTTGCTTAGATATGCTAAGGCAGTTGGAGCATTGCATACCATGATTTGAAATGTTAATCTCATTACTTTCTGCGCATGATAAATCTACTTTTATGTACAGTAAATCTAGACGTCTGATACTGCATGGTGCACCTCACTTGGTCTTCACGAGCACTTAGGTCACCAAATGAATAAATTAAGTATTTTTCCACTGCGTAAAAACTATATTTTCAAACCGTGGACTAGTTGATCCACCTAGCCGAGGGACACGGCTTCGCATATTGTGCATAAATTATATATGGATCATATTGAGATTAAAAAAATGATTTCTATAAGTTGCGAGGGACGATGAGTTGCCTTAACGTCAGTAGATGCCCCCTACGTGACGTGGCATCACAATGCGTAGTTTCCCCTACTCTGTTAGTGTTTTAAATGCTGGGAAAATGCGGGTTGTGACAGTTGGTATCAGAGGGAGGTTCTGTGAAAAAGGTAGTTGGGTGGTTTGGCGAGTGAGCCGAACGACTGCTACCCTAAGCAGAACCTCAAGCGATCATTTCATTGTACACACACCGATATGTCATCGGTATGTCTTGACCGAAGCACAGTCACTACACTCATAGCATGATAAGAAGTATACAAGGCATATTATGTAGTATGGGATGCATAATATGTGTTGTATATGGATCCATCATAGGAGGTGACATGTGACGGTTATGTAGTATGGGATGCATAACCACCATTACATGAACGCCCATTAGCACGTTTTCTTTTTTCGTTACATGTAATGTTATGTAGTATGGGATGCATAACATTGCATGTGTACTCCGCTCATAATATGCATTAAGGCCTCTTTCTAGAATGCATAGCACTGCATACAATCATATCATCGCATAAGCACGCGTGCCAAGTTAAAGACATACCAGATGACATATGTACACACATGATTTGAAAAGAAATTTAAATGTTCATGCACTCATGTCATACATTCATATCGTCCTAGTTAAGTTCATAGCATTGTTTCATGGAATTCCAGAGCAAGGTAGCAGCAATAGCAGATAAATTTCCTTTCCGTTCCAAAATGACCCGGGATATATTTTTTTTTTCGTGTTTGCTTGGCTTAAGTGCCTTAAGCCGGTTTTTGAGTTGATGACCATCTATCTTGTAGACATGCGTCGTGGGAGAGCAACGCGATCGACTCCCCAGCCTGAGGGAGAGTCTTCTGGTGGTCAGAGCACGTCCGTGATCGAAAGTCTGCGTCAAAGCAATGAGGCCTTGACTAGGCAGGTAGACGCGATGCAGACTCAAATTCAGTCACTGGTGTCTGCTGCCGCGGTGCAGCAACCTGTCGCGCGAGAACCGGTGGTGAGTCCAGCTGTTCCTGCTCCTTTGGCGCCTCCAGTGGCATTGCCACCGGAGATGAACTTCATTTCCCACTTCCAGCGCTTGGGACCTCCTACCTATGATGGTAGGGCAGACTTCATGGCCTTGGATGATTGGGTGATCGGCATGGAGGAGATGTTCTTCTATTCAGGCATCTCCGAAGCTTCGAAGGTGATGGTGGCTGCTTATCAATTGAAGGGACTGGCGAAAGGTTGGTGGATCAGGGAGAAGGAAAGTCTTGTCGAGGGATGCTCGTGGGAGGTGTTTAAAGCCATGTTGCTTAAGAAGTTTCTCCCTTCGGTTGAGCGCGACCGATTGATGAACAGCTTCTTGCATCTGAAGCAGAGGCAGCTCACCGTCAGTGAGTATGAGATTGAATTCAGCAAGTTGAGCAGGTTCGCCCCAGAATTGGTGGCTTCTGAGGAAGGAAGGGTTAAGCGGTTTTTGAGTGGTCTCACTGGCGACATCCAGCAGTGGGCTAGTGCTTATGGGTCGGGAACTTATGCTGAAGCAGTGGAGGCCGCTTTGAAGGCCGAGTCTATTGAAAAGATAAAGAATCGTGGACAACAGGTGAAGAGTGATAAGAGGAAGTTGGACGATCGAGAGAGTTCAAAGGCATCACAGTCGGACCCAAGGAAGAGGGGTATGGGGCACTGTAGCTTCTGCGGCAAGCGGGGTCATCCGTTCGAAAAGTGTTTCAAGAGGCTCGATACGCAGGAGCAGTCGAGGATTAGTGCGATTCAGGACGCACCCAAGGTTATCCCGGTATGCTCTTTCTGCTCTAAGCCCGGTCATGAGGCGGCCCGGTGTTTCAGGAAAACTGGGTGTTGTTTTCTCTGTGGGCAGAGAGGCCATCGTAGGGCCGACTGCCCAAGCTCTCAAACCGTGGCTTCAGCGGTTCCTCTGCAGACCTTGCCGCCGCCCTCGCGGATCGTGGACAAAGGGAAGGGCAATCTTAATGTGTTGACTAGAGATGAAGCTCAAGCTTCAGCACACGTGATATCTTGTCAGTTTCCTTCTTCCTAGCTTGTTCCCTTCCTTCTTGTTTTAGCTTACTAGTTGTTTGGGGATGCATACTTGCTTAGGTGAATTCAAGGTGAGAAATAAGTGGGCGCGTGTCCTATTTGATTCGGGAGCTTCTCACTCCTTCGTCGCTCAGAGTTTTGTTGACAGGCACCGATGGCCTGTTGATCGGTTGGATGATGCCTTGTCTGTTAAGTTTCCATCTGGAGAACAGGTTACGTCAGATCGGGGTATCCGGGAGTGCCCCATCTCCTTGGGTGGTGTCCAAGTTCTAGCAGATTTAAAGATGCTGGATTTGGTAGACTTCGATGTGATTCTTGGAATGGATTGGTTGTCCAAATTTGATGCCGTGATCAAGTGCAAGGAGAAGCGGTTAGATTTCAAGTTGGGAGACGGTCGTCCATTGAGTGTTTATGGCCTTCCTCGAAAGGTATCTCCAATCATATCCACGGTACGTGCCCACCGAGCTTTAGCATCTGGTTGTGAGGGTTTCTTGGTTTCTATCAGTGCATTGGGAGCTTCTCGTATTGAGCCAGCCGTGGAGGGCATCCCGGTGGTGCGAGAGTTTCCTGATGTTTTTCCTGATAAGCTTTATAGTCTCCCTCCCGAAAGGGAGGTGGAGTTTTCTATAGACCTCGAGCCAGGCACCCGACCCATTGCTAAGGCACCGTACCGCATGGCGCCTCGTGAGTTAGAGGAATTACATGTTCAGTTGGATGAGCTGCTGGAGTGTGGTTTCATTAGACCGAGTACCTCTCCATGGGCAGCTCCTGTTCTCTTTGTGAAAAAGAAGGACGGTTCCATGAGGTTGTGTATCGATTACCGAGGGCTGAACAAGGTGACTATCAAGAATAGATATCCTTTGCCGCGGATTGATGACTTGTTCGACCAGCTGCGTGGGTGCACCAGGTTCTCGAAGATTGATCTCCGTTCAGGCTACCACCAGATGAGGGTTCGTGAGTCAGACATTCCTCTGACAGCTTTTAGATCCCGACACGGACATTTTGAGTTCCTCGTGTTATCCTTCGGTTTGACTAACGCGCCTTCTGCGTTCATGGATCTGATGAACCGTGTGTTCAAGAATTTCCTTGATCATTTTGTAGTCGTCTTCGTCGACGACGTCCTCGTCTATTCTCGCAGCGAGGAGGAGCATGCCCATCATTTGGGGTTGGTTCTGTCTGTCCTGAGAGAGCATAAGCTGTATGCTAAGCTTAGCAAGTGCGAGTTTTGGCTGTCTCGGGTGTCCTTCTTAGGACATGTGGTGAGCAAGGATGGAATCTCTGTTGATCCAGCCAAGATTTCAGCGGTGATGGATTGGAAGAGACCTTCTACACCAAAGGAGATCAGAAGTTTCTTGGGCTTGGCTGGATACTATAGGAGATTTGTGGAAGGTTTCTCCACGCTGTCCGCTCCGATGACACGTCTGACGCAAAAGAATGTCGCCTTCATTTGGAGTGATAAGTGTGAGGAGGCTTTCCAAGAGTTGAAGAGAAGGTTGTGCACTGCCCCAATTCTGATTCTGCCTATTGAGGGAGTGGAGTATGCGGTGTATGTTGATGCTTCACACATTGGACTTGGTTGTGTTTTGATGCAGGAGGGGAAGGTGATCGCCTATGGATCTAGGCAATTGAAGGTTCATGAGAAGAACTACCCTACTCATGATTTGGAGTTTGCGGCAGTGATCTATGCCTTGAAGCTGTGGAGGCATTTATTATATGGCGCCGTGTGTAAGATTTATACAGATCATAAAAGTCTGAAGTATGTATTCACACAAAAGGAGCTGAATTTGCGCCAGCGCCGGTGGTTGGAGTTTGTGGCTGATTATGAAGTGGACATCCTCTACCATCCTGGTAAGGCCAATGTGGTGGCCGATGCTTTGAGTAGGAAGACGGCTCAGATATTTAATTTATCGGTTCGAGCCTTGGTTGAGGAGTTTCTTTTGATGGATATTTCGGTGGCGAGCCGTGGCGAGCCCTCTGGCTGGGAAGCCGAGGTGCCTTCTTGGATTTCTCTGACGAGATTGCATCAGAAGGATGACCCGGATTTGCAGCACTTGCGAGCTAGGACCAAGAAAGGAGAATTATCTGATTTCTCTATTGATGAGCTTGACACCCTCTTGTATAGAGGTAGATTCTGTATCCCGGCGGTGGGAGATATTCGAGTAATGATTTGCAACGAAGCTCACGGATCTAGCGTGGCTTACCACCCGGGTTCCACCAAGATGTATAGAGATCTGAAGCAAATCGTGTGGTGGTCGGGCATGAAGAATGACATCGCCAAATTTGTATCGGAGTGCTTCACGTGCAAGCGGGTGAAGGCCGATCATGGCAGGCCTGGAGGAAAATTGACCCCTTTGGAAGTTCCCATGTGGAAATGGGAGAGTATCTCGATGGACTTCATTACTGGATTACCGAGGTCCCCTCGTGGACATGATTCTGTTTGGGTCATAGTGGACCGGTTGACGAAGTGTGCCCATTTCGTTCCCTTCAAGGTTGGCTATTCGATGGAGAAGATTGCAGAGTTGTATGTGGATGAGGTCATTAGATTGCATGGCGTGCCTGTAAACATTGTGTCAGATCGGGACTCAAGATATATGTCGCGTTTCTGGAAGAGCTTTCATGGAGCTTTGGGCACCGACCTCCGGTATTCTACCGCTTATCATCCACAGACAAATGGTCAGACGGAGAGAGTGAATCAGATCGTGGAGGACATGATTAGGTGTTATATTCTGGATCATGGTGGCGCATGGGATCAGCGCTTGAGATTGATGGAGTTTGCATATAATAACAGTTACCAAGAGAGCCTACAGATGGCACCTTTTGAAGCATTGTATGGGAGGCGCTGCAGGACTCCCTTATTTTGGGCCGAAGTCGGTGAGAGACCGTTGTTAGGTCCAGAAGCTTTGGTGGAAATGGAAGAGGCGGTGACTAATATTCGGGAGAAGCTCCGTGTTGCTCAGGAGCGGTATGAAAAGTATGCCAATCAAAGAAGGGCAGATCTGGAGTTTGAGGTTGGGAGCAGTGTTTTTCTGAAAGTCTCTCCGGTGCCAGGCGTTAAAAGATTTGGGAAGAACCACAAGTTGGATCCCAGATATGTTGGGCCATTTCAGGTCGCTGAGCGCATCGGAGTGTCTGCTTATAGATTAGAGTTACCTGCTACCTTCCCTGGTGTCCATGATGTGTTTCATGTGAGTCAGTTGAGGAAGTGTGTCCGCAGCAATCGTCAAGTCCTCGATTCGGTGCCTCAGATTCAGCCCAATTTGTCTTATGTTGAGGAACCTGTCCTTATTCTAGAGACTCAAGAGCGTGTGTTGCGGAGGAAATCCTTTCCCATGGTAAAAGTTCTCTGGCGAAATCATGACGTCGAGAGCGCGACATGGGAGTTGGAATCAGCTATGCGGGAGTCTCATCCGCACCTCTTCATTTAATTATCCCAGGTGAAACTCTTCTTCCTGCACCGTTTATTTTTGTCCTGATAATGTTTTCTGTTCGTACGTCAAGTTTCGGGACGAAACTTTCTTTTAGGGGGAGTGGTTGTAACGCCCCCGGTTTTTCCTATTATTATTCTTTTGTCTGCTGACATCATAATAGCGGAAGGGCGTTACGTGTCCGTGAGTTGACGGTGCGACCCCATTTGTGTTTTTTTTGGCGTCTGTTAGGTTTGACCGGCTAGATTTTGGGATATGCGTCGGAACCGAAATTTCTTTTACATCGAGAAGCTGAGTTATATAATTTCTGACTTGCTCGTCGAGTTTCGTCGCAATCCGAGCTTTGTTTTTTTTGGAGTCTCGGCCCACGTTTGAAATTCGGATAATTAAAAATTACCGTAACTTCGTTAGGCCATAACTCGAGTTCGGTGCGTCGGATTTTGATTCCGACTTCGTAGTTGGGTTCGTAGCGTCGACATTCGCCTGGGATGCGAATTTCGTCCGTTTTGACGCGCGTTTGGGTCTTCGTAATAGTATAGAAGTCTTAAATAAATTTAACCCTTTTTAGATTTTCTGCGTTCCGAGATCTCCGAGCGGAGCTCAGAGATCTCTGCGCTCAGAGATCTCCGAGCGGAGCTCAGAGATCTCCGAGCTCAGAGATCTCCGAGCGGAGCTCAGAGATCTCCGAGCTCAGAGATCTCCGAGCTCAGAGATCTCTGAGCTCAGCTCAGAGATCTCCGAGCTCAGCTCAGAGATCTCTGAGCCATCTTTTTTTTCTTCTTTGGTTTTATACCATTATAAACTTTATAATAATAATGATATTATTATTATTATTATTATTATTATTATTATTATTATTTATACTATAAGGTTTTTCCTCCCGAAGCAAGAAACGAGCCCCCCCATTTCTTTTCCCCTGTTCTTTTCGGCGAATTCCTTTTTCTCGGGAGTCCTCCGATCGCCGCCGACGGAGCTCCGGTGCTCGGAATCGCGAGCCGAACATAGATTCGGAAAGCTCTCGCCGAGATCTACGCGGTCGTGGTGAGTATTTCTACTTTCATGGAATTTCTCCGTTAGGGTTTTTGGCCCTAAACTTCCGTTTCGACCTTAATGTTGTAGATTTCTTTTTCTCGCCTTCGCTAGGGCCGATCGGCGTCGTGGTGCCTTCCGAAGTGCGGTTTCGGGTGGTTGAGGCAAGTGGTGATCTTGCTCTTCTCCTTTTTGTTACGTTTTCTTTTCTCTCCTTTATGCTCCTAGCGAGTTTTCAAATGCTAAGTTTTTTTTGTTCGTTTAGCCCTTTCTCATTACAATATCATATCTTGTTTCTTAAAATCCTAAATTATTATCTGGTATGCCTTATCTCTTGCCTTTGTTTGAGTCAGAAAATGATAAATCTGTTGGAGGTCGTACACGATGTTGGCGGTGCCACCGGTGCGATGCTCTTTTGAAATGATAAATCTGTTGGAGGTCGTACACGATGTTGGCGGTGCCACCGGTGCGACGCTCTGAGGGCTGTGACGATGTGTGATGGTATTATCCCCGCACAGTTTCTCTTTTGTTTTCTGTTGAGCTGATCAGTCTCTTTAATTTGAATAAGATTAATGATCTCAAATGAATGTTTTTTTGTCTGTGGTGAGTTTGATTTTGTCCGTCTCCACTCATCTTTGGCGGGCTCTTTTCCGATTGAATGCTATTTCTAATTATGACTAGTTTTGTTTAATCTGACCCTTGCAGCTAATGTTTCCCTCCGGTCTCGCGGAGGTTTGCTTACTTTCCTGTTTTTCTTCGTTGCTTGTAACTTGTTTCTGAGGTGTTCTTTCTTTGAATGCCTCAGGTTCTGGACTGTAGCAGGTGTTAGTGGGAAGCTGCGTCAGTGGCCGTTTTCTAACCCTCTTGGGGTAGGGTTTTCTCTGAGCTTGCCGACCCATGGGTTCGTGTCAGGTGTTGACGCCCATGGTGCCGCTTTGTTAAACTTTCTACTACCTTGCTGCTGTTACTCTTTGATTGCTTTTGGACTCTTGTTCTGGAACAATTAGTTATGGCTTGGCTTGGGAGCCCCCCTTGCTTAGATATGCTAAGGCAGTTGGAGCATTGCATATCATGATTTGAAATGTTAATCTCATTACTTTCTGCGCATGATAAATCTACTTTTATGTACAGTAAATCTAGACGTCTGATACTGCATGGTGCACCTCACTTGGTCTTCACGAGCACTTAGGTCACCAAATGAATAAATTAAGTATTTTTCCACTGCGTAAAAACTATATTTTCAAACCGTGGACTAGTTGATCCACCTAGCCGAGGGACACGGCTTCGCATATTGTGCATAAATTATATATGGATCATATTGAGATTAAAAAAATGATTTCTATAAGTTGCGAGGGACGATGAGTTGCCTTAACGTCAGTAGATGCCCCCTACGTGACGTGGCATCACAATGCGTAGTTTCCCCTACTCTGTTAGTGTTTTAAATGCTGGGAAAATGCGGGTTGTGACAATCGTCTCATTCCTTCTCAATTCTTGTCTGACCATCTTGGCCTTTCTTTACGTTAGGGGATGAGCTCGGAGCTGACTGAGAAAGCTCAATCTCGAATGCGATGATGGAAGATTTGGTCTCTACTCTCGCAGTGATAAGGCAATCGTGAGCTTATTTCGTGAGAGACATCAAGTTGGAGGTGAGAGAGAGAAAAAGCCGAGAAGATTGGAAAGAGCAAGTATATCTGCATGTGATTGGGTATTTATAGCACAGTGGAGGGGCCTGCCAAAGATTCCCTCTAGGACAACAAACATTCACCAAAAAATTGGGGTTGGACTTTTCTTTCCAAGCGTGGGACTAGCTCGCAATGATCGGGGATTGTGTACAACCCCGCATTCACTGAGTTGCCCCTCTGGCAAGTTCAAGGCATTTTTGGAGAATCTTTAGATTCAGGATAGACAGAATGGCAAATGGGGAAGGATGGCCTGCACTTGCCCCTCACCCCCAAGGGGTTTTCCACAAGTCCAGGAGGGGCAGTATGGTCCTCGGACGAGTGTGATCTTGATCACACACTCGTCAAAGGTCTACGACTTATTGCGCACATGAGAAGGTTCTCGCTAGGATGGGCGAGTGATGGGTAAGGCCCGCACTCGCCTAGAAGGCGAATACGTGGCTCCTCCTGCTTTTTCCGCTTCAGGAGAGTGGTGCTTCAATAGGCCACTATCCTAGTGGGATCCAGTGGTAAAATGACCTAGATGTCCTTGAGGTTCTGCAAATAGCCTTTCAGAACAGCGAAGTTACGCTATTGACAGACCTAATTGGGTTGCGTTTAGTAATTCAGGATAACAGAGTTACGTTATTGGCAGACCAGGTTTGAAAATCTATAAATAGAACCGAGGGGTAACCTTTGGAGGGACAGATCCTGTTGTTTTCCTCTCCCTCAGACTTTTCTTAGCGAGCCTAGAGTGTTCTCCAAGGTACCCAAGCTCAGCATTGGCATGTGAGGGGAAGAACTCTTAGATCTTTCGGGTGTGAAATGGGACCTCCTCGCTGGGATCTCAGTTTGGTTCCTGGAATTCTAAGTCTTCGGTCTAGTGTGTTATCTCGAGGGAAGTAAGTGTGAGGCCACACCGCTTTGGGGATCTCATACTCCATAGAGACCGATTTTCGATTTCAACACTTAGGATGCTCGGCAAAGAGTCCAACTCACCTGACCACATCCTGCCCTCTTCTTCTGACTCTGAAGAATATGATGACAGTGATAGCGATGACGATGGAGAGCATGACAATGTCGAGGAAGAGTACGATGATCGCGAGGATGATGTCGAAGATGAGGAGGACGTTGTAATAGAGGATGATGATTTCAAGGTTGATTCTTGCGACGATGAGACCTAGTCGGCCTACAATCTCCTGCATGCCTTTATGTATATTTAATATAAAATAGCATAAGAAATTTTTGGACGAACCGTTATATAAGACGTCACTGAAAAATTTTGTAATGCAATGCTCACCTATTTTTAAGAAGAATATTTTGTCAAATTTTCTTTTGTATGCTTTCTTGTCTTCGATGCTCACCAGGCTCGTAGGCACAAGGAGATTTAGTGCTCATTACGCACATTCTTGGTTGGAATACCCATACCTGCATACTCGCATGACATTGCTCACACATTGTTAGTCACACCTACATGCTCACAAATGCTTGCTCCCACATAATTACTCACACCTGCATGTTTGCACTTGCATGTTTGTTACCTGCATGCTCGCACATCATTACTTGCACTTGCATGCTTGGGTGCTCGCAACTCTATCATCTCACCTGCATGCTCGCACATCATTACTTGCACCTGCATGCTCGCATAAGGAACTTTCATTTGTTTGCAGGCTTTGACGAATTTTCCAAAGGAAAGGCACTCACTGAAAAGAAGAAATCTTTTTCTTATATGTTGATTAAACCCTCTGGATAATGGAGTGGTACTCAGGGGGTCGTACTAGACGCACACTGAAAGGCTTTGTTTTCAAGGTAGCTTACAACCTAGAGGGGGGTGAATAGGTTTGTTGTTATCTTGTGACTTTCTTTAAGTTTCTTCCTTAAGTGATTGGTGTGTTAGCAGTTAATAGCTTTCAAGATCTTGCAATTGATAAACAATAGAGAAAAACATACATAGAAATTGTAGTGGTGCCCCAGATTTTGGGTATATCCACTCTCCTCCCAGCTTTCTAACTTTCAGTTAGACAAGACACTTCTCCAAAACTCAGCTCAAAGAGCTTACACATCAGATCCCTCAGGATCTCTTAGTCTCCCGCAAGACTTATACCTCAGGAACAAGATCCTACAACTCAGTGATCAACTGATCACCTACCTCAGGCAAAAGGCTATGCCACTCAGGCTGGAAGGACAGCTCTACCTCAGAGCAAACTTGCTCCTACCTCAGAGAGAATGACTCTCCTATAGCTCAAGCCCAAAGGCCGTACCTCGGATCCAAAGGATCCTATAGCTCAGGCACAAGTGCCCTACAACTCAGAGAGAATGACTGTACTACCTCAGGCTCAAAATCCTTACAGATCAGTTTTCAAAAGATCACCTACCTCAGATCTAAGTTGGATCCTACACTTAGAGAGTATCACTCTCCTACAGCTCCGGAAAATTTGCCTACCTCAGGCCAAAAGCCCAGCAGCTTAGATCCAAAAGGATCATACAGAAATACAGTTATTTTAATTAATTTGACACAGAGAAATTTCTGTGTCATCACCTAGAGCTGAGTTATCTCTGCTCTATCTATCTTCACAGCAGTTGGAAGACATTCTTCAAGGGAAGGTTGCCTCTACTGGAAGTAACTCAGAATATAGTTTCTGAACTTGCTATAGAAGACTAAAGATTTGCTAGGTCTTGAGTTCTTCAAACAGCTAACTGAACCTACAGAAGACTGAAGGCTCACCTTGCTTTATTTATCAAAAGTATTTCTGATCTTGCTTTAGCAAAAGAAAATGCTACAGCTAACTGAACTTTTTGTTCTACTAGAAGACTTCAAGCTTTTTCTCGGCAGTAATGGAAAGAAAGATGAAGTTTAGCCGCTCTTTTTCTTGTCAAGTAAAACCCTAAAAAGTTACTTTTAACATCCAGAAGCTGTCACTTTTATCTTCCGCCAATTAATGCCTCCAAGAATCATGTGGGGTCAACCTGTAGCCGACAAATACATCTTGCTTTAACGGTAGAAGATATACAGTAGACTTCTGACAGTGTTTGTCGTGTTCTGTAGCTTTCCCACAATTAATTTGAACTTAGTTGACTTGTTGACTTTGCTGGCATCACCATTTGTGGACTTAGCCAAAATCAAACATCTTTAGTATACCCGTTGAGTGAGTAAGCTTCACTCAATGCCAAAACACTTAGATATTCTATCACTAGGCATTGAGTGAGTAATCTTCACTCAACACCAAAACATTTAGAAAATTTCTGTCATTAGGCGTTGAGTGAGCAACCTTCACTCAACGCCAAAACACTTAGAAACATTTATGTCTCTAAGCGTTAAGTGATTGAGATTCAATCAATACTAAACTACTTAACTGGAGTTTTGTCACATGGCGTTGAGTGAGTAAGCTTCGCTCAACGCCATAACACTTAGATTTTATTTTAGTCACTTGGCGTTGAATGAGTGAGCTTCACATAACGCATTTGTACTTAGCCAAATTTCTGTGAAAACATAGTCTCTGACAGACTATGGTTCATTCAGGTTTTTTATCATATTACGTTGAGTGAGTAAGCTTCACTAAACAGCTGTGTTCTTAGTGAAATATGTACACAAATTTTCTATGTCATTGACTGTCTAAGATATACTCAATGATTTATGTTGTATGGCATTGAGTGAGTATACTTCACTCAAAGTCAGTGGACTCAACCACATTTCTGCCTGTTTCTTCTTAAGTTTTGACAGGTTTAGCATTACTCAACACTTTTACTTACCTGGCATTGAGTTAATAGACTTCACTCAATGCCTGTGGACTTAGGTGATTTCCAGCCTATCAAGCATCTTCCCTTGCATCTGGCGTTGAGTGAGTAGACTTCACTCAATGCCTGTTGACTTAGACAGATTTTTGTCCCTCCACATCTTTTCTTCGTGACCACCTATCACATCACTTGGATTACCTGTCCTATCAATGTTTCAAGGAATAACCTGCATGCAAGAACTTAATCACACATTAAATACAATTTTAGGTATATCATTGACATGATTGACTTCTTCAAATCTGGGACATTGTGGGCAATGGACCCAACAATCTCTCCCAATTTGAAGAATCAAAACCCTCAATCAATTTAGTCAATGCCATACATTAACATATGCAGTTGTAGAATATTAACTTAAAACAAGAGAAGAAGTTTTAGTTACTACACTTGCTTGTCTTCGGGGTGATCATCATTACACCTGCTCCCCATGAATTGTTGCAACCTAGTCTTGATCAATTTGATCATATCAATCTCGTAGTTATGATACCACGTGTATCCTTCTCCTCATATTATGATCTGATAGATCATATCCTTCTACTCCCCCTTTTTAACTTTTATAAAAAGTCAGGGAGGCACTGAGTATCTGCTGCCCATTTTTGAGTATAGATAAGTAGCAGTTGAAATACTTGAGAGTGCTGGAGCAGTGCTGAACTTGCTCCCCCTCAATTGAAGCATCATCTATCATGTTTCCCGATAGACACTTTAGTCTATACCATCTGGATAGTACTTGCACCAACATGATACCATTCCAGATATACAACTTAAAAAATCTTCAAATCACTGAAGTACTTGTCCAACTATAAGAAGGAATACGACAACCAACAATTTGAGGAGTAACTAAAGTTATACCAGGTTCAACATAACCAATTCAAACTTGAAGGTGTTGAACTTTACTTCATCTAGTGGCTTAGTGAAGATGTCATCCACTTACTTGTCTGTAGGGACAAACCCAAGGTTGATATCTTTACATTCCACATGCTCCCAAATGAAATGATATCTAATCTCAATGTACTTAGTCCAGCTATGAGAGGCATGATTCCTAGCAATTGAGATTGCACTAGTAAAATCATAATATAAGGTACTTCTACTTATTTGGAGGTTATAATCGTAGTGCTGATGCTGGATCTACAGTAATTGAGCACAGCAGCTACCCACTGAGATGTACTCTGACTATACAGTTGATATTGCAACACTTATTTGCTTCTTGCTACTCCAAGATACTAGTCTTCCTCTGTTGGATCCCTAGTTTGATTTGGGCTAGGTTCACTAACTTAGGATGATGTGACCCAACATGTATAGCCAGAGTCAAAGTTGTCTCCTAGAGTCTAGGCCAAGTCCTCAGTAACAACATCACATGGACATGCCATCATCAGACTGCCAGAGACTCAAGACATAGAGTTTTCCTAAAGATTCAGAGACATCTCAAGAGACTAAGTAAAATGAGTTCGACGTTCGTCGAACTCAGGTCGACGATAATCGTTCTCAGTTAAACGATCTTAGAGAAATATTCTCAGAGCCGAGCTCGACGAACTTCATTCTTTGTTGGACGAATTTTGGACTTCCACTTCAACTCTATTGCCAGAGGTACATCAATTTTTCTCCTAGTCCATAATCATTTTCAGCTCGATGAATTCAATATTATCCAGACTTTGCTCGACGAACACCATTCATTGGTCGACAAATCTATGGAGTATCACAGCATTCTGTCGATACTATGATATCTAGTCTCAGGTCGACGAACAAAGTTCTCTTCCCGACGAATTCTTGAACCAGAAGACCTATGTCGACACTCAGAGTATATGTCGACATCAACTAAGTCGACACTAGAAGAACTTGTGTCGACACCAAGATCATCAGTCGACATTATGGAAAGGCTATGTCGACACCACACAGAAGACTTGTGTCGACACACAAGAGTAATTGTGTCGACACAGAATATTTGACAACTTCAGAATAATTGCTGAACTCTAGTCGACGAACATATTTACCAGCTCGACAAATAGTCAAAGTTCAAAAGAGACAGTAGTTCAGTTTCCAGCTCGACGATCATGGAACTCAGCTCGACGAACAGAAGTCGTCTGGTCGACGAATACAACATCTCAGCTCGACTAACTGTGGAATCAGTTCGACGAATTCTGCCAACTGTTCGACGATCCCAGACTTAGTTATTTTCGGCCTTCTGTCCCCACTCTAATGCGATAATTCTTGAGTAATTAATGCTCTAACATTCTTTGACTATATCCGTTAGAAGGAGCTTTAATTATGGTCTTCTACAGGACTATTGCTTGACATTTTTACATGGGATAGTTGGGGAAATAAATTAATGTCGATTATTCTCAAGGCTGTCAGCATTAAATGCAGATGCATTCAAATTTTTGAAGGATAGAGAAGAAGAGAACAACAGAACATGTACAAAAAAGAATATACTAAAATAAAGAATAAAAAAAAGATTATTGAGAAAGCTTCACACAGAGCACAGCTTACAGAGAAGCACTTAGAGATTACAGACAAACATTCAATCTTGGTTAATCTGCTTTGTAAAAGAAGAAGCATTCTCTGATACACAGAAGTTCTTGACCAGAAATGCTCATCAGCACTTGAAGAAGAAGAACAACAATACCTATATCAAGAGTCTTCTTTCTTCAAGTACTCCAGGACACTTCAAAAAAAACAACTTCAGTTCAATCTGTCAAAGAAGTTGAAGACTATTGCTGGTCAAAGATTCAGTTTGAAGACCTATCACCCTGAAGCTTGTCTCTTAGTTTTCCCTGATTCATTCTACATCTCAGGGGGATCCTTAAGCTATAATCAATCCACAGTCTTCACAGTTGTATATTGAGAAAGAGAAGACAAAATCATCTCTCACCCCCACCTCTATAAAGGGTTGTCATCTCCCTTCAAAAGTGATTCCTTGGTTGCAAGCCTCCTGATCAAAAGACTTTGGTTGGTTTTTGATCACCTAATCAAAAGCTCATTGGTGTCAGGCACCTGATCAAAAATCTGAGTGGATTCATACCAAGGGTGGTAGAAGAGTGGATTTACCCAGGTTGGGGAACCACTATAAAATTCTTGTGTCGTCTAGTTGCCTCCTTTTCTTTTGTTCCTACTGTGCTTGTGCTTTAGGTTTATTGCTTGGTAGTATATTAATTCTAAACTTTTAATTTACAGCAAAAGCTGTAACAGCAGTTAAGAAATTTTTAAGAATACTCTATTCACCCCCCTCCCCCCCCTAAAGTATTTTAGATCTAACTCTCACTTTCAATTGGTATTAGTGGGGATTCCTTTGGTTGTACAAGTTAAATCTTGAACCAAAAGATCCTTTGTTAGATCTACACAGTATTTTATTTTCATTTAAATTATAAACACAGCATGCAACAGAACAAAGATTATGCAAGCACCAGACCTCCAATTTGCAACTTTAATAGGTTTGCCATTTGGAAGACAAGAATTAGGTTATACATGAATTCCATTGATGAAGACATCTACAATTCCATTTTGACAGGTCCCCCACAGGCATATACATCTACAACATCTTCCAGCAATAATTCGTTCCCACCACCTAAGTGGACTGATGCTCAGAAGAAAGCAAAGATTGCTGATGCCAAAGTCATGAATATATTGGCTCAGACTATGTCAGATGACATCTTTCAGAAGGTGGCTGAGTGCACCTCTGCAAAAGCAATCTGGGATTCACTAAATCAAATGGTTGCTGGCTCAGTAGATGAGAGGAAAGATAGAAGATCAAACCTCATCACACAATATGAAAACTTCAAGAAGGATGAGGCAGAAATAGTTGAAGTGATGTACAACAGGCTTATCTCCATCATCAGTGAGCTAAGGACCTTAGACAAAGAAACCACCTTGACTGAAGTGAATGACAAGATCCTAATGTGCTTTCCAAGCTCATGGGACACCAGGATATGCCCCATCAAGGAGGCCATATGCCTGAATGAGATTTCAACTGAATCTCTATTAGGTAAACTGAAGTCATATGAGCAGCTAATCATGTCCAGAGAAGCAGTGGAACACATGACTCCTCCCCCAGCAAGGAAAGAACAATCAATTGCATTCAAGGATGCTGAAGAAACTAAAGACCCAATAGTCAATGAAGAGCTAATGAGTCTCTTTGACAAGAGATTCTTCAAACTGGCAAGGAAAGACATCAGAAGGAAGTCATCCAGAAATGACAGCCAACCAAGGTATGGCAAAACCCCCACTAAAGAGGTAGTGTGTTATGGGTATAGGAAAGCAGGACATTTCATGTCTGAATGTCCTAAAAATCAAAATAAGGAAAGAAGAAAAGAGAAGGAATCAAGAAGCAAGCATTACAGCAAGCCCTCTTCCAGCAAGCACAAAAAGAAGGACAAATGATTTGTGGCTGAAACATGGAGTGACACAGAAGATGAATCCACATCTTCAAGCTCCAGTGAAGAAGAATAGGAGGCCAAGGCAAAGAAGGTTTGCCTCATGGCAATTGATGCAAGCAGTAGCAGATCAGATTTAGATGAATCTGATAATGAAGAAAACCTGTCAGCTGAAGATCAGGTAATAACATCTTATGATTTTGAGTCTGATGAATTTAAATTTGAATTTAAAAACATATGCTTAGATTTGATAAGCTCTGAGAAGGAAATCAAACTTCTCAGAGATAAATTAAATGATCTAGATAAAATCACCTCTGAAAATGCAACTCTATCTAGTAAACAGAAATCTGCAAATGAACAAATCAGTTTTCTGAAATCAGAACTTAGCAAAGCTAAGATATTAGAAGAATCATTAAATGGCAGAAGTTTGAAATTGCTAGATATAAATAGCACAGTTAATGCTAGAACAAATAACTATAGATTAGGATTAGGAGCCACATCTAGTGAACCAACCCTAATCCAAAGGAATCATCTTTCAAAACCTATAAATTTTATCTCTATTAAACGTAAGAAAAACACTGAATAAGTAAATAAGGTTAATAAAATTCTAGAACAAATTGAAGCTAAGGACAAAATTAAAAATCAGAAGAATGATAAAAATAACTATGTTCAGCAGTTATCGTCGAACCCAGATCGACATTATAGGAACAGATCGTCAAACTCAGAACGACGATCTCTTAATGCAAACTACAATAATAATAATTCGTCTAACTGCAATCGACGAACTTTGTATGGTTCGTCGAGCAGAGGTCGACGAACGTGGGGCATAAAGAATGAGCATGTTCATTCTCTGGGCAGAGATCGACGATCTCAACACAATTTGTCGAACCCTGGTCGATGAACTTACAATAATTCGTCGAAACCAGGAAGACTTAATCAAAACTATAATTCTAGCAACAACTTAAATACTTCTAAAAAAACCATTTAATCCACTAGCTGACTGGATCATACCAACTAGGAGATATCACCCCTGAGGATATAAGTCCCAACCTGAATTCTCGGTTATTTCTAGCTTTTCTTATCAGCCATACAAAGGACCCAAGGTAAACTGGGTCAAAAACCATTAATAGCTTTTTATTGCAGGTGAAGAATTGTCTAGGGGTAAATCAAACATGGTACCTAGATAGTGGCTGCTCCAAACACATGACTGACAGCAAGGACATCTTAGCCAACTACAAGTCCAAGCTGGGGCCAAAGGTTATCTTTGGAGACTCCAAATGTGGTCAGTCAGAAGGATTTGGAGAAGTGTGAATAGGAGCTGTCACATTCAAAAAGGTGACATATGTAAGTGGACTCAAGCATTACCTCATCTCCATAAGTCTGTTATGTGATGATGGTTATCAGGTATACTTTAACCGATCCACTTGTTCTATTATTGATAAAAATAACCAAACAGATTTAACTGGAAGTAAACAACGCAACATATACTTAGTAAATTTTCTTTCTGCCAAAATTGATATATGTTTACTTAACTAGTAATCAGAATGACTTATGATACAAAAGAGTAGGTCATGTAAATCTGTAAAACATTGCTAGGCTATCTAAGCACAATCTTGTTAGAGGTCTACCTTCTGGTCCCTACAAGAAGGAAGGTCTCTACAGGGCTTGTCAATTAGGCAAGCAAACTAAAACTAGTTTTAAATCTATTAATAAGAGTGATTCACCTAGGATTTTGTACTTACTACATTTGGATCTTATTGGACCCATTACTGTACAAAGCCTAGGAGGGAAATCCTACACTTTGGTTATAGTGGATGACTTCTCCAAGTTCAGTTGGGTATTCTTTTTGAGATCAAAGTCAGATACATTCAAGGTTCTTACAGATTTTCTCAGGACCAGACAGATTGAGTTCTCTACTCATGTTGCATTGATCAGAAGTGATCATGGTACAGAGTTTGTGCCTCTTCTTATGCATGAGTTCTGTGAGAAGGAAGGTATCAGGCATTGCTTCTCAGCTCCTAGAACTCCCCAACAAAATGGGCTAGTTGAAAGGAAAAATAGGATATTCATTGAAGCTCCAGGAACATTGCTTGGAGATGCTTACATGCCCCTAACCTTTTGGGCAGAGGGTGTAAGTACAGCAAATTATGTCCTGAATAGGAGCTTAATTCACAAACTAAAGAACAGGACTCCCTATGAATTGCTCAAAGGGAAGAAAACTAAAATAAACTATTTTAAAGTATTTGGTTGTACCTGTTATATACACAATAATACAAGAAATACATTAGAAATTTTGAGGCTAAGGCTGAAGAGGGAGTTTTTCTAGGATACTCCTAAGAAAGCAAGGCCTATAGGGTTTTTAATAAATCAACATTAAAAATTGAGGAGTCTATTCATGTTTCATTTGATGAGACTAACATGTATTGCAAGGAGAAAGAAGTTTCTACCAATAGCAACTTGCAGGTACCTCACTTGTGTGAGACCTTGGATGGACTAAACCTCACCCAAGAGGTGCCAACTCATCCCTCTCCATAAGTCATTAAAGTAAGTGAAGAAGAAGAAGTTGAAGATAATGAATCTCTACCAACAGCAAATACAATTCCATAGGAGAAATTAATTCCAAATGTTGTTACACAACCACCTCCACCCACTGATTTTGTCACACTTAGGGATCACCCCAGATCTTAAGTAATTGGAGACATATTAGCAGGTGTATATACAAGGCATCAACTCACCCAAGATTTAATGCATGCCTATTTTCTCTCTCAAGTTGAACCTCTATCCATTCATGATGCTGAGCAGCATCCTCACTGGATCCTTGCAATGCAGCAGGAACTAAATCAATTTGAGAGATGTAGAGTTTGGGATTGGTTCCAATACCCCAAAACTACCCAGTTATTGGATCCAAATGGGTTTTTAGAAACAAGATGGATGCCCAAGGAGTCATTGTGAGAAACAAGGCTAGACTTGTTGCTCAAGGATACAGGCAAGAAGAAGGAATTGATTATGATCAAACCTTTGCACCTGTTGCAAGATTGGAAGCCATAAGAATATTCCTTTCCTATGCAGCATACAAGAGGTTCAAGCCCTTCCAAATGGATGTGAAGAGTGCTTTTCTAAATGGATGTGAAGAGGTTTATGTAGAACAACCTCCAGGTTTTGTTTCTCCAACTTACCCCTTTCATGTCTTTAAATTGCATAAGGCTCTTTATGGTCTAAAGTAAGCTCCAAGAGCTTGGCATGAGATCTTAACTAGTTTTTTATTAGAGCATAAATTTACAAGAGGAACTGTAGATAAAACTCTTTTCACTAGACATCATAAGGACCAAAATCTTATTAGTACAAATTTATGTGGATGATATTATATTTGGTTCTACATATTCCAAATTATGCAAGAGGTTTTTTGACTTCATACATTCCAAATTTTAAATGAGTAGCATGGGTGAGATTTCCTACTTCCTTGGACTCCAAGTGAAGCAGCTCCCTGATGGCATCTTCATCTCTCAAGAAAAATATGCTAAAGAACTTCTAAAGAAGTTTAGGATGGCTGATCCCTCAGTAAGAAAACTCCCATGGCTACCAATCACTACTAAAAAAGTGAGTATTGGCTACAATTGTTTTGTGTAGGGACTAAAAATCGTGGCTAATACACCGATATTAGCCACGATTGAAAAAACCCTGGTTAATGGTTATTTTATAGCCAGGGTTATAAATAGTGTGGCTAATACATATTTATTAGCCATGATAAATAATATTTATGGAAAAAAATAGATTATTGACCTAAATTTGGTCACACTTTTCATTTCCCGCTCGATCCAGCGCTTACTCTCTCGCGCCTCTTTGATTTCTTTCTCCCTCCCATCCCAACAACATTTCCTCCCTCCCGTTTCATACCGTGGCTAATAGTTGGCTTATTTGCCACGACATTTTTATCATAGCTAATACTATTTGCTACGGCCAATTCGTGGCTTAAAAGTTTTAGCCACGCCGACTTTAGCCACGGAAACTTTCCGTGGCTATACCGTGGCTAAAGCTTTTTAGCCACGGTTTTGTACTTTTTGCCAGGGAAATTTGCCCTGGCCAAAAGTCTGTTTTCTAGTAGTGAATGTTGTTGTGGACTCTGATGTACCAGGGAAACCTGTGGATCAGAAACTTTATAGGTGTATTGTTGGGTCCCTATTATATCTCACAGTAGTAGGCTAGATATTATGTTTGTCATATGTCTTTGTGCTAGGTTCTAGGTGAACCCTAAAGAATCTCATCTAATTTTACTAAAAAGGATTTTGAGATATATAAAGATTTGTCCTAATCTATGCCTATGGTATCCTGCTGAATCAGAATTTGAGCTAACTGGATACTCTGATGATGATTTTGCTGGATGCAGGGTAGATAGAAAAAGTACTTCAGGAACTTGCCAGTTCCTGGGCATGAGATTAGTATCTTGGTTTTATAAAAAACAAACATCAGTGTCAATCTCAACTGCTGAAGCAGAATATATTGCAGCAGGCAGTTGTTGTTCACAAATGCTTTGGATACAAAATCAGCTACTAGATTATGGGTTCAACTTAAATAATTCAACCCTACTCTGTGATAATATAAGTGCTATAGCCATAGCCCAGAATCTAGTTCACCATAGTAGGACAAAACATATTGATATAAGACATCATTTCGTTAGGGAGTGTGTAGACAAAAATAAAATCAAGCTTGTTTATATCTACACTGATTTACAAAGGGCTGATATATTCACCAAACCTCTGGATGAGAGAAATCATATATTCTTTGTAAATAAACTTGGAATGATCAATGGAGAAGACTTTATTTGATTTTTGTCTGCACTCGATGAATTTTCTAAAGTTCGTCGAATGGAGTTCGATGAACTGGGAAAGTTTGAGAGATTCGTCGAACGGAGATCGACGAACTCTCTATGAGTGAAACAAGTTTCGTCAAACAGAGTATGATGAACTTGCTTCAGAAGATATTCGTCGAACGGAGTTCGACGAACTGTCTTCAATTCTTCTGGATAAGATCGACAAATTATTTCAGTGAAAATTATTTCGTCAATCTCAGTTCGAAGAATTCATTTTATCTTCGTGGAATGGAGTCTGTCGATTCATATTCTTGAAAACCTTATTTTTAGGTTTTCTTGGACCTCTGTCCCGCGCTTTCTGTTCTCTTGCACTTAATCTTCGTTTCTCTTCTTTGCAGATAATTCCATGACGATTCCAGTAGGAGCTCTAGCCGTTATAAAGTTTGACACTTGATTTGATGTCGACTTTGACTCGTTCCAGCACTCGGATCCAATCTTTCTATACATTCTTGAACTTCTGGAAGAACAGAATATGAAGAACCTAATGACTACAAGGATAAATCTAGCAGGAACAGAAATCAAAGAATGGGTTTATACTTCATCCACTTCTGAAGACAATACTATGACAGGATCAATCGCGGGTAACACTGTCTCCTTAACTCCCGCGGTTTTAAATGAAATATTTGGTTTGACAAAAGGCGAAGAGGAATTAGAAATTGATTCTGAAGTGTTTGATATGATGCTAAATCTGATGGGTTATGCTAGTGACAACCCAAATAAATTGTTGAAAAATCTTCTGTCTGTAGCATACAAGTTTCTGGCAGACATTGTTGGGAAGGTCTTACTTGGCAAGCATACTGCACATGACTACATCACAAGGCATCAGTTCTTGGTCATGTGTGCAGTAATAAATAAGAAGCAAGTGTGCTGGGCTCAGAGCCTCTTTGATCTGATAAAGAAGAAAAATAATAAGAAAGAAGAGTGTTTTGGAAGGATCCTAGGGATTTTCCTCAAGGAGAAAGCTGCTGAATCACTGATCTCCCAGACCATATTCATCAATGTTAGTAAAAGTCTCACATGTTCCTTATTTGACAGGTGGGAGAGGACAATAACCAAGCCAACCAAGGCTTCTACCTCTTCCACCCAAGCTTCTAAAGGCACTAGGGCTGTTAAAGCCACTCCCCCACCTGCTGAAGAGCTTCATCCAACACCACCATCTCTTCCAGCCCCCTTCCAGCAACAAAAATTCCTTCCTCTCCCATTATCTCTTCAACCCCAGAATAACAATAACATCCTCATGTTCCCACTCTACCTCCATCTCAACATGCTTCACCAGCTTCATCTCCACCAATTGACATCACTAACATTCCATCTTCCCCGCTTCAATATAATCAACCACCAACAACTCCTAATTCCCCTCATGACACCTACATTTATACACCACCACAATCACCTCTTCCCCACACATCTCTCTTCAATACCATCTTATCATCTACCAACAGACACCATCATGAAAGATGTCACCCATCCATCCCATCAACATCCACCATCCCTCCACATGTTCATATACCTGATGCTCCACTCTCTATCCCTCCCATAGTTCCCAGTTCCACAACCTCTACAACACAATCTACCACTCCATCACTAGACCCCTCCACCATATCTTCCATCATTTCCATAATCACTCCCCTCCTCAAGTCCCTTATAGCAGAGGCCATTATACCTCTTGCTACCACCATATCCTCTCTCTCTGACAAAATCTCTACTCTTTTTACTGCCCCATCCTCAGCCAGGGGCTTGGCCTCAGTTCCCACTGAAACCAGAAAGGGGTAGATGCTTGATGATGAAGCAGCAGCGACAGATCCAGAGGAAGCAGCTCCAGCAGCAGATGCTCCAACTTCAGCAATAGCAGTATAGTGTACAAAATACATAGAAAAGATTTGATTGATTTTATTGAAACTATTATGGACTTTGATGATTCAGATTCTGAAGAGCCTAATACTGTTGGTGATTTCATTCTTAATCCCACAGTTAATTTAGAACATTTGTTGAGTATTTTTGATACTCTACATATGCATTCCCTTCCAGCTGAGATCACTAAGCCATCCTTGGCTATTATACCATACACTTCCCCCATCTCTTCAGAAGTTGTTAAGCAACATAGGGACAGTTTTTATATTACACAGCCAGTAGTTACTCCACTTCCAGAAGTAGTGGTTGTTCCCTTTTCTTCAATAATGTCTTCAGCACCAACTTTTATAATGGATGACTCTCCCATGCCAGATCTAGATGAAGTGATCTTGGCTGATATTGCAGATGAAAATAAGGCAGCAACTGAAAGCCCTGCCCAAGTTAGTTCTGATGTTTTATAGCTTCTACTCCAACACCAACTGAAACTCCAACTATTGTTGCAACTCTTGCTCCTGCTCCAGAAAAGTCTGCTATTTCTGCTAAAGGCTTGAAAGCTCTGGATTATTTATATGATAACCCTCAGGGTTCTGACAACGATGATGAAGATGAGGATGAGGATTCAGATGAGGAGGATACAAAGAAGAAGAAGCAGGTATCAAAGAAAAGAAAAGCTCCTCCTCCTCCTGCCCCTAAGCCTAATCCAAACAATGACACCCCTTACTATATTCTTCAAAAGTTAACTCCATACAAAAGGGATGTCAGCATGGATGTGGCTATCTAAGAATCAGCAAAAGTAAAGGAAGAAGAGTAGAGGTTGTAATATCCTAAATTCTGGAATGGTGGAAAAATTGGGTGACACGGCCTCGGACAGGGGCGTGTCCCAGGGTGTGTCCCGCTCGGGTTGCATAGTGAGGCGCGAGGTCAACGATTTTTCGGTCGACGAAGTGTTTGGGTGGTCACGCCCTGTGTCACGGGCGTGACCGGGGGCATCTTCCATCGGTTCGACGATTTTGTTGATGATCGTCTAGCGAAGATCGACGAGCGGCAATCATCGAACAGAAATCGTCGAACGCGCTGATCATCGAGCCCAAATCGTTAAACGGAGATCGACGATCGCTGGCGAGCTCGACGATCGCTGCCTGATCATAGAATGAAGATCGTCAAGTGGGTGTCACGCCCTGTGAAACGGGCGTGATAGGGCCGACACGGGCGTGCCGGGACGTGTCAGCTTGGCGCAGATTGACTCGGTTTGTGCACCGCTTTGGGGGACACGGCCTGTGACACGGGCATGTCACAGGGCGTGTCAGGGCCGAAAGGCAAGTTTGTAGTGGTTTTCTGGCCATTCTTCTCCCTATCCTATATCCAAGGGATAGGCTGTATCCAAGGGATAGGCTCTGTCCAGGTGTTGATTTGGCCGCGAATTGAGATGTAAGCCCCTTATCTTCATCTTCATCTTCTTCTCCATCTCATTTCAAGAGAGAGAAAGTGAAAGGAAGAGCAAGGGAAGAAAAGGAGAGAGCAAAGCCAGATGCTGGAGGAGCTACGGAGTGCGGAGCGAAGGTCAGAGAGTGGATTCGTGAAGGCAAAGCCGAGGCGGTGACTTCCATCCGGCTACTTTATGGCACCGAAACAATCTTTGAGGGTAACGATCTCCTTCTTGGACATCGAAGTCCTTTCTTTGTGCATGTGCTTGGAATCCTCCACCAAGAGGTGGATCCCGTAAGCGATTCCTCGATCGAGTCTGCCTAGAGCCGGAATTATGGAGTATGACGTAGTCATGCTGTGTGAAGCCCATCTGGACGGGTAGTCTGGATTGGTGATGTTCATGGGTAAACCGGAGAAGACTCCGTGGATTTGATTATATGCAAAGATATTTGTGCTGTGATGAATGTATGAATGTTATGTGATGATGCTTGGGAGGCTTTGGTTAAGCTCCTGGTTGTGGAGAGTTCAATTAGTAGCAAGCCTGGGGAGCTCGAGATAAACCCGACCTGTTACATCACTAGGGTGGGTTGATCTGGTTAGTAAGGGATCGATTCGCGGCAATGTCTGGGGAGCCGAGTTAAACCTAACTTGTTGCACCACATGGGTGGGTCGATCAGGAATAGGTGAGGGGTCGATTGATGGTAATTCTTTGGGAGCTATGATAAACCCGGCTTGCTACACCACATGGTGTGGGTCGATCTGCTCTGGTTGTTGATGATTGTTGTGAGGTTGTACCTCTGAGTGGTTTGGGTGGTATGTCGCCAGCTTGTGAGACTGGTGTACTAGGTCCGGTCAACCAACAAGTTAAAACCTCTAATCGGCGGTGTACGACTGGGATGCCCGGTACGCTAAGAAGGTGCCCTAAGTGCACGGAGCATATGGTGGATTCCATCTTTTGTGATGTGATGTACTAGATAGGTTGATAAATAGAATGATACACATGCTTGATGATGCTTGTTGATAATTGATGATAGATGATGGCAATGCATACAGGGAAGGAACCACTGCCCTGGGTAGCGGGTAGGGTCATTATAAATGGGTCAGCGAATGCTGACCGTTACTTTGTTTTCTGTTTTGGCTTGGATGGGACATTGCAGGTATTGCTGGAAATGAAATGAGCTGAAAAGATGGCTTGCTGCTAAAGTCCCTTGAAGGTCGTACGAAGAAGTGTGTTTGGATTTCATGTGTGGCCGGCCTACGTGCCGATGTATACATTCCTGGTGTGGCTATATAAATGTGGAGTTTATATAGAAGTGGACATTCTTTGAGCTGAGTTCTTTAACTTAAAATGTTGCGCAAGAATTGATTGAGTTAAGGATGCGAATAGAATTTGAATTCCACAAGTAATTCCACTACTTGTCTGTGACATGTGGCGTGGGGCCCTGGCCGGACCCACCGTTATATGCCATGTGACGAATGGGGGCGTTACAAAGTGGTATCAGAGCGAGGTTGAGATTGTTTGGGAGGGAGAGAATATTATTGAACTCACGAATGTCCACTAGGAATGTTTTTCATGTACGTGCGGTACATATGTGTGTAGTTAATGTATAATTCCTGTTATGCCATGGATGATTAATTGTGTTTTGTACATTGACTATAGGTGGCGAGAAGTGGAGCTGGGCAGTTTGAGCCCCAGCGGTCTGATGAGAGTGCAGCACCCGTTGAAGTGCCTACGCCTCCTTTGGCGGAGACTGTACGGGTGGTGATGGAGACAGTGTTTGCGGTGTTATAGGCACATCCTACTAGACAGGCAAGGCCTATAGACGCGCCAGTACGGCTTGGTATAAGACAAGAGCGTGCGGCAGTTGTGTTGGAGGCGCAAGTAATTGATGAGTTATTGAAAGGCTTTATGGAATTTCATCAACCTACGTTCGGTTGGGCGATTTCCCCAACGCAGGCGGAAGATTGGTTGGCTAGAGTGAAGAGGATATTGATTACAATCAGGACGACAGAAGAGCAAAAAGTGACCTTAGCCACTTTTCTGCTAGATGGAGATGCAAGATTATGGTGGGATGAAATAGAAGTGCATCATTTGGCAGGTCGAGGTTTAGCGGCGGTTTCAATGGATGAATTCTCCTGATTATTCCTTGCCAAATATTTGCCAGTATCGCAGCGGATTGCGATGGAGAACGAGTTACAATGTCTGGTGCAGGGTGTTATGGATATTGATACGTACCTGCATGAGTTTACCAGATTTGGGCGATATGCGAGATCTACCTTCGCGGAGGAAGCGCGAAAGACGAATCGCTTTATGAGTGGCTACGGGATGAGTTGAGATTATTACTCCTTAGTTCAGTAAACCAAGGCTTCCAAGCATTGGTAGATATGGCCTGTGACCTGGAAAAGGATTTGAAGCTGTTACAAGAAAAGAAGAGACTGGCAGTGGAAAATCCAGAGTTGAAAGTGTCTCAATCGGAGCAATTAGAGATTAGAAGACGAGAGAAGAAAAGATTTAGGCCTGCGGAATCAGCTCCGTCGACTGTTTCTTCGTGGGCGACGTATGGGCCAGGACGTGTTGATACACTTATATGTTATAAATGTGGGCAGCAAGGACACATAGCAAGATTTTGTTGGAATGCCCCTCCAGGAAGTGAGAAAAAGACAGGTGCGTCATATGAAGAAAAGGGTAAAGCAGTGGCCGAGTCATCTGCACCCTGGACGCAAGCTCGCTTGCATGCTATGGAAATGCAAGAGCCACAAAGCTCAATTGGTTAAATTCAGCCTCGAGTGTTTAATTTGTCTCTTAATCGAGAAATGCAAAATAGGGAGGCTGAGCGGAATTGAATAGTGAATTGTATCACTTGGACGATGTGTATATGATATATATATGAGCATGTGCATCTATGTGATGTGTAAGAAATAATGTAATGTTGATGCAAACTTGATATGTGTTTTTGTTTAGCTATCGATGCTTAGCGGAATTGGCGGATGAATGGGCACATGTACGGGATTTGGATGTGTAAATGTGTTGTAGGTATTGGTTGGCTTGGATGATGCCTCAGGATGAGACCAAGAATGGTTTGTAAGCGACATGTTATGACATGTAGTTTTGATGTTGTAACAATTTGGTTGTTGTTTCCCTGCTGTGGAGAAATTTCGAGGACGAAATTTCTTGTAGGAGGGGAGGGTTGTAATATCCCAAATTCTAGAATGTTGGAAAATTGGGTGACATGGCCTGGGACACAGTCGTGTCCAGCTCGGGTTGCATCGTGAGGCACGAGGTCGATGATTTTTCGGTCGACGAAGTGTTTGGGTGGTCCTACACTGTGTCACGGGCGTGACCGGGGGCATGTCCCATCGGTTCGACGATTTTGTTGACGATCGTCGAGCGGAGATCGACGAGCGGCAATCGTCGAACGGAAATCGTCGAACGCGCTGATCATCGAGCCCAAATCGTCGAACGGAGATCGACGATCGCTGGCGAGCTCGACGATCGCTGCCTAATCGTCGAACGAAGATCGACGAGTGGGTGTCACGCCCTGTGACACGGGCGTGATTGGGCCGTTACAGGCATGCCGGGACGTGTCAGCTTGGCGCAGATTGAGTCAGTTTGTGCACTGCTTTAGGGGACATGTCTTGTGACATGGGCGTGTCACAGGGCATGTCAGGGCCGAAAGGCGGGTTTGTAGCAGTTTTCAGGCCATTCTTCTCCCTATCCTGTATCCAAGGGCTAGGCTCTATCTAGGTGTTGATTTGGCCGAGAATTGAGATCTAAGCCCCTTATCTTCGTCTTCATCTTATTCTCCATCTCATTTCAAGAGAGAGAAAGAGAAAGGAAGAGCTAGGGAAGAAAAGGAGAGAGCAAAGCCAGCTGCTGGAGGAGCTGCGAAGTGCGGAGCGAAGATCCGAGAGCGGATTTGTGAAGGCAAAGCCGAGGCGGTGACTTCCATTTGGCTACTTCATGGCACCGAAATGATCTTCGAGGGTAACAATCTCCTTCTTGGACATCAAAGTCCTTCCTTTGTGCATATGCTTGGATCCTCCACCAAGAGGTGGATCCCGTAAGCGATTCCTCGGTTGAATCTGCATCTAGAGCCGGAATTGTGGAGTATGGCATAGGCATGCTATGTGAAGCCCATCTGGACGGGTAGTCTGGATTAGTGATGTTCATGGGTAAACCAGAGAAGACTCCGTGGATTTGATGATATGCAAAGTGATTTGTGCTGTGATGAATGTATGAATGCTATGCGATGATGCTTGGGAGGCTTTGGTTAAGCTCCTGGTTGTGGAGAGATCAATTGGTAGCACGCTTGGGGAGAGCGAAATAAACCCAGCCTGTTACACCACTAGGGTTGGTTGATCTGGTTAGTAAGGGATCAATTGGTGGCAATGCCTATGGAGCCGAGTTAAACCCGGCTTGTTGCACCACATGGGTGGGTCGATCAGGAATAGTTGAGGGGTCGATTGGTGGTAATGTTTGGGGAGCTATGATAAACCCGGCTTGCTACACCACATGGTGTGGGTCGATCTGCTCTGGTTGTTGATGATTGTTGTGAGGTTGTACCTCTGAGTGGTTTGGGTGGTATGTCGCCAGCTTGCAGGAGTAGTGGACTAGGTCCGCTCAACCAACAATTTAAAACCTCTAATCGGCGGTGTACGTCTGGGATGCCCGGTATGCCAAGAAGGTGCCCTGAGTGCATGGAGCGTCTGGTGGATTCTAGCGTTTGTGATGTGATGTGCTTGATAGTTTGATAAAGAGAATGATACACATGCTTGATGATGCTTGATGATACTTAATGATAGAAGATGGCAATGCATACACGGAAGGACCACTACCCCGGGTAGGGGGTATGGTCGTTATAAATAGGTCAGCGAATGTTCACCGTTACTTTGTTTTCTGTTTTGGCAAGGATGGGACATTGCAGGTATTGTTGGAAATGAAATGAGCTGAAAAGATGGCTTGCTGCTAAAGGCCCTTAACGACCGTGCGAAGAAGTGTGTTTGGATTTCATGTGTGGCCGGCCTGCGTGCCGATGTACGAACATGTAATTGTATGAAAAGAGGAATTTGTAAGGCCTTAAGGCCAGTGTGTGCGTTGTATACATTCCTGGTGTGGCTATATAAATGTGGAGTTTATATAGAAGTGGACATTCATTGAGTTGAGTTATTTAACTTAAAATGCTGCGCTATAATGGATTGAGTTAAGGATGCGAATAGAATTTGATTTCCACAAGTAATTCCACTACTTGTCTGTGACATATGGCATGGGGCCCCGGCCGGACGCACCGTTATATGCCATGTAACGAATGGGGGCATTGCAAAATGGTATCATAGCGAGGCTGAGATTGTTTGGGAGGGAGAGAACATTATTGAACTCATGAATGTCCACTAGGAATGTATTTTATGTACGTGCGGTACATGTGTGTGTAGTCAATGTATAATTCCCGTTATGCCATGTATGATTAATCATGTTTTGTATATTGACTATAGGTGGCGAGGAGTGGAGCTGGGCAGTCTGAGCCCCAATGGTCTGATGAGAGTACATCACCCGTTGAACCGCCTACGCCTCCTTCGGCGGAGACTATAAGGGTGGTGACGGAGACAGTGCTTGCAGTGTTACAGGCACATCCTACTGGACAGGCAAGTCCTGTAGACATGCCAGTACGGCTTGGTGTAAGACAAGAGTGTGCAGCAGTTGTGGTGGAGGCGCAAGCAATTGATGAGTCATTGAAAAGCTTTATGGAATTTCATCCACCTACGTTCAGTGGGGCGATTTCCCCAACGCAGACGGAAGATTGGTTGGCTAGAGTGAAGAGGATCCTGACTGCAATCAGGACGACAGAAGAGCAGAAAGTCACCTTATCCACTTTTCTTCTGGAAGGAGATGCAAGATTGTGGTGGGATGAAATAGAAGTGCATCATTTGGCAGGTAGAGGTTTAGCAGTGGTTTCAATGGATGAATTCTCCCGATTATTCCTTGCCAAATATTTTTCGATGTCGCAGCAGATTGCGATGGAGAATGAGTTTCAACGTCTGGTGCTGGGTGATATGGATATTGATACGTACCTTCATGAGTTTACCAGATTGGGGCGATATGCGGGATCTACCGTCGTGGAAGAAGCGCGAAAGACGAATTGCATTTTTGAGGGACTGCGGGATGAGTTGAGATTATTACTCCCTAGTTTGGTAAACCAAGGCTTCCAAGCATTGGTAGATACGGCTCGTGCCCTGGAAAAGGATTTGAAGCGGGTAAAAGAAAAGAAGAGACTGGCAATGGAAAAGCCAGAGTTGAAAGTGCCTCAATCGGAGCAATCAGAGTTTAGAAGACGAGAGAAGAAAAGATTTAGGCCTGCAGAATCAGCTCCGTCGACTGTTTCTTCGGGGGCGACGTATGGGCCAGGAAATGTTGATAAACATATATGTTATAAATGTGGGCAGCAAGGACACATAGCAAGATTTTATTGGAATGCCCCTCCAGGAAGTGAGAAAAAGACATGTGCGTCATATGAAGAAAAGGGCAAAGCAGTGGCCGAGTCATCTGTACCCCGGACGCAACCTCGCTTGCATGCTATGGAAATTCAAGAGCCGCAAAGCTCAATTGGTGAAATTCAGCTTCGAGTGTTTAATTTGTTTGTTAATCGAGAAATGCAAAATTGGGAGGCTGAGCGGACTTGAATAGTGAATTGTATCACTTGGATGATGTGTATATGGTATATATATGATCATGTGCATCTATGTGATGTGTAAGAAATAATGTAATGTTGATGCAAACTTGGTATGTGTTTTTGTTTAGCTATTGATGCTTAGCGGAATTGGTGGATGAATGGGCACATGTACGGGATTTGGATGTGTAAATGTGTTGTAGGTATTGGTTGGCTTGGATGATGCCTCAGGATGAGACCAAGAACGGTTTGTAAGAGACATGTTATAACATGTATTTTTGATGTTTCAACAATTTGTTTGATGTTTCCCTGCCGTGGACAAATTTCGAGGACAAAATTTCTTGTAGGAGGGGAGGGTTGTAATATCCCAAATTCTGGAATGGTGGAAAAATTGGGTGACATGGCCTGGGACACGGGCGTGTCCCCGGGCATGTCCCGCTCGGGTTGCGTCGTGAGGCGCAAGGTGGATGATTTTTCGGTCGACGAAGTGTTTGGGTGGTCACGCCCTGTTTCACGGGCGTGACCGGAGGCGTGTCCCATCAGTTCGATGATTTTGTTGACGATCGTCGAGCGGAGATTGACGAGCGGCAATCATCGAACGGAAATCGTCGAACGCGCTGATCGTCGAGCCCAAATTGTCGAACGGAGATCGACGATCACTGGCGAGCTCGACAATCACTGCCTGATCGTTGAACGAAGATCGTCGAGTGGGTGTCACGCCCTGTTACATGGGCATGACTGGGCAGACACGGGCGTGCCGAGACATGTCAGTTTGGCGCAGATTGAGTAGGTTTGTGCACCGCTTTGGGGGACACGGCCTGTGAAATGGGCGTGTCACAGGGCATGTCAGGGCCGAAATGCGGGTTTGTAGCAGTTTTCTGGCCATTCTTGTCCCTATCCTGTATCCAAGGGCTATGCTCTGTCCAGGTGTTGATTTGGCCGACAATTGAGATGTAATCCCCTTATCTTCATCTTCATCTTCTTCTCCATCTCATTTCAAGAGAGAGAAAGAGAAAGGAAGAGCAATGGAAGAAAAGGAGAGAGCAAAGCCAGTTGCTGGAGGAGCTGCGGAGTGTGGAGCGAAGATCCGAGAGCGGATTCGTGAAGGCAAAGCCGAGGCGGTGACTTCCATCCGGCTACTTCATGGCACCAAAACGATCTTCGAGGGTAACGATCTCCTTCTTGGACATCTAAGTACTTTCTTTGTGCATGTGCTTGGAATCCTCCACCAAGAGGTGGATCCTGTAAGCGATTCCTCGGTTGAGTCTACATCTAGAGCCGGAATTGTGGAGTACGGCATAGGCATGCTGTGTGAAGCCCATCTGGACGGGTAGTGTGGATTGGTGATGTTCATGGGTAAACCGGAGAAGACTCCGTGGATTTGATGATATGCAAAGAGATTTGTGATGTGATGAATGTATGAATGTTATGTGATGATGCTTGGGAGGCTTTGGTTAAGCTTCTAGTTATGGATTGATCAATTGGTAGCACGCCTAAAGAGCGTGAGATAAACCCGACCTGTTACAACACTATGGTGGGTTGATCTGGTTAGTAAGGGATCGATTGGCGGCAATGCATGGGAGCCGAGTTAAACCCGGCTTGTTGCACCACATGGGTGGGTCGATCAGGAATTGGTGAGGGGTCAATTGGTGGCAATTCCTGGGGAGCTATGATAAAGCTGACTTGCTACACCACATGGTGTGGGTCGATCTGCTCTGGTTGTTGATGAATGCTATGAGGTTGTACCTCAGAGTGGTTTGGGCAGTATGTCGCTAGCTTGCGAGACTAGTGGACTAGGTCCGGTCAACCAACAAGTTAAAACCTCTAATCGGCGTTCTATGACTGGGATGCCAAGTACGCCAAGAAGGTGCCCTGAGTGCACGGAGTGTCTCTGATGTGATGTGCTCGATAGGTTGATAAAGAGAATGATACACATGCTTGATGATACTTAATGATAGATAATGGAAATGCATACAGGGAAGAAACCACTGCCCCGGGTAGGGGGTAGGGTCATTATAAATGGGTCAATGAATGCTGGCCGTTACTTTGTTTTCTGTTTTGGCTTGGATGGGACATTACAGGTATTGCTGGAAATGAAATGAGCTGAAAAGATGGCTTGCTGCTAAAAGCCCTTGAAGACCGTGCGAAGAAGTGTGTTTGGATTTCATGTGTGGCCGGCCTGCGTGCCGATGTATGAACGTGTAATTGTGTGAAAAGAGCAATTTGTAAGGCCTTAAGGCCAGTGTGCGTGCGTTGTATACATTCCTGGTGTGGCTATATAAATGTGGAGTTTATATAGAAGTGGACATTCTTTGAGCTGAGTTCTTTAACTTAAAATGCTACGCTAGAATGGATTGAGTTAAGGAAGCGAATAGAATTTGATTTCCACAAGTAATTCCACTACTTGTCTGTGAAATATGGCGTAGGGACCCGACCGGACGCACCGTTATATGCCATGTGATGAATGGGGGCGTTACAGAAGATACTCTCCTCCACCAGTTCAAAGGTATAGGAAAGATCCACCACCTCCTCCTCCTCCTGCAGTTGGTGCTTCTGGCACTAGTTCTCAAAGGTTGCCCCCATTCAAACATATCAAAGACATCAAGGGAGACCCCATCATGAAAGTAGCCAGCATAGGCAACAACCCTCAGGGAAACAACCACAACAACAACAGTAACATCAACATCAACAACAACATAAGCAGCAACAACATCAACAAGCTGAAAGTCCTAAAAGACCACACTCTCGTCTTGTTCCTTATGAAGATCTAAAAACAGCCAACACAGCTAGAATGGCCAGGTTATAGGAACTAGTAGGCCTCTTTATGATCAACAAG
This sequence comes from Platanthera guangdongensis, assembly GCA_039583875.1. Classification (NCBI taxonomy): domain Eukaryota; kingdom Viridiplantae; phylum Streptophyta; class Magnoliopsida; order Asparagales; family Orchidaceae; genus Platanthera; species Platanthera guangdongensis. Next base: position 64,427,339 of record CM077147.1, read on the forward strand.
GCAAAGGCTGAAGGGAAGGATACTTCTGAATACACTACAATGTCAAAGTACAGGAGAGGAGAACTGAAAAGGTTTGAAAAGTCTAACAAAAATTTTAATGTTGATGATTCTATGAAATTACATCCTGAAGCAGTGGTCCGTAGATCTACATCTCTGAAGATTATAGGGCTGCAGACATGAGACTATGGAACAAGCTTTTAATCCAAACAGGGAAATAGTCTTTACCAAGCCAGTAGACAAGGGCAAGGATGCAAAGCATCAGGAGAAGAAGCAGAATAAGTGAAATATGAACCATTTTGTTTATGTTTTTTTTCTATGTTAAACTGTTTCATATTGTCTGAACAAAGCTTCTATGTAAATATATCTGCTGTATGTGTTAATTATCTCTGCCAAATATATCTTTTTACTTCTTTGTTTACTTTATGTTTTTATTTTGAGTCTATTAGTGACCTCACCCAAATAGGGGGAGATTATTGGATCCCTAGTTTGATTTGGGCTAGGTTCACTAACTTAGGATGATGTGACCCAACATGTATAGCGAGTTTCAAAGTTGTGTCCTAGAGTCTAGGACAAGTCCTCAGTAACAACATCACATGGACAAGCCTTCATCAGACTGCCAGAGACTCAAGACATAGAGTTTTCCTAAAGATTCAGAGACTTCTCAAGAGACTATGTAAAATGAGTTCGACGTTCATCGAACTCAGGTCGACGATGGTCATTCTCAACTCAACGATCTTAGAGAAATATTCTCAGAGCCGAGCTCGATGAACTTTATTCTTTGCTCGATGAATTTTGGACTTCCACTTCAACTCTGTTGCTAGAGGTTCATCAATTTTTCTCTAAGTCCAGAATCATTTTCATCTCGACTGAAAGTCCACCTAGGATGGTCATTGAACTCAGGTCGACGATGGTCATTCTCAACTCGACTTGGGTACATCCACTTTCCCCCTTCGACCCAGAGAAAACGCCCCCTCGGAAATTTATAGTGGTTCCCCGACTTTCCCCCTCTGATACCACTTGTAGGGAAGGCGCAACCAACTCGCTCAAAAGCCCGGACTGTTTGAGGACGGCGCTACCACTCCTTTATGGAGCTGGCTACCCTAGGATCCACGGGGCGGCCAGTTAGGCCCCAGGGGACACACCCTTCTGTATCGACTAGTGCGGGCCATAGCGCCTCACGCCGTACCTCCCAACACCGGGGGCATTGATGGAACCCAACAATCCCCCCCCCCCAGCAACGACCCCGGGGTTTCGAACCCGTGACCTCCTCTGATACCACTTGTAGGGAAGGCGCAACCAACTCGCCCAAAAGCCCGGACTATTTGAGGACGGCGCTACCACTCCTTTATGGAGCTGGCTACCCTAGGATCCACGTGGCGGCCAGTTAGGCCCCAGGGGACACACCCTTCTATATCGACTAGTGCGGGCCATAGCGCCTCACGCCGTACCTCCCAACACCGGGGGCATTGATGGAACCCAACATCGATGAATTCAAGATTCTCCAGACTTAGCTCGACGAACACCATTCTTTGGTCGACAAATCTATGGACTATCATAACATTCTGTCGAGACTATGTTCTCTAGTCTCAGGTCGATGAACTCAGTTATCTGCCCGATGAATTCTAGAACCAGAAGACTTATGTCAACACTCAGAGTGTATGTCGACATCAACTAAGTCGACACTATAAGAACTTGTGTCGACACCAAGATCATCAGTCGACATTGTGGAAAGGCTATGTCGACACCACACAGAATACTTGTGTCGACACACAGGAGTAATTGTGTCGACACAGAACATTTGACAACTCCAGAATAATTGCTGAACTCCAGTCAACAAACATATTTACCAGCTCGACGAATAGGAAAAGATCAAAAGAGACAGCAGTTCAGTTTCCATCTCGACGATCATGGAACTCAGCTCGACGAACAGAAGCCGTTTGGTCGACGAATACAACATCTCAGCTCAACGAACTGTGGACTCAGTTTCGATGAATTCTTCCAACTGTTCGACGATCTCAAACTTAGTTATTTCCGGCCTTCTGTACCCACTCTAATGCGATAATTCTTGAGTAATTAATGCTCTAACATTCTCAGAATGTATCCTTTAGAAGGAGCATTAATTATGGTCTTCTTCGGGACTATTGCTTGCCATTTTTCCATGGGACAGTTGGGGAAATAAATCAATGCCGATTATTCTCAAGGCTGTCAGAATTAAATGTAGATGCATTCAAATTTTTGAAGGATAGAGAAGAAGAGAACAACAAAACATATACATAAAAGAATAGACTAAAACAAAGAATAAAAACAAAATTATTGAGAAAGCTTCATACAGAGCACATCTTACAGAGAAGCACTTAGAGATTACAGACAAACATTTAATCTTGGTTAATCTGCTCTGAAAAAGAAGAAGCATTCTCTGATACACAAAAGTTCTTGACTAGAAGCTCATCAACACTTGAAGGAGAAGAACAACAATACCTATATCAAGAGTCTTCTTTCTTCAAGTACTCCAGGACACTTCAAAAGAACAACTTCAGTTCAATCTGTCAAAGAAGTTCCTGAAGACTATTGCTAGTCAAAGATTCAGTTTGAAGACCTATCACCCTGAAGCTTGGCTCTTAGTTTTTCGTGATCCATTCTACATCTCAGGGGGAGCCTTAAGCTATAATTAATCCACAGTCTTCTCAGTTGTATTTTGAGAAAGAGAAGACAAAATCATCTCTCTCCCCCACCTCTATAAAGGGTTGTCATCTCCTTTCAAAAGTGATTCCATGGTTGCAAGTCTCCTGATCAAAAGACATGGGTTTTTTTAGCACCTGATCAAAAGCCCATTGGTGTCAGGCACCTGATCAAAAACCTGAGTGGATTCCTAGCAAGGGTGGTAGAAGAGTGGATATTCCCAGGTTGGGGAACCACTATAAAATTCTTGTGTCGTCTGGTTGCCTCCTTTTCTTTTGTTCTTGTTGTACTTGTGCTTTAGGTTTATTGTTTGGTAGTTTATTAATTCTGCACTTTTAATTTACAACAAAAGCTGTAACAGCAGTTAAGAAATTTTTAAGAATACTCTATTCACCCCCCCCTCTAGAGTATTTTAGATCTAACTCTCACTTTCATCCTCCAAAGAACTAGCAAGTGTTACAAGTGCTCTTCCTATCTTCTTTGTAGAGTACAAAATCTGCGTCTGAATAGCCTGTTAATTCAAACTCCCCATTCTTAGGGTACCAGAGGGCAAGAACTTGTGTGCCCTTAAGATATCTCAAAATCCTCTTTGTAGTAGAGTAGTGAGATTCTTTAGGGAAAGCCTGATACCTTGAACAAACACATGTAGCATACATGATGTCTGGCTTACTTGCAGTTAGATATAAAAGGGAGCCAATTATCACTTTATACAAAGTTTCATCTACAGGTTTCTCTGCCTCATCTTTGCCTATGACATACTTGAGCCCATGGGAGTTTTCATTGTGGAGGAATTCTCCATACCAAACTTCTTGATTAACTCCCTAGTGAACTTAGTCTGGGATATGGGCAATCCATCATCAGTCTGTCTAACTTGGAGACGGAATAAGAACTTGAGTTCACCCATACTGCTCATCTCAAACTTCTCATGCATAGGTTTGGCAAACTTTATACAAAGGTTGTCATTAGTAGATCCAAAGATAATGTCATCTATATATATCTGGACTAGGATTATCTTACCCTTAGATTCCCTTAGGAATATGGTCTTATCCATCTTCCCCCTTGAGAATTTGTTCTCAGTGAGGAAGCTAGACAATGTCACATACCATGCTCTAGAGGCCTATTTTAGTCCATATAGAGCTTTCCTAAGTCTATTAACAAAATCAGGTGAGTTAGAAACAACAAAAATGGCAGGCTGCTCAACATTGACTTCTTCCTTTAAGTCATCATTTGGGAAGGCTGACTTCACATCCATCTGCTAGGCCTTGAATCCCTTGTGTACAACATATGCAAGGAACAATCTGATGGCCTCCAATCTTGCTACATGTTCAAAGGTTTGACCAAAATAAATACCTTCCTCTTGCCTGTACACCTTAGCTACTAGTCTTGCCTTATTCTTGATTATAATGCCATTTTCATCAAGTTTATTCTTGTAAATCCAGTTTACTCCAATGATATTATGTCACTATGGCCTAGGAACCAACTTACAGACCTTACATCTATTAAAGTGGTTCAGTTCCTCTTGCATAGCAACAATCCAGAACTGATCTATGTTGGCCTCTTCAAATTTCTTTGTCTCAACTTGTGACAGGAAGCTTAAGTATAGTGTTATGTTGATACTTCTACTGCTGGTCACTACTCCTTACCTGACATCACCAATGATTTGGTCTCTTGGATGATCCCTCAGATACCTGATTGCTGGATGCAATCTAACCTCAGCTTCAACTACTGGGGTGTCTTCTTGCTGATCTTCATCCACCTCATTTGTGTCTTGCAGTCCCTCAACTGGAATATCCACTTTATCTTGGATAACTAGAGCTGCATCCTTGATGGTTAGTTGGTCCATCATCTGGTCTATACCTGCAATACTAGAAGAGGAGCTTGGCAACTCACTATTAATCATAGTAGACTTATCAAAGACTACATGTACAGATTCTTCTACAATTTGGCTCTTCAAGTTGTATATCTTATAGGCTTTACTATGATTGTTGTACCCAACAAAAATCCCATCAAAGGACTTGGAAGCAAACTTAGTCACATAGGATTTCCCATTGTGAAGCACATAGACTTACTACCAAAAATTCTAAGATAGCCCAGGTTTGGTTTTCAGGCTTTTAAGATCACATAAAGAGTCTTCTCGTGGCTTTTGGTGATAGAGACACAATTGAGGACATGACATGCAGTATTCACTACCTCAGCCCAGAAATATTCTATGAGAGATGTATCACTCAACAAAGTTCTTCCAGCCACTATGAGAGACCTAATTTTCCACTCAATAATACCATTTTGTGGGGGAGTTCTTGGAGAAGAATTTTCTTGATGAATTCCTTGCTCTTCACAGACAATTATCATGCTTTCATATTGGAATTCAGTTCCATGGTCACTTTTGATTTTGATCATTGAACTGTTAAACTCATTCTGAATTTGCTTGACAAACTTGATGAAGATGTCAAGGGTTTAATTCTTTTTCTTGAGAAAAAACACCCAAGCAGTCCTGCTGTAACGCCTCCCCTGTAATCACCGTATAATATGGGTGCGGCCAGGGCCCCACAACATACAGAAGCCAAACCCTAAGCATTATAAGATGATATAAACTACCGAACTCAAAACTCAGAAAAAACACAGCAAAAACAAAAGAACAAGATTGGAAGTTATCCACTAACATATGAGTAACAACACGGCCTTACTGTAATTGAGAGTCCAAAATTCAAACAAAAACATCAAGCGTCAACGTGCATAAGCACTCCTAGGCTATCCTCGAGTGCTAGCCGGAAACATAGTGCATTAAGCATCACACTCCCCAAAACAGAGCTATTACACAACATGTAACACTTCATGAGGCTTAGACATTTTTTGTCAGTGAGCTTGCTCCTGTTTGCGATCCTTGCCCTGTAAAAATTGGTTGTAATGTGGGTCAGCAAAGGCTGACCTCAACTGTGTAACCAACACATCTCGTCCCAGTAATCCCTAGCGGACCCCGGGGCACTCCATTACCCTGCAGGTCAGCACTTCGTATGCAAAAATACATGTATAGTGCAAGTAGTAAAATAGGTTTTGATGTGTCATACAACAAACACGTTTCTATGTTGTTCATATAATAAAAGGGGCCTACAAATGCAGCATGTATGCAAACCTGGGTTTCACACAAGACATCCTAAAGTGTATGCTTCTAACACATCATCAATCGGGTACATCCAATTTCCCCATCGAAGTTCAAGTCGCAAACACAAGTGTACTTCAAATTTCCCCCATCAGCATTCAAGCTGCAATCACAATGGTACTTCCAATTTTCCGCAAACAGCATACAAGCTGCCACATGTAACTCTTGCCTTGGCCCCACCAGCTAGTGGATCTCAAAAATCGGGCTTGCATGCATGCTCTGACTTCTCACGTCAGGATTCTACCACACAAACAAACCAATACTAAGAACCCTTGATAGAACACACCCAATTTCGACGACCTAGGCCCAGCTCCAATATCGGGACCAAGTCCACCAAATGTGACCCAGCGCAACCCAGCTGGTATCGTTCGGGCTTCTCCAAACCTTGGCATCCTCGTCAGTTTCGCAGAAGAGGGCTTGTCTCGTCAGGACACTCTCCCCACATGACTTGCACGTCATGGGATAGCCAGACAACCACAGAGACAAACCACACCTTAGCATTTCACAATCCCAAGCCTTGCCCACCCTAAGCCACCATTCATACCGTACTGTCCCCACATCCCCGTGTGTACTCTAATTTCCACCCAGTCTGGTTCTGGTTATACGTACTCACACAAAAGAGGGGGAAAACAACATCACAAACAACGTCTTACCGCTAACGGATTTCTACAAAATCCAAGGCTCGCTATGCAACATCACCGAGTCAGAATAACGGTAGCGACTACTGCTTCACCCATAATGACTAATCCACTAACGGAGTGGATTTCAAGTGCAATATCATGCCATGGACGGACATAATCGAGACGGCGGCTCCTCTTGAACTCTGGCAGCCCGAATCCCTCTCACTTGAGAGATCTGGTGCCCAAATGCTTGATAGAAAGCAAAAATAACATGGCTGCCATGCACACATACTAAAGACCAAGAGGAGAATTGTCATTACCTTACGATTCTTCTTCCTAGCCATGGAATCCTTACCTTGCACGGATGAAAACGAGCGCCTCCAAGTCCTCTCCATGGATTTGGCATCGGAATGATGATCGGAGCTCCGAAGCTCCTTCAATGGCGGGGAAAGAGCTCCCTCTTCCTCCTCCCACCCTCATTTGCAAACCCTAAGTCAAAACCTCAAAAGGGGAAGAAATGAGGGAAAATCCAACTCAGCCCTATAAAAGCACTGTGGATGGAGAGTCCTGGGCCTTACGATCAAATCCTAAATGAAATCGAATAGCTAGAAAGCCAAACGACGGAACTGCTTCCGTCCGCTACCGCCATTGTTAACGCTAATGCCGAGCGATAGCTTCCTGAGACATGAGATAGAAAATAATGTCGCGCTAATGCCGGCGGTAAGGCTAACGCTGCACGGTAGCATATTTCTCAAGAACTCAACATTTTCTCAAGAACTCAACTCTTTCTTGAGAACTCAACTATCTCGACGCAACCCTGCATTTACCACCGCGTGATAAGGCTAACGTTGCGCGGTAATTTCTTTCTCTAGAACTCAACGTTTTCTCAAGAACTCAACTCTTTCTCAAGAACTCAATGCTCTCGACGCAACACTAGAGTTACTGTCATATGGTAAGGCTAATGCTCAGTGATAATCCTTTCAACACTCGACGAACGGGCTTTCATCTCGACATCAATACCTAACGAAACAAGGCTATCGACGGGCGATAGCTACTATCACTAGGCGATAGCCACCAAAAATTCAACTGCTGGAAGAACTGGGGTGTTACAACTCCTCCCCACTTGGAAGAATTTCGTCCTCGAAATTTAGTATACACACAAACAATAAGCATACCTGAAGTAAAGAGTTCCGGGAAGTCCTCCCGCATTACTTTCTCATGCTCCCAAGAGAACTCATCTCGACCGCAGTTGTCCCATCACAGCTTTACGAGCTTAAATTCTTTGTTCAGTAACTGTCGAAATTCCAAATCCTCTATGCTAACTGAGCAGAATTTCATCCCAAAGTCCTCTTTTATAGGCACTTCCGCCGACTCGACCACAATGCTTGCCTCCACCAAGGCTTTCCTTAAGAGGGAGACAAGAAAGACATCATGTAATCCACTCAGCTCTACAGACAACACTAACCCGTAAGCGGCTTCTCTAATGCATTCTATAACTTTGAACGGTCCCAAAAACCTCGGACTCAACTTCTTGAGTTGGTGAATCCACAAAACGCCTTTGAACGGCTTAATCTTTAGGTATACCCAGTCGCCTACCGCAAACTCCACGTCCCTGTGGCGAGAATTGAAATACTTCGCTTGCCGATCCTGAGCAAACTTCATGCGCTCCCGAATGGACTGCACCAACTCACAAGCATAAGCCACCACCTCTTTTCCCAAAAGTTTGGCATCTCCCGCCTCTATCCAAGACATCGGTGTTTGACACCGCCTTCCATACAAAGCTTTGTATGACGCCATCTTTATACTTGCCTAGTAACTATTATTATAGGCAAACTCCACCATGAGATGATCTTCCCACTTCTTTTCAAAATCGAGGTGTACACATCCTCATCATATCCTCCAATATACGATTCATTCTTTTGGTTTGTCCATCAGTTTGAGGAAGGATTGTTGTACTGAAATTGAGCTTTGTGCCCAGACTCCTCTATACCAACCTCCAGTCCTTGGACGTGAATCGTCCATCGCGATCACGAACGATACTCTTTGGAATCTCATGCATTTGCACAATGTTTCGAACATACAACTCTACCAGCTTCTCCACATTGTACTCTTTCTGATTTGGGATGAAATGAGCCACTTTGGTCAAGCGATCCACGATCACCCAAATCGCATCATTTCCCTGCTGCGACCGAGGTAAACCATGCACAAAGTCCATGGAGATCTCATCAAATTTCCACTTGGGGATAGGAAGAGGCTTTAGGAAACCGTCCAACTTCTCACACTCAGCCTTCACTAAGACACAAGTTTGGCATTGATTCACATACAAATCAATATCTCGCCTTAAATCAGGCCACCAAAAGGATTTCTTCATATCCAAGTACATCTTTATACTGCCCGGATGAATGGAGCACTTCGTGAAATGAACCTCAAACATTAACTCCTCACGGGCTTGCCGAACTATGGTATGCATATCCTTCCATCCTTCCATAGGATCCCAACAATCATCTCCCAGGGACTACTCTCGCCTTTTTGGGCTTCTACCACAAATGGCCGGAACTCTGCATCCACACTGGTCTCTTCCCGAATTCGATCGGACAAATCATTCTGCAACTCTGTCCAGTTCAATAGAGTCATGCTATACTTGCCTCTTGCTATACAAACGATGTAGAGGGACTCAAAATCTCACACCAACTGCTCATCATGAGCTTCAATCCAATTCCCTTGTCCAAAGTATTTCCTACTAAAAGCATCTGCCACAACATTGAAATTGCATGGCGTATATTGTATTGCCACGTCATAGTCCCCAAGGAACTCGACCTATCTGCACTGCCGCATGTTCAAATCTTTTTGATCTAGCATATACTTCAGGATTTTATGGTCCGTGAAGATCTCCACCTTCGGACCATAGACATAGTGTTGTCACAGCTTTAATGCAAAAATTACCGCCGCCAGTTCCAAGTCATGGACGGGATAATTCCTCTCTGAGGTTTCAACTACCTAGACCCAAAGGCTATCAGCTTGCCAAGTTGAACTAACACGGAACCTAAACCGCATCCTAATGCGTCACTGAAAACCTGAAATCCTTCAGTCCCTTTAGGAAGACTTAGGATCAGAGTTGTCATCAGCCTTTCCTTTAAGGTGTCAAATGCTTGACTACACTCCTGAGTCCACACGAACTTTTGGACTTTATGAGTCAATGAAGTGAGGTGCAGAGCTATCCCTGAAAAGTTTTCCACAAACCTTATATAATACCCATCTAATACAAGAAAACTCCTGACTTCTGCCACGATGCTCAAAACTGGCCAATCTCTAATGGCCTCAACTATTGTTGGATCCACCACCTCCCCATCACCATTAATTATATGGCCCCAAAATTGACACTTTCTTTAAGCAGAACTCGCATTTCGAGAACTTTGCGCACAGCTGGTTCTCTCTCAAGGTCTGCAAGACTACACTTAAATGAGCTTCATGCTTCGCCTCTGTTTTGGAGTAGACCAAGATATCGTCAATGAAGGACACCACAAATAAGTCTAAATACTCCCAAAATACTCGGTTCATCATATCCATGAACACAGATGGCGTGTTCCTTAGCCCGAACGGCATCACCGAGAACTCAAAGTGACAATACCTCCTGTAAGACCCCTCCCTTTACCAAGGAGGCTCCCAGTCTTATGCTCAGAACCGCTGTCTTACGGTGGCACTAACGTATGGGTTAGTCGACACTGTAACATGTCGATTTTGCCGGCTAATACGATCAAATAACCTGTAGGCCAATGTGAGAAATAGAAGTAATACATATCAGAGTACAACACAGCTAGTCCACAGTCACAGTACCAATCATATATATATGAATGAAAGAGTACACAGTCCACAATGAGAATAATAAAGTAAGACTAATAAGGGCTTATGTCGAGTATATCATATGAATAACTCTCCTCACAAACATCAAAACGCGGAAGCAAATATATCATACTCGAACTCATCGCACCTGAGGTAGCACTGTAGTAGTAGAGGGTGGTATCAACTCCTCACGCCCTGTCACCTCATCCTGCCGGTCGTTCTGGTGCTCCATCTCCTCGAGCTCCTAAAAATAGTTTGGTCACCGACCATTAGTCAAAAAGACTAAGTCGTTTCCTCCACACCTCGCCCCGCAACTCCTAGGAACCGTGCGGGAGGACGAAGCGGAGGACTATAAAGGGGTAACAAAAGGAAGCAGGTGACAAGGAATCTATGCTACCAAGTAAGAGTGTAAGCAATAAATCTACACTAGCAGTTCTATGTATATAGTATAAAAGTAAAAGCTTGTACAGTGTAAGTAAAGAACTGAAAGTAAGATCATGAATGTAAATCTATGCTACCACTATTCTACCATCACAAATATACCTTAACTTATAAAAATGCCCATACAAATTTATAAGTTAAGGTTTCCAGGAAATTTAACTTATCACATAAAAGAGCCCATTCTAATTTATATGATAAGGATCTATGAAGCATATGACCTAATATGAATGAATGTTTATGATGCAATTTATAAAACAGGCAAGTGCAACTCAGACACAACGACTCTGTGATCACAGACCTTTAGTTCCCACTTTTTGAGAGCTAGCTTCACTCTCGGGTACCACCATTGCGGCTAATGGTAGCATCGGAGCTGGCATCTTCACTTCTATGCTGGTATGCACACTACCAAACCTAGACCACCTCTCATACACCTCTATACACGTCCTAGGTGCACTCTAGAGTCTGCGTACACATTTTGCTGACTACCGGTCAGACCTGTTGGGTTGGGTGTGCGTTATCGGTGATCTTCCTCTAGACCGTAGTGTAAAATAAACCACTGGTCCCTCAAACCTTCACTCCCGCCTGAGTCACCATACTGCCATCGGTGTGACGATCATCCCAGTACCGCATGATTCACCACTGAATTTATGCACATGCAAGTATTTCATGTCGATCCTTCAGCTCGCAGGACCAACCTGTCCTGATTCCATCAAACCCTTCCTGGGTGAGCCTGCAACATATATCCCTACAACCCATCGCGGGTGAGAACGCACAATAGTGCCTTTATTCAGAATCCCTCAAACCCGTCACGGGCGAGAATGAACCACAATGTCTTAACCTATTCGACTACTCTTGTCTACGGGTAATTATACATAGTGATTTAAGGTTAATCCCAGGACTGCCCATGGTATACCCGGTGAAAGGCTCTTGGATGCACTAGGTATTACGATGGGATTATGCCCAAAACTCCCTTTCTCAAGTATATTTACTTTAGTTGATGACTACCCATAATTCACCCCCAGCACTCGTTATTACTCTTGAGTGATCCTAATGACTTAAGATGTTCTCAGAAGGGCGACGGTCTTCCGTCGGCCTCCACTCCAATTGTTATCCAAGGGCTTGCACTTTCACTCTCGTCACTAAGACAACACTACCCACCAAGGTTATTCTCCAATTGTAATCTCTAGCTCATCCATTGATCTATCCCCCGATGGTCCTTATAGTATAACCTACTTACACTATGCGTAACCCATGACCTAATACCACCCCGAAATAGAACTTCCAATTCCTTGGACCACGTGCCACTAACTATTTATTCTAGGATGGTATGGACTAATGAAGTGAGCATATTGATTTTCATAATTTTCTTAAGTCATTAAAGCATCTAATTAAATCATTTAATTAATCCCCTAGGTCATTTAATTCATGAAGTATTACAAATTATAATACACTGACCTAAGTAATTTTTCTTGAGTTGCATCTTGGTAAAATATTGCTGTCTACCAAAATTCATAATTTTCCTTTCATTATTTCTATTTATTCCTTAATTAATATAAAACTCACATAATTGTCATTTTTCAAATGAAGTATAAGGAATACATTACTCAAAATTCTAGGAACATTATAGAGCATATATATAATTAATTGAAGTCTAATGGCAGAGTTTCTTCAACCTCTATAATGTAATGGCCTAGCAATTTCAATTCCTAATAATTTACCAAAATGTCATTATGCTAATTTAAAAATTATTAAGACATCCAAAACTTTTGAGATAATTATACAAGACTAATCATACAATTATACACCACTAGAAATATTTCCAGAATTTACTGGCATATATTTCCATCATTTCATAAATAAATGCAATAAGGGTAAAATGTTAATTTCCATGTATTTTGCTCCAAAATTCTCAAACAGTAGGATAAAAATTTACATGAGTCAAATATCACCTTCCTTTTGTTTTCACAGATTTTGGGAGTTTTGTTTTGAACAAAAGCCTATTTTCCAATTTATTTATCAAAAAGGCCTAATTTTTTAAAAATTCAAATAAGGGGATTTTTGCTCCCAAAAATCCAATTATTACTATGAGGGGTGAACGTTACCCTAATGAGCCTCTGACATCAATTCCATGATTTTGGATGTATCAAATAGGTTGAACATGCAATATTTCAAAAATTGCTATTTGCACCCCAAAGTTATATATAGCCAACACATGGAAGTTGGTTAACCCAACATGTAGTGGTCCAAATGTGCTGAAAATTTTACCACGCATATATAATGTCCCCATGGACCTGCCACCAAACGTTCAGGTCATTTGGAGTCATATTACTCCAATTATTTTATTTATTTACTTTTGTGTATTATGAATAAAACTATAGAAATATTTTCCCCAAAAATTCTCAATTTTGGCAGGGGCAGGCTTGCCCCTTTGGGCGTTATGGTGATCGACGTAACTAACGCACCGCTAACTCTCACATCACGCTCAAGCAACCAAAACGCAGCAACCTCCCAACTCGGATATTCATTAAACATAGACGACGGAGGGTTCGCAAAGCCCTTCAAGATAGTACCAAGGCGATAGGCCAAGGTCCTCTCAAGCGAAAGGAACCCACACAGTTCGGTCGAGCGTTGTTGTACCAAAAGAGAATCCACCAAAAACAAAAGATTCGGACAAGGGTGGTTCTCTCCCAACAAAATAAAACGAGGGCCGCCACGCCTCACAAACTTAAACGAAAAAGGAAAACACCAACAATATCAATGAAAATTTAACCACGAAATTTCAAACGCTTCACAAGCCATGCAATACGCATATGCCACAAGATCTATCAAGGGGAGAAAACACACAATAGTAGAGATTTTCGTTACCCAAACCGGAATAGGTGATTCTGTTTATCTCGCTTGAATCACTCTTCCACGGTTCCTCCGGAGTTACGCAGGGTGGAGAGGAAACTCGTCCTCCTTCGTCGCGTCATGCCTTGACCGAGATCCACGAGAGATTACCACAAGCACCTTGATCTAACCACCAAGAGAGAGGGGTGGCCGGATTCTTCCTTGAAGGGGGAAGGGGTTGGTCAGGTTGTGCTTGAGAGAGGTCGGTCGGCTATGGATGAACGGGAGAGGAGGCTAGCGGGGTGGTGGCTTGTGAAGGAGGGGCTTTGTGTGGCCGAGAGAAGGAGGAGGGAGGGGAGGTTGGCGGTTAGGAGGGGGAGAGAAGGCTAGGATTGAGAGGGAGCCAAAATTAGAATAGGAGGGAGAGGGGGGAGATTCCTTTTGGAGGTAGGATTTCAAATTATCATTCAACTTAACCATATGAAAATAATCCATGCCTATATATAGGCTACACCACTCAATCTCCACCTTAGAAAATTAACACCATCATGATGGTTATATGCACCCATCATGAATTAAATAAAGCATAGAGTTTGAATGAAAAAAAATACAAGATGGTTATAAGCACCCATCATGCAATACAAAATTAAAATGCTTGAAATAAGATTGCTTAAAATAACAATCCGTAAAATAACAATTTAATAAAATATATAATTATAATTATTTTATTCATAATTATATATTTTATTTAATAGTTGCGGCGGCGTTGGCGTGGACGTAGAATTAATAGTGGCGGTGGCGTTGGCGTCGAGGTAGAAATCCCATCCGTGATCTTGCGGCAACGGTCGTCCTAATCCACGAACGCTTTGGCGGTGGCGTTGGCGTCAAGGTAGAAATCCCATCCGTGAGCTTGCGGCAACGACCGTCCAAATCCACGAATGCTTTCAGATGGGGATCCATGGCGCCATCACCTAGTTAAGAACATGCCCAACAATTTGGGTCATGTGGACATCTGGATTGGCATGGGCATTGGTTTTGGTTTCTGCCCTAGCCTAGGACCATTCCTAGCAAAACATCCCTACAGGACAGTATACTGCACCAAATTATAAGATTAATGTGGCAAAATAAAGCAAATAGGAAGGGCTATAACTTTCATCGTAATCACCAGATCTAGAAATGCCTCTAAGGGGCCTAAAATAGACATGCAATATCACTATATAAGTGTGACAGAAATTTGATAAATTAGATTTATACATCAAATAATCATATGAATTAAAACAGACGGCATTGGGTCGTTGTCCCCAATCAGCCAACGGCCCAGATTGGTTTCCGCTGGGGCGACTTGCCCGGCTATTTCCGGCCAGCTAAGCCACCACCACCGCCGGCGGATATCGCTGCCACCTTCACTGAGGTGGGGGCTAGCGATTCCAAGCGAAGAGGCCGTCGGAGTTGGCTCCTCCGGCGAACCCGAGCAAGAAGAAAAGCTCGAAAAACTCTCCTTTCCCTCACATGGTATCGAGCTCAATTAAGCCTGATGTATCTCCTAGAGGATCTAGAAAGCTAGTACGGGTAGAGATATGGCAAAATGGACCCGAATGGCGGCATGGTGGTGAGGTTGGTGGCGGTTGGCCATCGCTCAGTTGCTCCGGCGATCTCCTGCTCAAAACCTTGTTTCTTCACCAAAATCTCTGCTCTAGGACTCGTTCTCCACTCGTTTCCACTCACTAAAGCTGATGGTGTGGTCGGTTTGAGCTGGAAGTGGCTGTATAAGGAGATAGAACCAAGGTGAACTCGGTTTGGGCTTTAGGTGTATCACTAATGGTGCCAAGTAGCCACCATGCTCAACATTCTCTCTCAAATTCTTCTGGGAGGTAGGCCAGCAGGCTTGGGCAGAAGGAATGAGGCAATATGGCCACCTGTCACCACCTTTCCATTTCTCTCTCCTCTTTTTGGGTGAATTCCCCAAAATGCCCCTTTGCATGTGACCTCGCTCTAAAACCAGTGGGGTAGGGGGTGGTCTTTGACACCTTGGGCTGATAGTGGGCCATGTTTGGTGGGCTTAGCCCAAAGGGAATGGACTTAGCCCTCATTTTCTTCTCTAGGTCAATTATGTTGACTAAGTTGACTTTTGAGTTGACCTGGTCAACCATGATGAGTGGGGTGACCCCACTTGGTGGTAATGACCCCAATGGCACTAACCAACTTGGGTTGGGTCAAGGTGATGCTCTACTTGGGCAAAGTGGGCCTATAGGTATAGGTTTGACCAACTTAGTGTTAAGATTGACTTTGGTCAACTATGTCAAAGGGTTGACCTAGTGACATGCCCTAGGATCCACTTAGATTACTTTAGGGTTAAGGGCAATATGGTGGGGTTATGGTGTGGCTAGGGTTCTTATTTAGGCTACTTTGACCTAGTTTGACTTTGGCCCTTTAGTGGCCCCACATGGCTACAACCCACTCCCTAGGGTCAAACCTAGCTAAATTCCCTATCACCCACCCCATGCCTAACCCATTCTAAGTTAAGGGGTCTATAAGTAACATGGGATGTTATAAATCCTATAAATAAAAAAAATAATTTCGTCCTCGAAATTTAAGTTCCGGTCTACGGGGTTCTACTTGCAAGAGTTATAAAAATTTTAAACGCATAAACTAAAGTATACCTGAAGTAAACAGCTCCGGGTGTTGCTCCATCATCAGATCCCTCGGCTCCCAGGTGTGCTCCTCCCATCTATGGTTGGACCACAACACCTTCATGAGAGGGACCTTCTTCTTCTGCAACACTCGGACATCTGTATCATGAATCCGGATTGGCTCCAATCTAACGGATCTGTCTGGCGCTATCGGATCATCTATAATAGTAATGTGTTGCTCCAGCCAAAGGAGAGCCCTTTGCAAGGAAGAGAGATGGAAGACGTCGTGCAGGGTACTCAACTCTGACAGCAGCTGCAGTCTACAAGATAAGGGGCCGATCCGCTCCAGAATCACGTACGACCCCATATATCGAGGAATGAACTTCTTATGCCTCCGTACCCGAGAGACACCGTGCACCAGACGTATCTTCAAAAATATACAGTCCCCTACCTGGAACTCCACCTTTCGGTGTCGAGCATCATAATATTTGGTCTGCCTACTCTGGGCCTCTAGCATCCGATCCCTGATCAAATGAACCTGAGCCTCCGTATCCTCCACATAATCAGAGCCAAGAGCCTTGGTATCCAAATCCATAACACATGACAACAGCGTTAGGCACTTCCTCCCATAAAGTGCCTCATATGGTGTCATCTCGATTCTAGCCTGGTGGCTGTTATTGTAGGAGAACTCGATCAATGGTAGTAACCTCTCCCAATGCTTCCTCGTATCCAGTATGCATAGGCGGAGCAGATCCTCCATGGTCCGGATGGTCCGCTCGGTATGTCCTTCGGTCTGCGGGTGGAAGGCGGTACTAAAAGTAATCCGAGAGTCCAAGTAAGCATGCACAACCTTCCAGTCCCTCGAAGTGAACCGACCATCACGGTCTGAAACTATCGACCTAGGGATGCCATGGTATCTAACGAACTGCTCTACGAACAATCTCACCAAAACTGCAACTGGAGTAACCTTCCTGACTAGAATAAATCGTGCCATCTTGGTCAGTCTGTCTACTAGGACCCATATGGAATCGTGCACAGAGTGGGAGCGAGGCAGTCCGCGCACAAAATCCATAACAATGTCCTCAAACTTCCACTCTAGAACGGGCAGTGGCTGTAATAAACCTCCCGGGCTCTTGCATTCCACCTTAACGAGCTGGCACGTCTCGCAATGTGTCACAAAGTGGGTGATTTCCCTCTTCATTCCACACTAGTACATAGTCCTCCGTAAATCTGCTCACATCTTGGTGATGCCCGGGTGCACTGAATATCTGGAGCAATGTGCCTGTCTAAGTATGTCATCCCGGATATCGTCTCCTGCTGCTATATAAACACGTCCACGAAATCGAAGGAGATCATCCTGCAATGTGTAATCTTAAACCTTGCCCCTTTCCAGGGCACTGAAAATTGGCTCCAATGCGGCATCCAGCCTCTGGTGCGCCATTGAAGATCATTCTCCCTGATGAAGGAGTTCAGATATTCCCAGTAAACTGCTGGCTCGTCCTCTAAAATCATGGTGATGTGCATATCATCCATCATCTGTATCAATACCATATACATCACCCGGGGCTCCAGTCCAGCAGTGTCAGCTCTCCTGCTCAACACATCTGCCACAGTGTTCTCTTTCCCCGGGTGATAGTGAAATTTGTAATCATAATCGCAAAGAAATTCCAGCCATCTCCTCTGTCGAAGGTTCAGATCTTTCTGCATGTCGACGTATTTGAGGTTCTTGTGATCCAAGTAGATATCACAATGAACCCCATACAAGTAATGTCTTCATATCTTCAGTGCGAACACGACCGCCCCGAGCTCCAAGTCATGCACTAGGTAGTTATGCTCATGCTTCTTCAATTGTCTCGAAGCATAAGCAATACCATGTCTGTGCTGCATCAGTACAACACCCATCTCCTGATAAGAGGCATCAAAGTAGATCTGAAATCCCTAATTCCCATATGGGAGTGCAAAGATAGGGGATGAGGTGAGTCGGTCCTTCAACTCTTTAAAGGCTGTCTCGCACTGCTCTATCCAGGAAAACTCTACATCCTTCGTCATTAAGGACATGAGGGGGAGTGCTATCCTCGAGAACCCCTCCACGAACATACGATAATAACCTACTAATCCCAAGAAGCTGCGAATGTCTGACGATGTCTTCGGTTGTGGCCAATCTCTCACTGCCTCTATCTTGGCTGGATCCACCACCAATCCAGCTCCATTGATTGTATGCCCCAAGAAGGCCACCTAGTGTAGCCAGAACTGGCACTTAGAAAACTTTGCATACATTTGGGACTCCCTCAGCCTCTGCAAAACCTGTGCCAAATGCTCTGTATGCTCCTCCTGAGTCCAGGAATAGATCAGAATATCATTGATGAATATAATGATGAAGCGGTCCAAGTAGGGCTCGAATACACGGTTCATTAGACTCATGAATGCGGAAGGGGCATTCGTGAACCCAAAAGGCATCACCGTGAACTCGTATAACCCGTATCGTGAGCTGAAAGACGTCTTCGGGATGTCTTCCTCTCGGATGCGCAGCTGATGGTAACCAAATCTCAAATCCAACTTAGAGAACCAGAAGGCACCCTGAAACTGATCAAATAGCTCGTCTATTCGTGGCAATGGATAGGTATTCCGGACCATCAACCGGTTCAGCTCCCTGTAATATATGTGTAGCCGCAATGATGCGTCTTTCTTCTTCACAAAAAACAACTGGTGCTCACCACGGTGACGAGCTCGGCCGCACAAATCCCGATTCCACAAGCTCCTGAAGCTGAGTCCTGAATTTTGCCAACTCTCTGGGAGCCATCCTGTAAGGTGCCCGGGACACTAGCCTCACCCCCGACACCAACTGAATCCTGAAATTCAAGTCCCGAGCTGGTAGTAGTACGGGCAATTTCTCTGAGAATACATTAGAGAAATCCCGAACCACCGGGATATCATCTATAGAACTCTCTGCTGCCACCATCTAGAAGTAGATAAGGTACACCTATTCCCCATGCTCATAGGCCTTGACATCCTGTACAGAAGATAATGAAAGATGGGGGATAGGTTGGATACCTTCAATAGTTATGTAGGGGTCTCCATGCCTGAGTGTGATCCTCTTTGAGGGGCACTCGATCTAGGAATGGTTCCAATGAAGCCAGGTCATGCCCAAAATCAAATCAAAGTCCGACAATCTCAAGACCGCCACCGGAGCTTCGAATGTCTTGCCTCCTATCTCGGCCTCCATGTTGCAGCTATCCGTGGTCCGTAGCTCCGAGCCATCAGGAAGACGCACCCTCATCTCTATGCCAGGAAATCTCTCCACACCCTCTAGTCCTTCAATAAAAGTGTCCGACACGAATGAGTATGAAGCACCCGTGTCAAAGAGGGTATGTGCGGGCTTGCCGCTGATCATAACTATGCCTGAGATTTATTTGAGTTAAAATGGATGTTATTTCTTTGGTTTTTAAGGCATTACTAAGGTTGAAATTTCTAAATCAAAACAATTTAAGTACCTGTAATCACTTCCTCGGGGTTCCTTTGCTCTGTGAGGTACAATGCATACATCTGCTCCTGGTTACGTCCTCCGCCGTGATATCCCCGGCCTCGGCCTTGACCTCGTCCTCGGCCTCAGCCCTGCTGTACTAGAGGGAGCATTGGAGGTGGAGGAGGTGGACGGAACTGATCTGGACACTCCGATCTAATATGCTCGGGCCGGTGGCATCCATAACAAACTACCGGCCGGTGGCCATGGCCATCTGTATCATGTATCCCTGCAGACCTGACAAGGTGGGAAAACTCTCTCTGGTATTCAATCACCGATCTGCTCCCCTGCCTGACGTTCAAAAACCTCTCTTCTAGTGCATCTCTGTTTGTGGTGGATACAAAAAGATCCAAGAATACTTCACCGAACTCCGCCCAAGATATGTCCGACAACTCCCAGTCAGCATAAGTACACTCTCGCACGGACTTCCTCCATCGTTTTGCATGAGATTCTAATGCAGAGGTGAATAGAGGATCTTCCTGGCCGACCGGGCTGATTCCTGCCAATATCTCATGTATGGACTCCAGCCATTCCTCAGTCTTCACAGCATCCTCTGTCCCACGGTACATCGGTGGGGACAGGCTCTTGAAGGTACTTAACCAGCTTGACCCCGGATTTGGCTGCGGAGCCGGGAACTGCTGGGCTTTGAAGGCTTCCAGGATCGCAGTCAAAGTCTACCCCATCTCTGTCTGTAGAAATGGCGTTGCAGCTGGAGGGGGAGGAACCACATTCAGCGGCGTAGCGACCTGTGGAGGTTGCATAAAGGTAAGGATAAAACAGAACTGGCCTAACTCATTGTATTTAATGGACTGTTTTATGTGACTTTTTGCACATGGGCACACCACTGCTTCTGCTGCATCGTTTGTCTGCAAACTAATGCTCGAGTGAGGTGGTCCAGTGTTGTGGACTTCGTTCTCATATGATCATTCGTTCAAGTGATACCAGTTTGTAAGACCCCTCCCCTTAACAAGGAGGCACCTGATCTTATGCCCAGAACCACCGTCTTATGGTGGCACTAACTCACGGGCTAGTCGACACCGCAACACGCTGATTCTGCTGGCTAATACGATCATATAACCTATATGCCAATATGAGAAATAGAAGTAATACATATTAGAGTACAACACAGCTAGTCCACAGTCACAGTACAAATCATTTATATATGAATGAAAGAGTACACAGTCCACAATGAGAATAATAAAGTAAGAGTAATAAGGGCTTATGCCCAGTACATCATTTGAATAACTCTCCTCACAAACATCAAAATGCGGAAGCAAATCTAGCATCCTTGAACTCATCGCACCTGAGGTAGCACTGTAGTAGTAGTACATTGTATACACTCCTTATGCCCTGTCACCTCGTCCTATCGGTCGTGCTGGTGCTCCATCTCCTCGAGCTCCTAAAAATAGTTTGGTCACCGACCATTAGTCAAAAAGACTAAGTCGTTTCCTCCGCACCTCGCCCTGCAACTCCTAGGCATCATGCGGGAGGACGAAGCGGAGGAATATTAAGGGGTAACAAGAGAAATCAGGTGACAAGGATTCTATGCTACCAAGTAAGAGTGTAAGCAGTAAATCTACACTAGCAGTTCTATATATATAGTACAAAAGTAAAAGCATATACAGTACAAGTAAGTAAAGAACTGAAAGTAAGAGTAGGAAATTAAAGATATGCTACCACTACTCTACCTTCATAAACGTACCTTAACTTATTAAAATGCCCATACAAATTTATAAGTTACGGTTTCCAGGAAATTTAACTTATCATATAAAAGAGCTCAAACTTATTTATATGATAAGGATGTATGAAGCGTATGACCTAATATGAATGAATGTTTATGATGCAATTTATGCAACAGGCAAGTACAACTCACACAAACGACTCTGTGATCACAGACCTTTAGTTCCCACTTTTTGAGAGCTAGATTCACTCTCGGGTACCACTGTTGTGGCTAACAGCAGCAGCCGAGTGGGCATCTCCACTTCTAAGCAGGTATGCACACTACCAAACCTAGAACACCTCTCATACGCCTTTATACACATCTTAGGTGCACTCTAGAGTCTGCGTATGCATTTTACTGACTACCGGTCAGACTTGTTGGGTCAGGTGTGTGTTATCGGGGATCGTCCTCCAGACCGCAGTGTAAAATAACCCACTGGCCCCTCAAACCTTCACTCCTGCCTGAGTTACCGTACTTCCATCGGTGTGATGATCGGCCCAGAACCGCATGACTCTCCACTAAATTTATGCACATGCAAGTATTTCATCTCGAGCCTTCAGCTCATAGGAGCAACTTGTCCTAATTCCCTCAAACCCTTCACGGGTGAGCCTACAACATATATCCCTCCAACCTGTTGAGGGTGAGAACGCACAATAATGCCTTTATTCCGAATCCCTCAAACCCATCACAGGCGAGAATGAACCACAATGTCTTAACCTATTAGACTACTCTTATCTACGGGTTATTATACTTAGTGATTTAAGGTTAATCCCAGGACTACCTAGGGTATACTCGGTTAAGGGCTCTCGGGGGCACTAGGAACTACGATGGGATTATGTAGAAAGCTCCCTTTCTCAAGGATATTTACTTTAGTTGATGACTACGCATAATTTACCCCCAGCTCTCGTTATTACTCTTGAGTGATCCTAATGACTTCAGATGTTCTCATAAGGGCGACGGCCTTCCGCCGGCCTCCACTCCAATTGCTATCCAAGGGCTTGCACTTTTACTCTCATCACTAAGACAACACTACCCACCAAGGTTATTCGCCAATTGTAATCTCTAGCTCATTCGTTGATCTATCCCCCGGTGTTCCTTATAGTATAACCTACTTACACTATGCGCAACACATGACCTAATACCACCCCGAAATAGAACTTCAAATTTCTTAGGCCACCTGCCCCTAACTATTTATCCTAGGATGGTATGGACTAATGAAGTGAGCATATTGATTTTCATAATTTTCTTAAGTGATTAAAGCCTCTAATTAAATCATTTAATTAATCCCCTATGTCATTTAATACGTGAAGTATTACAAATTATAATCCACTGACCTAAGGAATTTTTCTTGTGTTGCATATTGGTAAAATATTGCTGTCTACCAAAATTCATAATTTTCCTTTGAATATTTCTATTTATTCCTTAATTAATACAAAATCACATAATTGTCATTTTCCAAAGGAAGTATAAGGAATACATTACTCAAAATTCTAGTAAACATACAGAGCATATATATCATTAATTTAAGGCTAATGATAGAGTTTCATCAACCTCTATAATGTAATGGCCAACCAATTTCAATTCTAATAATTTACCAAAATGCCATTATGCTAATTTAAAATTATTAGGACATCCAAAACATTGGAGATAATTATAAAAGGCAAATCATACAATTATACACCACTAGAAATTTTTCCAAAATTTACTGACATATAGTTCCATCATTTCATAAATAAATGCAATAAGAGTAAAATGGTAATTTCCATGTATTTTGCTCCAAAATTCTCAAACAGTAGGATAAAAATTTCCATGAGTCAAATATGACCTCCCTTTTGTTTTGATAGATTTTGGGAGTTTTGTTTTGACGAAAAACCTATTTTCCAATTTATTTATCAAAAAGTCCTAAATTTTTAAAAAATTCAAATAATGGGATTTTTGCTCCCAAAAATCACATTATTATTATGAGGGGTGAACTTTACCCAAATGAGCCTCTGGCATCTATTCCATGATTTTTGGATGTATCAAATAGGCTGAACATGCAATATTTCAAAAATTGCTATTTGCAACCCAAAGTTATATATATCCAACAAATGCAAGTGGGTTAACCCAACATGCCTTGGTCCAAATGTGCTGAAAATTTTACCATGCACATATAATGTCCCCAAGGACCTGCCACCAAACTTTGGGGCCATTTGGAGTCATATTACTCCAATTATTTCATTTATTTACTTTTGTGTATTATGAATAAAACTATAGAACACTTTTCCCCAAAAATTCTCAATTTTTGGCAGGGGCTATATATATCATAGTTAAGCACATGCCCAAAATTTTTGGTCAGGTGGACATCTGGATTCGCATGGGCATTGGTTTTGGTTTCTGCCCTAGCATAGGACCAATCCTAGCAAAACAGCCCTACAAGACAATATACTGCATCAAATTATAAGATTAAGGTGACAAATTAAATTTAAGAGGAAGGGATCCAACATTAATCTTAATCACCAGATCTAAAAATGCATCTAAGGGGCCTAAAATAGACATGCAATATCACTGTATAAGTGTGACAGAAATTTGATAAATTAGATTTATACATTAAATAATCATATGAATTAAAAAAAACGGCATCGGGTCGTCGTCCCCAATCAACCAACGGCCCAGATTGGTTTCCACTGGGCCGACTTGCCCGGCTATTTCCGGCCAGCTGAGCCACTACCACTGCCGACGGATGTCGCCACCACCTTCACTGAGGTGGTGGCTAGCAATTCTCGGTGATGAGGCCGTTGGAGTTGGCTCCTCCGGCGAACCCGAGCAAGAAGAAAAGCTCGGAAAACTCTCCTTTTCCTCACATGGTATTGGGCTAAATTGAGCCTGATGTCTCTCCTAGAGGATCTAGAAAGCTAGTATGGTAGAGAGACGATGAAACGGACCCGAATGGCGGCATGGCGGCGAGGTTGGCGACAGTTGGCCATCACTGAGCTGATCCGGCGATCTCCTGCTCAAAACCTTATTTCTTCACCGAAATATCTGCTCCAGGACTCGTTCTCCACTTGTTTCCACTCACTGAAGCTGATGGTGTGGTCGATTTGAGCTGAAAGTGGCTGTATAAGGAGATACACCCAAGGTGAGCTCAGTTTGGGCTTTGGTTGTATCACCAATGGTGCCAAGTGGCCACCATGCTCAACATTCTCTCTCAAATTCTTCTGGGAGGTCGGCCAATAGGCTTGGGCATAAGGAATGAGGCCATATGGCCACCTCTCACCACCTTTCCATTTCTCTCTCCTTTTTTGGGTGAATTCCCCAAAATGACACATTGCATGTGACCTCGCTCTAAAACCAGAGGGGTAGGGGTGGTCTTTGACACCTTGGGCTGATAGTGGGCCATGTTTGGTGGGCTTAGCCCAAAGGGAATGGGCTTAGCCCTTATTTTCTTCTTTATGTCAATTCTGTTGACTAAGTTGACTTTTTAGTTGACCTGGTTAACCATGATGAGTGGGCTGACCCCACTTGATGGTAATGACTCCAATGGCACTACCCAACTTGGGTTAGGTCAAGGTGATGCTCTACTTGGGCTAAGTGGGCCTATAGGTATAGGTTTGACCAACTTAGGGCTAAGGTTGACTTTAGTCAACTAGGGTCAAAGGGTTGATCTAGTGACATGCCCTAAGGTCCACTTAGATTATTTTAGGGTTAAGGGCAATGTGGTGGTGTTATGGTGTGGCTAGGGTTGCTATTTAGGCTAGTTTGACCAAGTTTGACTTTGACCCCTTAGTGGCCCCACATGGCTACAACCCACTCCCTAGGGTCAAACCTAGCTAAATTCCCTATCACCCACCTCATGCCTAACCCAATTTAAGTTAAGGGGTCTAGAAGTAACATGGGATGTTACACCCCGTACCAAACGTTGTCTTGGGTATGTCCTCGTCTCAAATCCGTAACTGATAGTATCCGGACTTCAAGTCCAACTTAGATTATACCACCGACACTACCAACTGGTCAAATAGGTCCTCTATCCGTGGAATCATATACTTATTCTTGACGATCAGTTTATTCAATTCCCAGTAGTCTATGCACAGCAGCATAATACCATCTTTCTTCTCTACGAACAACACTGGCACGCTCCATGGCGAAGAGCTGGGACTTATGTACCCCTGCACCAACAGTTCCTGCAATTATACCTTGAGCCCAGCTAATTCCTTCGGTGCCATCCTAAAAGGAGGATGTGACACCGGCCTTGCTTCTAGCACTAACTCGATCGAGAAATCAAACTCCCGTCAAGGAGGTGCTTTAGGTAACTCCTTAGGAAACACATCCTCAAATTCTGCCACTACCGGCACTTCACCAATTGATAATTTTGGATATTGAACTTCTAGCAATGCTATGAAAGCTACTCCTCCCTGGTTAATTGCCTGCACCAACTACATGTCTAAAATCAGGGAACAGGACACTACATTAAGGCCCTCAAATATAACTCTTGCCTTTCCCTCACTTCCTAGGGTCACCAGCTTTGACAGACAGTCAATATTGGTACGCAGCTCTGCAAGCCAATCCAACCCCAAGATCACATCAAATTCATCCAACGGTAGAACCACTGCTACCAACCTGAAGTCAACTTTGCATAGACTCCAACCAATGCGACCTCTCATCCTAGTGGTCATGAAGGACCCATTAGGCATGCGCACCATAAGCTCTGCGTCTGCATAAAATGGCTTGACTCTAATTCTCCGGATAAAGCTTTCTACAAGAAAGTAGTGTGACACACCCGTATCGAACAATACTTTGGTGCGGTAACCAGAAACTTTCACAAAGCGTACAACACTGGCGACATACATAAAAGATCTTGAAAGTCTAAGGAAAATTAGTGAACTTAAACTTTCTCATACCTGTCACCACATTAGGTTGTAGGATTGCTTCCTACTGCCCAAGGTTGTACTCCTTTAGCTGTACATGTTGAAAATGAGAAGCGCTCGACGACGCCATTTTTCCCTTCTCTGCCACATTGGGCCCAGAGCACACCGACTGCTCTTGCCTTGGCTCCTGCTCAACGCCACCATTAGTACAAAAAAGAGATATTTGGCCCGGCTTACAACAGTTGTGACACTATAGTGGTCCCTTGAAGCGAGACCCCTCCCCCCCACCCTCACCCTGACGTCGTACTACTCTTCTTCCAAGTCTTATAGGGATGGGACTTCTTCTTCCACTTACTTCTGTCAGATTTTCCTTGCGATTGAGAAGGCTTTCTTCTCCCTGCTTGGCTGCAAAATCCTTCTGACGTTGGGTTCGCTGCATATCGCTCGCCAATGTCCTAGCAGCCTCGACCAACTCGTTGAAGCATGCTTTCTTGATAGCTATGAAGGGTTGTCTCAGATTCTCCCTTAATCTATGGTAGAAGAGGTTGTCCCTCTCCTCATCGTCTGGCATGGTCATCCCAGCATAACATCCCAAATAAGTGAACTCCTAGACGTACTCATCTACTGTCTTATCCCGCTACACCAAGTGAAAAAACTGTCTCTGAATGGCTAGCCTTGTTGACGCGGGAATATACTTCTTTAAGAAAATATTCCTGAATTCTTCTATGGATGGGGTGCGCTTAGGAAACTGGCCAATGCTATGACTCACCCACCACAGCTTAGCGTCACCTTCCAACATGAAACTGGCAAACTCGGACTACTTCTCTACTATTTTCTCTGCTTCCCTTAGCAGTTCATGAATTCTCGCCCACCAATCCTCTACATCGATCGGTGTGCTGACTTCCTTAAACATTGGGGATGGAAACTTAAGAAATGCTTCATTTGTTGGTCTCACTGCCCGACAACCACTCTCTCAGCCAGCGACTCTGCTGGACTACCTCCTCCGCCATATACGACAGGTGCCACATCCGGGGTAATAGGAGTCGCTACCTATGCAATAGGGGTCAGAACTTATGTTGTCCCTACGGATTGGGCCTCTACCATTGCTTCTGCAAGCATACGACAGAAATTGTCCGGGGTTACACCCATGCCCATTGGACCTGGAGTAGTAGCATAGCTCACCGAACGCTCCTCTCGAGTCCTCGACATCCCTGCCTTGTCGCTTGCATCCTTAACAAAAGCAAGGTAAACCAAAATCATCTTTTATCGCAAAACTAGACACAAGGACACTCACGGTCCCGAGATACTCCTATGTGGATAACTTCTTAACACGATCCGATTAGGACATTCGACCATAAAAACTTACCTTGGACACTAACCTCCCTCTGATTCCAAAATATAATGCCTCCCTTGCAATTATCGTATAATATGGGTCCGGCCGGGGCCCCATAACATACAGATGCCACAGCTTAAGCATTATAAGATGATATAAACTACCAAACTATAAACTCAGACCAAATACATCGGAAACAGAAGAACAAGATCTGAAGTTATCCACTAACATATGAGTATCAACACAACCTTATGTCCTTACAACAATTGAGAGTCCAAAATACAAACAATAACATCAAGCGTTAAAATGCATAAGCACTACTAGGCTACCTCAGTGTGCAAGCCGAAAACATAGTGCATTAAGCATCACATTCCACAAAATAGAGCTATTACACAACATGTAACATTTCATGAGGTTTAGGACTTTTTGGCCGAATAGATTGCTCCCTCTTGCCATCCTTTCCCTGTAAAAATTGGTTTTAATGTTGGTAAGCAAAGGCTGACCTCAACTATGTAACCAACACATCTCCTCCCGGCCGTCCCTAGCAGACCCCGGGGCACTCCATCACCGTCCAGGTCAGTACTTCGTATGCAAAAATACTTGTTTAGTGCAAGTAGTAAAATAGGTTTTGATGTCTCATATAGCAAACACATTTCTATGTTGAGCATATAATAAAAAGGGCCTATAAATAAAGCATGTATGCAAACCTGAGCTTTATCCAAGGCACCCTAAAGCGTATGATTCAAACACATCATCAATCGGGTGCATCCAATTTCGTCATCGGTGTTCAAGCTGCAAACACAAGGGTACTTCCAATTTATCCATCGGCATTCATGCCGCAATCACAAAGGTACTTCCAATTTTCCCCAAGCGGCATACAAGCAGCCACATGAAACTCTTGCCTTGGCCCTACCCGCTTGTTGGTCTTAAAACCCAAGCTTGCCTGCAAGCACTGACTTTCCATGTCAAGATTTTGCAACACAAACCCACTGATAGTAAGAACCCTTGCTAGACGCCCCACCTGTTCACGATGACCCAGGCCCGGCACTAATATCAGGACCAAGTCCACTGAAGGAGACACAGCGGGACCCAGCTGGTCTCGTCTGGGCTTCTCCAAAGCTTGGCATCCTTGTCAGTTTCATAGAAGAGGGATTGTCTTGCCGGGATAATCTCCCCATATGACTTGCACGTCACGGGCTATTCAGCTGTCCACAGAGACAAACCACGCCTTAGCACATCATAATCCCAAGCATTTCCAACCATAATGCACCATTCGTACTGTACCATCCTTGCATACCCGTGTGTACTCTAATTTCCACCCGGTCCGGTTCTGGTTACACATACTGACACGAGAGAAGGGTAAAAAACATCACAAACAACATCTTGCCGCTAACGGATTTCTACAAAATCCTTAAGGCTCGCTATGCTACATCACCGAGTCGGACTAACGGTTGCGACTACGGATTCACCCGCAATGTCTAATCTACTAACGAATCGGATTTCTAGTACAATATCATGTCAGGGATGGACACAATCAATCTGGTGGCTTCTCTTGAACCATGGCCGCCCGAATCCCACTCACTTGAGAGATCCGGTGCCCAAATGCATGAAAGAAAGCAAAAAAACAAAATGGATGCCATGCACGCATCCAAAGATCGAGAAGAGAAGTGTTGTTACCTTATGATTCCTCTTCCTATCCATGCAATCCTTGCCTTGCACGGATGAAAACAAGCGCCTCCAAGTCTTCTCCATGGATTTGGCCTCAGAATGACGATCAGAGCTTCGATGCTTCATCAATAGTGGGAAAAGAGCTCCTTCTTCCTCCACCCACCCTAACTTCCAAACGCTAAGTCAAAACCTTAAAGGGGGAATAAACGAGGGAAAATCCCGCTCAGCGCCCTATAAAAGAACTCTGGAGGGAGAGTCTTGGGCCTTAGGATCAAATCCTAAATGAAATCAGACGTCTAGAAAGCCAAACGACGGAACTGCTTCCGTCTGCTACTGCTTGGCGTTAACACTAATGCCGAGCTATAGCTTCCCGAGCCGCGAGACAGAAAATAATGTCGTGTTATTGCCAGCGGTAAGGCTAACGCTGTGTGGTAGCATCTTTCTCGAGAACTCAATGTTTTCTCGAGAACTCAACTCTTTCTTGAGAACTCAATGCTCTCGACGCAACCCTGGAGTTACTGCCACACAGTAAGGCTAACGCTACGTGGTAACTTCTTTCTTGAGAACTCAATGTTTTCTAGAGAATTCAACTCTTTCTCGAGAACTCAATGCTATCAACGCAACCCTCGAGTTACCGTATTGTAGTAAGGCTAACTCCAAGCGATAATCCTTTCAACACTCGTTGAACGGGCTTTCATCTCAACATCTATACCCGACGAAACAATGCTATCGCTGGACGATAGCTACCAGAAATTCAAGTTCTATAAAGACTAGGGTGTTACACCTGGAATAGTCATCAACCACCACAAGGGTGTAGACATTCCTTCCAAGACTATGAACTAGCACAAGACCAAATAAGTCCATATGTAAGAGGTACAAACACCTCACAGAGTCTTTGGTCCCAATGCCCTTGAAGGAGGGTTTGGTTTGCTTACCCTTTTGGCATGCTGAGCAAATGTCCTCCTTGGTGCACTTCACATTAGGACCATTCCTAACTAGCCCTTGACTAAAGAGCTTGACAATAGTCTTGTAATTCAAATGAAGTAGCCTCTTGTGCGATTGGACACAATATGGGACTTTCTCATTTGCCACTAGAAAAACAGGAGAGATTGTATCAAGATAAAGAAAGTTTAAACAATAAACATTTCCACTCCTAGTGCCTATCAAGATGACCTCTTGGTCACTTGACCTCTTAATCTAACACTCATCCTTGTGGAAGACAATAACATAGCCATGATCAGAGAGTTGTCTTATGCTTATAAGGTTGTATTGCAAACCTTCAACATAATCCACTTTTGTGATGGTGACTATACCATTGGTAATCTTACCCTAACCTCTAGTCACCCATCTATCTGAACCACCAAAGATAACCTTGGGTCTATCTTTCACTGGAGTGTACTCCTTTAAGTTGCTCCTGGTCCTAGTCATGTGCCTAGAACAACCACTGCGCAAGTAGCATATAGGGGTATGGACACTTGGACAAACCTACATCACACAATATATCTTACCTTAGACCCCAATATTTATTGGGTCCTAGGTGCATGTTAGTCTGAAAATGACCTTGTCTACCAGCAGCATTTCTGACTGGTGGACTAACAACTTCTCTTGGGACACTTGAATTGTGCTAGCAGTATTCAATAAAGTGGCCCACTTTGCCACAACACCAATATTCATGAATATTATATCTTCTTTTTTGTGCAGGCCCAGTAGTTTGGTTAACTATTGGATGAACAGCAGGAAGAGGAGCAGCATCCTTCTTCAGATTCCTTTCAACAAGGATTTGACTGAAGGTAAGTCTTCTAGCTAGCTTGTTTGGCCTGCTCTGAGTGCTAGTAGCAGTAAGTTTCTTTTCAAAAAGCATTCTCTTGATGGCATCAGACACGGCCAAACCAAGCTTGCAGGATGACTGACCCTTTGTCCGAGTCTTTGTTGAATGATTCTGAACATTTGTTGCAGCCACATTCTTGAGAATGGGGGCTGAAGTACCAGAGACAAATGATCCAAGATGGGTCAATTGAATTTCCTCATGGCCAGCCTTAAAGGCACTCACCCTATTGTACCTTACACCATGGTTATGAACATTTTTTTTCATGCTAGTGGATCTGTCATTCATCTAGTGACCAAAGATGCTTTCTTGGTCATACCTATTTGGAGGTAACTAAACTTTCCTAAAAGGATTGGGAGGCATTGAAGCAAGAGGCTGAGCTGGAGCTAGAGCTTTGCCCTTCCCTTTGGAAGGAGCAACTCTTGTGCTTCCCTTGAATCCCAACCCCTTCTTACACTTTTGAGAGGAGGAGTCTATCAAAGGTAACACAGTACTTGTCTTAGAATAGCTAGCCACTATTCTTTTCTACCTCTAGAGCTTCTCTTCAAGGTCTCTTATGAGACTATCCTTGAACTTAATGGTGCCAATATAAATGGTAGTGATGTTTCTCAATTGGCTAAATTCTCTTGCTTTCTGATCCAGCACAGTTGTTGTTTCAGTCAGCTGGGCAGCAACTAGCTAAAGATAGACAATCTCCACAGCTTGCTTTTTAGTCAACTTCTTGCACCTCTTAAATACATCCATAAGTTCACGAAATCTGTCAATCGACTGATTGACATCTCCTTCTGATTCAGAGTCATCTTCACCACTGGATGAAGAAGCTTCTGTATAGTGACTAGTCTCATTCCAGACTAAGAAGAAGTGCTTGATAGAGATTTTACCTTGCTTTGACCAGGCTGATCCTGGCAGGATTCCTCATCAGTCATTACCATTAGCCCATAGTAGTTGTTGGCATCTTCTTCTTCCTCATCCACCTTTGAATCACTATCTGAATATGATAGATGGTACATGATACCTATCTAGGGAGCAGGATAGTCTTCATCTGCTGCTATAGCTTCTTGTTCAGCAGCTGTAGCAACTATCCTAATATAGGCTTCTTCTTCAGACTCAGCTGAATATGAGTGTGCCTAGATCTTATCTTTCTTGGCAACAAAGGTTTTCCTTTGTATTGGTGTTGTTTCTTCTCAACAACTTTCTTCCTCTTCACTGGGTAGTCAACTATCACATGCCCTGGTTTGCTGCAATAGAAGCAAACAATTTTTTGAGGAATTGTATTTACTGGATTTAGAATCATACATGTCAGCCTTGGAATGATTCCCCCTATGATGAGAAGAGGTGGAAGGTCTGCTCTTCCACTATTTCTTCTTCATCAGCTTCTAAAAGTGCCTAGAGAAGGAATCAAAGTCCTCATCTGACATGCTATATTCTGATGCATCTGACTCTGAGCTGTCTGAATCAACTAGTCTTCTCGGAGGAGAGGTAATCTGAAAGAGGTATTAGATATGCTTTGATACCAATTGATGGATAGATCTATCTAACTCTAGAGGGCGGGGGGTGAATAGAGTATTTTTAAAATGTAATATGTTTTTATAGCAGAATTAAAAATAGTGATATATATATATATATATCTTAAGAAAGATCAGGAAAGAAAAGCTAGCTAACACAGCAAATAGCTCACAGCAATAAGAAAATCTCATTGACTAAAGAAGCTTGATCAGTTGTTTTGACATACTTGTTCAATGGTTTTGACATCTTCAAATAGGGGGAGATTGTTGGGTCCATTGATCCCAATGGCCCTGATTTGATGATGTCAAACATGTCAATGATATAGACAAAGTTGTATTTAATATATAGTTAAGTTCAAGCATACAGGTTAGTCTTTGTCACAATGATTAGACAGCTAGTTCAAGAGACAATGACAGGTGGACTCAAGGTGGAGCTGCAAACTCAGAAAATTGCCCAAGTCCAAAAGCATTGAGTGAGGCAAGCTCACTCAACGCCATCCAGCTAATAGCGCTGAGAGAAGGCAGACAAAAAAATTGGGCTAAGTAAAAAAACATTGAGTGAGGCAAATTCACTCAACGCCATTCAGCTAATAGCGCTGAGAGAAGGCAGACAGTCAAAACTGAAAGTATTACAAAGGCAAAAATCAGGCTAAGTCCAGAAGCGTTGAGTGAGCTCAACTCACTCAACGCCATAGAACTAGAAGCGTTGAGTCAATGCAAAAATCGGACTAAGTCCAGAAGCATTGAGTGAGCTCAACTCATTCAATGTCATACAGCTAGAAGCATTGAGTCAAGGTTATCCTGTCATAGCCTTACTGTGAAGAATCCTAAAAATCGACTAAGTCCAGAAGCATTGAGTGAAGCATCATCACCGAACGCCATGCTGAGTCTGTCAATGCCAAACATCAGCAGGAAGGCAAGATTGCAAAAAATTGACTAAGTCCAGATGCGTTGAGTGAAGCCTATACATTCAACACTCTCAACGACATCTGGCAGAAAGCTGAAGAATATGGCTAAGGGAAAAAGCGTTGAGAGAGGGATATGCACTCAACGCTCTCAATGCCTTCAGGTAGAAAGCCGAAGAATATGGCTAAGGGAAAAAGCATAAGAGAGAGGGAAATACACTCAACGCTCTCAACGCCATCATGCAAAACTGAAGAAATTTCTAAGTCCAGAATCGCTTAGTCTACCATTCGTCGAGCTGAGCTTAACTTTCGTCTACCGGAGTTCAGAGTTCATCGATCTCAGCTTTTACCTATAAGAAGGACTCATCTATCAGAATCATCGACCGGAGTTCATATTTCATTGACTAGAGTTCAGAAAATTCGTCGAACTCAGCCTTCACCTGAAGAAAGAACTGGGCTGAGAGAATTCGTCAATCTCAACTTCACTGTTTAATCAAGCTGAGCTCAAGTTTCGTTGAGCTGAGCTCGAAGTTCGTCGACCTTAGCCTTCACCCGAAGAAATAACTGAGCTACGTGAATTCATCGATCTCAGCTTCACTGTTTCGTCGAGTTGAGTTCAGATTTCGTCGAGCTAAGCTTGAAGTTCGTCGAATGCATGATTTCAGAAAAGATAGTTGATTTTGGCTAAGTACAGAATGATGCTGACTCAGTGAATTCAACAAGTCAACAAAGTTCAGATTCGATGCAAATCGACATTAACGTCGCTGTCAGTATACGGTGGATCTCAAGTTAATATAGCTGAGGTTTTAACCACCATTAAAATTGAGACACGTGTCGAACATCTCGCTAATGTGACAGGATTATAAATAGCAGAAGTGATCGAGATCTTTGAAAAAGGAATTAATTGGATTAATCACTGATTAAAATGATAACCGGAGTTCGTCGTCTTCATTTTTCATTGTTTTAGAAGCCCAGAACCTCAAGATCAAATCTAAAGGGCTTCTAAGTTTACTGGTGTAATCAACATCTACTCTAGTAGGTTCAGAGTAATCCTCTAAGAGAGATAAATCAGCCCAGGTGTGCTCTAGCGGAACTTATCTTCCCGATCCAAGTCAAGCCAGAATCTGAAGATCATATTGTACGATCAAAGAAGAAGGAAGGGATAACATCTGCTCCGTCCATATCAGGAGATATTCCCAAAGAAGAAGAAGCAGATTCATCTGTTAGTTGATTCCAGAATAAGTCGTGCATCATTTCAAGATCTCTGTATCATCTTGTTGCTGTGAATAAGAAGTTAGGGCTGATATCCGCTCAGTCCAGGTAGACAGGCACAAAGAATTTTCTCTGGTGTCTGTAATTCATTAACTTGAATTTTCTATGTAAGATTCATATTGAATCTGAGTGGTAAGGCTAAGGCTTGAGTTGTAAGCATGTTTTATAAAGGTTGAGGTAGGGCAGGAGTTGCCTGAGTTATAGGTGTGTGAATTCACACTGAGGTAGGGCAGGTTTTCCTGAGCTGTAGGAGTGTGGAGTCACTTTGAGGTAGAATTTTTAAGAAGAACTTGAGTTGTAGAATCTTGGTGATCTGAGTGGTAGGGCTTGTGCCTGAGTTGTAGGAGCCGGTTGGGCTCCGAGCTATAAGATCTGAGGATCTAAGTAAGATAGAAGGAAGTTTGGCTGAATCTAGTATACTGATAGATATGCGAATGGGGAAAGTGGATGTGCCCATTAGTTGGGAACTACTATAAAATTCTATGTACTGTGCTGTGCCACTGGAGAAAAGGTAGACTTTGAATTATCCATTTAGGAAAGCACTCTTTATATCCATTTGGTAGACTTTGAATTATTTATAGGCTGCAAAGGCTAACAAAATCCCTATAGCCTCAAGCCTTGCCACTGGAGCAAAGGATTGATCATAGTCTATTCCTTCCTCCTATGAATAGCCTTGAGCTACTAGCCTTGCTTTGTTCCTCATAATATTTCCTTCAGCATTCAGTCTGTTTCTGAAGACCCATTTAGTTCCAATGACTGGATAATCTTTGGGTCTAGGAACCAAATCCCAAACTCTGCACCTCTTAAACTGATTGAGCTCCTCTTACATTGCAATGATCATGTGGGGATCTTGCTCTTCATCTTTGATGGAGTGGGGCTCATGTTGAGAAATGAAACAAGCATGCATCACATCATTATTGAGTTGATGCCTTGTTTGCATACCAACCGAAATGTCTCCAATCACTTGAGATATAGAGTGATCTCTATGTGTGATAAGATCAGTGGGAGGAGTTGGTTGAGCAACAGCTTGTGGAATTAATTCCTCTTGTGGAATTAAATTAGCTGTTGGAGGAAGTTCAGCCACTTCCAAACTTTCTTCTTCACGTTCTTCTTCAACTTGTGGAGAAGGATGTGTTGGAACCTTTTGGGTGAGATTTAGATCACCCAATCTCTCACATAAGTGAGGTACCTGCAAAATGTTATTGGTAGAAACTACTTTCTCCTTATAAAACATGTTAGCCTCATCAAATATAACATGAACTAATTCCTCAATTTTTAAAATGGATTTGTTAAACACCCTATAAGCTTTGCAGACTTGGGAATATCCTAGAAAAATTCCCACTGCATCTTTTGCTTCAAACATTCTAGTGTATTTCTTGTCATTATTGTGAATATAACATAGACATCCAAATACTTTAAAATTTATGATTTTAGGTTTCTTCCCTTTAAGTAGCTCATAAGGAGTCTTATTCTTAAGCTTGTGTATCAGACTTCTGTTCAGTACATAGTTTACTGTGCTCACATCCTCTGCCTAAAAAGATAGGGGCATGTAAGCATCTACAAGTAATGTCCCTGCCGTTTCAATTAGAGTTCTATTTTTTCCTTTCAGCAACCCCATTTTGTTGAGGAGTTCTAGGAGCTGAGACGCAGAGTGTCTGATACCTTCCTTCTTATAGTACTCTTGAATAAGTAGACTCAAACTCAGTATCATGATCACTTCTGATCAAAGCAACTGAAGTATAATACTTAATTCGTATGTTCTTGAGAAAATCTGTAAGAACCTTGAAGTTATCTGACTTAGATCTCAGAAAGAATACCCAAGTGAATCTTGAGAAGTCATCTACAATCACTAAAGTATAAGATTTCTCTCCTAGGCTTTATACATCAATAAGGCCAAAAACGTCCATATGTAGAAAGTATAATATTCTAGGTGACTCACTTTTATTTACAGATTTAAAGCTATTTTTAGTTTGCTTGCCTGACTGACAAGCCGTGCAGAGGCCTTCATTCTTGTACGGGCCAGAAGGCAATCCTCTAACAAGGTTGTCCCTAGATAACTTAACAATATTTTAATATTTACATGTATTAATCTTTTATGCCAAAGTTCATTTTGATTGCTAACCTGATTAAATAAACAAAGTCCTGAACTAGCAGATTGAAAATTTGCTACATATATTTTGCCTTGTCTAAGTCCAGTTAAAACATGTTTGTTTTCTTTACAAGAAATAATACAGGAAGATGAGTTAAACGATACCTGATAACCTTCATCATATAATTGACTTATCAATATTAGGTTATGCTTTAAGCCACTCACATAAGCAACTTTCCTAAAGGTGACTGCTCCAACTTTAACATCTCAATAGCCTTTAATTTGACCATAGTTGGAGTCACCAAATATCACCTTTGGACATAGCTTGGTCTTGTAGTTTGTTATATTGTCCTTACAGCCAGTCATATGCTTTGAGCATCCACTGTCCAAATACCATTCTTGATTAAAGACTGGACAGTTCTTCACCTGCATAGAAAGGAATTAGGAGTTCTTGCCCAGGTTACCTTGGGTCCTTATTTCTTTTGATAGGAGAAACTGGAAATAACAGATAATTCTGGTTGATTTTTATATCCTAAGGGATGATATCTTCTAGGTGGTATTTTCCATTGAGTAAAAAGATTAGTAGATTCTCTGAATTGATTGAAGTTTCTAATAGAGTTAAAGTTTTTATTAAACCTGACTGGGTTCAACGATTTATTATAAGTTCGTTGATCTGTGTTCGACGAATAGGGATGAGTTCGTCGAACTCTGCTCAAAGAATGAACATAGTCATATTCTGTGCCCCAAGTTCGTCGATTGCTACTTGAAGAACCATATACAGTTCTTCGATCGCAGTAAGATGAATTATTATAGTTATAATTTTGTTCATAGATCGTCGATCTGGGTTCGACGAACTATACACATTTGTCAATCTGAGTTCGACGAAATCTATTGAGCATAGTTTTTATTCTTAATTAAAGATTTCTGAGAGACATTTGGTTGAGTTGTCTCTCCCATTTTTTCTTTGCATTTTTCAGAGATTAATTTAATTGGTATTGAAAGAATATTTTTCTTTAATATGAGGGGTAAGCTTGATGAAGCACCTAAGCTTAGCTTGCCATTTAATCTGGAGTTGACTATGTTTGTGATTTCCATTAGCTTAAGGCTTCTCTCATTGAGAGAATCCTCAAGTTGCTTTGTCTTACTTAATTCAGTATTTTGTGAAATGATTTGTTCATTTGCTAAGTCTAAATCATTTTACAGCTTGATATTTTCAGCAAATAGGTTAGCAAATTCAAACTGCCTATCTCTAAGAATTTTTATTTCCTTCTCTGACTTGATTAAATCATTGCACAAGGATTTAAATTCAATTTTAAAATCTTCTTAATTGAAATCAAATGAAGAGATTACCTGATCTTCTTCAGATTCAGATTCCTCTTCTAAATCTTCACCTTGTTCCTTAGCATCAGATTTTCTACTGGAGGCATTAATAGCCATAGGGCAAACATCCCTTGCCTTTGTTGTTGGATCCCTAATTTGATTTGGGCTAGGTTCACTAACTTAGGATGATGTGACCCAACATGTATAGCTAGGGTCAGAGTTGTGTCCTAGAGTCTAGGCCAAGTCCTAAGAGTCAACATCACATGGACAAGCCAACATCAGACTGCCAGAGACTCAAGACATAAAGTTTTCCTCAATATTCAGAGAATTCTCAAGAGACTAAGTAAAATGAGTTCGATGTTCGTCGAACTCAGGTCGACGATAGTCGTTCTCAGCTCGACCATCTTAGAGTAATATTCTCTGAGCTGAGCTCGACGAACTTCAGTCGAGATCGACGATCCTTAGATTTCACCTTCAGAATTCTAACTCCAGACTGTTCGCTTGACTCAGGTCGACGAACCTAGTTCTCAGGTCGACAAACTTAGTTCTCTGGTCGACGATTACTGGACTCTATACTTCACCTTTCTGATTCCAGAAGTTATTAATTTGTCTAAGTCCAGAATCATTCTCAGCTCAACGAATTCAAGGTTCTCCAGACTTACCTCGACGAACACCGTTCTTCAGTCGACGAATCTTTGGACTATCACAGCATTCTGTCGAGACCATGTTCTTCCAGTCTCAGGTCAACGAACCCTGTTCTCTGCTCTATGAATTTCGGAACCAGAAGACTTATTTCGACACTAGAAGAACTTGTGTCGACCCCAAGATCATCAGTCGACATTGTGGAAAGGCTATGTCGACACAACACAGAAGATTTGTGTCGACACACAGGAGTAATTGTGTCGACACAGGATATTTGACAACTCCAGAATAATTGCTGAACTCCAATCGACGAACATATTTACCAGCTCGACGATTAGGCAAAGATCAAAAGAAATAACAGTTCAGTTTTCAGTTCGACAATCATAGAACTTAGCTCGACGAACAGAAGACGTCTGGTCGGCGAATACATTGTCTCAGCTCAACGAACTGTGAACTCAGTTCGACGAATTCTGCTATCTGCTCAATGATTCCAGACTTAGTAATTTCCGGCCTTCTGTCCCCACTCTAATGCTATAATTCTTGGGTAATTAATGCTCTAACATTCTCTGAATGTATCTGTTAGAATAAGCATTAATTATGGTCTTCTCTAGGATTATTGCTTGCCGTTTTTCCACGGGACAGTTGGGGAAATAAATCAATGTCAATTATTCTCAAGGCTGTTAGCATTAATTACAGACAAATTCAAATGTTTGAAAGATACAAAAGAAGAGAATAACGAATACAGATAGACAGACACACAGTATATTAATCAAGAGAGACACATACAAAGCTTCACACAGAATACTACTGACTAAGAAGCATACAGCAATTTGAAGAAGAAGCAAGAAGAACTCATTTTTTAAAAACTCAAGGGTCTTCCTGTTCTTCTTCTCCAGGACCTTGCTAAAGACATTCAAGCACTATCAGTCTAAAGCTCCTTGATCAAGTCTCTCAAATTGAAGGCCTATCATGCTGTGCAAAGCTCCAGATCTCCTGTATCCTTTTTCATCTCAGGGGGAGCTTTGACAATATCATTGAATCCACATAGTCTTCTCATTGTGATTGAGAAAAGAAGACTTCCATAACTCTCTCACCCCCAAATCTGTAAAGGGTTGTCATCTCCATTCAAAAGTGATTCCTTGGTTGTAAGTGTCTTGATTAAAAGACTTGGGTTGGTTTTTGAGCACCTGATCAAAAGCTCATTTGTGTCAGGCACCTGATCAAAAATCTGAGTGGATTCCTACCAAGGGTGGTAGAAGAGTGGATGTACCCAGGTTGGGGAACCATTATAAAATTCTTGTGTCATCTGGTTGCCTCCTTTTCTTTTGTTCTTACTGTGCTTGTGCTTTAGGTTTATTGCTTGGTAGTTTATTAATTATGCACTTTTAATTTACAGCAAAAGCCGTAACAGCAATTAAGAAATTTTTAAGAATACTCTATTCACCCCCCCTAGAGTATTTTAGATCTAACTCTCACTTTCAATTGGTATCAGAGGGGGTTCCTTTGGTTGTACAAGTTAAATCTTGAACCAAAAGATCCTTTGTTAGATCTGCACAGTATTTTATTTTCATTTAAATTATAAACACAGCATGGCACAGAACAAGGATTATGCAAGCACCAGACTTCCAGTTTGCAACCTTAATAGGTTTGCCATTTGGAAGGCAAGAATTAGGTTATATATGAATTCCATTGATAAAGACATCTACAATTCCATTTTGACAGGTCCCCCACAGATATCTACATCTACAACATCTTCCAGCAATAATGTGGTCCCACCACCTGAGTGGACTGAAGCTCAAAAGAAAGCAAAGATTGCTGATGCCAAAGCCATGAACATATTGGCTCAGACTATGTCAGATGACATCTTTCAGAAGGTGGCTGAGTGCACCTCTGCAAAAGCAATCTGGGATTCACTAAATCAAATGGTTGCTGGCTCAGCAGATGAGAGGAAAGATAGAAGATCAAACCTCACACAATATGAAGACTTCAAGAATGATAAGGCAAAATCATTTAAAGTGATGTACAACAGGCTTAGATCCATCATCAGTGAGCTAAGGACCTTAGACAAAGAAACCACATGGACTGAAGTGAATGACAAGATCCTAATGTTCTTCCCAAGCTCATGGGACACCAGGATCTGGCCCATCAACGAGGCCAGATGCCTGAATGAGATTTCTACTGAATCTCTATTAGGTAAACTGAAGTCATATGAGCAGCTAATCAAGTCCAGAGAAGCAGTGGAACACAGGACTCCTCCCCCAGTAAGGAAATAACAATCCTTTGCATTCAAGGATTCTGAAGAAACTGAAGCCCCAATAGTCAATGAAGAGCTAATGAGTCTCTTTGCCAAGAGATTTTTCAAACTGGCAAGGAAAGACTTCAGAAGGAATTCATCCAGAAATGACAGTCAGCCAAGGTATGACAAAACCCCCACTAAAGAGGTAGTGTGTTATCGGTGCAGGAAACTAGGGCATTTCATGTCTGAATGTCCTGAAAATCAAAATAAGGAAAGAAGAAAGAGAAGGAATCAAGAAGCAAGCATTACAGCAAGCCCTCTTCCAGCAAGCATAAAAAGAAGGACAAAGAATTTGTGGCTGAAACATGGAGTGACATAGAAGATGAATCCACATCTTACAGCTCCAGTGAAGAAGAAGAGGAGGACAAGGCAAAGGAGGTTTTCCACATGACAATTAATACAAGTAGTAACAGATCAGATTTAGATGAATCTGATAATGAAGAAAACCTGTCAGCTGAAGATCAGGTAATAACATCTTATGATTTTGAATCTGATGAATTTAAATTTGAATTTAAAAACCTATGCTTAGATTTGATAAGCTCTGAGAAGGAAATCAAACTTCTCAGAGATAAATTAAATGATCTAGATAAAATCACCTCTGAAAATGCAACTCTATCTAGTGAACTGAAATCTTCAAATGAACAAACCAGTTTTCTAAAATTAGAACTTAGCAAAGCTAAGATATTAGAATAATCATTAAATGGCAGAAGTTTGAAATTGCTAGATATAACCAGCACAGTTAATGCTAGAACAAATAACTGTAGATTAGGATTAGGAGCCACATCTTGTGAACCAACCCTAATCCAAAGGAATCATCTTTCAAAACCTGTAAATTTTATCTCTGTTAAAGGTAAGAAAAACACTGAACGAGTAAATAAGGTTAATAAAATACTAGAACAAATTGAAGCTAAGGACAAAATTAAAAACCAGAAGAATGATAAAAATAACTATGTTCAGCATTTATCGTCGAACCCAGATCGACAATATAGGAACAGATCGTCGAACTCAGAACGACGATCTCTGAACGCAAACTACAATAATAATAATTCGTCTAACTTCGATCGACAAAATTTTTATGGTTCGTCAAACAGAGGTCGACGAATGTGGGGCACAGAGAATGAACATGTTCATTCTCTGGGCAGAGGTCGACGATCTCAACCCAATTCGTCGAACTTTGGTCGACGAACTTATAACAATTCGTCGAACCTAGTAAGACTCAATCAAAACTGTAATTCTAACAGCAACTTGAATACTTTTAAGAAACCTTTTAATCCACTAGCTGACTGGATCATACCACTTAGGAGATATCACCCCCTAGGATAT
The DNA here is from genome assembly GCA_039583875.1 of Platanthera guangdongensis. Lineage (NCBI taxonomy): Eukaryota > Viridiplantae > Streptophyta > Magnoliopsida > Asparagales > Orchidaceae > Platanthera > Platanthera guangdongensis. Next base: position 64,469,797 of record CM077147.1, read on the forward strand.
AAGTCCCAACCTGAATTCTCTGTTATTTTCAGCTTTTCTTATCAGCCATACAAAGGACCCAAGGTAACCTGGGTCAAAAACCATTAATATCTTTCTATTACAGGTGAAGAATTGTCCAGGGGTAAATCAAACTTGGTACCTGGACAGTGGCTGCTCCAAACATATGACTGGCAGCAAGGACATCTTAACCAACTACAAGTCCAAGCTGGGGCCAAAGGTTATCTTTGGTGACTCCAAATATGGTCAGTCAGAAGGATTTGGAGAAGTGAGAATAGGAGCTGTAACATTCAAAAAGGTGACATATGTAAGTGGACTCAAGCATAACATCATCTCCATAAGTAAGTTATGTGATGATGATTATCAGGTACATTTTAACCCATCTACTTGTTCTATTATTGATAAAAAGAACCAAATAGTTTTAACTGGAAGTAGACAAGGCAACATATACTTAGTAAATTTTCTTTCTGCCAAAACTGATATCTGCTTACCTAACATAACTAGTAATCAGAATGACTAATGACATAAAAGACTAGGTCATGTAAATCTGAAAAACATTACTAGGCTATCTAAGCACAACCTTGTTAGAGGTCTACCTTCTGCTCCCTACAGGAAGGAAGGTCTCTGCAGGTCTTGTCAATTAGGTAAGCAAACTAAAACTAGTTTTAAATCTGTTAATAAGAGTGATTCACCAAGGATTTTGTACTTGCTTCGTTTGGATCTCTTTGGACCCATTGTTGTACAAAGCCTAGGAGGGAAAACCTACACTTTAGTTATAGTGGATGACTTCTCCAGGTTCAGTTGGGTATTCTTTCTGAGATCAAAGTTAGATATATTCAAGGTTCTTACGGATTTTTTCAGGACCATACAGATTGAGTTCTCTACTCATGTTGCATTGATCAGAAGTGATCATGGCACAGAGTTTGAGTCTCTTCATATGCATGAGTTCTGTGAGAAGGAAACTATCAGGCATTGCTTCTCATCTCCTGGAACTCCCCAACAAAATGGGGTAGCTAAAAGGAAAAATAGGACACTCATTGAAGCTGCATATACATTGCTTGTAGATGCTTACATGCCCCTAACCTTTTGTGCAGAGGCTGTCAGCACAGCAAATTATGTCATGAATAGGAGCTTAATTGACAAACTAAAGAACAGGACTCCCTATAAATTGCTCAAAGGGAAGAAACCTAAAATAAAATATTTTAAAGTATTTAGTTGTACCTGTTATATACACAATAATAACAAGAAATACATTAGAAAGTTTGAGGCTAAGGCTGAAGAGGGAGTTTTTCTAGGATACTCCAAAGTAAGCAAGGCCTATAGGTTTTTCAACAAATCAACATTGAAAATTGTATAGTCTATTCATGTTTCATTTGATGAGACTAATATGTATTGCAAGGAGAAAGAAGTTTCTACCAATAGCAACTTGCAGGTACCCCACTTGTGTGAGACCTTGGATGGACTAAACCTCATCGAAGTGGTGTCAACTCATCCCTCTCCACAAGTCAATGAGGAAAGTGAAGAAGAAGAAGTTGAAGATAATGAATCTCTACCAACAACACATACAATTCCACAGGAGGAATTAATTCCAAATGCTGTTGCACAACCAACTCCACCCATTGATTTTGTCACACTTAGTGATCACCCCAGATCTCAAGTGATTGGAGACATATCAGTCAGTGTATAAACAAGGCATCAACTTACCCAAGATTTGATGCATGCCTGTTTTCTCTCTCAGGTTGAACCTCTTTCTATTCATGATGATGAGCAGGATCCCCACTGGATTCTTGCAATGCAGGAAGAATTAAATCAATTTAAGAGATACATAGTTTGGGATTTGGTTCCAAGACCCCAAAACTACCCAGTTATTGGAACCAAATGGGTTTACAGAAACAAGCTAGATGCTCAAGGAGTCATTGTGAGAAACAAGGCTAGACTTGTTGCTCAAGGATATAGGCAAGAAGAAGGAATTGATTATGATCAAAACTTTGCACCTGTTGCAAGGTTGGAAACCATAAGAATATTCCTGGCATATGCAACATACAACAGCTTCAAGGTCTTTCAAATGGATGTGAAGAGTGCTTTTCTGAATGGAGTGCTACAAGAAGTGGTTTATGTAGAACAACCTCCAGGTTTTGTTTCTCCAACTTACACTTCTCATGTTTTTAAATTGCATAAGGCTCTTTATGGTCTAAAGAAAGCTTCAAGAGCTTGGTATGAGACCTAAGCAAGTTTTTTATTAGAGCATAAATTTACAAGAGGAACTGTAGATAAAACTCTTTTCACTAGACATCATAAGGACCAAATCTTGTTCGTACAAATTTATGTGGATGATATTATATTTGGCTCTACAGATTCCAAGTTATGCAAGAGGTTCTCTGACCTCATGCACTCTAAATTTGAAATGAGTAGCATGGGTGAGCTTTCCTACTTCCTTAGTCTCCAAGTGTAAGTCCCCAAATTTTTCTGCGATTATTTAATTCTCATTTGGCATTACGTTGACGCGTTTCTGGCAGGTGCTGTTTGTTAGAGCGTGGTCTTAGCCCTTTAGGTTCCTTGTGTGGATTGTTGGTAACCTTTTTGGCAAGATCGCCTAACAAGTCGGGTCTGTTTTGGTGACTGGTGAGGCCTCTCGGGGGATGCTTGTGTTTTGGCTTCGGGTAGTGATAACCCGAGTTTTGTTTGTCGAAAGTTTATTTCGACTTCGCCGTTGCGTTCATACCGTGGGTATTTAGCTATGGTGTGAATTTCGTCGGATTCCGAGGTGGTTCGGTTTTCGCGTCATTTTGATATGTTAATAATAATGGATGTAAATGATTAATTATTAAAGCCTGAAATTTATCTAGTGGCTTTAGGGTGGAAGTTAAGGCTGATTAGACATGTCCATGCATATATATAGCCTTAAGACAAAATCGAGACTATTCATCGTCAACTTCCATGAGAGAAACTGCTGCCTGTTCGAGAGGAAGTAAAACCGCCAACCCACCTACCCTTCAGACGCCGATTCTGGGAGCGTTAGTGGACGGAATTCGATTCCGAAAGCGGATTTGGAGTGCTCTCGCCTAGTGATAATACGGTTTGCAGTCAATTTTATTAGGATATTTTCGGGTTTTAAAGCAAATCATGTCTTGTAAAGTACTTGTTTTGATTCCCCTTTGTATATATTTTTGTCGCTAATGCATTTTTTCTGCTTTTTGCAGGTTTTCACGGCTTTCAGCCGAATTTTGCTGTGACACGCCCCAAGGTCACGCCCTACCCGGGTGTGTACCTAGGGCGTGTAACCCAGAGGAATGAAGCAATTGGTCTGAAACTGCATTCCGTGGAAACTTAGTGTACACGCCCTCGGTCACGCCCGTGTCACACCCGACACGGGCGTGTACTAGAGGCGTGTCCCCAGGTTCTGAGGAATCTCCGTAGCGCGCTCGTTTTTCCCGCTCCACCGTCGCACCGAAAGTGTCACGCCCTAGGGTCACGCCTGACCTGGGCGTGACATATGGGCGTGTACTTCAGCAATTCCGCCCGTCACCTCCAGCATTCAATTTCAGCTCAACAAAGTCACGCCGCAAAGAACACGCCCCAGGTACACTCCCTACCAGGGCGTGACTTGTGGGCGTGTACCTCAACTACTTCGTCAGAATTCAATTCCTGCCCGAAAAAGTCGCGCTGAATGTGTCACGCCCCAGGGTCATGCCCGACCAGGGCGTGACAGGGGGGCGTGACCCGACCCGAAAAATTCTATAAATAGAGCCCAACTCCAGGGGTTTAGGGACACCTTTTGCTTGGAGAGGGGAGGTTCTGTCCTTTGTATTTCTGAACTTTTAAGCATGTCTTTTCATTTTTAGTTCATAGCTCTATCTTTATGCTTTCCCTATATTAGTTCGTAGCTTCGTTCTGTAGTATAATGTTAATGATAGCGTAGCTTACCTTTCCATGCACTTGTAACCTCTAGTTTTCAAGCTGTAAGATCTTTGTTTCCATTAATAAAAAGTGTTGTTTTCTTTTTCGTTTCTGCTCTATTTTCATTATTCTTCTTCTACTCATCCCCTCTCTTTCACCTCACCATGATTAACTAATCCTCCATGTACTCGATCTTAATGATCCGAGGTTCGAGTGATTAGGTTATGATGCTTTGAATCTTACCTTTTCTTTTTAGGGTTTAGCTTTGAATTACTCTTGATTTATCATGGGTTGGAGGTATATCATCGATATATACTCTCCACCTTTGCTTTCATTCTGGGCTAGCCGAGAGGCCGAAAATTTGAAATGAGCACTCAATAGTAAAGGGAGTTGTTCGCACCCCTCGAGAGAGGCAGACGTTCAAATCTCCCGGATTGGAGTAAAATCCATTAGAGGGGTTCACCGCGTAAAGCGAGTTTTAGGCCTCCGATTTAGGCGAAAGTCGGTCGGACCTTCCTAAACTCAGTTAGGCACGGCCTTCGAGAGAAGCGTGTCAATATTCATGGAACCTCCACGGTCAAGGACCTTTACCCTAATTAGCTTAGGTTTATTTATCGTATTTTTCTAACCACTCTTGCCGAGGTGATTTCTGATCGAGTTCATTTTCCCCTTCATCGTTACTAAGCTTAAGTTAATCGCTCTTTTAGCTCTCTTTAACTTTTCATGCAAGTTGCTCTCTTTCATTGCAAGTAGTTCTCTTCCTTTAGCACGATTAGCTTTCTTCTAAAAAACTTAATTTTTCCGTCGATAAAATAATAGATTTCGTGTGAGTAAGCTTACTCAACTGTTCCCGGATTTCAATACGACACTTATGTCCCCTAGCTGCATTTCGATAGGTATACTTGCCTTGATGAATTGTTAGTTTGGTTATTTTCTCCTTGCAGATATCTAAGAGACAATCAATTTTTTGGCGCCGTTGCCGGGGAAGCAACGCTCGTTGATAAATTGAAAACGCGAATATATTAATTTTATCACTTCTCTTTCTCAGCCTCCTTCTTAAATTTTTTCCGCCTACTCACTTGAGTTAAATGGCTGGACTTTGTTAAGTTTGCGTATTTTTAATTTTTTCGCCTACTCACTTGAGTTAATTGGCTGGATTTATTTCAAGCAAGTGTGCGTATTTTTATTTTTCCGCCTACTCACTTGAGTTAATTGGCAGGCTTTATTTCAGTAGTGTGTGTTTACTTTCTGTAGAGTGGGTGTGTTTTAATTTTCTGTCGAGTGCGTGAGTGTAGCTTTTATTTTCCGCCTACTCGCTCAGAGTTAAATGGCTGGATTTTAATTACCGCCGACTTAATAGAAACACACATCACAAATTTTTCTACACCACCTAACTCTCTCGAAAAGGGCAAAGTGGCTCTAAATGCCACTATCTTGTCTAGTACCTTGCGAACCCCTCACCGGGTAGCCCTTGGGAAGTTCGGGAGTTAAAACATAAAAAATCTATTTCAAAAAAAATTTTCGAACTTCATTAGCTCTTTTATTTTCTAGTCTTTCTTCTCCTCTCTTCTTCTAGTGTATGACCCGCGGAAGTCCATCAGTTACTTTGGACCTGGACCACGAAATTGAGCGTACTCTTCGGAGAAGATCGCGATTTCAAGGCCCTACTACCCAAGTGCCGGTTGAGGATTCCGAGTCATTTTCTACCTTAAGAATGGCAGAACCCAACGTGGAGGAAGTCGTGCAAAGGCCTATGTCCTATTATGCACGACCGAATCTCGAGGGTACAGAATCTAGTATAGTTCGCCCTGCAATAGCAAATAATAATTTCGAACTGAAGCCTAGCATAATTCAAATGGTGCAGCAGTATGTGCAATTTGACGGGCTTCAAGATGAAGATCCGAACGCACACCTAGCCAGCTTTCTTGAGATTTGCGACACCTTCAAGATAAATGGTGTCACAAATGATGCTATTAGGCTAAGATTATTTCCTTTCTCTCTTAGAATTAAGGCTAAGCAGTGGCTGAACACCCTTCCTAAAAATAGCATAACTACATGGACGCAATTAACTGAAAAATTTTTGGCCAAGTATTTTCCGCCTGGTAAAACTGCCAAACTTAGGAATGACATTTCTGCCTTTGGACAAATAGACTCTGAGACCCTTTACGAAACCTGGGAAAGATTTAAAGAATTATTAAGACGATGCCCACATCACGCTTTGCCTGTATGGTTGCAGGTGCAGACGTTTTATAATGGGCTAAATCAAAGCACGAAGCAAATGATAGACGCAGCTTCTGGCGGTACTTTAAACTATAAGACCCTGGAAGTGGCTCTTGAGCTGTTTGAAGACATAGCCATGAACACTTACCAGTGGAATGTGCCTAGGTCCCGCCCAAACAAACCTGCAGGTCTCTTTGAAGTGGACAACGTCTCCCAACTCGCACTGCAAGTCGAAATATTAAGCAAAAAAATTACGGAGATGACTGCTACCTCCACCCCTCAGGTATGGGAATCTGCAACTCCTCCCGCTGAACATTCGGATTATGTAAATAATATGCCTAGAACTGCTTTTAATAAATTTTTTGCTGCGAATTATCATCCTCCTGCTTTTAGTTTTCCGAATAGTTATAATCCTGCGTTAAGAAATCATCCGAATTTTTCGCTGAGCAATCCATCGAATGCTGTGCGCCCGCCAACGCAAAGTGATTTTTCTGCACCACCACCACCTCCTCAAAGTTTTCCAAAACCTCCAAATTTGGAGGAAATGTTTTCAAAATACATGAATGCTAATGACGCTACGATTAGAACGTTAACCGGAAGTGTTAAAAATTTAGAAAATCTGGTAGGACAGCTCGCTAAAATGATTTCTGAGCGACCCGTAGGGTCTCTTCCTTCCAATACCGAGCCCAACCCGAGAGAGCAAGCGAAAGCTATAACTCTTCGGAGTGGGAATAAAGTTCCTGGTATGGTAAGTGAAGAACCCGAGGCAAGCTCCGCTCCCGTTTTAAAAAATCAAAACTCCGTTCCCGTTTTAAAAATTCCACCCTCTGCCGAAGAAATTATCACTCCTATTTTAGAAAAACAACTCACTCCACCACCCACCTTTAAAAATAATCCATCCCCGCCATACCCTTCCGAACTTAATAAACAACGACATGATGATCAATACACCCGTTTTTTGGAAATGTTTAAACAAATCCACGTAAATCTGCCTTTCCACGAAGCCATATCCCAGATGCCGAAGTACGCAAAATACCTTAAGGACCTCCTAACTAACAAGAAGAAGTTAGAGAACCTTTCGTATGTCACGTTAAATGTCGAATGCTCGGCGGTTTTGACAAACGGATTACCGAAGAAAATCAGTGACCCGGGTAGTTTCTCTATCCCGTGTGTCTTTGGTGATCTCTTTGTCAAACACGCTTTAGCCGACCTAGGTGCGAGTATTAATCTTATGCCCTTCTCGTTGTTTAAAAAGTTAGGAATTGGTAGTCTCAACCCCACACGCTTGAGTATCCAGCTCGCCGACAGATCAGACAAATACCCGTTAGGAATAGTGGAGGACGACCTAGTCAAAGTTGACAAGTTCATCTTCCCGGTGGACTTTGTCATTTTAGACATCGAAGAAGACGTCGAGGTTCCCCTGATCCTTGGCCGACCCTTCCTTGCCACCTCCCGAGCTATCATTGATGTAAGCAATGGTAAGCTCTTCCTTCGAGTGGGCGACGATGAGGTAACTTTCTCTATCACCCCCTCGATGAAGAACACACTAGCTAATGATGACTCCTGTTTTTTCATGGATACCGTAAGTGAAGAACCCTTCTCTCCCACCTCTGATTTTGAAAAAGAATTTTTTGATTTCTGTTCCTCTTCTACTTTTCCAACTGAATCGCTGCACGAAGCCACCATGGCCGCTAGCAACACCCCTTTTAATTTTATATATAAAAAAGTGTACGAGGACATAGTTTTTGAAAAAGAACAACTTTCCAAAACCTCGTATGATGACCCCCCCTACCTTGGAACTGAAAGAACTACCAGAGCACCTTCAATACGCTTTCTTAGAAAAGGACTCCAAGCTGCCTGTCATAGTTTCGGCCTACCTCACGGATGCACAAAAGGATAAACTTCTTTCAGTATTTCAAAAGCATCGCCAAGCTATTGCTTGGCAGATATCTGATATTAAGGGCATAAGCCCATCTTTCTGCACTCATAAAATCTTAATGGAAGATAATTCACGTAACTCTATACAACCTCAGCGCCGTATAAACCCAAACATGAAAGACGTAGTTAAGGGCGAGGTTATGAAATTGTTAGATGCAGGAATTATCTATCCTATATCCGACAGTAAGTGGGTTAGCCCAGTACAGGTAGTACCAAAGAAGGGAGGGATAACGGTCGTAAGTAATGAAAATAATGAATTAATCCCGACTCGGACGCTGACCGGATGGCGAATGTGTATAGATTACCGTAAGTTGAATGACGCCACCCGCAAGGATCACTTCCCCTTGCCGTTCATTGATCAAATTTTAGAACGACTTTCCGGACATAGCTTTTATTGTTTTCTCGATGGCCTCTCGGGGTATCTTCAAATCCCCATCTCCCCCGAGGACCAGGAAAAAACTACGTTTACTTGTCCCTTCGACACCTTCGCCTACCGAAGAATGCCATTTGGATTGTGCAATGCGCCAGCTACATTACAACGATGTATGCTCGCCATCTTTGACAAGTACGTAGAAAGCATTATGGAAGTTTTCATGGATGATTTCTCCGTGTTCGGGAATTCCTTCGATAGTTGCTTAGAGAACCTTGAAAAAGTGTTAGAGCGATGCAAAGAAACTAACCTCGCCTTAAATTGGGAAAAATGTCATTTTATGGTAAGGGAAGGGTTAGGTTTGGGACATAAAATTTCTGAAAGGGGTATTGAAGTAGACGTTGCGAAAATAGAAGTTATCGAGAAGCTGCCGCCACCTACGAACATAAAAGCTATAAGAAGTTTCCTGGGTCATGCGGGTTTCTACCGCCGCTTCATAAAGGACTTTTCCAAAATCACCAAGCCCCTTACCCATCTCTTAGAAAAAGACGCCCCATTCATCTTTGATGACCTCTGTCTAGCTGCCTTCAATTTAATAAAAGAAAAATTAGTTAATGCCCCAATCATGATAGCTCCGGTGTGGGATCTTCCATTTGAGATAATGTGTGATGCGAGTAGTTTTGCGGTGGGAGCCGTACTAGGTCAACGTATTTCCAAAAACTTCCACCCCATTTATTACGCTAGTAAAACACTCACATCTACACAGGAAAATTACACCAGAACCGAGAAGGAGATATTAGCTGTAGTATTCGCTTTTGACAAATTTCGCCCTTATATTACTCTTTCGAAAATTATTGTTTTTACGGACCACTCGGCCCTCAAATATCTTCTCTCTAAAATGGATGCCAAGCCTCGCTTGATTCGCTGGGTCTTACTCCTCCAGGAGTTTGACTTAGAGATCCGTGATAAGCGAGGTGCCGAGAACTTGGCCGCCGACCACCTTTCGCGCCTAGACAACCCGTTTATAGAACAATTAGACGAAAATTCTTTTCATTACTATTTCCCTGATGAGAAGCTGTTCATAATTAACACATCTCCTTCTCCTTGGTTTGCCCGCATCGCCAACTATCTAGTGGCCCGTGTGCTCCCAAAAGAGTTTTCATCTCAGCAAAAGAAGAAATTCTTTTCTGAGTTGAAGAACTACTTTTGGGAGGACCCGCATCTTTTTAAAGTCTGTGCAGACCAAGTAATCAGGAGGTGTGTTTCCTTTGATGAAGGATTAGATATTATTAAATATTTGCATGAAGGACCGACAAGTGGGCACTATCAAGCTACTCGCACCGCTCACAAAGTGTTAAGCGCAGGTTTTTACTGGCCTACCCTGTTTAAAGACGCGCATGCCTTTGTGAGTAGGTGTGATAGTTGCCAACGGTCGGGGAATATTTCGAATAAAAATGAAATGCCACAAAATTATTTCCTAGAGTGCGAAGTTTTCGACCTCTGGGGGATTGATTTTGTCGGCCCTTTTCCTTCTAGCTTCGGGAATAAGTACATTTTAGTTGTCGTTGATTATGTTTCGCGTTGGGCCGAAGCCCAAGCTCTTCCTACGAATGACGCCCGAGTCGTAGTTAATTTCCTAAAAAAAATTATTTTCTCGATTTGGTATGCCGCGCGCTATCGTTAGTGATAGGGGTTCCCATTTCTGTAACGCACAATTTTCAAAAATTCTAAATAAATATGGCGTTACTCATAAGCTTTCCACTGCCTACCACCCCCAAACTAACGGACAAGTCGAAGTAGTGAACAGAGAAATAAAAAGAATTTTAGAAAAGACTGATTCAACATCTAGAAAAGACTGGTCAGCCAAATTAGACGATGCTCTATGGGCCTACCGAACAGCGTACAAAACCGCCCTCGGATGTACGCCATATCGGTTGGTTTATGGAAAATCGTGTCATTTACCCGTAGAGTTAGAACACCGCGCCTTTTGGGCCTTACGATATTTAAACTTCGATCCCCACTCTGTCGGCGATTTTCGAAAATTTCAACTTAACGAACTCGACGAGTGGCGCTCTTACGCATATGAAAATAACAGACTTTATAAAGAGCGGACAAAACGTTTGCACGGTCGACATCTTAGGCACCCAAAAATCTTTAAGCCGGGCGACCAAGTTCTTCTTTATAATTCTCGTTTACGTTTATTCCCGGGTAAATTAAAATCACGTTGGTCAGGGCCTTTTACTGTTTTAGAAGTCTTTTCTTATGGTACTGTTTTAATTTCCCACCCTGATAAGGGTACTTTCAAAGTAAATGGTCAGCGTCTTAAACTGTATTTTTGTGGTGATGTCAGTCTCAACCCTGTTAACTCTATCTTTCTGGTCCTGACATTTAATTAATCTGAACTTTATATTTCTCATAAACTTTGAACTTTATTCGAACTTTATTGTTAAACAATATTTGGGACAATCTTATTTTGATGCGTCGAGCTCAAACGACGCTTTAAACAAAGGGCGCTCTTGGGAGGAAACCCAAGTTATCTTTTTCTGTTTTCTTTATTTTTCACTTTTTGCCCCGAATGGCTCCGGCAAGCTGAAACTTCTGCGATCGCCTGCTCCAACGGTTCTACTTCCATGACAAAGTCCGCCGGACGATGTTTCATGAAGATCCACAGCACAGGCATGGAGGAGCGGCATCACTCAACTTGCCCTGCATAATAAAACCGGGGAAGTACCTTTTTTTTCCATTCTGTCTTTCATTTCTGTCCTTTACTTTTCTCTCGTTCTCCAACCTCCTTCTCCATTGCGGACAATGTAGATTTTAAGCTTGGGGGAGGACTTCCTCCTTCTTTTTGTTTTGTAAATATCCAAAACATCCAAAACAAAAAAAAAATTATATAGCTGCATTTTGGTATTTCAATAGTACCCCATTTTTATGTTTTGTTGTTCGCAAACTTCTTTATAAACAACGCAGTTAATTCTAATTTTTCTAATCATTTTTTTAATCATATTTCACAAGTAAAATGTTGGCCATGCTGTGTTTCTAATTCACGGTAGCATGTTAAGGTAAAATATTTCTCTAAAACGTGCATTTCTATTATGGTTTTCCATTCATTATTTTCTTTACTTTCTCTAAAAATCTATCATCCATTATTTTCCTTTTCGTCTTTAGATAATTTTTGTAAGAACAAATTTTGAATAACGTAGTAGATATGAACGATCCAAGTCACATATTATTCTTATTTTCAAGATAATTTCATCAATCTTCTTTTATTATCTCGAACTTGCTTTTTGAAATTTATCGACTCTATGTTTTAAATAAATTTAAAAAAAAAGCGTGAAAATGATTTAGGACATTTTTGTTTACGTTTGAGATTTCCTGCCAACCTAAAATCTTTCACCACTAGTTAGCCGCTTTTGAGCCTTTTTTCCAAATTCATTTGATAACTCCACACAGCATTTCATTTTCACCAAAGCCCAAATTCCTACCTATCTAATCACGCTAATTTTTTTTTGATAGGAAATTTTGTGTTATCTTTGGATACAATCAAGTCTTTGGAGAAATTGTTGAAAAAAGTGTACTCAAAAGCAATGCATTGAAAAAAAAAAGAAAAAATGAATGAAAATAATAATACAAAAAAAGGATAAATAATTATAAAGAAAAACAAAAAAATAAATTTATTTATACATATTTTGTTTAAAATAAATTTATTTTTTTGAAACTTGTTGTTTTGGTTTAGTGTGATTTTTAAGCCTCCATGTTTATATTTGAATCCCACTCCTATTCATATTCCTAAACCAAACATTTCGGTCCTTTTAAGTCCTTTTGATTCACGCCTTTTTTTAAATTTTATTTAACAACTAAGAAAAGAAGAAGAGTAAATTAGTTTTAGTTTTGGATTTAAACTTAGATTTTTGTTATTTAATTGATATAATTATAATGCGTTGCTTGGATCTAGTAATAACTCAATACGTTCTTTTCATTTTCATTGCCTTGCTCAAATCTATTTAAAGAATTTCGTCAAAATTCTGGATGATTTATTTTTATTAAGTAAAGTTTATAAAAGTTTAACCATACCTAAATAATTGTTTTAGATTTACGTTTTACATTCTCCCTGCAAAGAATTTCGCATAGTACTTATGTAAGTATGATTAAAACTTTTTGAATTAGTCACTTTTTATGATTAGCTAGTCTTTATATCTTTGCTTGGGGACAAGCAAAACTTAAGCTTGGGGGAATTTGATAATACGGTTTGCAGTCATTTTTATTAGGATATTTTCGGGGTTTTAATGCAAATCATGTCTTGTAAAGTACTTGTTTTGACTCCCCTTTGTATATATTTTTGTCGCTAATGCATTTTTTCTGCTTTCTGCAGGTTTTCACGGCTTTCAGCCGAATTTTGCTGTGACACGCCCCAAGGTCACGCTCTACCCGGGCGTGTACCTAGGGCGTGTAACCCAGAGGAATGAAGCAATTGGTCCGAAACTGCATTCCGTGGAAACTTAGTGTACACGCCCTCGGTCACGCCCGTGTCACACCCGACACGGGCGTGTACTAGAGGCGTGTCCCCAGGTTCCGAGGAATCGCCGCAGCGCGCTCGTTTTTCCCGCTCCACCGTCGCACCGAAAGTGTCACGCCCTAGGGTCACGCCTGACCCGGGCGTGACATATGGGCGTGTACTTCAGCAATTCCGCCCGTCACCTCCAGCATTCAATTTCAGCTCAACAAAGTCACGCCGCAAAGAACACGCCCCAGGTACACGCCTTACCAGGGAGTGACTTGTGGGCGTGTACCTCAACTACTTCGTCAGAATTCAATGTCTGCCCGAAAAAGTCGCGCCGAATGTGTCACGCCCCAGGGTCACGCCCGACCAGGGCGTGACAGGGGGGCGTGACCTGACCCGAAAAATTCTATAAATAGAGCCCAACTCCAGGGGTTCAGGGACACCTTTTGCTTGGAGAGGGGAGGTTCTGTCCTTTGTATTTCTGAACTTTTAAGCATGTCTTTTCATTTTTAGTTCGTAGCTCTATCTTTATGCTTTCCCTGTATTAGTTCGTAGCTTCGTTCTGTAGTATAATGTTAATAATAGCGTAGCTTACCTTTCCATGCACTTGTAACCTCTAGTTTTCAAGCTGTAAGATCTTTGTTTCCATTAATAAAAAGTGTTGTTTTCTTTTTCGTTTCTGCTCTGTTTTCATTATTCTTCTTCTACTCATCCCCTCTCTTTCACCTCACCATGATTAACTAATCCTCCATGTACTCGATCTTAATGATCCGAGGTTCGAGTGATTAGGTTATGATGCTTTGAATCTTACCTTTTCTTTTTAGGGTTTAGGTTTGAATTACTCTTGATTTATCACGGGTTGGAGGTATATCATCGATATATACTCTCCACCTTTGCTTTCATTCTAGGCTAGCCGAGAGGCCGAAAATTTGAAATGAGCACTCAAGAGTAAAGGGAGTTGTTCGCACCCCTCGAGAGAGGCAGACGTTCAAATATCCCAGATTGGAGTAAAATCCATTAGAGGGGTTCACCGCGTAAAGCGAGTTTTAGGCCCCCGATTTAGGCGAAAGTCGGTCGGACCTTCCTAAACTCAGTTAGGCACGGCCTTCGAGAGAAGCGTGTCAATATTCATGGAACCTCCACGGTCAAGGACCTTTACCCTAATTAGCTTAGGTTTATTTATCGTATTTTTCTAACCACTCTTGCCGAGGTGATTTCTGATCGAGTGCATTTTCCCCTTCATCGTTACTAAGCTTAAGTTAATCGCTCTTTTAGCTCTCTTTAACTTTTCATGCAAGTAGCTCTCTTTCATTGCAAGTAGTTCTCTTCCTTTAGCACGATTAGCTTTCTTCTAAAAAACTTAATTTTTCCGTCGATAAAATAATAGATTTCGTGTGAGTAAGCTTACTCAACTGTTCCCGGATTTCAATACGACACTTGTGTCCCCTAGCTGCATTTCGATCGGTATACTTGCCTTGATGAATTGTTAGTTTGGTTATTTTCTCCTTGCAGATATCTAAGAGACAATCACCTAGACCTTCATTCCTATGATAAGAGAATCAATTTTCATGGTGTTTTTAGGTGTCTCGGAATTTCTGGTTTGATCCTTTTTCGCCATTAAAACCTTAGAATCCTGTTTAGGTGCTGTTGCGGCTGGAGCTAAGAGAGAGAGAGGAAGGGTTGTGCAAGATTAATCATTGGAATTTGAGGCAAGTGGTGCTCCTACCCTTGCCAAGTTTTTCTTCTCCTTTTCATGTAATATTTGTTGCTATCACTCATATTTCCTAAGATTATTATTTTGCTCTGATTTTCTGTAAAAATCATGAGGGCCTTGAACCAGGAATGCTCCTTTATGTTCTTTTACATTTTTCTCAAGTTTTGAAACTCCAAGTCTTCTACCAGATTGCTGTAGTATTGCCTTTTATCAAATTGTTCCCTGTTGATCTCGGATTGGGTAGTATTTAGCTTTTCAGCCTTAGAACTAGTAGTAGTGGATTTTTCATGCTTATATTATGAGTAATAGTATCAAATTAGGCTAAGAAGATTGGTGGGAAACGAAGTTGGAGATATAGGAATGCTGTGCACTCAATGCAGCCAGTTCGACGAAGATCGTCGATATGGGTTCGACGATAATCGTCGAACTGAGATCGACGATCTCTGGTTGCTTGAGATCGACGAAGATCGTCGATCTGATTTCGACGATAATCGTGGAACTGAGATGGACGATCTCTGGTTGCTTGAGATCGACGAAGATCGTCGATCTGAATTCGACGATAATTGTCGAACTGAGATCGACGATCTTTGGTTGCTTGAGATCAACGAAGATCGTCGACCTGATTTCGATGAAGATCATCGAACTGAGATCGACGATCTCTGGTTTCCTGTATTCGGTGAGGATCGTCGAGCTGAGTTCAATGAGGATCGTCGACCTGAGTTCGACGATTTTCTGTGTCCAGTGTTTAACGCAAAATCGTCGAACGTAATTCGATGATTTCTTGTGGCCTGCGTTTAACACAAAATCATCGAATAGCATTCGACGATTTTTCCTGTGGCCAGTGTTCGACGAAAGGAAAATCGTCAAACGGCGTTCGACAATTTTTCCCATGGCTTGTGTTCGACAAAAGCAAATCGTCGAACGGAGTTCGATGATTTTTCCGTGATCTGCATTCGACGATTTTCCTGAGAGTTGAGTTCGATGATTTCCCAGTGGCTGGAGATCGACGATTCCTGTAAGCTGGGATTTATTCCTTTTCAGTTTCTTTTCTTCCCGAGTGATTACCTCTTAGGGGGGATATCTTGTCGGCCTTTCGTTCTTCCTTTGTTTTGAGGGCCGAATCGTGGGTTATAGCACGTAGTGGTATTTTTGACGCTCTAAAGGAGTGGGAAATTTTGTGTGCGTGCCGTGGCCACCACTTTTTTTAGTCCCAGGTACGGGCTGGGTATTGATGTGGCCGCCACCTTTTAATCCCAGGTACGGGCTGGGTTTGTGGTGTTTTTCTGCTGACATAGTGAAATTTTATTTTTATTTGGGACTGTTTTGTTTGGGGGACTGTTTTTGGTCACCAACTCAGGTCCATGTTGTTCACTACTGCCATTAACTCACAAATTTGGATTGTTAGCTGTTTCTTCCTTGTAGAATGCAGCATATTGTGGCAAGTTTTCTAATCTTTTGCCTTGTAGCCTCTGCAAGTTTTGGGCAGGGCTTGTTGTTGTCACCTGGTACTTGGTGTACTTTTGCTTACTTTGGACAGTGTTTGTTTTTACTGTCATGTTTACTTACTCTCTTTGTCCCATTTTGATTTAAGGCTCTAATTCTGATTTCCTTGTTTTACTTGTTGAGGTGTTCTTTTCTTTTCTGAATGCCTCATGTTCGGATTAGTAGCCGGGTAGGCGGCTAGATTTTCTGTGGTGTTGCTGGTGATCCCTTGAGTTGTAGGGATCTTTCTCTTACTGTTGTGAGGTAGTTTTTTTATTTTCTTATGCACATACATACTTGCCAGTGCGTTCGTGTCAGTTTGTTGGCACCCACTGGTAGTTTTACCTTATGATACTAGATATGTTTCTTTTACTGCTACCTTTCTGGAGATAGTCTACTTGCTCTTGGGAAGATTTATGCTAGGTTGCTAGTTATTTTTAAACCTAAAAACACAATTATATTTCATGACCAGCATGTTTATAAAACTCATACATTACTTTCCAAGCAACGTAAAAAGATCATTTTCCTACTTATAATATAATATAAATCTAGAGTCTTGCATAGTATATATTGACCTCGGGGGTCACTTATGCACTCTCTTAGGATGTCAAATATAAATAAAGTATTTTTTGCCGCATATAAGTATAGTTTTTTTTTAACTGTGGACTAGGTGATCCTCTGAGCCGAGGGATACGACCTTTAAAATATAACTAATTTTTTTTTTCAAATCATTAAACTTATGAATTTTCATAATCTAGTTAGATGGTGTTCGCATGAGTATCGACAGTTACCCCTGCTCGACGTGGCATCATGACGCGTGTTTTATCATACTCTGATACTTTTTTAATTCGGAGAAAATGCGGGTTGTGACAGATCGTATCAGAGGGATGTTGCTTGACAATTTGTCGGGCAACCTTTCCTTATAGGTATTAGATGTTAAGCATCATATCATACACACACTGATATGTCATCAGCACGTCTTGGCTGAAGCACGAACACTACACTCATAGCATAACATGAAGTATACGGGGCATATTATGTAGTATGAGATGCATAATATGTGTCTGTATATGGATCCACCATAGGGGCAACATGTGAGGGTTATGTAGTATAGGATGCATAACCTCACCACATGAATGCGACTTGCACGTTTCTTTTTCGTTGCATGAAAATGTTATGTAGTATGGGATGCATAACATTTTCGTGCGTACGACACTCATGACATGCATTAGGGCATTTTTAGAATGCATAGCACAATCATGCATAACATAACATTGTATAAGCACAATGTGCCAAGCTAAAGATTTGCATGATGACATATGTACACACATGTTTTTAAATCAGAAAAAGAATACAAATTCTTGCATTACCGATCTAGGCACAAGAGTTAGTTGATGGTGGTAAACAGTCCTAGGTTAGGCATAACATCATTTTTGTTCAAATAAACTCCTAAAGCAAGTTTAGCAGTTTTAAGATCATATTTATGTATGTATTGTCTGTACTTGTAGTTAGTTCCAACTATTGTACCAGGATTTGACTAATGTTTATATGACCATAGGATGGCAAGATGTCCTTCGACGAGGTCAACTCGCCTGTCTGAGAGTGAGACTTCTGGATCACAGAGTGATGCGACGATCGAGAGCTTGCGGTTGAGCAACGATTCCTTGACCAGGCAGTTGGTGGAGATGCAGGTCCAGATCCAGTCACTGGCGGCAGTTGTGGCAGGACAGACTCAGGGAGTGCAAGACCCTGCAGGGGGTCAGCTGCCCCTCCCCCTCCTGCTACCCTGAGACCTCCAGTGGTGGTGTCAGCAAAGATGGCCTTTTTTTCTCAGTTTCAGAGACTTAGCCCTCCTACATATGATGGGAAGGTTGATTTCATGGTCATAGATGATTGGTTGATCTCCATGGAGGAGATGTTCTCATACTCCGGTGTTGTAGATGATCAGAGAGTGATGATAGCCGCCTATCAGGTAAAGGGTTTGGATAAGATCTGGTGGATTAGGGAAAAGGAGAGCTTGGTGGCTGGTTGCTCTTGGGGATTATTCAAGGAGATGCTATTGAGGAAGTTCTTGCCTTCGGTCGAGCGTGGCCGACTAAAGAATGACTTCCTTCACCTGAAGCAGAGGAAACTCACGGTCAGTTAGTACGAGATAGAGTTCAGCAAGTTGAGCCAGTTTGCCCCTGGGTTGGTGAGTGTTGAACCAGATCGAGTCAAGCAGTTCCTTGGTGGCTTGAGGAACGAGGTTCAGTAGTTGGCCAGTGCTTATGGATTAGTGACTTATGCAGGGGTAGTGGCAGCTACTCTGAAAGCGGAGGCAATTAAGACCTCAAAGAATAGAGGCCAACAAATCAGGAAGTACAAGAGGAAGTATGTTGAAGAAAAGAACCCCCAAGTACTCTATCCTGCTTCGGGAAAGAAGAGCAAGGTAGTGTGTAGCTTCTGTGGCTGGTCAGGCCACCCTGTTAAGAGGTGTTTCAAGAAGGCGGGAGCTCAGAAGAAGGAGCAAGTTCATGCTATTCAAGGTGCTCCTAAGAAGGATGGTTCTTGTTCTGTTTGCAAGTGACCCGGGCATGATGTTGCCCAGTATTGGCCCAAGGATAAAGTCTGCTATCAGTGTGGCCAGAAGGGCCATATCAAGACAAGGTGTCCTCAGGTCCAGCCTATCCTTCAGGCAGTTCCACTTCAGGCTTTACCTTTGCCTCAGTGTGTGGACAAGGGCAAAGGGAAGCTGAACGTGATATCTTCCGAGGAGGCTCAAGCTTCGAATAGGTCATCTCAGGTTAGTTGTTTTCCTAGCCTGAAAGTTTTATTTGCTAGAATCGTTATAGTTTTGTTTTGGTAGTTCCTTAGTTGCTTATATATACTCCTATAGGGAAATTTAAGGTGAAGAACCGCTGGGTGCGTGTTCTGTTCGACTTCGGCGCTACCCACTCGTTTGTGGTTAGAGCTTTTGTAAAGCAATATCGGTTGTTTCTAGATCAAGTTCGTGATACCTTCCGTGTCAAGTTCCGTTCTGGTGAATCTGTGTTGTCAGATTTGGGTATTCGGGATTGCCCTATTTTGTTGGGGGACTTTCTTGCGAAGGCAGACTTGAAGATGATTGATCTAGAGGACTTCGATGTTATTCTGGGCATGGACTGGTTCTCTAAGTATGATGCGGTTATTCAGTGCAAAGGGAAGCGCTTGGACTTTATCAAGGACAACGGTCAGCCTGGAAGTGTGTATGCTGATCTGTGCCAGGATTCTACTATTATTTATGCGGTATGTGCTCAGAAGCTATTTCATTCTGATTGTTTTGCTTGTTTAGTCTCGGTGGTTGGGACTGCTGTTAGGGTACCGTGCTTGGATGAGATTCCTGTGGTTCGTGGTTTCTCTGATGTTTTTCCTGATGACCTTCCTGGTCTTCCCCCCCAAGCGAGATGTTGAGTTTGTGATTGATTTGGAACCAGGTACGCGTCCTATTGCTAAGGCGCCATATCGGATGGCCCCTCGTGAGTTGGTGGAGTTGCGAGTCTAGTTGGACGAGTTGTTGGCAAAAGGCTTTATCAGGACAAGTTCGCGCCTTGGGGTGCTCCTGTTCTATTTGTGAAGAAGAAAGATGGGTCGATGAGGATGTGCATTGATTATAGGGACCTGAACAAAGTCAGCATTAAGAACAGGTACCCTCTGCCGAGGATCGATGACCTATTTGATCAGTTGTGTGGTAGCACGGTGTTTTCCAAGATCAATGTTCGTTCAGGCTATCATCAGCTCAGGATCTGTGAGTTGGGCATTCAATAGACTGCTTTCAGGTCGAGGCACGGGCATTTCGAATTCCTGGTTATGTCGTTTGGTTTGACCAACGCGCCATCAGCATTCATGGACATGATGAACCGGGTGTTCAAGGACTTTCTAGACAAGTTCGTGGTGGTATTCATCGATGATGTGTTGATCTACTCTCGTAGTGCTGAGGAGCATGAGCAGCATCTGCGCTTGGTTCTATCGGAGTTGAGGAACCACAAGTTATTCGCCAAGCTGAGCCAGTGCGAATTTTAGTTGCCTCAGGTGTCGTTTCTAGGCCACGTGGTGAATAAGGATGGAATCTCGGTCGACCCGGAAAAGATTTCTATATTGATGGATTGGCTTAGGCCGAGCACACCCAAGGAGATTAGAAGCTTCCTAGGGTTGGCCAGCTACTACAGGAGGTTCGTGGAGGGTTTCTCTACCTGACTACACCTTTGACCAGATTGACTCAGAAGTACACGACCTTTGTTTGGATCGAGAAGTGCGAAGAAGCCTTCCTAGAGCTAAAGAAGATGTTGTGCACTGCTCTTGTTTTGACATTGCCTACGGAGGGCATGGACTATGATGTATATGTGGATGCCTCGCATGTTGGGCTCGGAGGTGTGTTGATGCAAGAAGGGAAAGTGATTGCGTATGGGTCGAGGCAATTGAAGACTCATGAGAGGAACTACCCCACGCATGATCTTGAGTTCGTAGCAGTGATGTTTTCCCTGAAGCTGTGGAGACATTTACTTTATGGTGCGCAGTGCAAGATCTACACCGATCATAAAAGTCTATAGTACGTATTCACTCTGAAGGAGTTGAATCTGTGCCAACGGCGGTGGCTAGAGTATGTGGCTGATTATGATGTGAACATACAGTATCATCCGGGCAAGGCCAATGTAGTGGTCGACACCCCGAGCCGGAAGACAGGAAAGAGATTTAATCTCACCGTCGATCATTTAGTGGAAGAGTTCCTCCTGATGGATATCTCAGTAGGACGCTGTGACATGCAGAGCAGTTTGGCAGTGATAGAGCCGTCTTGGATTTCACTTACCAGGCTGCACCAGAAGGATGATCCGGATCTTCTGCATTTATACCTCAGGACTGAGAGAGGGGAGTTGCCGGATTTTTCTATCAATGATGCAGGTACTTTGAAGTACCGCGATAGGTTTTGCATCCCCACTGTTGGATACATCAGGGGTATGATTTGCAGAGAGGCTCATAGATCCAGTGTTTCCTACCATCTAGGATCTACAAAGATGTATCATGAATTAAAGCAGATTGCCTGGTGGTATGGGATGAAGGGTGATATACCCGATTTGTTGTTAAGTGACTCACTTGCAAGCGTGTGAAGGTCGATCATGGGAGGCCTGGTGGCAAGTTGACTCCGTTGGAGATCCATACTTGGAAGTGGGAAAGTTTTTCTATGGACTTCATTACGGGCTTGCCGAGATCTCCAAGGGGATTTGATTCTGTTTGGGTTATAGTGGACAGACTGCTGAAGTGTGCTCACTTCCTGCCGTACAAGATTGACTATCCGATGAAAAAGATAGCAGAGTTTTATCTGAATGAAGTCATCCGTTTACACGGTGTGCCAGTTAGCATCATTTCAGATTGAGACTCCCATTTTACATCTCTTCTGGAGGAGTCTGCAAGAGGGTTTGGGTACAGATTTGAGGTATTCTACAGCTTACCACCCACAGAGCAATGGTCAGACTGAGCAGGTGAACCAGATAGTTGAGGATATGATCCGGTGCAACATATTGGACCACGGTGGAGCGTGGGATGAGCATTTGCAGCTTATGGAATTTGCATACAATAACAGTTACCAGGATATCTTGCAAATGGCTCCGTTTGAAGCTTTGTATGGGTGGCGTTGTAGAACTCCCTTGTTTTGGACCGAGGTCGGTGAGAGGCCTGTGCTGGGTCTGGATGCGCTCAAGGAAATGGAAGTTGCAGTGAGGCTTATTCGAGAAAAGATTCGTATAGCTCAGGAGAGATATGAGAAGAACTCCAACCGGCGTAGGTCTGACTTGAAGTTTTCTGTAGGGGACCTTGTGTTTCTTATGGTTTCCCCGATGGTTGGTGTTAAGAGGTTCGGTAAGAACCGGAAATTGGATTCGAGGTTTGTGGGCCCGTTTAAGATTGTTGAGCGGGTTGGCGTGTCAGCATATAGATTGGATTTGCCAGCAAATTTCTCAGAGGTTCATAATGTATTTCATGTAAGCCAAATACGGAAGTGTGTGCGAAGCAGTGGGCAAGTCTTGGATGCTGTGCCCCAGTTGGAGCCTAATCTTTCATAAGTTGATGTGCTGGTCCGCATCTTGGATACTAAAGATTGGGCGCTGCGGACGAAATCTATCCCCATGGTGAAAGTTCTATGGAAGAATCAGGATTTGGAAAACGCGACTTGGGAGCTAGAGTCAGCTATGAGGGAGGCTCACCCTCATCTGTTCCCTTGATTTGATTGGTACGTTTCTTTCTAGTAGCTCTTGTTTTGTTACTTTCCTTCTAGAGTAGAAGTTGTGTATATAAAGTTTCAGGACAAAACTTTCTTTTAGGGGGAGTGACTGTAACGCCCCCGATTTTTCTGCAATTATTTAATTCTCGTTTGGCGTTACGTTGACGCATTTCTGGCAGGTGCCGTTTGTTAGAGCGTGGTCTTAGCCCGTTAGGTTCCTTATGTGGATTGTTGTTAACCTTTTTGGCAAGATCTCCTAGAAAGCCGGGTCTGTTTTGGTGACCAGTGAGGCCTCTCGGGGGATGCTTGTGTTTTGACTTCGGGTAGTGATAACCCGAGTTTTGTTCGTCGAAAGTTGATTTCGACTTCGCCATTGCGTTCGTAGCGTGGGTATTTAGCTATGGTGTGAATTTCGTCGGATTCCGAGGTGGTTCAGTTTTCGCGTTGTTTTGATGTGTTAATAATAATGGATGTAAATGATTAATTATTAAAGCCTGAAATTTATCCAATGGCTTTAGGGTGGCAGTTAAGGCTGATTAGACGTGTCCATGCATATATATAGCCTTAAGACAAAATCGAGACTATTCAACGTCTCCTTCCATGAGAGAAACCACTACCTGTTCGAGAGGAAGTAAAACCGTCAACCCTGCTACCCTTCAGACGCCGATTCTGGGAGCGTTAGTTGACGGAATTCGATTCCAAAAGCGGATTTGGAGTGCTCTCGCCTAGACCTTCATTCCTACGGTAAGAGAATCAATTTTCATGGTGTTTCTAGGGGTCTTAGAATTTTTGGTTTGATCCTTTTCTGCCATTAAAACCTTAGAATCCTATTTAGGTGTTGTTGCGACTGGAGCAGAGAGAGAGGAAGGGATATGCAAGATTAATCGCTGGAATTTGAGGTAAGTGGTGCTCCTACCCTTGCCAAGTTTTCTTCTCATTTTCATTTCATATTTGTTGTTATCACTCATGTTTCCTAAGATTATTATTTTGCTCTGATTTTCTGTAAAAATCACGAGGGCCTTGAACCAGGAATGCTCCTTTATATTCTTTTTCATTTTTCTCAAGTTCTGAAACTCCAAGTCTTCGGCCAGATTGCTGTAGTATTGCCTTTTATCAATTGTTCCCTGCTGATCTCGGATTGGGTAGTATTTAGCTTTTCAGCCTTAGAACTAGTACCAGTGGATTTTTCATGCTTATGTTACGAGTAATAGTATCGAATTAGGCTAAGAAGATTGGTGTGAAATGAAGTTGAAGGTACAGGAATGATGTGCACTCAATACAGCCAGTTCGACGAAGATCGTCGATCTGGGTTCGACGATAATCGTCGAACTGAGATCGACGATCTCTGGTTGCTTGAGATCGACAAAGATCGTCGATCTGAGTTCGACGATAATCGTCGAACTGAGATCGATGATCTCTAGTTGCTTGAGATCGACCAAGATCGTCGATCTGAGTTCGACGATAATCGTCGAACTGAGATCGACGATCTCTGGTTGCTTGAGATCGACGAAGATCGTCGACCAGAGTTCGATGAAGATCGTCGAACTGAGATCGACGATCTCCGGTTGCATGTGTTCGACGAGGATCGTCGAGCTGAGTTCGACGAGGATTGTCGAACTGAGTTCGACGATATTCTGTGTCCAGTGTTTAACGCAAAATCGTCGAACGAAATTCGACGATTTCCTGTGGCCTGCGTTTAACGTAAAATCGTCGAACGGCCTTCGACAATTTTTCTTGTGGCCAATGTTCGATGAAAGGAAAATTGTTGAACGGCGTTCGACGATTTTTCCCGTGGCTTTTGTTCGACAAAAGCAAATCGTCGAACGGAGTTCGACGATATTCCATGATCTGCGTTCGATGATTTTCCTGAGAGTTGAGATTGACGATTTCCTTATCGCTAGAGATCGACGATTCCTATAAGCTGGGATTTATTCCTTTCAGTTTCTTTTCTTCCCGAGTGATTAACTCTTAGGGAGGATGTCTTGTCAGCCTTTCGTTCTTCCTTTGTTTTGAGGGCCGAATCGTGGGTTATGGCAGGTAGTGGTATTTTTGATGCTCTAAAGGAGCTGGATGTTTTGTGTGCGAGCCGTGGCCGCCACTTTTTTTAGTCCCAGGTACAGGCTGGGCATTACTGTGGCCTCCACCTTTTAATCCCAGGTACGGGTTGGGTTTGTGGTGGTTTTGTGCTGACACAGTGAAATTTTATTTTTAGTTGCGACTGTTTTGTTTGGGGGACTGTTTTTGGTCACCAACTCAGGTACATGTTGTTTACTACTGACATTAACTCACAAATTAGGATTGTAAGGTGTTTCTTCCTTGTAGAATGTAGCATATTGTGGCAAGTTTTCTTGTCTTTTGCCTTGTAACCTCTGCAGGATTTGGGCAGGGCTTGTTGTTGTCACTGGTACATGGTGTTCTTTTGCTTACTTTGGACAGTGTTTGCTTTTACTGTCATGTTTACTTACTCTATTTTGTTCCATTTTGATTTAACGCTCTAATTCTGATTTCCTTGTTTTACTTGCTGAGGTGTTCTTATCTTTTCTGAATGCCTCAGGTTCGGATTAGTAGCCGGGTAGGCGGCTAGATTTGCTGTGGTGTTGCTGGTGATCACTTGAGTTGTAGGGATCTTTCTCTTGTTATTGTGAGGTAGTTTTTCTGTTTTCTTATGAACATACATACTTGCCAGTCGGTTCGTGTCAGTTTGTTGGCGCCCACTGGTAGTTTTACCTTATGATACTAGATATGTTTCTTTTACTGCTACCTTTCTAGAGATAGTCTACTAGCTCTTGGGAAGATTTATGTTAGGTTGCTAGTTATTTTTAAACCTAAAACACTATTATATTTCATGAATAGCATTGAAAGTTCAGCTAGATCTGATATACTCTATAGGGGGTGAATAGAGTATATGGTGCTTGAAAACTTTTTACAACAATTATTGCAATGTGGGTGAGCAGGGAAGCAATTAATAAATCTAATCACAGAACTAAACTAATCATAAGCTAATCACAGAACAATCACAGCCAGAAATAAAAAAAAAAGACAAGCAAGACAGATGACACAAGGAAATATAGTGGTTCCCCTAAACTTGGGTACATCCACTCTTCTACCACCCTAGGTAGGAATCCACTGCAGGATGAGTTGATCAGGTGTCCTGGGCACCAATGAGCTTTTGATAAGGTGCTCAAAAACCAAATCAGATTTTTTGATCAGGTGTCTTGCCACCAATGAGCTTTTGACAAGGTGCTCAAAAACCAAGTTCAAACTTTTGAAGGGAGTTTGAGAAACCCTTTACATAGATGGGGGTGAGAGAGTGATGGAAGTCTTCTTTTTCTCAAACAGTTGAGAAGACTAAGTGGATTTGATGGTGTCAAAGCTCCCCCTGAGTCCTTGAGATGTTCAGGAAAAGAAGCTTTGTTGTAGGGTGATAGGCCTTCAGAAGTTGAGCTCCAGCAAGAGATGATTTCAGCAAAAGCTGAAATATTAGGTGTCTGGAGTCCTGAAAGATGTTGACCTTGAACACTTGAGACAAGAGAGATCAGAGGATTTCAGAAAAATTGATCTCCTTGGATGTGTGTTCTTAAGAATTCTTTGAGACAGAGAATATTTTGTTCTTGCTCTAAAGATTATTGATGTCTGTCTGAGTGTGTAAGAGATTCAAAAATTCTTGTCTTTTATTCTCTGGTACTGAATAGAAAAACATCCTCTGTCTAGAATAGCCGTTGGCCTGCATTAATTGCATCCTTAATTGCAGAATGTCTTCTGGAGGAAAGTCCATAGAAATATTCCTGGAAAATCCCTTGAAACTTGGTTCAGAAATAAATGAAAACGGCTAGAAAATCTTCTGAATTAATTGCAGAATAACTCCTTAACTGATCTAAATTTGAATCTTGAAAAATCCTTGAAGTTATCTAAAAATATCAAATTGAGCTCTGCTATCGTCGAACTGAGCTCAGCGATATTGATTTATACTGCAACAAAATATCGTCGATCTGAGCTCAAAGATCGTCGAACTGAGCTCTGAGATAGAGATCCAATACTGAGTCAAAATGATCGAACTGAGCTCGCAGATCGTCGAATGGAGTTCGATGATTTGATGAAGTTCAGCTCAGCGATCGTCGAAGGGAGTTCGACGATCTGTCGAAGTTGAGCTAGACGATCGTCGATCGGAGTTAGACGAATCGTCGTGCTGAGCTCGACGATATGACTTAGTCTCAAACTGAAAAAGTCTTGGTCTTGAGAGCAGCTTCCAAACTTAGACTTCTAACCCTTAGACTCAGTTCTAATTGACATTTTGAGCTATACAGGAGGTCAAACATTGGTTTCCTAGAGACATAGTGATCATGACTCAAATCAGTAATAGGGTATTCTAACAATCTCCCCCTATTTGGGTTAGGATTACTATTTACAGAGTTTTTAAAAAAAAAATTTAACTAACAACATACAAGCAATAATACAGAAAAGCAAAAAGCTGGACATAGCAGAACCACAGAAATATATATCATCCCAGATAATAATCAAAAATCACAGAGATTGTCACCTTACATAGTCATTTCTTTTCCTTGCTCTTAATCAGTTTGATTTCTCTGTTAGGGTTGAGGGCTTCCTTCTTTGATCTAGTATCATCTGATGCACCTAAAGTGGTTTGCTTTTTGGGCCTGGGAACTAAGCTTCAGGATGCAGTTCCATGTACCTGTCAGAATCAAAAAATTTGCTTGAGCCATATTTTTCCAACTCTTTCTTTCTTTGTTCAGACATTGTAGAGATGTTAGAGGAGTCTCTTCCTTGCTCTTTAGCTTTCTTGAGCTGATCTAGTGCAGCAAGCTCTTTCATCCTTGCAGTCCAAGCAGCTGGATTGTTCTCAGGGTCTTCAAAAGGTACTGGTGGCTCATATCTATTAGAAGGATTGTCCTGAGGAGGCCTGGATGAAACAGTTTCCTTCAATTTATAGGGAAAAGGACCAGAGGTGGTGTCAGATGAAATTTGTCCTTCCCTGGAGTATGGATGTTGCCTTGAGTATCCTTTAGAGTAAACCTGGACTTCTCTTTGATTGCCTCTATATCCTCCTCTCCTGGATTAAGAACCCCAGGAATGGCTTCCCCTATGATAAG
Organism: Platanthera guangdongensis; assembly: GCA_039583875.1. Classification (NCBI taxonomy): domain Eukaryota; kingdom Viridiplantae; phylum Streptophyta; class Magnoliopsida; order Asparagales; family Orchidaceae; genus Platanthera; species Platanthera guangdongensis. Next base: position 64,497,253 of record CM077147.1, read on the forward strand.
ATCTGGCATGTGGCTGATAGGGGGTTTGACTTCTAGCAGGGGGTTGAGTGTTGAATTCTGTGAAGTGAAAGTGGGTGAATGGAAGGCTTGGGATACCTATCCGCGCGGACTACGCGGACAGGGTTGGCGGACTGCTAGGTCGGCAGGGATGTTGCAGGCGGTTTGCTCTGTGGCGGCCTGGGCGGTCTGTTCGCGCAGACTACGCGGACAGCAGCAGCGGTCTGACAGGCCAGTGTATGCTCAGCAGGCGGTTGACTCCCAGGAAGTAACCGGGCGGATAGGAATGCTATCCGCAGAGTCCGGCATAAAGCGGACTGACGAACTGGAGCTCGGCAGATCGGTTTGGCAGCTGCCTTGGTCTTGCTCTAGTGAAGCGGCAAGTGGAAGCCGCGGAGACCGCCGGTCAGCGCGGACAGAAACTGGAGGTCGCCCGGTATGGCGAGCTAGATCCAGTGTCCGCCAGTAAGTGCGGACTGGCCCTTGCGGCCAGTGGGCTGGACTTGGTGGGAATTGAACCAAGTCCAGGTGGCTCAGTCCGGGGAGATCGCGCAGTGGAGCGCGGGCTGGTTTTTCAGTCCGCCAAATGTAGTAGAAGTGTTGTTGCCTTGTTTCCTAGCTTGGGGAAATGCGGACTGGAGATTTTCTTGTGCAGGAGCGTGCAGACTGGAGCCAGAGTCCGCTGAGTCCGGTTGAGCCTTGTGATGAGGTTATGGACTCAGGGAAGCGGACTGGAGTTCGCTGTGTAAGCGGACTGGATCGACGTGTCCGCTAAGTCCGGAGATGCCTTGGCAATGAGGCAATGGACTTGGGATATGCGGACGGAAGCCGGGTGTCCGCTGAGTCCGGCAGGCGCCTTGATGGCGAGGCTGCGGGCTCGGGTTTTGCGGGCTGATGCCTTGTCCGCAGAATGGCGGACACGGCTGTTGTGGAGTCCGGCTGTGGAAGTCCTAGCTTGGTCTCTGGCGGCAAGGCGGGCTGGATATTGGAGTCCGGCCTTGGAGAAGCTGGGGCGGACTGGCTATCTGCACAGGAGCGGCGAACTGGAATGTGTGTCCGTGGTCTGGCGGACACACTAGTTCTTGCTGCGGGTTGTGGCGGTTATCCTATCAGGAAGGGCGGTGACCATACTCATCGTCGTGCCTATAAATAGGACCCATGTCACATCAGGAGTAAGAGACCTAGACCGAAGTAAGTGAACAGTAATTGAGCTCGCGTAAGTTGCTGCGGTCTGGACTTTGGTGTCCGCGCGGTTTGAGAGTTGACCCGGTTGTGCTGTGCAGGTTGTGCGGATAGCGCTGGAAAGCCAGGACTTGGCGCTGATTGCGGTCAGGGACAGTGTGGACTCTGCGGTTAAGCAACAGGCGGTAAACAGCAGGTCGCGGATAGCGACCAGGCGGTCTTCTCTTTGGCAATGTCACAACCCGCATTTTTCTCCGAAATTTTAGAAGTATCAGAGTAGAAGAAAACGCGCGTTGTGATGCCACGTCGGCCAGGGGATAACTGTCGACGCTCAGGCAACCACTAACTGCTAAGACTAAGAAAGTTCAAAACTTGAATGATGTGAAAACCAATTATATTTTTGAGGCCGTATCCCTCGGCTTCGTGGATCAACTAGTCCACCCTTTCAAAATTATACTTATACGTAGCGAAAATACTTTATTCATTTTTTTAGCATCCTAAGAGAGTGCTTACGCGTCCCCAGGGGACGCCTAAGGCTATGCAAAACCCTAGATTTAATTTATATATCATATATAGGAAATACCCTTTTTTACGCGGTTTGAAAATAGTGATTAAGCTCTTTAGAAAGGAAAACATGATGCCTATATTTTTGATATAATAGTTATTTTCTTTTATAGGTTTTAAAATAACTAGCAACCTAACATAAATCATCCCAGAAGCAAGTTGAATAAACTCCAAAACAGGAAATATAGCAGTATAAGCAAAGTACAAAGCATCTAAAAGAGAAACCACCAGTGGGCGCCAACAACTGACACGAACCCACTGGTGAGTAGGTATATTTGTACTACAAGTCTAAAGGAACTACCTCCCAGAAGTGAGGAAAAGAAAACTCAGCAACAGCTATAGCACTAGCAACCTCCAGAAGAACCCTAGCCGCACAGTCGGCTATAAACCTGAACCTGAGGCATTCAAAGAAAAGAACGCCTCAGCAAAGCAATATATTTATCTGAAAATGAAACAGTAGTAAAAGAAGAAGTGGAACAGGTAAGGCTAAAGTAAGCACGTGAAGGAAAGAAAATACTCGCCATAAGTGAGTAAAAAGGAGTGCACCAAGTGCACGGGTGAAGTCAAGTATCACAAATCTCTGCAAGAAGGATTAGCAGAATAACAAATCCAGGTATAAAGCTAGAGCAGAAAGAGTCACCTAGTGCTGGAGATGGACAAAAAAAATAAGCAACAAGGGCCTAGACTGGTGGCAACGGTCCAACCGAGTCTATCAGGCCTAAATATCTCCAGGTGTTGTGGTGGTGGCATCAATCCAACCCAACCAAACAACCATATCGTCTCAATAAGACAAAAAGTAACACAAGGGTGGCGGCATCGGTCCGACCCACCTCAAAATCACATCCTACTCCAGCACTGAGTGACTCGGGAAAACCCTTACTAGTAGTTCCACGAACCATCAAGAAGTCACACTGAACCCTACACGCTCTAGAGCAACCCACAACACAAAAATAAAACAAACCTCCTTGATTGACTATTGGGGAAAAGAACTTTAACCTTGCGTGTTAGGTCACACACTTGAGTCTCACTGATTGTTATTTAGTACCTTTTTTTTATCTAAGCTGCTACCTCTAACCATATTTGTCATCGTTTGCAGGGCTTGGCCGCGGTTATTTTGCTAAAACTAATACCTCTAATTTCACCGAACTCTTCCAATGGAGGGGAGTGCTCTAATCTTAATTATTTACTGCACAAAAAGAAACATATTTGACTTTAATCTTGTGGTCTAAAACATTTTTTTTTATGAAGCCCGCATCAAGAGCATAACTGGTAAATCAAGTAAAATGGCTAAACCCTCTCCTATCACCATTTACGCACTCAAGGGGGGTTTAAACAAGAACACAAAACAAAAATGAAATCCCTAACGGAATCCGGGCACGACCCCTAGTCCAAAAAAAAATGCAGCATGAATGCCGATGAATTAATAGTTATAAGACTAAATCCAACACTCCTATCCGCAAACCTCAACATAATAAGCATTTAGGAAATTTCGGCCAAGGCATGGGTGAGCAACAAATCTCAAAGTTTCCAACTTGGGTGAGCAAGGAATAAATCTGAAGTTTAGCAAAAGGAGATCAAGGGCACCATAATGAAATTCTTATGAAAAGGGCGAAGGGTGCACTTGCCTTGCCTTGCTTTTGGGGAAAACACAACAAGAAAAAATTCGGCCAAGACTCACTTCCAAACTGCCGGCCACGAGCAACAATCGAAGGGGAAAACCTGGGAAGAAAAACTCCATCAAAGCATGAACGAACCAGAACCCTCGGCACCCGATCGAAGAAAAAAAACGATGGTGGAATCCAAAAAAAACTACCTCGAAACGACGGTCACGGCTAGAGGAGCACGGATCCGGCCTCAAACCACGATTTCGAGCAGATCTGGGCGGCGAATCGGCGGTCGGAGCAGCCCCGGGCTTCCGCCTGTTCTTCCGCTCGGGTTCTGCGAATCGTCGTCGGGTTTGGGGGGGGGGAGATAACCTAAAACCGGATTTTAGGTATATATATATATATATATATATATATATATATATATATATATATATATATATATATATATATATATATATATATATATATATATATATATATATTTATTTATATACATATATATATATACACTTATTAATTACACACATACATTTATATTCACACACCAACCCTCATACTCACACATATAAATATACTTATACATACACACTAACACATATATGTATATATTTATACGCACACCCTAACACATGATCGCAGGAATGCACATGCAAATTATTAAAACCTTGCATGCCTACAACACGCGCTATGCCCTAAATGCGCAAACATGCAAATACGCTCACATAATTGACGGCTCGCTAACTAGCGACCGTCGAAAAGGCGCGAAAACTAACGTTCTCGGATTCCGACCAAATCCGCACCGTAGCTAAACACTCGGGCTACGAAAACATCGGCGAAGTCGGACACAACCTCCGACGACCACACACTTGGGCAAACCTCGCCCAAAGCCAAAGTACAGGGATTCCCTAAGAGGCTCAGCCGGGCCTCCAAAACAGACGCCGGCTACCTGGGGAAACCATACCACAGGCTAAAAACTCTACGAACACCCAACGAGGTACTCTAACAACGGCACGAGCCGGGAATGCGCCAACGTAACGCCAAACGAGGACTTAAATAATGGCCGAAAATTCGGGGGCGTTACAGTCACTCCCCCTAAAAGAAAGTTTCGTCCCGAAACTTTACGTACACTACCTCTACTATAGCAGGAAAGTAACAATATAAAAGTTACTAGAAATAAAACGTACCCAACAAATCAGGAGAACAGGCGAGGGTAAGCCTCCCTCATCGCCGACTCTAGCTCCCAAGTCGCGCTTTCCAAATCTTGATTCTTCCAAAGAACCTTCACCATCGGGATAGACTTCGACCGCAGCACCCGGTCCTGAGTATCCAAGATGCGGACCGGCACCTCAACATACGAGAGGTTGGGCTCCAACTGGGGCACGGCATCCAAGACTTGCCCTCTGCTCCGCACACACTTTCGCAGCTGGCTCACGTGAAAGACATTATGCACACCAGGGAAGTTGGCTGGTAGATCCAACCTATATGCTGCCACACCAATACGCTCCAAAATTCTGAATGGGCCCACATACCTCGGATCCAGCTTACGGTTCTTGCCGAACCTCTTCACTCCAACCATCGGAGAAACCTTCAAGAAAACCAAATCCTCTACCGAAAATTCCAAATCAGACCTACGCCGGTTGGCGTTTTTCTCATATCTTTCCTGAGCTAACCGAAGCTTTTCCTGAATGAGCTTCACAGCAACCTCCGTTTCCTCTAAAGCATCAGGTCCCAACAACGGCCTCTCACCGGCCTCAGTCCAAAACAACGGAGTTCTGCAGCGCCTCCCATACAATGCCTCGAAGGGAGCCATTTGCAAGCTCTCTTGGTAACTGTTATTGTAGGCAAACTCCATGAGCCGCAAACGCTCATCCCATGCTCCACCATGATCTAGAACGTAGCACCTGATCATATCCTCCACAATCCGGTTCACCCGCTCGGTCTGCCCATTTGTCTGAGGGTGGTAAGCGGTAGAATATCTCAAGTCTGTGCCCAAACCCTCCTGCAAACTCTTCCAGAAACGGGAAGTAAATCTGGAGTCTCGGTCTGAAATGATGCTCACGGGAACTCCATGCAATCAGATGACCTCACTCAAATACAACTCTGCTATCTTCTTCATCGGGTAGTCGATCTTATAAGGTACGAAGTGCGCACACTTCGTCAATCGGTCCACGATCACCCAAACTGAGTCAAATCCTCTTGGAGATCTTGGTAAGCCCGTGATGAAGTCCATAGAGATACTTTCCCACTTCCAAGCCGGGATTTCCAAAGGAGTCAGCTTCCCACCAGGCCTCCCATGATCGGCCTTCACCCGCTTGCAAGTGTAACATTCAGAAACATACCGAGCTATATCCCCTTTCATACCTTGCCACCAGGCGATCTGCTTCAAATCATGATACATCTTCGTGGATCCCGGGTGGTAGGCAACACTGGATCCATGAGCCTCTTTGCATACCGTGCTCCTGATGTCCCCAACCGCGGGGATGCAAAACCTGCCGCGGTACTTCAAGGTACCCGAATCGTCGATGGAGAAATCCGGCAACTCCCCTCTCTCAGCCCTGATGTACAGGTGTAACAAATCGGGATCGTCCTTCTGGTGCAACCTGGTGAGCGAAATCCAGGATGGCTCTGCCACTGCCAAACTGCTTTGCAAATCACAGCCTCCCACAGAGATGTCCATCAACAAGAACTCTTCCACTAAACGGTCCGCCGTGAGGTTGAAGATCTTCCCTGTCTTGCGGCTCAGGGCGTCGGCCACCACGTTGGCCTTGCCTGGATGGTACTGGATCTCCACGTCATAATCGGCCACGAACTCTAGCCACCGCCGCTGGCGCAGATTCAGCTCCTTCTGAGTAAACACGTACTTCAGACTCTTATGATCTGTGAAAATCTTGCAGTGAGCCCCATAAAGTATATGCCTCCACAGCTTCAACGCAAAGATCACCGCCGCAAACTCGAGGTCATGCTTAGGATAATTCCGCTCGTGAGTCTTCAACTGCCGCGACCCATACGTGATCACCTTCCCCTCTTGCATCAACACGCCTCCGAGCCCAACACGCGAGGCATCCACATAAACATCATAGTCCTTGCCCTCCGTAGGCAATGTCAAAACAGGAGCAGTGCACAATCTCCTCTTTAGCTCCAGAAAGGCCTCCTCACACTGCTCACTCCAGATGAACGCCGCATGCTTCTGCGTCAACTTAGTCAAGGGCGCTGCCAAGGTAGAAAAGCCCTCAACAAACCTTCTATAATAGCCGGCCAACCCCAAGAAGCTCCTAATCTGCTTGGGTGTGCTCGGCCTATGCCAATCCATCACTGCAGAAATCTTCACCGGGTCCACTGAAATGCCATCTTTGTTCACCACATGACCCAGGAAGGATACCTGAGGCAACCAGAACTCACATTTGCTCAACTTGGCGTACAACTGATGATCTCTCAAGGCAGATAACACCAACCGCAAGTGCTGATCATGATCCGCAGCATTCCGTGAGTAAATCAGAACGTCGTCTATGAATACGACCACAAACTTGTCCAGAAAATCCTTGAACACTCGGTTCATCATGTCCATGAATGCTGATGGGGCGTTGGTCAACCCAAAAGACATAACTAGGAATTCAAAATGTCCATGCCTCGATCGAAACGCCGTCCGTGGAATGTCCGACTCCCGGATCCTGAGCTGATGATATCCTGATCGAAGGTCAATCTTGGAGAACACAGAACTGCCACGCAACTGATCAAATAAGTCGTCGATTCTGGGCAGGGGGTACCTGTTCTTGATGGTGACTTTGTTCAACTCCCTATAGTCGATGCAAAGGCGCATCGAACCATCTTTCTTCTTCACAAAAAGAACGGGTGCACCCCAGGGCGACGAGCTCTGCCTTATGAAACCCTTCTCCAATAACTCATCCAACTGGGTACGCAGCTCCTCCAGCTCTCGAGGGGCCATCCGGTACGGCGCCTTAGCAATAGGACGCGTACCCGGCTCCAAGTCAATTACGAACTCGACATCCCTGGCAGGGGGAAGACCGGGAAGGTCGCTAGGGAACACATCAGAAAACTCACGGACAACAGGAATCTCATCCAACAACGGCACACTGCTAACAGTCCCCAGCACCGAGACTAAGCAAGCAAAACAATCTGAACTGAATAACCTCTGAGCACATACCGCAGAAATCACCGGAGAGGCCTGACACGGATCGCCATAAATACTCCCAGGCTGACCGTTGTCCTTCTTGAAGTCCAAGCGCTTACCCCTGCACTAGATCACCGCATCGTATCTGGATAACAAATCCATACCCAGGATGACGTCGAAATCTTCCAAGTCTATAACCTTCAGATCCGCCTTGGCTGGGAAATCCCCCAACATAATAGGACAATCCAGAATGCCCTGATCTGATATCACAAAATCACCCGAGGGGAATTTGACGCAAAAGGCATCACCGACACGATCAAGAACCAGCTGGCACCGCTCTACAAAGGCCCTAGCCACAAAGGAGTGGGTAGCACCTGAGTCAAAGAGAACGCGCGCCCAGCGGTTCTTTACCTTAAAACTCCCTATATAAATATCAACGGGGAATAGCACAGTCACTACAGAAAACAAAAGTCAAACTAAACTGCAAAGGAAGTAAAAGACTAGCAAGAAGGTTTACCTGAAATGACTTGCGTCGAAGTTTGAGCCTCCGCTGAAGATATCACGTTCAGCTTCCCTTTGCCTCTATCCATAGACTGAGGCGGTGGCAACGCCTGAAGAGGAACTGGTCGGTGCACAGACTGGAGCTGCGGGCATCGGGCCTTGGTATGACCTTTCTGTCCGCACTGATAGCAGACCTTGTCCTTCAACCAGCAACGGGAAACATCATGCCCCTCTTTCTTGCACAAAGTACACACCGCATTCTGCCTGGGAGCATCCTGTATAGCAGGCACATGCACCTTCTGCGCCGCAACCCTCTTGAAACATCTCTCAGCAGGATGGCCCGACCGGCCGCAAAAACTACAAACCTCCTTGCTCCTCTTCCCCGAAGGAGCACCAGGCACTTCGGGGCTCCTTGCTTCAGCAGCTTTCCTCTTCTTATTCCTCGCCTGCTGTCCTCTATGCTTCGCGTTTTCGATGGCCTCTACCTTCAAAGCGGCCTCCACTGCCCCAGCATAACTCACTGCTCCATGAGCCACCGCTAGCTGCTGTACCTCGCTCCGCAGGCCACCGAGGAACCGCTTTGCTCTATCCTCCTCTGAGCTCACCAAACTGGAGGCAAAGCGACTGAGTTTGTTGAACTCAATCTCATACTCGCTGACTGAGAGCTGCCTCTACTTCAGATGTAAGAAGTCATTCATCAGCCTGTCTCGCTCCACTGACGGTAGAAATTTCCGCATCAAGATCTCCTTGAAGGAAGCCCAAGTGCTTCCTCCTACCATTCCCTCCTTCTCCCTCATCCACCAGCTCTTCGCTAACCCCTTCAGCTGATAGGCGGCCAGCATCACCTTCTGATCATCAGACACTACTGAGTAGTGAAACATCTCTTCTATGGTGATCAACCAGTCATCCAATATCATGAAGTCCGCCTTACCATCGTAGGTAGGGGGACGCAGTCGCTGGAACTGAGTGATGAAAGCCATCTCCGGGGGCACCACCACTGGAGGCACCAAAGGGGCTGGAGGTGCAGGAGGTGCGGGAACAGCTAAACCCACAGCAGGGTCCTACGCTCTCGGGGCTAGTCCTGCCACCACAGACAACAGGGACTGGATCTGAGACTGAACGTCCACCATCTGCCTCGATAGAGCCTCATTGCTCTGCCTCAGACTTTCCATAACGGTACCGCTTTGAGTACCAGAAGACCCGCCCTCAGATTGGGGAGTCGATCTCGCCACTCTACGCTTAGGCGCCATCCTAAAGAGATCAACAAACAAACATCAGAACCTAGTTCAACTACTAGGACAAAACAACAGGTACAGACAAACCTACATAAGTACTTGCTCTCACTGCCAACTTGCTCTGGGGTTTTTTTTTTATATATGTAAATATATATTTATATAGGGGAAATAATGTCATGCTTAACCTAAGATGGTTCACCATCATCACACTAACTCTTGTGCCTAAGTCGAGCATGCATGAATTTATAATCTCTTTTTGACTCAAAACCATGTGTGTACATATGTCATCCTGCAAGTCTTTAGCTTGGCACGTTGTGCTTATGCAATGTTATGCTATGCATGATTGTGCTATGCATTCTAAAAAGGCCCTAATGCATGTTATGAGCGGCGTAAACATGAAAATGTTATGCATCCCATACTACATAACATTTTCATGCAACGAAAAAGAAAACGTGCTAGTCGCATTCATGTGGTGAGGTTATGCATCCCATACTACATAACCCTCACATGTTGCCTCCTATGGTGGATCCATATACGAACACATATTATGCATCCCATACTATATAATATGCCCTGTATACTTCATGTTATGCTATGAGTGTAGTGTTCGTGCTTCAGCCAAGACGTGCCGATGACATATGTGTGTGTATGACATGATGCTAAACTTCTAATACCTACAAGGAAAGGTTGCCCGACAAATTTGTCAAGCAACCTCCCTCTGATACCAACTGTCACAACCCACATTTTTCTCCGAAATTTTAGAAGTATCAGAGTAGAAGAAAACGCGCATTGTGATGCCACATCGGCCAGGGGATAACTGTCGACGCTCAGGCAACCACTAACTGCTAAGACTAAGAAAGTTCAAAACTTGAATGATGTGAAAACCAATTATATTTTTGAGGCCGTATCCCTCGGCTTCGTGGATCAACTAGTCCACCCTTTCAAAATTATACTTATACGTAGCGGAAAATACTTTATTCATTTTTTTAGCATCCTAAGAGAGTGCTTACGCGTCCCCAGGGGACGCCTAAGGCTATGCAAAACCCTAGATTTAATTTATATATCATATATAGGAAATACCCTTTTTTACGCGGTTTGAAAATAGTGATTAAGCTCTTTAGAAAGGAAAACATGATGTCTATATTTTTGATATAATAGTTATTTTCTTTTATAGGTTTTAAAATAACTAGCAACCTAACATAAATCATCCCAGAAGCAAGTTGAATAAACTCCAAAACAGGAAATATAGCAGTATAAGCAAAGTACAAAGCATCTAAAGGAGAAACCACCAGTGGGCGCCAACAACTGACACGAACCCACTGGTGAGTAGGTATATCTGTACTACAAGTATAAAGGAACTACCTCCCAGAAGTGAGGAAAAGAAAACTCAGCAACAGTTATAGCACTAGCAACCTCCAAAAGAACCCTAGCCGCACAGTCGGCTATAAACCTGAACCTGAGGCATTCAAAGAAAAGAACGCCTCAGCAAAGCAATATATTTATCTGAAAATGAAACAGTAGTAAAAGAAGAAGTGCAACAGGTAAGGGCTAAAGTAAGCAAGTGAAGGAAAGAAAATACTCGCCATAAGTGAGTAAAAAGGAGTGCACCAAGTGCACGGGTGAAGTCAAGTATCACAAATCTCTGCAAGAAGGATTAGCAGAATAACAAATCCAGGTATAAAGCTAGAGCAGAAAGAGTCACCTAGTGCTGGAGATGGACAAAAAAAATAAGCAACAAGGGCCTAGACTGGTGGCAACGGTCCAACCGAGTCTATCAGGCCTAAATATCTCCAGGTGTTGTGGTGGTGGCATCAGTCCAACCCAACCAAACAACCCATATCGTCTCAATAAGACAAAAAGTAACACAAGGGTGGCGGCATCGGTCCGACCCACCTCAAAATCACATCCTACTCCAGCACTGAGTGACTCGGGAAAACCCTTACTAGTAGTTCCACGAACCATCAAGAAGTCACACTGAACCCTACACGCTCTAGGGAAACCCACAACACAAAAATAAAACAAACCTCCTTGATTGACTATTGGGGAAAAGAACTTTAACCTTGCGTGTTAGGTCACACACTTGAGTCTCACTGATTGTTATTTAGTACCTTTTTTATCTAAGCTGCTACCTCTAACCATATTTGTCATCGTTTGCAGGGCTTGGCCGCGGTTATTTTGCTAAAACTAATACCTCTAATTTCACCGAACTCTTCCAATGGAGGGGAGTGCTCTAATCTTAATTATTTACTGCACAAAAAGAAACATATTTGACTTTAATCTTGTGGTCTAAAACATTTTTTTATGAAGCCCACATCAAGAGCATAACTGGTAAATCAAGTAAAATGGCTAAACCCTCTCCTATCACCATTTACGCACTCAAGGGCGGTTTAAACAAGAACACAAAACAAAAATGAAATCCCTAACGGAATCCGGGCACGACCCCTAGTCCAAAAAAAAATGCAGCATGAATGCCGATGAATTAATAGTTATAAGACTAAATCCAACACTCCTATCCGCAAACCTCAACATAATAAGCATTTAGGAAATTTCGGCCAAGGCATGGGTGAGAAACAAATCTCAAAGTTTCCAACTTGGGTGAGCAAGGAATAAATCTGAAGTTTAGCAAAAGGAGATCAAGGGCACCATAATGAAATTCTTATGAAAAGGGCGAAGGGTGCACTTGCCTTGCCTTGCTTTTGGGGAAAACACAACAAGAAAAAATTCGGCCAAGACTCACTTCCAAACTGCCGGCCACGAGCAACAATCGAAGGGGAAAACCTGGGAAGAAAAACTCCATCAAAGCATGAACGAACCATAGAACCCTCGGCACCCGATCGAAGAAAAAAAACGATGGTGGAATCCAAAAAAAACTACCTCGGAACGACGGTCACGGCTAGAGGAGCACGGATCCGGCCTCAAACCACGATTTCGAGCAGATCTGGGCGGCGAATCGGCGGTCAGAGCAGCCCCGGGCTTCCGCCTGTTCTTCCGCTCGGGTTCTGCGAATCGCCGTCGGGTTTGGGGGGGGAGATAACCTAAAACCGGGTTTTAGGTATATATATATATATATATATATATATATATATATATATATATATATATATATATATATATATATATATATATATATATATATATTTATATACATATATATATACACTTATTAATTACACACATACATTTATATTCACACACCAACCCTCATACTCACACATATAAATATACTTATACATACACACTAACACATATATGTATATATTTATACGCACACCCTAACACATGATCGCAGACATGCACACGCAAATTATTAAAACCTTGCATGCCTACAACACGCGCTATGCCCTAAATGCGCAAACATGCAAATACGCTCACATAAATGACGGCTCGCTAACTAGCGACCGTCGAAAATGCGCGAAAACTAACGTTCTCGGATTTCGACCAAATCCGCACCGTAGCTAAACACTCGGGCTACGAAAACATCGGCGAAGTCGGACACAACCTCCGACGACCACACACTTGGGCAAACCTCGCCCGAAGCCAAAGTACAGGGATTCCCTAAGAGGCTCAGCCGGGCCTCCAAAACAGACGCCGGCTAGCTGGGGAAACCATACCACAGGCTAAAAACTCTACGAACACCCAACGAGGTACTCTAACAACGGCACGAGCCGGGAATGCGCCAACGTAACGCCAAACGAGGACTTAAATAATTGCCGAAAATTCGGGGGCGTTACAGGAAACTTGGTTCGGGGTTCAGGAAGTCGCCTGCTTCAGGCGGACTGTTCCATTCGGTGACGCAGCTTGTGCGGTCTGGCGGCTAGGCGACCTCGCGGTCAGGCAGCTTGCAGACCGGCGGTGAAGAACTAAGCATTGGAATAAGGGGTGAGTCCGCGCGACGTGGGTTGCGGTCTGGCGACCTGGCGGACTGAGCGGACTCCACAGTAGTAGGTCGGCGGCTTGTTGAGTTAGTCCGCGCGGCTTGTTTTTTGTTCTTGTCTTTGTAACTGTCTCTGCTTTCCCGGTGTTGGGTTTTGGTGAAGCATGTCTCGCCATGTATGTCTCGCCTTGTAAAGAAGGTTGCTCTTGATCAATAAAGAAGCTTGTGCTGCATGTGTTGCTGGTTGTTACTGCTTTGTTGAGAAAATCTCTGCTAACTCCACGATCCGGGAAAACTTTCAACATTATAAGTGGGCGTATTCTCCTTCGGTTTGTTGAGTTTCAACAGGGTATCCAAGGGGGCATCTGCGGTTTGTTGAATTTTAACATGGTATCAAAGCGAGGTTGTTGGAGTGGTCAAGCAGTGCTCAATGGAAGTAGTTGCTCTTCTGTAGAGGAAATCAGTGGTAGAACCATGGCAGTGGAGGATGCAAGTTGTCTTGAAATTGATCTTCTTACAGAGACGAACTGTGAACGGTGGAAGTCCTGTATGAAGAGCTTTCTTCTTGGCAAGGACCTTTGGGAGGTTGTATGCAGAGCAGGAAGACAAGAGGATACTGCTGGCAATGCTGCGTCGATGAGAACTTGGAAGGAGGCAAATGCGAAAGCGGAGTCTATTCCCAGGCAGGTGATCTCATCGGAGTTCTTGGACCACATCAGTGGATGTCGGTCAGCTGCGGAGGTCTGGACTTCCCTTGATGGGTTGTTCAGGAAGGAGGTGAAGGTTGCTGCTGACGATGGTCCCTCTACTTCGTATCAGGAAGAAAGGAGTGTTTCTCCTAGGCGTGATAGGAAGAGGAAGGAAGGACCAAGGTGCTATAAATGCAAGCAGCAAGGTCATCTTCGGAAGGAGTGCAAGGTTGTCTTGCTCTCGGCGAACGTAGCTCATATCAGAGGTAAGGAGAAGAACGTAGTTGGGACCTCAACTAGTTCTGGAGCTGATCGGGAGGATGCCAGTGATAGTGCAGCTATCTGGCATGAAAGACTGGGGCATGTAGGGATGGACAAGCTGAAAGCAATGGCGGAAAGAAGACTCGTAAGAGGCTTGCCTAGATTGTCATCCTATGGCGATGGTCGGGGGTGTGCGGGATGTCAGGAAAGTGAAGCCTATCACTTCATGGTTGACAAAGCACAATCCAGATGTAAAGCACCATTGGCGGTTGTCCATTGTGCTCTGGTGGGACCGACCATCACGGCCAGTCTTGGAGGCAGCAGATTCATGCTGGTATTGGTTGATGACTATTCTAGGTATACTTGGGTATACTTTATGAAGAAGAAGTCCAACATGGTACGCTTGTTTGTGGAGTTCAAGAAGCTTGTGGAAGGCCAGCTTGGCCGGAGGATCAAGGTGTTGAGGACAAGTATCGGTGGTGAGTTTGCCTCAACCGAGTTCTCACGCTTTTGCAGGAAGCAAGGGATCCGGATGGAGCTTTCTTGTGGACATACTTCACAACAAGGCAGTATTGCAGCTCGGATGGTCCGTTGGTTAACGGCGACCTGCAAGTGTTGGCTTCAGAGTAAAGGCGTTCCGAAGGCTCTTTGCGCGGAAGGGATGGCCTGTGCTGCTCATGTCATTAACCGGATGCCTCTTAGTCCGATCATAGTGAAGACTCCTTATGAGCTGATGTTCGGAGTGAAGCCCTCAGTGAATCACCTTCGGGTGTTTGGATCTACCTTCTATTTACACTCTCCAGGTGCTCTGAAAACAAAGCTAGCCTTTGTTGGGTATGATGAGCAGAAAAGAAGATGGAGGTGTATGGATCCTGTGACGAAGAAACTCATAGTGTCGAGAGACATTATTTTCGATGAGTTGACGCCGTATTGGCGTAGCTCTTATGTGGAGCTAGAGATAAGCAGGTCAGATGGTGGGCTGAAGGAGGCTGCTGCTAAGGAATTGGAGTTGCCTGAGTCACCAGGTGCTCTAGGTTGTTCTAGCTCCGGGGCAAAGGCGTCAGAGTCGGTAAGAAGGGGGAGCAAAGCTCCAGAAACTTCAGACTCGAAGGCGGAGGCTTCCAGTTCAGGAAGCAGAGGGAGCGATGTTCCAGGTAGTTCTTGTTCAAGAGGGGAGTCTTCTGGTTCAGGTAGCAGGGGGAGCGTTGCTCCAGGTACTTTTGATTCCAGTAAGGAGGTGTCTTGTTCAGGGAGCAAAGGGAGCATTGTTTCGGGTTTGCCCGGGAACGGAGCTGGTTCAATAGCAGCGGAGGTGGTTAGCCATGATCCGGTTCTTCGGAGATCGAAGAGGATCAGTAAGCCACCAGCTCGATATAGCGAAGGGAATACGGCGGACTTGGTCTCGTGTTTCTTTGTTAGCCCTCAGGACGAGCAAAGTACTTCTGGCTGTGATGACCTCACTCGAATCAAGGAGGTGGTTGACACCGAAGCTGAAGAGGTGACTTCTCTCAGAGGCAACGAGGCTTGGACTTCAGTGTCCAAGGAAGTTGGTGATACTCCCGTGATGCAAGAGTGGAGGTTGAAGCTGAAGAAGGCAGAGGGAAGCATGACTCCTTCTTGGAGATGCTGGAGGGCT
Source organism: Platanthera guangdongensis (assembly GCA_039583875.1). Classification (NCBI taxonomy): domain Eukaryota; kingdom Viridiplantae; phylum Streptophyta; class Magnoliopsida; order Asparagales; family Orchidaceae; genus Platanthera; species Platanthera guangdongensis. The sequence goes on from CM077147.1 coordinate 64,512,928, forward strand.
CCCTCATGGTCCAAGATATGCGGGGCGAGGACTATGTCTTTGACAACTCTTCGTAGATGCTATCGGAAGGACCAGGTGCAAGGTTACGGGAGCTGCTGGAGTTATTCACCACTTCTCACTTCAAGGGGGAGTGTTGAATTCTGTGAAGTGAAAGTGGGTGAATGGAAGGCTTGGGATACCTATCCGCGCGGACTACGCGGACAGGGTTGGCGGACTGCTAGGTCGACAGGGATGTTGCAGGAGGTTTGCTCTGTGGCGGCCTGGGCGGTCTGTTCGCGCGGACTACGCGGACAACAGCAGCGGTCTGACAGGCCAGTGTATGCTCAGCAGGCGCTTGACTCCCAGGAAGTAACCGGGTGGATAGGAATGCTATCCGCAGAGTCCGGCATAAAGCGGACTGACGAACTGGAGCTCGACAGACCGGTTTGGCAGCTGCCTTGGTCTTGCTCTAGTGAAGCGGCAAGTGGAAGCCGCGGAGACCGCCGGTCAGCGCGGACAGAAACTGGAGGTCGCCCGGTATGGCGGGCTAGATCCAGTGTCCGCCAGTAAGTGCGGACTGGACCTTGCGGCCAGTGGGCTGGACTTGGTGGGAATTGAACCAAGTCCAGGTAGCTCAGTTCGGGGAGATCGCGCAGTGGAGCGCGGGCTGGTTTCTCAATCCGCCAAGCGTAGTAGAAGTGCTGTTGCCTTGTTTGCTAGCTTGGGGAAATGCGGACTGGAGATTTTCTTGTGCAGGAGCGTGCGGACTGGAGCCAGAGTCCGCTGAATCCGGTTGAGCCTTGTGATGAGGTTATGGACTCAGGGAAGCGGATTGGAGTTCGCTGTGTAAGCGGACTGGATCGACGTGTCCGCTAAGTCCGGAGATGCCTTGGCAATGAGGCAATGGACTTGGGATATGCGGACGGAAGCCGGGTGTCCGCTGAGTCCGGCAGGCGCCTTGATGGCGAGGCTGCGGGCTCGGGTTTTGCGGGCTGATGCCTTGTCCGCAGAATGGCGGACACGGCTGTTGTGGAGTCCGGCTGTGGAAGTCCTGGCTTGGTCTCTGGCGGCAAGGCGGGCTGGATATTGGAGTCCGGCCTTGGAGAAGCTGGGGCGGACTGGCTATCTGCACAGGAGCGGCGAACTGGAATGTGTGTCCGCGGTCTGGCGGACACACTAGTTCTTGCTGCGGGTTGTGGCGGTTATCCTATCAGGAAGGGTGGTGACCATACTCATCGTCGTGCCTATAAATAGGACCCATGTCACATCAGGAGTAAGAGACCTAGACCGAAGTAAGTGAACAGTAATTGAGCTCGCGTAAGTTGCTGCGGTCTGGACTTTGGTGTCCGTGCAGTTTGAGAGTTGACCCGGTTGTGCTGTGCAAGTTGTGCGGATAGCGCTGGAAAGCCAGGACTTGGCGCTGATTGCGGTCAGGGACAGTGTGGACTCTGCGGTTAAGCAACAGTCGGTAAACAGCAGGTCGCGGATAGCGACCAGGCGGTCTTCTCTTTGGCAACTTGGTTCGGGGTTCAGGAAGTCGCCTGCTTCAGGCGGACTGTTCCATTCGGTGACGCAGCTTGTGCGGTCTGGCGGCTAGGCGACCTCGCGGTCAGGCGGCTTGCAGACCGGCGGTGAAGAACTAAGCATTGGAATAAGGGGTGAGTCCGCGCGGCGTGGGTTGCGGTCTGGCGACCTGGCGGACTGAGCGGACTCCACAGCAGTAGGTCGGCGGCTTGTTGAGTTAGTCCGCGCGGCTTGTTTTTTGTTCTTGTCTTTGTAACTGTCTCTGCTTTCCCGGTGTTGGGTTTTGGTGAAGCATGTCTCGCCATGTATGTCTCGCCTTGTAAAGAAGGTTGCTCTTGATCAATAAAGAAGCTTGTGCTGCATGTGTTGCTGGTTGTTACTGCTTTGTTGAGATAATCTCTGCTAACTCCACGATCCGGGAAAACTTTCAACATTACAAGTGGGCGTATTCTCCTTCGGTTTGTTGAGTTTCAACAGGGTATCCAAGGGGGCGTCTGCGGTTTGTTGAATTTTAACATTGAGCAGCAGAACTTTCACCTGCACCTGCATCAGGAGGTGGTGGAGGAGGATGAGAATGTTGGAATTGAGAAGAGCCCTTTTCATATTTCCTATTCTTTTTCATTGCTTTGAGTTGATTCTTTGAGTACTGCATCCAGTGCTCAGTGATGGGGCAATCATGAAGAATATAGTATGGTATATCATTGTTATCCTTGACCTTGGCAGGAGGTACTCTCTTCATGGCTTTGCTCGTTGCCTTTCTTTTCCTGGCAATGGTAGCAGAAGAATCATCAGAATCTGTTCTGAACTCATCACTTTCAGAACTTTGAACATCATAAAGGGCATCAATTTTCTTCATCAAATCTTTCTTGAGCTGGATTGAAGCAGATGAGGCAGTAGAGGTTATAGTAGCAGAAGTTGAGACAGTAGCAGTAGTGACAACAGCAGATACAGAAGGTGTGGCAGTTGAAATTGAGGTAGAAGCAGTAACAACAGCCGTTGGGATAGCAGCAGTTTCACTGACAGAAGCAGCATTTTCAGCAATAGAAATATCAGCAGAAAATACAGAAGGCTCAAACTCATGTGCCTCTATCATAAGGATCTCCTTAGAAGTTGGCTCATCAGCAGTAATAGAAGTATCATCAAAACTTTCAGCAGCAGGAGTGGCAGCAACATCAGAAACAACCATACTGCTTTCAGCAGAAATAGCAGCAGCATACGCTGAGTTGACAAATGAAGTGATGATGCTGGGGTCACAGTAAGAGAAAGGCACAAGGGCCTTGGACAGATCCTCTGGGGGCTGGATGGCAACTGTCTCTGGCAGACATCTGAAATATATAGAATCAAAATCTGAGAGCAAAGACCTGAGGTCTATTGCAAAGACTACAGCAGGAAGCTGAACTGAAGCTTGAAACACATTAGCAGTAGCAGTAGCAGTTTCAAGAACTGAAGAAACAGTAGTAGGCAGGCTCACTAAAACAGCAAGAGCAGTAGCAGGCAGACTCACTTCATAGGGGATCTCCCCCTGCCTAGATTCAGACATGGCTGGATCAAGGCACACTGCTGAAGGGGCTGCCTGAGGGAATAGAGAGGAGAGCCTGGCAGAGAGAGCTGCCACTGATAGGAGTAATGGAGCCAAGGAGGTCTCCAAAAGAAGAGATAGCCTGGGGGCTAGCAATTCATAAAGCCTGTCAGCAAGGGCTGGAATGTCTACTTGCTCAGTAGTGACTGGAGCAGAGGTAGAGGATGGAGGTGTAGCTGTTGATGATGGTGGTGGAGATCTAGAGAATGGGGGAAGAGATGGCTGTGGTGTGGGTAAGGTGGATATCGAGGACAGTGGGGTGGAGATAAATGGTGTGAAGGTGGGTTGGTCAATGATTTCTTGCAGAAGATCTTGATAAGATGTTGAGGATGAGGGTAGCTTAGGAGGAGAGGATGGTGAATCATCCATAAAGGAATCATCAATGATGTTGAAGGAGGGAATGGAGGGTGATGAAGTGGCATCTGGTTGAGGGTAGGAGAATAAGGGATGGAATGGATCTTCTGTTGTTGGTAGAATAGGGATTGGAGATGGTATGGATGTTGGAGAGGGGCTGGAGATGATGATAGTGGATGGATTTTGAAGTGTAGATGGAATTGGAAGAGATGGAATTGGAGGAGGAGGAGGAGGAGAGGCATCAACAGGCAGGTCAGCTGCAGGGGCAGAGACCTGTGGGGAAGTGACTCTGACAGTCCTTGTGCCTGAAGGAGTGCTGGAAGAAGGCCTGCTGGGCTTGAGGATCTGTCTGTCCCATTTACCAAAAAGGGCACAAGACAGTCTTTTTGAAGCACTGATGTGGATTCCAGAGGAGACCAGCAATGCAGGGCACCTATTCTACAGAAACACCCCCAGAATTCTTCCAAAGTTTACAAAACTTTTGTTGATTTTCTTCTTAATGATGTCAAAGAAGACCTCTCCACAATTCAGGTTCTTCCTGTCTACTAGGGCTCCCATTAGGCAAAGCTGATTCCTGGAAATTGTATCATGAGCAGAGTACTTAGCCAGTAGGACTTTCCCAACTATATCAGCCAGGAATATGTATTCCACAGAAAGATTCTTTTTCAATAGCTTGCTAGGGTTAGCCTCAGAGTGACCCATTCTGGCAAGCAAGTTGGCATAGTCTTCTCCAGACAAATCAGCAGAATCTCCACCAGTACTTAACTCAAAAACCTCTGTTAAAATTGTTGGGGTCAAAGGTACTTGTGTGCCAGAGATTGATCCAACAATGGTGGTGTGGTCCTGATTGTGGGCAGTGTAAACCCATTCCTTAATCTCATCAGAAGCAAGCTTAATCCTTGTAGTCATAATTGCTGCCAGTTTCTGCTCTTTGAATAACTCTAAGATATCCTGAAAAACCTGGTCTGTTGTGTTGAAGGATTCCATGTCTATGTCGAAGCCAGCATCAAATTTCATGGCGGCGAGAATAGCAACAGACACAGCCATAGTTACCTGCAAAGATTCAACAAACAAAACGACCAAGTGCAGAAATGTTTGGAGGGAAAGAAATTTTTTGCAGAGAAATCAAAAGCGCAAAGGAGAACGATGGCGAAAAATGAATTTTATATTAGGGTTTGACGCAAAAATGGAAAGATCGTTGAATGCAGTTCGACGATCGAGGCTTCTAAAGGAATCCGAAGAGTATTCAACATCGTCGATCTCCGTTCGACGATATTGGAGAGCATCGAGCTCGGTTCGATGATCGTTCAGAGAAAAAAATCATCGAGCGCCGTTCGACGATTGTTGACCGGAAGAGATAGTTCATACTATCTGAGAAACGCTGAACTTAGGTCGACGATTTCGGAAATTGTCGATCTCCGTTCGACGATCAGGGGTAAAATCGTCGAGCGCAGTTCAGAGATCAGAAAAACTCTAGACACTAAGAAAAATCAGATGTTTGCCTGGTCTTGGTCAATTTTTAAGCTTTTAAAATCTTGGATATTATTTAAAACTTCCTTCATCTAACATTCCTAACTGATTTAGGAAGAAGGTGTGTTTCTTTTCATCCAAGGGCTTGGTGAAAATATCTCCCCTTTGTAAATCAGTTGGGATATATTGTAGTTCAATTTTATTCTTTTCAACATTATCCCTTAAGAAATGATGCCTAATCTCTATGTGTTTTGTTCTACTATGGAGGACTGGATTTTGAGCTATAGAAATAGCACTGGTGTTATCACAAAAGATTTTAGACTTCTCTAAGTTATAGCCATAGTCTAGGAGTTGGTTTTGAATCCACAAGATTTGTGAACAACTGCCTGCAGCCATATATTCAGCTTCAGTAGTTGAAGTTGACACAGAAGTTTGTTTCTTACAAAACCAAGAGACAAGTCTGTCACCAAGGAACTGACAAGTTCCACTGGTGCTTTTCCTGTCAATTCTGCATCCAGCATAATCAGCATCAGAAAATCCACTTAAATTAAATGCTGAATCTTTTGGATACCAGAGACCTAGATTTGGACAACTTTTAACATACCTGAGAATCCTCTTTACTAGTGTTAGGTGTGACTATTTAGGGCTTACTTGGAATCTAGCACATATGCATATAGCAAACATTATATCTGGTCTACTAGCTGTAAGGTACAGTAAGGAGCCAATCATTACTCTATATGTTGTCTGATCAACAGGTTTCCCATGTTCATCAGCATCCAATACAACATTAGTAGGCATAGGTGTTTTCATACAAGATGCTTCAGACATGCCAAATTTCTTAACCAATTCATTTGCATACTTGGTTTGAGAAATGAAGATGCCTTCAGCATGTTGTTTGACTTGCAATCCTAGGAAGAAGGATAGCTCACCCATGCTACTCAATTAAAATTTAGAATGCATTAGGTTTGAAAACCTTCTGCACAATTTGGAGTCAGTAGAATCAAAAATAATATCATCTACATAAATCTGCACTAGTAGGGTATGAGACTTATGGGTTCTAATGAAAAGAGTTTGGTCTACTCTACCCCTCAAAAATCCATTTTCCAAAAGAAAGCATGCTAGGGTCTCATACCATGCTCTAGGAGCTTGCTTGAGACCATATAGTGCTTTGTTCAATCTAAGAACATAATCAGGATAAGTTGGAGAGATAAAACCTGGAGGTTGTCTGACATATACTTCCTCTTTGATGTCTCCATTTAGAAATGCACTTTTGACATCCATCTGATATACCTTGAAGCCTTTATGTGCTGCATAAGCTAAAAAGATTCTGATGGCTTCCAATCTTGCAACTGGTGCAAAAGTCTGGTCGTAGTCTATTCCTTCTTCTTGAGAATATCCCTGAGCAACTAGCCTTGCCTTGTTCCTTACAATTACTCCTTGATCATCCAATTTGTTTCTGAACACCCACTTTGTTCCAACAATGGATTGATCATTAGGCTTTGGCACTAGTTCCCATACTTTGTTCCTTTCAAATTGATGCAACTCTTCTTGCATTGCAATGATCCAGTGTGGATCTTGCTCTGCATCTTGAATGGACTGAGGTTCAATTTGAGATAGAAAGCAGGTGTGCAACATGTTTTGGTTGACCTGATTTCTGGTTTGCACACCAGCTGAGATGTCTCCAATTATTTGGGAAATTGGATGGTCTCTTGATGTCACTAAATCAACAGGGGGTGTTGATTGTTCACCAACCTTTGTTGTTGTTTCCTCTTGTGGTACAACAACTGGCTCTTCAAGTTGTTCCTCAATATGTTGAATACTTTCTTCATCGTCACTGCTTTCATCCTTTTGAGTAACCTATAACTTGTTCAAGTCTTCAACTAGAGAATGTTCCTGCAAAGGTTCTATGGTAGAAGGGGTCTTCTCCTTGAAAGACATGTTAGATTCATCAAATGATATGTGAACAGATTCCTCAATTTTTAGAGATGATTTATTATAAACCCTATAAGGCTTGCTGATCATGAAGTATCCCAAAAACACTCCTTCATCAGCTTTAGCTTGAAATTTTGCTAAATATTTCTTGTCATTATTATGTATGTAGCAAATACAACCAAAAACTCTAAAATAAATTACTTTAGGTTTCTTCCCTTTGAGTAATTCATAGGGAGTCTTTCCCTTTAGTTTATGTATCAAACTTCAATTCAGTACATAGTTGGAGGTGTTCACTGCCTCTGCCCAAAAGGATAGAGGAAGATGAGCATCTGACAACAATGTAGTGGCAGATTTAATAAGGGTTCTATTTTTCCTTTCAGCTACCCCATTTTGTTGAGGAGTTCTAGGAGCTGAGAAAGTATGTCTGATCCCTTCACTCTGACAGAACTCTTGCATAAGAAGAGAATCAAACTCTGTCCCATGATCACTTCTGATCAGGGCAATGTGAGTATTGAACTCAATCTGTATACATTTGAGAAACTCTGTCAGACACTTAAAGTTATCAGACTTCTTCCTTAGAAAGAACACCCAAATGAATCTAGAGAAGTCATTTACAACTACTAAAGTGTAAGATTTCCCTCCTAGGCTTTGTACTGTGATGGGTCCAAAAAGATCCATGTGTAACAGATACAATATCCTAGGTGAATCACTCTTATTAAGTGACTTAAAGCTGTTTTTAGTTTGCTTGCCTAATTGACAAGCTCTGCAGAGTCCTTCCTTCTTGTAGGGGATAGAAGGTAGTCCTCTAACAAGGTTATCCTTGGATAGCCTAGCAATAGTTCTAAGGTTTAGGTGTCCTAGTCTCTTATGCCATAAAATATTTGGTCTATAAACAGAATTGAACAGGCAAATATCAACATCTGTTGAAAGAAAATCTACTAGATAGATGTTATCTTTCCTTTTACATGTCAACACAGTTGTGTTGTCCTTTGACTTGATTTTACATAAAGCTTTGCTGAAGGTAACCTGGTAGCCTTCATCACACAGCTGACTGATGCTTATTAAGTTGTGCTTCAGTCCGTCCACATAAGCTACCTTCTTAAATGTTACTGATCCAATCTGGACTGCATCATATCCTTTAGTCTGTCCAAAGTTTGAATCACCAAAGATAACTTTGGGTCCAAGCTTGGCTATAAAGGATGTGAGGTTATCCTTGTTCCCTATCATGTGCTTAGAGCACCCACTATCCAGGTACCATTGCTGGTTAGATGTTGGATAGGTCTTCACCTGCACAAAAGATAATTCATTTGTTTTTGACCCAGTTTACCTTGGGCCTAGGTTGATAACCTTTAGACTTTGAAATAAAAGACATCCCAGGTTGACTCTTATATCCTTCAGGATGATATCTCCTTGGAGGTATAATTCATTCAGTATAAGGGTTAAAGATTTGGGATGAAGGACCCTTAGGATTGGATTTTGATTTGCCCTTGAAGGACTTTCCAGAGCTCTGACCTTTGTTCGACGATCGTCGATCTGCATTCGACGATCTTGGGTCAGATCGTCGAGCTCCGTTCGACGGTCGACTATGGCAGAGTTCAGGAACTTGAGATCGTCGAGCTGAGTTCGACGATTTTGCCTGAGATCGTCGATCTGCGTTCGGCGATCGTCGATCTCTGTTCGACAATTTCTGCTGGGACTTTATTTTCTTGGGCAGATCAGAATTTTTCCTAGCTACCTCTACAACTCCCTTTCCTTTATCAGAAATGAATTTGATTGGAGTTGTTAGAACTATGGGTTGGCTGGATGAAGCACCCAAGCCCAGTGTACTATTAAGTCTGGAGTTCACTGTACTTGTGATGTCCATCAGCTTGATGCTTCTCCTATTAAGGGATTCTTCAAGCTTCTTGGCCTCAGATAGCTCACTTTTCAGTGAAGCTATCTGCTCCCTACAACACTCCAACTCCTGAGAGAGTCTGAGGTTTTCTGACTTTAAAGTATTATGTTCAGATAAATGATTTCTGAGAGAGATGATTTCTTTCTCAGATTTTAGCAGGTCTAAACATAATGCTTTGAATTCAGATTTAAAGCCCTCTGAATTAAAATCAAATGAACAAATTACCTGATCTTCTTCAGGCTGAGTCTCTGAATCTGACTCTGACTCTTCTTCTTCTGAATTGTGTTGTGAGGCATTGATTGCCATCATGCAGAACTCTTTTTCTTCTGCATCATCTTCATCATCACTGGAGCTGGATGAGGCTTCTGACTGCTCTTCAGTCTCACTCCAGGATTCAGCAAAAAACCCCTTTCTTGTGTGTTTGTTTTTGCTTGATGAGGGTTTGCCATTGCCATTCCTCTTGGAGTCTTTCTCCTTTCTTCTTTCTTTCTTGTCCCTTCTATCCTTGTTTTTGTTTTCTGGACAGTCAGGAACTATGTGCCCTGGTTTCCTGCAACCAAAGTAAACAATTTCTTTATTATTAATTGACTTGTCATACCTTGGCTTATCATGCTCCTTGTATGATTTCCTTCTGAAGTCCTTTCTGGCCATCTTGTAAAATCTCTTGGCCAACAGACTGAGCAGTTCATCATTGCCTGTGACTTTGTCTTCAGGCAGATCTTCAGTTGCCTAGAAGGCAATTGTTTTCTCTTTTCTTGTGGCTGGTGAGGCAGCCTTCTGTTCTTCTTCTCTATTCTTGATGAGTAGCTCATAAGATTTGAGCTTGTCTAATAGAGCTTCAGTGGTGATCTCATTCAAACTTCTGGCATCCATGATTGGCTAGATTCTTGAATACCAAGTGCTAGGGAAGCACATTAGAATTTTGTCATTGAGTTCAGTTTGTGAGATTTCTTTATCCAATGTCCTGAGTTCACTGACTATTAGACTGAGCCTGTTGTACATATCTCTCACTGACTCAGTTTCTCCCATCTTGAAATTCTCATATTGAGATATGAGGTGGGATCTCCTATCCTTTCTCTCATCAGCTGAGCCTGAGACTATTTCAGAGAGTTTGTCCTAAATTTCCTTTGCTGAATTGCATTCAGCCACCTTTTGAAATATGTCATCAGACATTGTCTGGGCTAAGATGTTCATAGCCTTGGCATCAGCTACCTTCCATTTCTTGATGTCAACATTTGTTCCTGATGGAGGTGGAACAGCATTTGTACTTGAGTTCTCTGGAGGTCTTGGACACACTGTCAAAACAGAGTTAAAAATATCCTCGTCAATAGAATTCATGTATAATCTGATCATTGCTTTCCAATGTGCAAACTTGGATAGATTGCACACTGGAGGTTTGGTGCTAGCATAATCTTTGTTTTGGGCCATGATTTGTGAAAGCAAAACCTAATAATAAACTCAAAAGAAAGCAGATCTAACTAGGAATATTTGGGTTCGGGTGTTAGCATGTGTAACCACCATGGTGTGGTATGTTTAACCAACCTGCCTCTGATACCAATTGAAAGTGCAGCTAGATCTGATATACTCTAGAGGGGGGTGAATAAAGTATATGGTGCTTGAAAACTTTTTACAACAATTATTGTAATGTGGGTGAGCAGGGAAGTAATTAATAAATCTAATCATAGAACTAAACCAATCATAAGCTAATCACAGAACAATCACGGCCAGAAACAAAAATAAAGACAAGCAAGCCAGATGACAAAAGAAAATATAGTGGTTCCCCTAAACTTGGGTACATACACTCTTCTACCACACTAGGTTGGAATCAACTGCAGGATGAGTTGATCAGGTGTCCTGGGCACCAATGAGCTTTTGATAAGGTGCTCAAAAACCTAATCAGATTTTTTGATCAGGTGTCTTGCCACCAATGAGCTTTTGACAAGGTGCTCAAAAACCAAGTTCAAACTTTTGAAGGGAGTTTGAGAAACCCTTTACAGAGATGAGGGTGAGAGAGTGATGAAAGTCTTCTCTTTCTCAAACAACTGAGAAGACTAAGTGGATTTGATGGTGTCAAAGCTCCCCCTGAGTCCTTGAGATGTTCAGGAAAAGAAGCTTTGATGTAGGGTGATAGGCCTTCAGAAGTTGAGCTCCAGCAAGAGATGATTTCAGCAACAGCTAAAATGTTAGGTGTCTGGAGTCCTGAAAGATGTTGGCCTTGAACACTTGAGACAAGAGAGATCAGAGGATTTCAGAAAAATTGATCTCCTTGGATGTGTGTTCTTGAGAATTCTTTGAGACATAATATTTTGTTCTTGCTCTAAAGATTACAAATGTCTGTCTGAGTGTGTAAGAGATTCAAAACTTCTTGTCTTTTATTCTCTGGTACTGAATAGAAAAACATCCTCTGTCAAGAATAGTCGTTGGCCTGTATTAATTGCATCCTTAGTTGCATAATGTCTTCTGGAGGAAAGTCCATAGAAATATTCCTTGAAAATCCCTTGAAACTTGGTCCAGAAATAAATGAAAACGGCTAGAAAATCTTCTGAATTAATTGTAGAATAACTCCTTAACTGATCTGAATTTGAATCTTGAAAAATCCTTGAAGTTATTTGAAAACGTCGAACTGAGCTCTGCTATCGTGGAACTGAGCTCAGCGATATGGATTTATACTGCAACAAAATATCGTTGATCTGAGCTCAAAGATCGTCGAAATGAGCTCTGAGATAGAGATCCAATACTTAGTCAAAATCGTCGAACTAAGCTCGCAGATCGTCGAATGGAGTTCGACGATTTGATGAAGTTGAGCTCAGCGATCGTCGAAGGGAGTTCGACGATCTGTCGAAGTTGAGCTAGACGATCGTCGATCGGAGTTCGACGAATCGTCGTGCTGAGCTCGATGATATGACTTAGTCTCAAACTGAAAAAGTCTTGGTCTTGAGAGCAGCTTCCAAACTTAGACTTCTAACCCTTAGACTCAGTTATAATTGACCTTTTGAGCTATATAGGAGGTCAAACATTGGTTTCCTAAAGACATAGTGATCCTGACCCAAATCAGTAATAGGGTGTTCCAACAAGCATGTTTATAAAACTCATACATTACTTTTCAAGCAACGTAACAAGATCATTTTCCTACTTAAAATATAATATAAATCTAGAGTCTTGCATAGTATAAGTTGACATCGGGGGTCACTTATGCACTCTCTTAGGATGTCAAATATAAATAAAGTAATTTCTGCCGCGTATAAGTATAGTTTTTTTTAAACTGTGCACTAGGTGATCCACTGAGCCGAGGGATACGACCTTTAAAATATAACTGATTTTTTTCAAATCATTAAACTTATGAATTTTCATAATCTAGTTAGATGTTGTTCACCTGAGCGTCGACAGTTATCCCCTGCTCGACGTGGCATCACGATACGTGTTTTCTCATACTCTGATACTTCTTTAATTCAGAGAAAATGCGGGTTGTGACACCAAGTGAAGCAGCTCCCTGATGGCATCTTCATCTCTCAAGTAAAATATGCTAAAGAACTTCTAAAGAAGTTTGGGATGGCTGATGCCTCAGCAAAGAAAACTCCCATGGCTACCAATGCGTTTGTTGACTGTGATGTACCAGGGAAACCTGTGGATCAAAAACTTTATATGGGCATTGTTGGGTCCCTATTATACCTCACAGCAAGTAGGCCAGACATTATGTTTGTCGCATGTCTTTGTGCTAGGTTCCAAGTGAACCCTAAAGAATCTCATCTAATTTTGCTAAAAGGATTTTGAGATATATAAAGAGTTGTCCTAATTTAGGCCTATGGTATCCTGCTGAATTAGAATTTGAGTTAACTGGATACTCTGATGCTGATTTTGCTGGATGCAGAGTACATAGAAAAAGTACTTCAGGAACTTGCCAGTTCCTAGGTATGAGATTAGTATCTTGGTTTTGTAAAAAGCAAACATCAGTGTCAACCTTTATTGCTGAAGCATAATATATTACAGCAGGCAGCTGTTGTTCATAGATGCTTTGGATACAAAATCAGCAACTAGATTATGTTTTCAACTTAAATAATTCAACTCTACTCTGTGATAATACAAGTGCTATAGCCATAGTCCAGAATCCAGTCTATATATACACTGATTTACAAAGGGCTGATATATTCACCAAACCTCTGGATGAGAGAAATCATATGTTCTTTGTGAATCAACTTAGAATGATCAATGTAGAAGACTTTATTTGATTTCTGTCTGCAGTCGACAAATTTTCCAGAGTTCGTCAAACAGTGTTCGATGAACCGTGGAAAGTTTGGGAGACATTCGCCGAACGGAGATCGATGAACTCTCTGTTAGTGAAACAATATTCGTCGAATGGAATTCGACAAACTTGCTTCAGAAGATATTCGCCGAACGGAGTTCGACGAACTATTTTTAATTCTTCAGTACAAGATCGACGAATTATTTCTGTCAAACTTATTTTGTCAATCTCATCTCGAAGAATTAATTTCATTTTCGTGGAACGGAGTCTGTCGATTCATATTCTTGGAAAACTTATATCTAGGTTTTCTTTGACCTCCATCCCGCGCTTTCTGTTCTATTGCACTTGATCCCCGTTTCTCTCTTTTGCAGGTGATTCCATGGCGATTCCAGCAGGAGCTCTAGCCGCTATGAAGTTTGACACTGGCTTTGATGTCGACTTCGAATCGTTCCAGCACTCGGATCAAATCTTCTTGTATATTCTGGAACTTCTGGAAGAACAGAATCTGAAGAAATTGATGACTACAAGGATAGAGTTGGCAGGACCAGAAATCAGGGAATGGGTGTATACCTCATCCACTTCTGAGGACAATACCATGACAGGATCAATTCCGGGTAACACCGTCTCCTTAACTCCCATGGTTTTAACTAAAATATTTGGTTTGACAAATGGTGAAGAGGATTTAGAAATTGATTCTAAAGAGTTTGATATGATGCTCAATCTGATGGGTTATGCTGGTGACAACCCAAATAAATTATTGAAGAAGAATTTGTCTGCAGCATACAAGTTCCTGGTAGACATTGTTGGGAAGGTCTTACTTGGCAAGCATACTACCCATGTCTACATCACAAGACATCAGTTCTTGGTCATGTGTGCTGTCATAAATAAGAAGCAAGTTGACTGGGCTCAGATCCTCTTTGATCTGATAAAGAGGAAAATTCCAAGAAAGAAGTGTGTTTTGGAAGGATCCTAGGGATCTTCCTCAAGGAAAAGGCTGCTGAATCACTGGTTTCCCAGACCATATTCATCAATGCCAGTAAAAGGCTCACCTGTGCATTATTTGGCAGGTGGGAGAGGACAATCACAATGCCCACTAAGGCTTCTACCTCTTCCACCCCAGCTTCTAAAGTCACCAGGGCTGTGAAAGCCACTCCCCTACCTGCTGAAGAGCTTCATCCCACACCACCATCTCTTCCAGCCTCCCTTCCAGCAACACAAATTCCTTCCTCTCCCATTATCTCTTCAACAACAGAACAACAACAACATCCTCATGTTCCTACTCCACCTCCATCTCCACATGCTTCCCCAGCTTCATCTCCACCTATTGATCTCACTGATATTCCATCTTCCCCTCTTCAAGAACCACAACAACCAACATCTCCTGATTCTCCCCATGACAACTACATTACTTCACCACCACAATCTACTCTTCCCCCATATCTATCTTCCATACCATCTTACCATCTACAAACAACATACACCATCATGCAAGATGCCACCCATCCATCCCTATCCACATCAACCATCCCTCCAGATGTTCAACTACCTGATGCTCCACTCTCTATCCCTCCCATAGTTCCCACTTCTATAACTTCTGCACTACCATCTCCCACTCCATCATTGGATCCCTCAACCATATCTTCCATCCTTTCCATCATCACTCCCCACCTCAAGTCCCTTATAACAGAGGCTATTACACCTCTTGCTACCACCATATATTCTCTCTCTGACACAATCTCTGCTCTTACTGCTGCCCCCTCCTCGGTCAGGGGCATGGCTTTAGGCTCTACTGAAACCATGCAGGGGGAGATGCCTGATGATGAAGCAGCAGCTACAGCTCCAAAGGCTTCAGCTCCAGCTCCAGCACTAGATGCTCCAGTTACAACAACAGCAGCAGCTTCAGACACAATAGCAGAATTTACAGCATACATAGATACAGATTTGATTGATAAAGATTTGATTAATTTCATTGAGACTGATATGGATTTTGAATCAGACGCTGAAGAATCTAATACTGTTGGTGATTTCATTATTAATCCCACAGTTAATTTAGAAAAAATGTTGAGTATTTTTGATACTGTACATATAAATTATCTTCCAACTGAGATCACTAAGCCATCCTTGGCTATTATACCATATACTGCCCCCATCTCTTCAAAAGTTGTTAAGCAAATTAAGGACAGTTTTGCTATTGCACAGTCAGAAATTACTTCACCTCCAGAAGTAGTACTTGTTTCCTCTTCCTCAATAATATCTTCAGCACCAACTTTTGTAATGGATGACTCTCCAATGCCAGATCTAGATGAATTGATCTTGGCTGATATTACAGAAGAAACTAAGGCAGCAGCTGAAAGCTCTATACAAATCAGTTCTGATTTTTGTGTAGCTTCTCCTTGAACTCCTACTGAAAATCCATCTCTTATTGCAACTCCTGCTCCTGCTCCTGAAAACCTATTATCTCTGCTAAAGCTTTGAAGGCTCTGGATGCTCTATATGAGAACCCTCAGGATTCTAACAATGATGATGATGAAGATGAGGATGAATATTCAGATGAGCAGGATACAAATAAGAAGAAGCAAGCTTCAAAGAAAAGGAAAGCTCCTCCTCCTACTGCTCCCAGGCCCAATCCAAACAATGACACCCCTTACTATATTCTTAAAAGGATAACTCCATACAAAGGGATGCCATCATGGATGTGGCTCTCTAAGAATCAGCAGAAAGAAAGGAAGAAGAGTAGAAGGTACTCTCCTCCACCAATTCAAAGGTATAGGAAAGATCCACCACCTCCTCCTCCTCCTGCAGCTACTGCTTCTGGTTCTAGTTCTCAAAGATCTGCCCCTATGCAAACATATCAAAGACATCAAGGGAGATCTCATCATGAAAGTAGCCAGCACAGGCAACAATCTTCATTAAAACAACATCAACAGCAACAACATCAACAAGCTGAAAGTCCTAAAAGGCCACCCTTTCCTCCTGTTCCTTATGAAGATCCAGAAATAACCAACACAGTTAGAATGGCCAGGTTCCAGGAACTGGTAGGCCTCTTTATAATCAATAAGGCAAAGGCTGAAGGAAAGGATACTTCTGAATACACTACAATGTCCAAGTACAAGAGAGAAGAACCGAAAAGGTTTGATAAGGCTAACAAAATTTTTAATGTTGATGATTATATGAAATTGCATCCTGAAGCAGTGGTCCCTAAAGCTACATCTCTGAAGATTATAGGGGCGGCTGACATGACAATGACTATGGCACAAGCTTCAAATCCAAACAGGGAAATAGTCTTCACTAAGCCATGAGACAAGGGTAAGGACATAAAGCATCAGGAGAGAAAGCAAAAGAAGTGAAATATGAACTATTTTGTTTTTGTCTTTCTATCTTAAACTATCTCTTATTGTCTGAACAAAGCTTTTTTTGTAAATATATCTGCTGCATGTGTTAATTATCTCTGCCAGATATATCTTTTTCCAGCTTTGTTTGCTTTATGTTTTTATTTTGAGTCTATTAGTGACCTCACCCAAATAGGGGGTGATTATTGGATCCCTAAATTGATTTGGGCTAGGTTCACTAAATTAGGATGATGTGACCCAACATGTATAGCCCGGTTCATAGTTATGTCCTACAGTCTAGGCCAAGTCCTAAGAGTCAACATCACATGGACAAGCCAACATCAAACTGCTAGAGACTCAAGACATAAAGTTTTCCTCAAGATTCAGAGAATTCTTAAGAGACTAAGTAAAATGAGTTCAACGTTCGTTGAACTCAGTGTTGGAGCATGCGTTCCGCGCTTCTTAGTTTGAGAATAACAAATCCCGGATGTATTTGATCTTGGTATGTGTTTTAAATATGCAGGGACAACAACATTTTTACGTACAAAAGAAAGGCTAAGCATGGCATTGATGAAAAGGAAAAACGCGCTATCACTGGCGATAACGCTACCGCGGGCGATAGCATAATCAGTTCTTGCTGACGTCAGCCTTAATACGCACGTTGTCGCGCACGAAGTCAGTCACGATCAGCGATATCACGGGGTGATACCGATATCGCAGAGCGATATCCCACGATCGTCACGTTCTCCGCTCAGATCTGAAAATCAGCACGACGTGTGCCACGTGTCAAGCAACGAAGAGTTATCACTATCGCAGGGCGTTAATGCTACCGCCGGCGATAGCGTGAAATGATATATACGGCCAAAAATTTCAGGGAAGAGTTGGATCGTGTAGAGCTTGGTTTTCCCAGAGAATTTTCAGAGCCTTCATCTCCGTTTCCAGACGAACTCCCTTGGTCCGTTGAAATCTCAAGAGCGAAGGAGATATGACCGTGCGTTCAAGATTGGAGATCTTCTCGTTCGTCCATCATCATCTTCAGAGCTCGTGATTTTGAGGGAGTTCCTAAGTTTTACTATTGTACTTTCATTTTCATTCTTTTTCTTTGTAATTGGGTAGGGAAAATCACCACCTTGTGTGTGGTGTCTAAGTCCGTGTGTGGCTTAGGGGCAAATCACCACCTTGTGTGTGGTGTCTAGGTCCGTGTGAGGCTTAGGAGTAAATCGCAGCGAGTTGTGCAGCGTCTAGATCATAGGTTTGATCTAGGGGGAGGCTAGTAGGCATATCTAGGGAGATATTGACTTTAGCCTACCGGTTCATGAGAGAAGGATCGGTGAAAAAAAAAGCTAAAAACTATTATCGTTGTAAGCCTTGATTTCAAGCTTTATTGGAATCATTTTACATATTCATTTTAGAGAAGTATAATCTTGTTATTCATTTCATTGATCTGTCTCATTCATAGTAGCTAGTCTTATATTTTATAAAAAGTTAAAAAATCTTAAAGAGCCCTTATTCACCCCCCCCCCCTCTAAGGGCGCCACAAGATCCTTCAAGTGGTATCAGAGGGAGGTTATTCCTAATACGGTTTCACCACCAGGAATTATGGCGCAGCATGACCATGCTTTCTCTGAGGGGCAAGGAATTAGCAGACCTCCATTATTCACTGGATCTGACTATAATTACTGGAAAACTTGGATGAAGTGTTTTCTTATTTCTCTTGATATTGAGGTTTGGAATATGGTAGAGACTAATTATGTTCATCCCACTTATACAGTAGGCAATGTAGAAATGGAAAAACCAAAAGATAAATGGGATGATCAGGATAAACTAAGATGCAAAAATAATGCAAAATCCATGAATGTATTATTTTGTGCATTAGATAGGACTGAATTTAATAGAACTTGTGCTTGTAGTAATGCTTATGAGATTTGGAATTTACTTGAAGTAACTCATGAAGGTACCTCGCAGGTGAAGGACTCGAAGCTGTTTCAACTTGAATCGGAATTTGAAAAGTTTAGGATGGAAGTGGATGAGGATGTAGACTCAATGTACACCAGATTCACCAAGATAGTGAATGACTCAAAAGTGCTTGGAAAAGATTTTTCAAATGGTGATTTGGTGAGAAAACTTCTTAGATCTCTCCCCCCTAAGTTTAATCCCAAAGTGACGGCTATTTCTGAATCTCATGATCTTAAATCTCTAAATATTGAAAGCCTGATTGGGAACTTGAAAACTCATGAAGTTGAATTGAAAATTCAACAACAAGAGTACATGGAGCCTAAGAAGAAGAGGTTGGCTCTAAGATCTAAGAAAGAAGAATGCAGTAATTCTGAGGATGAAGAAGATGATGAGGAGAGTCTTTTTGTAAGAAAGTTTAAAAAATTTATGAGAAATCCGGAGAGGAGAAATGCTTTTAAAAAGTATTTTAAGAAGGAGACGTTTAGAAAGAAAAAACAAAAAGATGACGACGATGAGGAGGAAGAGAGACCCCCACCGGAGTGCTATCATTGCAGGAAGTTAGGACACATTCGAAGCAAGTGTCCAAAGTACTTGAAAGAACTTAAAGAAAAGAAGCACAAAGGGAAGAAGAAGGTCCTGAAGGCTTAAACATGGGATGATACTACTTCTGAGGGTGCAAGTAGTTCAAGCTCAAGCGAGGAGGAGGAGGCCAATATGTGCCTAATGGGAAAAAGAGTCACATCTGATGACGAGTGCAGTGTCCAAAGCGACACTGAGGTAACTCCTCCAACTTATGATGAATTATTTTCTAAATTTTTAAATACTTGCAAATATCTTGAAAAAAGCTTAAAAGATAATGATATTCTTAAAACTGAAAATAAAGTTTTAATTAAAAAAAACAAAAAATTGTTAAATGAAAATAAGACTATTGGAAAAGAAAAAGTCTCTTGCCAAGAGTGTGATCACTTTATGGGAAGAACAAAAGAGCATGAAAAATCTCTTTCCAAATCTCATTCAGAAATAAAAATTCTCAATAAAAAGAATGAGATTTTAGAGAGAAATCTGAAATCTTCTATTTCCAAAGTCCATGAAGGAAAGAATGTTTTTGAACGTAGATGTGTAAATCTAGTATCCGAGAACAATGAAATGAGAAAGCAGATTCATGACCTAACACTAGCCATGAAAAAATTTGGATTAGGCCAAAGATCATTGGATATGATCTTAGGTTACCAATGTCACGGATCTGGAAGATTTGGACTCGGATACACGACTGGAAGCTATCGCCCGGCGATAGGTACTACCGCCGGCGATAGCGAGAAATCCAGAAAATCAAATTTTAAAAATTATGATAATAGTAAATTAACTGATACTACCTTTTCTCACAGTCAAAGTCCAGAGAAGTTATATTCTTCCTGTTACATTACATGTGCCAAATGCAATAGATTTGGTCACACCACGGACTCGTGCTGGAAGAAAGGAAAAAGTAAAATTAAGCAAATCTGGATGCCTAAGGCCTCTACCTATACTATGGGTGGAACCACTTGGGTAGCCAGATCTTTACTCACATCCTCTTTCTAGGTGTGTTGGCAGGCTAAGGACAAAGAAGACGTGTGGTACTTGGACTCAGGTTGTTCAAAGCACATGACGGGCAATAAAGAGAAGTTTCTTAGCCTGGAGATGAAGAAAGGAGGAGTCGTTACATTTGGAGATAATGGAAAAGGAAAAATCATCGGCATCGGTGTTGTGGGTAACGAAAGTTTTTCAATTTAAAATGTTTTGTTAGTAGAAGGCTTAAAACATAATTTGATTTCTATTAGCCAACTATGTGATAAGGGTTTAAATGTTCTGTTTGAATCTTCTACAAATTTATTCAAAATCATTGATTCCAAAACAAATGAAATTGTTTTTACCGCCCCTAGATGTCATAACGTATATATGATTAAATTTTATGATTTTTCAAATTCTACTTTAAAATGTTTTTTATCAAAAAATGATGAGTTAGAATTATGGCATAGGCGACTTGGACATACTAGTGTAAAGTTAATTAAAAAACTTTCAAAAGATAAATTAATCAAAGGTTTACCACTGCTAGATGGAAATTTGTCTTCATGATGTGAGCCTTGTCAAAAAGGAAAATTTACAAAATCATCTTTTAAAAGTAAAAATATTATTTCTACAACTAGGCCACTCCAATTAATTCATATGGATTTATTTGGGCCAATCACTATTTCTAGCTTAGGAGGTAGAAAGTATACATTTATATTGATTGATGATTATTCACGTTTTTGTTGGACTTTGTTTCTAACCTCAAAGTCCGATGCGTTTTCAGAATTTTCTAAATTATGTTTGCATATTCAAAATGAATTTGAGTTAAAAATTAAACGCATACGTTCGGATCATGGAGGGGAATTTGAAAATGAAAAGTTTATTTCTTTTTGTACGGAGTTAGGAATTAAACATGAATTTTCCGCTCCACGCACACCACAGCAAAATGGTGTAGTGGAGAGGAAAAATAGGACTCTTCAAGAGCTAGCCCGTACGATGTTATCTGAATTTTCTTTACCAAAATCTTTTTGGGCTGAAGCAGTGAGTACTGCATGTTATGTAATTAATAGAGTAATGCTTCGCCCTATTTTAAAAGTAACTCCCTATGAATTAGTTTTTAATAAAAAACCAAATGTTTCTTATTTCAAAGTTTTTGGGTGTAAATGTTTTATTATAAATTCTAAAGATTCCTGTTGGGTACATTGGTCAAATGTACCTGATTTGAAGAAGCCTCACCCAACTCAATGATATACATCATAATGTATTTGATGTATGTTGAGTTTACTTTTGCAGGTTAAGTAATTACTGGACTGAAGCAAAAAGTTTCTAAGTCCATGTGTCGATACCCAGAGGGAAAGTGTCGACACTCAAGAAAGCTTGTGTCGACACCCAGACAAGCAGTGTCGACACTTGGAGTCATTGTGTCGACACTTGGGATGCAGAGTCGACACCAGACAGAAAGTGTCGACACTTGAAGCTGTGTCGACACTCAGTGAAGAAAAGTGCAGACAGAAAGTGTCGACACAAGAAGCTGTGTCGACACCCAGTGAAGCTGAGTCTACACCAGAAAGTGTCGACACTTGGAGCTGTGTCGACACTCAGAAAAAGTCAGCAGAGACTAAGTCAAAGTGTCGACACCCAGAACAATGTGTCGACACAACAAGAAGAGTCAGCACTTGAAGAAAGTGTCGACACCAAGAACAAAGTGTCGACACTCATCAGAAGAGTCAACATTTGAAGTAAGTGTCGACATCTAGAACAATGTGTCGACACTCAGCTGAAGACTCTACACTTGAAGAAAGTGTCGACACAAGGAGCTGTGTCGACACTTAGCAAAGAACAGAATTATCAACAAAATATTCTAAGTACAAGTGTCGACACTAAGGTAATGTGTCGACACTCAGCTGAAGTCTCGACAGAAGCATCAAGTGTCGACACAAGGAGCTGTGTCGACACTCAGCAAGTATCAACATAGAAGACTATGTATCGACACCAAGAAGCAGTGTCGACACTTAACAGATTCAACACAAAAAGTTGTGTCGACACAAAGGAGATGTGTCGACACTTAGAAGAATTCAGCAACAGATAGAAGATCAAGTACTTGTGTCGACACTCAATTTCAGTGTCGACACCTAAAGAAGAATCTGTGTCGAGACATACAAGGAGTTGTGTCGACACCTTGTAGACTTGTGTCGACACTTACACAGCATGTGTCGACACTTGGTCTATAAGTGTCGACACTTAAAGACAGAAAGTCTCGACACTTTCAGACAGTTAGAGATTTTCAAGAACTGACTGGATGACATGACAGTTGCCGTTCCAGCCGGTCTACAGCACCTGTCAGAAATGTCAGAAGACAGTTATGAACCGGTCCAGCCGGTTACCATGAAGAAGGCCTATAAATAGGCACATACAGTTTACAGAAACTGGAGTTCAGATTGTTGAAAAACAAGTTATTAAAGTGGTACACAGAGTATCAACACAAGAAGATCTTGCAGTCCAAGTGCAGATCTAAGAAGTTGGAGAGAGAGGGCTCCATCCAAGAAATCAGCCTCTGGAACTAGGCTGAGAAGAAGGGTTCAGATTCATTCTGAATTCTAAGTGGCAGAGATTAAGGATCAACTGCAGAAGGAGACAATCTTATTCAGTTCTATTTTCAAGAAGCTTTGAAGAAAGCTAAGTCAGATTGTATCCAGTCGAGTTCTTCCAAGAACTCATCAAGAAACTCTCAACTCCCCTCTCTTGTTTCTGAGTTGTTGAGTTATTATTTCTATAATGATTTTTATCTTGTAGGATCCTTTGGATCTGAGTGAATTGTAAGCCTATAATTATAAAGGCTGAGGGTAGGGCCTTTGGCCTGAGTGTAGGAGATTGTTATCTCTGAGTGTAGGCCTTGATTGGCTGAGTGTAGGCCTGGGTGGCTGAGTGTAGGCCTTTGTGGCTGAGTGTAGGCTTTGGGATAAAGCTGAGTTGTAAGGCTTTGGGCCTAAGGTGTAGGAACCAATTTGGGTTCTGAGACAGTGGAGAAGTTTGGCCGAATCTAGTACACTACTAGATAGGCGAAGGGGGAAAGTGGATGTACCCATATCTTGGGGAACCACTATAAACCACTATGTATGCTGTGTGTTTGCTGTGATAAAATAGTTAGTAATCTGTGATATAACTGATTGCTGCCATTAACGTTTAAAAAGGATTAGGTCACCTATTCACCCCCCCCCCCCCCCTCTAGGTGTTTAGGTACTATATCTTTCAAGTGGTATCAGAGGGAGGTTCTCAAAAGGCCTAACAGTCTGAGGAGATCCTGTTTGGCAGATTCAGTGTAAGGCAAAATACAGATTCAAGAAATTCAAGAAAATCAAGAAACATGGGTTCCTCTGAAAATCACAAGGAATTGGGTTCCATGAAATTGCCCATATGCAGGAAGGAAATCTTTGGGATCTGGAAGGAAAGGGTAAGGCTGTTTATGGAGGCCTCAGACCCTAGAATCTACATCACAGTAAAGGAAGGGCCTTATGTGCCCATGAAGATATCTGTTCTAGATGCAAATCAGAAAACTCCAAAGGATTTCTCTGAAATGACTAAGGATGAGATTGTCCTAGCCACCATGGACAAGAGGGCACAAAACATAATAGTGAGTGTCATTGATGATGCAACTTTTCAGAATCTTATACACTGCAAGACAGCCAAAGAGATGTGGGACACTCTTATTGTGTATATGGAGGAATCTGAAGAAGTTAGACAAGATAGAAAATCCTTGCTAAATCAGGAGTATGAGAGTTTTAGACAAGGAAAAGGTGATAGCATAAATGAGTGTTATAAGAAGTTCTACAGAATAGTGAATGAACTCATGTCTTATGGAAGAGAGTTCAGTAACTATGAACTAAATGACAAGTTCCTAAGGTCCCTAACCAAAGATTGGGGCACCAAGATCTGTGCCATAAGAGAAATGACTAAGTTGGGGGAAATTCCTACTCCTACACTGTTTGGCAAGTTATTGTTATATGAGATGCAGTTGACAGTGAGAAAAGAGGAGGAGAAATCAACAAGAATTGAACACAAGGAAAGAACAGTAGCCTTCAAGACAGAAGCCTCCAGGAAGTGCAGGAATAAGTCATCAACTCCACCTCCAGAGGTAGCTGAATCAGAGTCAGATGAGTCAGTCAGCACCAAGTCTGAAAGCAGTGAAAGTTATGAAGACTTTGCTGCCTTCACCAGACACTTTCAGAAATTTTTGAAGAAGAAACAGTGGAGGTCAAGACCTTCTACTTCAAAGGGAAAGGAAGTCTTGTATTAGGAGAAAAAGCCTTCAAAGAGAGACAGGAAGATGACAAAGGCAAGCAAGACAACTGGTTCAAAGATAGTGTGCTATTGCTGCAATAAACAGGGCCATGTTATTGCAGATTGTGCAGAGAAGAGAAAGGAATCTGGTGACAGGAAAAAGACTCACTTCAAAGGCAAGAAAGAGAAGTCTTTTGTTGCCAAGAAGGAGAAGACTCTATCAGATATCTCTTCTTCAGAAACTGAGTCTGAGGCTGAGGCCTACATAGGGCTGTTTGCTGAAGAAGAAGAAGAAGAATTCATGCAGATCATGGAGTGTATTTATGAACAAGAAGACAGTCATTGCCAAGGGCTAATGGCTTTGACAGAGAGTGCCAAAATCCTGGAGCAGTCAGGACCCAGTAAGGTACAAGGTTCAAGTTCAGTTTCTTGTTCTAGTTCAGATTCAGATTCTTCTTCATCAAGTGATGAGAATGTATCTGAGTCGGAGGATGATATTCATCAGCTTATAGATGAATATAAAGTGCTGTTGCAAGCTTACAAGAAAAGCAAGTCCTTTGCCAAAAGTCAGGCAAAGGAAATTGCTGATCTTAAAGCTACTGCAACAGATTCTGAGAAGCAATTTGATCAAAAGCTTAATGAAATAGCCAGGCTGAAACACATAACAGTGATTCAGATGGGCACTATCACCTTTAAGAATGATCAAATCAAGAGTCTGGAGATAAATCTTCAGAAAGAGAGAGATCTTGTTGCTAGGTTTTCTAAACCTAAGTCAGTGCTACCTTTAATTGATGAATTTGTTCATCATAAAGGCAAGGCTGGACTGGGCTTTATTAGACCTGCAGGGACTGAGTAATCCAAGTCTAAGTCCAAGGGCAAAGCCCCAACATTCAACAAGCCTGTTGTAGACAAGACAGCCAAGGCAGTACCTAAGCAAAGGTACAATAAGTTTGAATGTTGGTGCTGTGGCAAAGTTGGCCATTTTGCAGTGGATTGTTGGTACAATGCTAGTGCCAAAGTGAGTACCAAACTACATGTTGGAAAGCCAGTGGGTAGCTTTGTCAGATTACAGACTAACAAGTACCAAGGACCCAAGAATTCTTTGGGTTCTAAGGTTCATTAATCTGTTTTGCAGGTGAGTCCAAGTGGTCATACCCCAACATGGTACTTGGACAGTGGATGTTCCAGACATATGACTGGAACTAGAGGACTACTAAAGTACTACATTCCAATAAAAGATGGTCCAAAAGTCACCTTTGGTGGTTCTGAAAAAGGAATCATCAAAGGGTTTGGTAACATTTCTAGCAACTTAGTTACCATTACTCAAGTGGCTTATGTTAAAGGGTTGAAACACAACCTAATAAGAATAAGTCAACTAAGTGATGTAGGGTATGACATCTCATTTGTTAAAAATGGTTGTCATATCAAGAGGTCAAGTGATCAAGAGATCATTTTGACTGGTTATAGGAAGAGGAATGTCTACTGCCTAGACATTATGGTTGAGAACAATGGTTCTCCAGTTTGTCTTGTAGCTGATGAGACAGTCTCTCATTGTGTCAAATGGCACAAGAGGCTTGCCCATCTTAACTACAAGACTATTAGCAAACTCTTTAGCAAAGAGTTAGTGAGGAATGGTCCTCAAGTTAAGTGTGTTAAAGATGGTATTTGCTCAGCTTGTCAAAAGGGCAAGCAGACTAAATCCACCTTTAGAAGCATAGAAAACAAAGATGCTGTGAGGTGTTTATACCTCTTGCATATGGATCTCTTTGGTCCAATGCCAGTTCACAGCTTAGGTAGGAAGGTCTATACCTTTGTAGTTGTAGATAACTACTCAAGGTTTTCCTGGGTGTTCTTCTTAAGACAGAAATCTGAAACACCTAGTGTCTTCTATAGCTTTGTCAAGCAAATTCAGAATGAACTAAATAATACAGTGGTCAGAATTAGAAGTGACCATGGTGCTGAATTTCAGTCTGATAGTATGACAAAACTATGTCAAGAATTTGGGATATTTCAAGTATTCTCTTCACCTAGAACACCTCAGCAAAATGGCATTGCTGAGAGGAATAATAGAACCTTGTTAGAGGCTGGTAGGACCCTACTAAGTGATACATCACTGCAAGAATATTTCTGGGCTGAAACAGTTAACACTGCATGCCATGTTATAAATAGGGCTACCATCACTAAAAGGCTTAACAAGACCCCCTATGAAGTTGTGAAATGCAGGAAACCAAATCTATCCTATTTTAGGATCTTTGGTTGCAAATGCTTCATACTTAACAATGGGAAGTCTTACTTAACTAAGTTTGCTGCCAAGTCCCAAGAGGGAATTTTTGTTGGGTACAGCAATAATAGTAAGGCTTATAGAGTCTACAACTTGACTACACAAGTTGTAGAAGAATCTGTGCATGTAGTTTTTGATGAGACTAAACTTATTAACAATGAGTTGTCTAGTAGTGTATGCAGCACCACAGGTTTAACAAAGAAAATGGACAAGCTAACTATAGAAGAAGTACCTGCTGCAAGACAGCAAGTAAAAGACAGTAGCTGTTGTCCAGGGGGAGAACTACATGTGCCAATTGCTGAAGAAATACAAGGAGTACAGCATGATGGAGATGCTGAAGAGGTTCAACCAGAATTTAGGATTCCTCCAGCCAACAGGCATCTAAGAGATCATCCAGTAGAGCAGATTATTGGAGATCCAAGACAAGGAGTACAAACCAGGAGCAGATACATGAATACAACAATCTACTCCAGTTTCCTGTCTCAAGTTGAACCTAAGAAATTTGAAGAAGCAATACAAGATCCACAATGGACTGAAGCAATGCAAGAAGAGCTTAATCAGTTCAAGAGGTGCAAGGTCTGGGAACTTGTTCCTAAACCTAAAGACCACAATGTAATAGGAACTAAGTGGATCTACAGGAATAAGATGGATGAACAAGGGGTCATCATTAAGAATAAGGCTAGACTGGTTGCTAAAGGATATAGGCAAAAAGAAGGTATTGACTTTGATCAAACCTTTGCTCCAGTAGCCAGACTGGAAGCCATAAGGATGTTCTTGGCCTATGCAACCTATCAAGGATTCAAGGTTTACCAGATGGATGTCAAGTCAGCATTCCTAAATGGTAATCTTAAGGAAGAAGTCTATGTGGAACAGCCTTCAGGTTTTGTTGATCCAACTCTACCTCATCATGTCTATAGACTTAGGAAAGCTTTATATGGGTTAAAGCAAGCCCCTAGGGCTTGGTATGAAACCCTATCTAGTTTCCTCATTGAGAACAAGTTCTCAAGGGGGAAAATAGATAAGACTCTATTCCTTAGGGAATCTAGAGGCAAAGTCATACTAGTCCAAATATATGTAGATGACATTATATTTGGGTCTACTGAAAGCAGCCTTTGCAAAAAGTTTGCAAAACTGATGCAAGGTCAGTTTGAGATGAGTAGTATGGGAGAGCTGAAGTTTTCCTTGGGTCTCCAAGTTAAACAGACTGAAAGTGGTTTATCCATATGTCAGTCCAAGTTCACCCTAGAACTCATAAGGAAGTATGGTATGGATTCATCCAGCACAATGAAGACTCCTATGGGGTCAAGTATGTCTCTTAGCAAGGATGATGCAGGGAAATCTGAAGATGAAACCTTGTATAGAGGGATAGTTGGCTCCCTATTATACTTGACTGCTAGTAGACCTGACATCATGTATGCTACATGTGTTTGTTCCAGGTATCAAGCCTGCCCTAAAGAGTCTCATTTGACAGCAATCAAAAGAATATTGAGATATCTAAAGGGCACTCTCTATCTAGGCCTCTGGTACCCTAGGAATGGAGATTTTGATCTAACAGGTTATTCAGATGCAGACTTTGCAGGATGCAAAGAGGATAGAAAGAGTACTACTGGAACCTGTCAATTCCTAGGTGGGAGACTAATTTCATGAAGTAGCAAAAAGCAAACCAGTGTGGCTATCTCCATAGCTGAGTTAGAGTATGTGGCTGCAGGAAGTTACTGTGCTCAACTTCTGTGGATTCAACATCAGCTAGAGGACTATGGATTTCAGGTAAGTAGAACTCCACTTTTCTGTGATTCTACAAGTGCTATTTCAATAGCTAATAACTCTGTATCTCATAGTAGAACAAAACATATTAAGATTAAATATCATTTTCTTAGGGAGCATGTAGAAAGAGAAGATATTTTATTAGAATATGTTAAAACTGATAATCAAATAGCTGATATGTTTACTAAGCCCCTAGAAGAAGCTAAGTTCAATAGATTCAAAATTGAACTAGGAATGATAAACTTAGAGTAAGTTTACAGAATTAAAATTGGCTAAGTAAAAAGGTGTCGACACATAGACAAGTCTATGTCGAGACAGAATAGTGGTGTCGACACTTTAGGAAAAAGGTGTCG
This sequence comes from Platanthera guangdongensis, assembly GCA_039583875.1. Lineage (NCBI taxonomy): Eukaryota > Viridiplantae > Streptophyta > Magnoliopsida > Asparagales > Orchidaceae > Platanthera > Platanthera guangdongensis. Next base: position 64,541,406 of record CM077147.1, read on the forward strand.
ACACATCTAGGATGTTGGTGTCGACACTTCAGAATGTTAGTGTCGACACATGTCCAGTAGGTGTCGACACATCCAAAGTGGTGTCGACACTTATGTTTTACTCAGAATTTTCTTAAGTAAAGTCTCGACAATGTGTCGAGTTATGTTGTGTCGACACATAACCAAGTGTCGACACATAAAATCTGTTGACTAAACTTGTGTCGACACATATGTGTCGAGACATTATAAGTCAGTGTCGACACTTATTGCCAGTGTCGACACATTTTAAGTTAGCTGTCCCACCTGTTCATCTTCAAAATTAGAAAGGTATAAATAGGGTTCTGTCTTTGTTTGTCGACACGCTTTCAAAGTTTCGAGACCAAAACTACTGTGTCGACACCTCTCTTTTCTAAAGACAAATTCTACAAACCCTAATGACACCTAAGCTTGAGGAGAACGTTAACGAAGGATATGAGCTTGTGTGCGGCGCGTTCGACAATGCAGATCAAGAAATTAAGTCGGTCGTAACCCTAGTCGCCGATTCTGGACTAGAATATATAGTGTCTGAACCAACTAAGATATGGAAGAAGGAGGTGCTTGAATTTCTTAATGGAGCTCAGATAGATGAATCTGGATACAAAATCAAATCCAGAGTTCATGGTGCAAGGGTTAAGGTATCCCCTAAAAATCTGAGGAAGGTGCTTCAGCTACCAAAAACTCAAGATGAAGAAGAAATTACTGCATCCAAGACCAGGGAAGCTCTAACCTGGTGTGGACTTGATCCAAAGATGAAGCTGGGCTCTGTGTTTAACAGAAAAGACATGAATAATCAAGGAAAATTCATGTCTGAGATTGTTGGTAAGGTCTTACTCAGCAAGCCTGGAGGGCATGACAAAGTGTCTGCCTATATGTTTGGAATCATGACAAAGATAATCTTCACTCTGAAAACAGACTGGTCTATAGTGGTTTATGAGAAGATTAAGGAGAGCTTGAAGAAGCCCAATCTGGGCAGAATCATTAGTCTATACCTAGCTGGTGTGATACCAGAGGTAATGAGTACTACTGCAGGAAGCAAGATAAACTACATGAGGAAAATGGATCTAAGGATCTTTTCAAGATGGGACAGGGTGTTGTCCAAGGAAATGCCAACTGTTGGGTACATTGGTCAAATGTACCTGATTTGAAGAAGCCTGACCCAACTCAATGATATACATCATAATGTATTTGATGTGTGTTTGAGTTACTTGTGCAGGTTAGGTATTCACTGGACTGAAGCTAAAAGTTTCTAAGTCCATGTGTCGACACCTAGAGGGAATGTGTCGACACTTAAGAAAGCTTGTGTCGACACCCAGACAAGCAGTGTCGACACTTGGAATCATTGTGTCGACACCTGGGATGAAGAGTCGACACCAGACAGTAAGTGTCGACACTTGGAACTGTGTCGACACTCAGTGAAGAAGTATGCAGAAAAGCTGTGTCGACACTTAGCAGAAGTGTCGACACCTAGAAGAGCTGATCTACATCAGAAAGTGTCGACACTTGGAGTTGTGTCGACACTCAGCAAAATTCTGCAGAGACAAAGGACAAGTGTCGACACTCAACACAATGTGTCGACACTCAATCAGCAGAGTCAACATATGAAGAATGTGTCGACACTCAGCACAATGTGTCGACACACAACTAGAAGAGTCAACACTTGAAGTAAGTGTCGACACTCAGCACAATGTGTCGACACTTAGCTAAAGACTCTACACTTGAAGAAAGTGTCGACACAAGGAGCTGTGTCGACACTTAACAAAGAACAGAAAAGTTTACAAAATATTCTAAGTACAAGTGTCGACACTAAGGGAATGTGTCGACACTCAGCTGAAGAAATAAAATTGAAGACTTGTGTCGACACCAAGAAGCAGTGTCGACACTTGACAGTTTCAACACATGAAGATGTGTCGACACAAAGGAGATGTGTCGACACTTAGGAGAATACAGTTAAAGAATGAAGAACAAGTACTTGTGTCGACACTCAATTTCAGTGTCGACACATGCAGAAGAATCAGTGTCGAGACATACAAGGATATGTGTCGACACCTTGTAGACTTGTGTCGACACTTACACAGCATGTGTCGACACTTAGTCTATAAGTGTCGACACTTAAGAACAGAAAGTCTCGACACTATCTGACAGTTAGAGAATTTCAAGAAGTGACTGGTTGACATGACAGCTGCCGATCCAGCCGGTCTACAGCAACTGTCAGAGAAGTCAGAAGTCTGTTATGAACCGGACCAGCCGGTTACCATGAAGGAAGCCTATAAATAGGCACTCACAGTTTACAGAAGTTGTTGTTGATATAAGAATTACAAGTTGTTCTTTCAAGTAGTGAGAATAATTAAAGTGGTTGATCAGATTATTCAAGTAATCAGAAAAGTGAAACACAGAGGATCAATACAAGAAGATCTGGCAGTCTAACTGCAGATCTAAGAAGTTGGAGAGAGAGAGCTCCAATCAAGAAATCAGTCTTTGGAACTAAGGCTGAGAAGAAGGATTCAGAATCATCTGGATCTCAAGAAGCAGAGGTCAAGGATCAACTGCAGAGGATTCAGACTAATTCAGTTCTACTCAAGAAGCTTTGAAGAAAGCTAAGTCAGTTTGGATCTAACTAAGTTCTTCCAAGAACTCTTCAAGAAACTCTCAACTCCTCTCTTATTTTCTGAGTTGTAGAGTTAGTTATTGTAATTCAATCTTAACTTGTAGGATCCATTGGATCTGATAGATTTGTAAGCCTATATTATAAAGGCTGAGGATAGGGCTTGGTTGCCTGAGTGTAGGAGTTGAAGAACTCTGAGTGTAGGCCTTAATTGGCTGAGTGTAGGCCTGGGTGGCTGAGTGTAGGCCCTTGTGGCTGAGTGTAAGGCTTTGGGCCTGAGGTGTAGGAACCTAGTTGGGTTCTGAGATAGTGGAGAAGATTGGCTGAATCTAGTACACTGCTAGATAGGCGAAGGGGGAAAGTGGATGTACCCAAAGATTGGGGAACCACTATAAATTTGTGTGTCTGCTGTGCTGTGCTGTGCTGTGAATTAACTGTTTATATTCTGTTATTACTGTTAGCTGTAGAAATCTGTGAGATAACTGTTTTGCTGCCAACAAAGTTTTAAAAAGGTTTAGGTCACCTATTCACCCCCCCCCCTCTAGGTGTTTAGGTACCATAACTTTCAAGTGGTATCAGAGGGAGGTTCCTCAAAAAGGACTAACTGTCTGAGGAGATCCAGTTTGGCAGATTCAGTGTAAGTCAGAACACAGTTTCAAGAAAATCAAGAAACATGGGTTCTTCAGAGAATCACAAGGAATTGGGTTCAATGAAACTGCCCATATGCAGAAAAGAGATTTTTGGAATCTGGAAAGAGAGGGTAAGGCTGTTCATGGAAGCCTCTGACCCTAGAATCTACATCACAGTCAAAGAGGGGCCATATGTGCCCATGAAGATCTCAGTATTGGATGCAAATCAGAGGACTCCAAAGGATTTCTCTGAGATGACCAAGGATGAAATTGTCCTAGCCACTATGGACAAAAGGGCACAAAACATAATAGTAAGTGCCATTGATGATGCAACTTTTCAGAACCTAATTCACTGTAAAACAGCAAAAGAAATGTGGGATACCCTCATTGTCTATATGGAAGGTTCTGAAGAAGTTAGGCAAGATAGAAAGTCCTTGCTTAATCAAGAGTATGAGAGCTTTAGGCAAGGAAGAGGAGATAGCATCACTGAATGCTACAAGAAGTTCTATAGAATTGTTAATGAACTCATGTCCTATGGAAGAGAGTTCACTAACTATGAATTGAATGATAAGTTCTTGAGGTCCCTAACCAAAGATTGGGACACTAAGATCTGTGCCATCAGAGAAATGCAAAGTTGGGAGAAATTCCTCCTCCCACACTATTTGGCAAGTTACTGTCTTATGAGATGCAGCTGTCTGTGAGAAAAGAGGAGGAAAAATCAACAAGGACTGAGCACAGGGAAAGGACTGTTGCCTTCAAGTCAGAAGTACCTAGAAAGGGCAGGACTAAGTCATCAACTCCTCCTCCAGAGGTAGTTGAATCAGAATCTGATGAGTCTGTTAGCACAAAGTCTACAAGCAGTGAAAGTGATGAAGACTTTGCTGCATTCACCAAACATTTTCAGAAATTCCTGAAGAAGAAACAGTGGAGGTCCAGACCTTCATTTTCCAAAGGGAAAGAAGTTCAGTATCAGGAGAAGAAGCCTTCAAAGAAGGACAAGAAAAAGACAAAGACTAGCAAGGCAACTGGGTCTAGGATAGTGTGTTACTGCTGCAATAGACAGGGCCATGTTATTGCAGATTGTCCTGAGAGAAGGAAAGAATCCAGTGACAAAAAAAGACTCACTTCAAAGGAAAGAAGGAGAAGTCCTTTGTTGCAAAGAATGAGAAGACTCTTTCAGACATTTCTTCTTCAGACACTGAGACAGATGCTGAAGCCTACATAGGGCTATTTGCTGAAGAAGAAGAGGAGTTTATGCAGATCATGGAATCAATCTATGAAAAAGAAGAGTGTCAGTGCCAAGGACTGATGGCATTGACTGAAAGTACCAAAATCCTGGAGCAGCCAGGACCTAGTCAGGTACAAAGTCCAACTCAAAGTTCAGATTTCAGTTCTAGTTCAGAGTCAGATTCATCTTCATCAAGTGATGGAAGTGTTTCTGAATCTGAGGGAGATATTCATCAGCTCTTAGATGAATATAAAGTACTGTTGCAAGCCTATAAGAAAAGCAAGTCCCTTGCCAAAAGTCAGGCAAAGGAAATTGCTGATCTAAAGGCAGCTGCAACAGACTTTGAGAAGGAATTTGATCAAAAGCTCAATGAGGTAGCCAGGCTGAAACACATTACTGTGATTTAGATGGGAACTATCACTTATAAAAATGATCAAATTAAGTTACTGGAGATCAATCTCCAGAAGGAAAGAGAGCTAGTTGCTAGGTTTTCAAAACCTAAATCAGTGCTATCCTTGATTGATGAATTTGTTCATCATAAAGGAAAGGCTGGATTGGGTTTTATTAAACCAGCTAGGACTGTTAAGGATCAGTCCAAGTCCAAGGGCAAAGCCCCAACATTCAATAATCCTGTTGTAGTCAAGACAGCCAAGTCTGTACCTAAGCAAAGGTACAACAAGTTTGAATGCTGGTGTTGTGGCAAGGTTGGCCACTTTGCCTTGGATTGTTTGCACAATGCCAGTGCCAAGTTGAGTAGCAAGTTACCTGGTGGAAAGCCAGCAGGTAGCTATGTCAAGTTGCAAACTAATAATTACCAAGGACCCAAGTTTACATTAGGTTCTAAGGTTCATTAATTTGTTTTGCAGGTGAATCCAAGTGGCCATACCCCAATATGGTACTTGGATAGTGGATGTTCCAGACATATGACTGGAACAAGGGGACTACTGAAGGACTACATTCCAATCAAAAATGGTCCTAAAGTAACCTTTGGTGGTTCTGAAAAAGGAATCATCAAAGGGTTTGGTAACATCTCTTCAAACCTTATTACCATTACTCAAGTGGCTTATGTTAAAGGGTTGAAACACAATCTCATTAGTATAAGTCAGTTAAGTGATGTAGGGTATGACATCTCATTTGTTAAAAATGGTTGTCATATCAAGAGGTCAAGTGATCAAGAGATCATTTTGACAGGCTATAGAAAGAGAAATGTCTATTGTTTAGACATTATGGTTGAGAACATTAGTTCTCCAGTTTGTCTTGTAGCTGATGAGACAGTCTCTCAATGTGTCAAATGGCACAAGAGGCTTGCCCATCTTAATTACAAGACTATTAGCAAACTCTTTAGCAAAGAGTTAGTGAGGAATGGTCCTCAAGTTAAGTGTGTCAAAGATGGCATTTGCTCAGCTTGTCAAAAGGGCAAGCAGACTAAATCCACCTTTAGAAGCTTAGACAACAAAGATGCTGTGAGGTGTTTATACCTCTTGCATATGGATCTATTTGGTCCAATGCCAGTTCACAGCTTAGGTAGGAAGGTCTATACCTTTGTAGTTGTTGATGACTACTCAAGGTTTTCCTGGGTGTTCTTCTTAAAGCAGAAATCTGAAACACCTAGTGTCTTCCATAGCTTTGTTAAGCAAATTCAGAATGAATTGAACTGTACAGTGGTCAAAATTAGAAGTGACCATGGTACTGAGTTTCAGTCTGAAAGCATGACAAAACTGTGTGAAGATTTTGGGATATTTCAAGAATTCTCTTCACCTAGAACACCTCAGCAAAATGGCATTGCTGAAAGGAAGAATAGGACCTTGATAGAGGCTGGTAGGACCCTATTAAGTGATTCATCACTGCCAGAGTATTTTTGGGCTGAAGCAGTTAACACTGCATGCCATGTGATAAATAGGGCTACCATCACTAAAAGGTTAAACAAGACCCCCTATGAAGTTGTGAAAGGCAGGAAACCAAATCTATCTTATTTCAGGATTTTTGGTTGCAAATGCTTCATACTTAACAATGGAAAGTCTTACCTAACTAAGTTTGCTGCCAAGTCCCAGGAGGGAGTGTTTGTTGGGTACAGCAATAATAGTAAGGCTTATAGAGTCTACAACTTGACTACACAAGTTGTAGAGGAGTCTGTGCATGTAGTTTTTGATGAGACACAACTAATTAACAATGAGTTGTCTAGCAATGTATGCAGCCCCACAGGTCTTACTAAGAAGATGGACAAGCTAACCATAGAAGATGTACCTACTACAAGACAGCAAGTAGAAGAAGATGGCTTATGTCCAGGGGGAGAACTACATGTACCAGGAGCTGAAGTAGTACAAGGAACTCAGCTTGATGAGGATGCTGAAGAAGTTCAACCAGGAGTAAGGATGCCTCCAGCCAACAGGCATCTAAGAGATCATCCAGTAGAGCTGATTATTGGAGATCCAAGACAAGGTGTTCAGACAAGGAGCAGAAATCAGAATGCTGTAGTATATTCAAGTTTTCTGTCTCAAATAGAACCAAAGAAATTTGAAGAAGCTATACAAGATCCACAGTGGACTGAAGCAATGCAGGAAGAACTTAATCAGTTCAAAAGGTGCAAGGTTTGGGACTTGGTTCCTAAACCTAAAGATCACAATGTGATAGGAACAAAGTGGATCTATAGGAATAAGTTAGATGAACAAGGAGTCATCATTAAGAACAAAGCAAGACTGGTTGCAAAAGGATATAGGCAAGAAGAAGGTATTGATTTTGATCAAACCTTTGCTCCAGTAGCCAGACTGGAAGCCATAAGGATGTTCTTGGCCTATGCAACCTATCAAGGATTCAAGGTATACCAAATGAATGTGAAGTCAGCATTCCTAAATGGTAATTTGAAAGAAGAAGTCTATGTGGAGCAGCCTGCAGGTTTTGTTGATCCAACTCTACCTCATTATGTCTATAGACTTAGGAAAGCATTATATGGGTTAAAACAAGCACCTAGAGCTTGGTATGAAACCCTATCTAGTTTCCTCATTGAGAACAAGTTCTCAAGGGGGAAAATAGATAAGACTCTATTCCTTAGGGAATCTAGAGGCAAAGTCATACTTGTCCAAATATATGTAGATGACATTATATTTGGGTCTACTGAAAGTAGCCTTTGCAAAAAGTTTGCAAAGCTTATGCAAAGTCAATTTGAGATGAGTAGTATGGGAGAACTAAAGTTTTTCTTGGGTCTCCAAGTTAAACAGACTGGAAGTGGTCTATCCATATGTCAGTCCAAGTTCACCCTAGAACTCATAAGGAAGTATGGTATGGATTCATCCAGTACCATGAAGACTCCTATGGGGTCAAGTATGTCTCTGAGCAAGGATGATGCAGGGAAACCTGTAGATGAAACCTTGTATAGAGGGATAGTTGGCTCCCTACTATACTTGACTGCAAGTAGGCCTGACATTATGTATGCTATATGTGTTTGTGCCAGGTATCAAGCCTGCCCTAAAGAGTCTCACTTGACTGCAGTCAAGAGAATCTTGAGATATCTAAAGGGCACACCTTATCTAGGCCTCTGGTACCCTAGGAATGGAGATTTTGATCTGACAGGCTATTCAGATGCAGACTTTGCAGGATGCAAAGAAGATAGAAAGAGCACTACTGGATCCTGTCAATTCCTAGGTGGAAGACTCATTTCATGGAGTAGCAAGAAGCAAACTAGTGTGGTTATTTCTACAGCTGAGTCAGAATATGTAGCTGTAGGAAGTTGCTGTGCTCAACTTCTATGGATTCAACATCAGCTAGAAGACTATGGATTTCAAGTAAGTAGAACTCCACTTTACTGTGATTCTACAAGTGCTATTTCAATAGCTAACAACCCTGTATCTCATAGTAGAACTAAACATATTGAGATTAAATATCACTTTCTTAGGGAGCATGTAGAAAGAAATGATATTGCACTTGAATATGTTAAAACTGATAATCAAATAGCTGATATGTTTACTAAGCCCTTAGAAGAAGCTAAGTTTAATATGTTCAAAATTGAACTAAGTATGATAAACTTAGACTAAGTTTACAGAATTAAAAATTGGCTAACTAAAAAGGTGTCGACACATAGACAAGTCTATGTCGACACAGAATGGTATGTGTCGACACTTCAGGAAAATGGTGTCGACACATCTAGGTAGTTGGTGTCGACACTTCAGAATGTTAGTGTCGACACATGTCGAGTAGGTGTCGACACTTCAGAATGTTAGTGTCGACACATGACAAGTTGGTGTCGACACATTCAATGATGTGTCGACACTTAAGTTTTACTCAGAATTTTCTACGTAACGTCTCGACTACATGTCGAGTAGTGTGGTGTCGACACATAACCATGTGTCGACACATAAAATCTGTTGACTAAACTTGTGTCGACACATAAGTGTCGAGACATTATAAGTCAGTGTCGACACTTATTGCCAGTGCCGACACATCTTTAGTAATCCATCCCGCCTGTTCGTCTTCAAACCAGAAAGGTATAAATAGGATTCTGTCTTTGTTTGTCGACACACTTTCAGAGTTTAGAGACCAAAACTGTTGTGTCGACATTTCTCTTTTCTCAAGACTAAATCTCTAAACCCTAATGGCTCCCAAGCTCGAGGAGAATGTCAATGAAGGCTATGAGCTGGTTCGTGGCGCGTTCGATGATGGTGATCAAGAAATCAGATCGGTGGTAACCCTAGTCACCGATTCTGGATTGGAGTATCTGGTTTCAGAACCAACAAAAATATGGAAGAAGGAAGTTCTTGAATTCCTTACTGAAGGGTCAGTAGATGATTCAGGTTACAGGATCAAATCGCGAGTTCATGGCACCAAGGTCAAAATTTCACCCAAATCTCTGAGAAAGGTACTTCAGCTACCTAAAATTCAAGAAGAAGAGGAAGTGACTACAACTAAGACCAAAGAAGCACTTACCTGGTGTGGTCTAGATCCTAAGCTGAAGATTGGATCTGTTTTCAACAGGAGAGGAATGAACACTCAAGGAAAGTTCCTGTCAGAGATAGTGGGAAAGGTTATACTCAGCAAGACTGGAGGGCATGACAGGGTGTCAGCCTCCATGTTCAGTGTTATGACCAGAATTATCTTCAACCTCAAAACAGACTGGTCAATGGTTATCTTTGAGAAGATAAAGGAAAGTCTGAAGAAGCCCAATCTGGGCAGGATACTTAGTCTCTACCTGGCTGGTACAATACCAGAGGTAATGAGCACTGTTGCAGGTAGCAAAATCAACCACATGAGAAAGATGGACATGAGGATCTTCTCAAGGTGGGAAAGGGTGCTGTCAAAGGAACTGTCCACCCCTGAGAAACAAGTTTCTAAGAAAGAATCACCTCCTAAGAAGAAGAGGAAGATAGCTCCTGTGACATAGGAGTCCTCCAGCAGTTCAAGTAGTGAAGAACTAGTTGTTTTCACTCCTGATAGTCATGAGGAAGTGGCTGCAGAGAAGTCTCCTGCTCCTCAAGAGCCAACTGAAATCCAGGGGGAGCTGCGTCCAGCTAGCCCCATGCATAAAGATCCAAGCCAGGGGGAGCCACCAGCTGTAGAACAACCCTCTACACTGGAGAGTGAGCAAGCTACACTCATTATCCAAGAGGTACTTTCTTACCTCAACACTTTAGATTTTTCTGTGATAGATTCTGATTTGTCTGATGTCCATCAGCAAACTCAGCAAGAAAATCAAGAACCAGATGTTGTTCTCCAAGACACATCAGTTATCCTAGAAGTGGTTCCTGATAAAGTTGTTGATCAACCCAGTACTTCTCCTGCACAGTCACCTCCTGAATACACCATGGAAGATCTATTTCTAAATCTAGAACAGGAGGACTTTGACATGGATAAAGTTGCTGCTGCTGAAGAGAAGGGTGCTGCTGCTGAGGGGGAGACACTGCAAGTTGTGGAAGAGCCTGTCAGGCAAGAAAGTGAGAAAGCACTAGATGTGCAAGCTGAAAAACCATCAAGCCCTAAGGACAGGGTGCATATAGCTAGTACTTCAGAGTCTGAGGAAGATGAGACTGCACAAGCTAAAAAGAAGAAACTCTATGTCTTCAAGAGGAGAAGTCAGAGTTACAAGAAAGCCTTGCAATCCATTGCCCCACAGCCCATAGTTCAACAAGCCCCAACTGTTGACTATAGTGCTCTACTGATTGCACTGCAAATCAAGATGGATGAACAAAGGAAGGCTATAGAAACTTATGTTGATGAAGGGCACAAGACCCTACAATCTGATCTGGCACAGGAAATCAAGTCCATAAGGTTTGAAATGAACCTTAATAAAAAGGAGATGACTGACTGTTTTACAAAGGGTGCTAATGCAGTAGTCTATCTGGCAACCCACCAAGAGAAAATAAAGTCACAAGTAGATGATATAGCACTGAAGCAAGGCTATGTGCTGGAAAATCAGTTGAGAATGAATGATAATTTGACTGCATCCCACAATGCTATAGTCACTGAACTGAAGAATAAGCCAGCTGAATCTTCCACATCTGCTGCTGCCAAGGCTGAATTTGATAAAGTATTTCAAGATGAAATTGCTGCTGTCAAGACTGCAATTAAGGATTCACAGAAGGTCATTTCTGAACAGCTTACAAAGCTTAGACCTTATTTTAAGGATGGCATCAGGTACTTGGACAGCCAAATCAGGTTCCAGAAAGATGATGTAAGAGATCATGTTGAACAAGAAGTCATAAAGGGGGAGAGGGTGTTAGTCAAAGCTAGCTCTGACCATGCCAAATGGATTTCTAACTCCATCAGAGCTACACTGGGCTATCCTCCCCTGTGTGATGATGATAATGTAGCTGAATCAGGTATTCAAAGTGCATATCTTGGAGGTGAGCAACAGGAAGTAGCTCAGGTGATCTATCCACCTCCAGATTTTGACATGGTTCATGCAGAAGTAAGCACAATGTATAGTCCAACTACTGGAAAGCCTAATGTTGTTCTGGAAAAGGTTGTTCAACCTGTTACAGCAGCTATGCAAGAGGCTATGGACAAAGAAGAAGAGACAAGGCTGTCAAAGAAGAAGTTCAGGGAACTAGCTGAGCAAAAACCTGATTTTGAACAATGGAGCCCTACTTCTAGGAACATCATTCTCACAGCCTGGAAAGCAGCCAAGGACAATGCACATGAGAGGAACAAATGGTTCTCAGAAGCAGAATGGAGGAAGCATGAGATTAGGCAGGAAGCCATTGTCCAGTATAGAAGGAAGGCTAAGTTAGGAAAGCTACCTCCTACAGCTGTGGAGCCTAGCAAGTACTTTCCTAAGCCCTATCATTATTTTGAGAGGCAGAAAATCAATGCTGAAGAACAAAAGAAGAAGGACTCCAAAGGCAAGAAGACTGCTGATACTGAACCTGCTGCTGCTGCTGTAAAGGCCAAAGTACAAGCTGGGAAAGGCATAGTTATAAAAGAGCCTGATCAGAACTAGACTAAGATTAGACTAAGACACATTGTTGTAATCTTTTACATATGCAATATTCTTGTAAAACAATGGAAGTGTATTAAAACAATGTAAGAACAATTTTTGATAAATACATTTCATGATTGTTCAGTAGAATGTGTCTAATTCTTGTTTGTTATGTAATGCTGAATGAGTATACATGTGTGCTTTATTACATGTTTAAGTTTACCCTATTGATATATACCTGCTTTACATCATTCTCTAATTTTTAATTATGAGTGGTGTATATCATTGACTAAGGGTTATGACTTCTCCAAATAGGGGGAGATTGTTGGGTACATTGGTCAAATGTACCTGATTTGAAGAAGCCTGACCCAACTCAATGATATACATCATAATGTATTTGATGTGTGTTTGAGTTACTTGTGCAGGTTAGGTATTCACTAGACTGAAGCTAAAAGTTTCTAAGTCCATGTGTCGACACCCAGAGGGAAAGTGTCGACACTTGAGAAAGCTTGTGTCGACACCCAGACAAGCAGTGTCGACACTTGGAATCATTGTGTCGACACCTGGGATGAAGAGTCGACACCAGACAGTAAGTGTCGACACTTGGAGCTGTGTCGACACTCAGTGAAGAAGTATGCAGAAAAGCTGTGTCGACACTTAGCAGAAGTGTCGACACCTATAAGAGCTGAGTCTACATCAGAAAGTGTCGACACTTGGAGTTGTGTCGACACTCAGCAAAATTCTGCAGAGACAAAGGACAAGTGTCGACACTCAACACAATGTGTCGACACTCAATCAGCAGAGTCAACATATGAAGAATGTGTCGACACTCAGCACAATGTGTCGACACACAACCAGAAGAGTCAACACTTGAAGTAAGTGTCGACACTCAGCACAATGTGTCGACACTTAGCTAAAGACTCTACACTTGAAGAAAGTGTCGACACAAGGAGCTGTGTCGACACTTAACAAAGAACAGAAAAGTTTACAAAATATTCTAAGTACAAGTGTCGACACTAAGGGAATGTGTCGACACTCAGCTGAAGAAATAAAATTGAAGACTTGTGTCGACACCAAGAAGCAGTGTCGACACTTGACAGTTTCAACACATGAAGATGTGTCGACACAAAGGAGATGTGTCGACACTTAGGAGAATACAGTTAAAGAATGAAGAACAAGTACTTGTGTCGACACTCAATTTCAGTGTCGACACATGCAGAAGAATCAGTGTCGAGACATACAAGGATATGTGTCGACACCTTGTAGACTTGTGTCGACACTTACACAGCATGTGTCGACACTTAGTCTATAAGTGTCGACACTTAAGAACAGAAAGTCTCGACACTATCTGACAGTTAAAGAATTTCAAGAAGTGACTGGTTGATATGACAGCTGCCGATCCAGCCGGTCTACAGCAACTGTCAGAGAAGTCAGAAGTCTGTTATGAACCGGACCAGCCAGTTACCATGAAGGAAGCCTATAAATAGGCACTCACAGTTTACAGAAGTTGTTGTTGATATAAGAATTACAAGTTGTTCTTTCAAGTAGTGAGAATAATTAAAGTGGTTGATCAGATTATTCAAGTAATCAGAAAAGTGAAACACAGAGGATCAATACAAGAAGATCTGGCAGTCTAACTGCAGATCTAAGAAGTTGGAGAGAGAGAGCTCCAATCAAGAAATCAGTCTTTGGAACTAAGGCTGAGAAGAAGGATTCAGAATCTTCTGGATCTCAAGAAGCAGAGGTCAAGGATCAACTGCAGAGGATTCAGACTAATTCAGTTCTACTCAAGAAGCTTTGAAGAAAGCTAAGTCAGTTTGGATCTAACTAAGTTCTTCCAAGAACTCTTCAAGAAACTCTCAACTCCTCTCTTATTTTCTGAGTTGTAGAGTTAGTTATTGTAATTCAATCTTAACTTGTAGGATCCATTGGATCTGAGAGATTTGTAAGCCTATATTATAAAGGCTAAGGATAGGGCTTGGTTGCCTGAGTGTAGGAGTTGAAGAACTCTGAGTGTAGGCCTTAATTGGCTGAGTGTAGGCCTGGGTGGCTGAGTGTAGGCCCTTGTGGCTGAGTGTAAGGCTTTGGGCCTGAGGTGTAGGAACCTAGTTGGGTTCTGAGATAGTGGAGAAGATTGGCTGAATCTAGTACACTGCTAGATAGGCGAAGGGGGAAAGTGGATGTACCCAAAGATTGGGGAACCACTATAAATTTGTGTGTCTGCTGTGCTGTGCTGTGCTGTGAATTAACTGTTTATATTCTGTTATTACTGTTAGCTGTAGAAATCTGTGAGATAACTGTTTTGCTGCCAACAAAGTTTTAAAAAGGTTTAGGTCACCTATTCACCCCTCCCCCCCCCCCTCTAGGTGTTTAGGTACCATAACTTTCACCAACCCCAGAGAAGACAGTTACTGAGAAAGATACTCCTCCAAAGAAGAAAAGGAAGACAGCTCCTGTGGAACAAGTGTCCACAAGTAGTTCTGAAAGTGAAGAACAGGTTGTTTTCACTCCTGATGACCAAGAGGAAGAGCCTGTAGTGAAGACTCCTGCTCCTCAAGAGATTGCAGAGATCCAGGGGGAGCTATCACAAGCTAGCCCCATCCACAAGGATCAAAGCCAGGGGGAGCCTCCAATTGTAGAAAAACCTCTACACTGGACAGTGAGCAAGCCACCACCATCATACAAGAGGTAATCACTGACCTAAATACTTTAGAATATCTTAAAGAAGATGCTGATTTATCTGATGTTCCTCAGCAAACTCAGCTGCCTAGTCAAGCTCCAGATGTTGTTATAGAAGACACATCTGCTGTTCCAGTAATTCCTGATCCAGTGGTTGAAGAGCAAAGACTGTCTCCAGCTCCATCATCTCAAGAATACACAATGGAAGACTTATTTTTAAATCTGGATCAAGCAGATTTTGATAAGGAAACTAATGATGGTGTTGTTGAGGGGGAGAAGGAACAAGTTCTGGAAGAGCCTATAAGGCAGGAAACTGAGAAGGCACCTGAAGTGCAGGAAGAGAAGCCTTCAAGCCCTAAGGACAGGGTTGACATAGCCAGCTCCTCAGAATCTGAAGATGAGGAGGCTGCAAAGGCTAAGCAAAAGAAAATCTATGTCTTCAAGAGAAGGAGTCAAAGTTACAAAAAGGCTTTACAATCAATTGCACCACAGCCTATAGTTCAGCAAGCTCCAACTGCTGATTATAGTGCTTTAATGGTTGCACTACAGATAAAGTTGGATGAGCAAAGGTAGGCAATAGAGAAGTATGTAGATGAAGGGCAAAAGTCATTACAATTTGATCTGGCCCAAGACATAAAGTCTATCAGGTTTGAGATGAACCTCCACAAGAAGGAAATGACTGAATGTTTTCACAAAGGTGGAAATGCAGTGGTATACTTGGCAACACACCAGGAGAAGATCAAAGCATAAGTGGATGATATAGCATTGAAACAAGGATATGTTCTTGAAAATCAGTTAAGAATGAATGACAATTTGACTGCCTCCCATAATGCAATAGTCACTGAGTTGAAGAACAAGGCTGCTGAACCTTCTACATCTTCTGCTACTATCAAAGCTGAATTTGACAAAGCCTTTCAAGAAGAAATTTCTGCTGTAAAGACTGTTATCCAAGACTCCCAGAAAGCTATATCTGATCAACTTCAAAAGCTCAAACTATTCTTTAAAGAGGGAATCAGATACTTGGATAGTCAAATCACATTTCAAAAGGATGATGTCAGAGATCATATGGCTAGAGAAGTCATAAAGGGGGAGAGAGTTTTAGTCAAAGCTAGCTCTGAACATGCCAAATGGATATCTAATTCCATCAGAGCTACACTGGGCTATCCTCCACTCTGTGATGATGACAATGTTGCTGAATTTGGAATTCAAACTCCATATCTTGGAGGTGAGGAACCAGAGGTAGCTCAAGTGATTTATCCTCCACCAGATTTTGACATGGTGCAAGCTGATATTCACCACATGTATAGCCCAACTGAAGGGAAGTCTAATGTAATTCTGGAGAAAGTAGTTCAGCCTATTTCTGAAGCTCTGCAAGAGGCACTACAGAAAGAGGAAGAGACAAGGTTGTCTATGAAGAGGTTTAGGGAACAAGCAGAACAAAGGCCAGACTTTGAACAGTGGAGCCCTACCTCTAGAAACATAATTTTAACTGCCTGGAAAGCTGCCAAGGATAACACTCATGACAGGAACAAATGGTTCTCTGAAGCTGAATGGAGAAAGCATGAATCAAGACAAGAGGCCATTGTTCAATTCAGAAGGAAGGCAAATATGGGAAAGCTACCTCCTACAGCCCTGGAGCCTAGCAAGTACTTTCCTAAGTCATATCACTATTTTGAGAGGCAGAAGATCAAAGCTGAAGAGCTCAAAAAGAAAGATCTAAAAGGCAAGAAGCCTGCTGATGCTGAAACTGTTGATGCCCCTATCAAAGCTCAAGTTCAAGCTGGCAAGGGAATAGTTATCAAGGAACCTGACCAGAAATAGATTAAGAATTTACTTGAAGATTATTTTGTAATCTTTTAAATGTAAAACATTTTTGTAAACACTGAAAAAGTATAAGACAAATGTTAGAACAATATATGATCAATATATTTCATGGTTGTTCTGTGAATGTGTCTATTTCTTATTTATTCTGTGTTGATGTATGTGTATACATGTGTGAATTAATACATGTTTATGTTTACCCTGCTGAATATAACCTGCTTTACATCATTTTGTAATTTTTAATTATGAATGGTGTATATCATTGACTAAGGTTTATGAATTCTCCAAATAGGGGGAGATTGTTGGGTACATTGGTCAAATGTACCTGATTTGAAGAAGCCTCACCCAACTCAATGATATACATCATAATGTATTTGATGTATGTTGAGTTTACTTGTGCAGGTTATGTAATTACTGGACTGAAGCAAAAAGTTTCTAATTCCATGTGTCGACACCAAGAGGGAAAGTGTCGACACTCAAGAAATCTTGTGTCGACACCCAGACAAGCAGTGTCGACACTTGGAGTCATTGTGTCGACACCTGGGATGCAGAGTCGACACCAGACAGAAAGTGTCGACACTTGGAGCTATGTCGACACTCAGTGAAGAAAAGTGCAGATAGAAAGTGTCGACACAAGTAGCTGTGTCGACACCCAGTGAAGCTGAGTCAACACCAAAAAGTGTCGACACTTGGAGCTGTGTCGACACTCAGCAAAAGTCAGCAGAGACTAAGTCAAAGTGTCGACACCAAGAACAATGTGTCGACACAACAAGAAGAGTCAGCACTTGAAGAAAGTGTCGACACCAAGAACAAAGTGTCGACACTCATCAGAAGAGTCCACATTTGAAGTAAGTGTCGACATCTAGAACAATGTGTCGACACTCAGCTGAAGACTCTACACTTGAAGAAAGTGTCGACACAAGGAGCTGTGTCGACACTTAGCAAAGAACAGAATTATCAACAAAATATTCTAAGTACAAGTGTCGACACTAAGGGAATGTGTCGACACTCAGTTGAAGTCTCGACAGAAGCATCAAGTGTCGACACAAGGAGCTGTGTCGACACTCAGCAAGTATCAACATAGAAGACTATGTGTCGACACTAAGAAGCAGTGTCGACACTTAACAGATTCAACACAAAAAGTTGTGTCGACACAAAGGATATGTGTCGTCACTTAGAAGAATTCAGCTACAGATGGAAGATCAAGTACTTGTGTCGATACTCAATTTCAGTGTCGACACCTGAAGAAGAATCTGTGTCGAGACATACAAGGAGTTGTGTCGACACCTTGTAGACTTGTGTCGACACTTACACAGCATGTGTCGACACTTGGTCTATAAGTGTCGACACTTAAAGACAGAAAGTCTCGACACTTTCAGACAGTTAGAGATTTTCAAGAACTGACTGGATGACATGACAGCTGCCGTTCCAGCCGGTCTACAGCACCTGTCAGAAATGTCAGAAGACAGTTATGAACCAGAACAGCCGGTTACCATGAAGAAGGCCTATAAATAGGCACATACCGTTTACAGAAACTGGAGTTCAGATTGTTGAAAAACAAGTTATTAAAGTGGTACACAGAGTATCAACACAAGAAGATCTTGCAGTCCAAGTGCAGATCTAAGAAGTTGGAGAGAGAGGGCTCCATCCAAGAAATCAGCCTCTGGAAATAGGCTGAGAAGAAGGGTTCAGATTCATTCTGAATTCTAAGTGGCAGAGATCAAGGATCAACTGCAGAAGGAGACAATCTTATTCAGTTCTATTTTCAAGAAGCTTTGAAGAAAGCTAAGTCAGATTGTATCCAGTCGAGTTCTTCCAAGAACTCATCAAGAAACTCTCAACTCCCCTCTCTTGTTTTTGAGTTGTTGAGTTATTATTTCTATAATCATTTTTATCTTGTAGGATCCTTTGGATCTGAGTGAATTGTAAGTCTATAATTATAAAGGCTGAGGGTAGGTCCTTTGGCCTGAGTGTAGGAGATTGTTATCTCTAAGTGTAGGCCTTGATTGGCTGAGTGTAGGCCTGGGTGGCTGAGTGTAGGCCTTTGTGGCTGAGTGTAGGCTTTGGGATAAAGCTGAGTTGTAAGGCTTTGGGCCTGAGGTGTAGGAACCAATTTGGGTTCTGAGACAGTGGAGAAGTTTGGCCGAATCTAGTACACTGCTAGATAGGCGAAGGGGGAAAGTGGATGTACTCATATCTTGGGGAACCACTATAAACCACTGTGTATGCTGTGTGTTTGCTGTGATAAAATAGTTAGTAATCTGTGATATAACTGATTGCTGCCATTAAAGTTTAAAAAGGATTAGGTCACCTATTCACCCCCCCCCCCTCTAGGTGTTTAGGTACCATATATTTCAATTCCTTAGGAAAATTTGATGAAAAATGTGATGAAAGAGTTTTCATTGGGTATTCTTCAACTAGTAAAGCTTATAGAATTTTTAATAAATGAACGAAAATAGTTGAAGAATCTATTCATGTTAGGTTTGATGAGTTTGTTCCATGTGTAGATAAGAAAACTACAGGAAAAGAAGATAACCCCTTCCTTTGGTGGAAAATGATGATGAAGAACATGAAAGGAATGAAGAAGGAAAAGAAGAAGAAGAAAGAGAACAACATGTCCCTCCAAGGGAATTGATATTTTCAAAGGATCATCCGAAGGAGCTTATTATTGGAGATCCACAAAAAGGGGTAAGTACTCGTTCTTCTTTACATGTTTTATTTTCAAACCTTTGCTTTGTCTCTGAAATAGAACCAAAAGATGTTTCCACCGCTTTAAATGATGAATTTTGGTTTTTAGCTATGAATGAAGAACTTAATCAATTTGAACGTAATAAGGTTTGGAATCTTGTAGAACGACCCAAAAATCATCCTGTAGTTGGAGTAAAGTGGATTTTTAAAAATAAATTGTATAGTGATTCTAGAATTGTTAGAAATAAAGCCAGATTAGTTGCAAAATGTTATGCACAAATTGAAGGGGTAGACTATGATGAAACTTTTGCACCCATTGCTAGACTAGAAGCGGTTAGGATATTTCTTGCATTTGCTTGCTTTAAAAGATTTAAATTATATAAAATGGATGTCAAAACTGCATTTTTAAACGGGTATATAAAAGAAGAGGTTTATGTAGAACAACCCCTGGCTTTATTAATGAAAAATATCCAAATCATGTTTATAAATTAGATAAAGCACTTTATGGGTTAAAACAAGCGCCTCGTGCTTGGTATGATCGTTTAACTCAATACTTATTAAAGCACGATTATAAAATGGGAAGTGCCGATTCTACACTCTTCATTAAGCAAATTGATCATGATTTAGTTATTTTGCAAATTTATGTTGATGATATAATTTTTGGAGCGACTAATGAAGAGTTATGTAATGAAGTAGTTCAAATTATGAAAAATGAATTCGAAATGAGCATGGTAGGAGAACTTTCATATTTTCTAGGTTTTCAAATTACGCAAAAACATGATGGTATTTTTATTTGTCAATCTAAGTATATTCATGATATGTTAAAAAGATTTGGATTTGACAACCTTAAACATGCAAATACTCCTATGAGCGCGTCATTGAAATTGGGAAAAGATGAAAGTGGTATTTCAATTGACCAAACCCTTTATAGAAGTATGATTGGGTCTTTATTATATTTAACTTCTTCTAGACCCGATATTATGTTCGCCGTTTGTTTATGTGCTAGGTTTCAAGCTAATCCAAAAGAATCACATTTAAAAGCGGTGAAATGTATTTTTAGATACCTTATAGGAACATCTAAACTAGGCTTATGGTATCCTCATAATGACTCTTTCATTTTACATGGATATTCTGATTCTGATTATGCGGGGTGTTCATTAGATCGAAAGAGCACAAGTGGCACTTGTCACTTTATCGGCCCAACACTTATTTCTTGGTCGAGTAGGAAACAGAATTCTGTTGCCCTCTCCACTACTGAGGCCGAATATATTGCACTTGGTAGTTGTTATGCTCAAGCACTTTGGATGACACAAACACTAGAAGATTTTGGCGTATACCAAAATAATGTTGAATTAAAATGTGATAGCAAAAGTGCTATCGATTTAACAAACAATCCCGTATTACATTCTAGATCCAAACACATAGATGTTCGTCATCATTTTATTAGGGATCACATAAAGAAAGGACATATTAAAATAAATTTTATTGGTACCGATTCTCAAATAGCAGATTTTTTCACAAAACCACTTAATGATTCACGCTTTTCAATGCTAAGACTAGAACTTGGAATCTTAGAATTATAAATAACATTTAAGAACTGGTTAACACATAAAACATAACATAAAACTAGGCAGCACATAGGATAACACTGAAATAGAGAGTACAAACAACAGAACCACAAATTAAAAGAGTTTCACTATCGCCAGGCGACAGCACTATCGCCGGCGATATCACAGATACATTAAACCATAAAATATTACATCACTGATCATAAAAATCATTCATCCATGTTCTCTTCAGCAGACACATTCACATCTTCACTGGAAGTCAGAGTTGGTTCTCTAGGCCTTCGCGTCCGCCTTATCGAATGTCGCGGAGGATCCTCGACTGGACTCCCCCATTCTAGTTCTTCTTCCGGAGTTGGCTTTAGTTTCAATCTCTTTACCAGAAATTTCATGAATTTGCGAAAACCAGAATGACTACGCCTTTGTTCCTCTTTCATCTCCTCCACAGTCTCTGTTAGATCCTCAATAGATTCATGCAAAGAACCTCCTCTTGGGAGTGGTTGTCTTGATGACGAGGCAGCCCTAGGAGATGGACCTCTAGCTGGTTCTACGGTATGTATCGCCGGGATACAATCATCAATGTAGAACTCCTGATCTATCCAATCATATTTTTGATATACGATCCTTTGAATAACACTTCCTAAAGGAAGTGTATTCAGTTTCCTCCTAAGGGGATGCTTCATTTTATATGTATATCGTATGATGGATAACACAAAATCTGCCACGTCAAACTTGACTCTCTCTAATACATAATACGTCACTAAGCTCAATTGAGCCGTGATCTTCTTTGTGTCACCGGACTTCAACATAACCGTGTTTCTTAATATGTCTTGAATCACAAATGCATCGCGAGAGAGTGATGAGACGTCTTGAATCAAACTCCTATTTTCCTTTCCATGAAGAACTTAGTTCAATATACTCCAATCACGATCCTTACGGTAATTCTCTACTATATCAATAAAATGATCCTCACAAGTGGCAAGACTATATTCTCGTCTCAAATCAGCATGAGTAATATCTATTTGCGCTCCTTGGATTCGAGACCTTACTCCTCCATTCAACCCCGTATATTTAGGGTCTTCCAAATTATTATAAAAATCTCTTACGAAGATGGAGCTAAACGTGTTCGGTACAATGAGAGACATTATACCTGACTCAACAAGTTGTTCATGGATATGTGGTGGCAGTGATTCATCCAAAAGTTTCGCGATCCCAACTGACGCATTCTCAATTCCCGGGTATGTTTGAAATGATGCATGAGGATTGCGGCTGGTACTCTTTCTTGCGCAGGATGATGATGCTATTTCCTGAAAACATAATTAAAACATCGTGTTAACTAAAAAATTAAATTTTCAAAGTTTGTTTTCTGTCGCCGGCGACAGCCCTAACGTCGGGCGATAGTAGAAAAACTTCTTTTTTTTTGAAATGACCGGTAGATTTTCTCTCTTAGGTTCAGAAAAATTACTAAACTTACATCCATCTCAAAGATCTATAACCTATAACTCGTTTTTTGGAAGGATTTTGCATCAAAATGGTATGTTCTTCAAAAATTTTTTCTTTACAAAATCTATGACCAAAATCAAATTTTTTTCTTAGATCTATCTCCTTTCATGCTATAGATTGAAGATCTATATTTTTTTTGAAGTAAAACACCACCATAAAGAGGGATCTAAATCTTACCTTTTGGAGTTTTGAGGGTTTCCGCTGAAGAAGACGTTGCCACACAGCCCAGGGTCGGTCAAAGCAGGAAATGAGTCAGCCCCCTTCGGTTTTTTTCACCTTTAATATCAAAAACCGCTATCGCCGCATGGTATCGCTACCGCGGGAGATAGTGTATTTTCTATTAGCCACTTTCCACAAATTCTGCCAATTTTTTTAAACCTGTTTCTAGTATTATCGTAATGTTTTGGATGCTTATCAGAATACAATACATAGTACCTGTGTGATTATTAGTTTATCAGTTGTTTGAACATTGTTTTTAACTTGTCGTGCTCTTGATATCTATCTGTATCATTGATGACTGGAACTTGAATAGACTTGTTTCTGCATGCCTCTAAGTATGAGTAATATTTTATGCTTGATAATGTGCTCACAATGACACGAGCTGATATTTACACATCCTTAAGTTTCTTCTTACATGCTATTGGTTTGTTTCGAAGATTTGCATACAACGCTAACATTTTCATTTATGCCTCATTCACATTGATTTTCCAAACTGATGGCCATTCTGAAAAACCCTTTTTGGGGTTTGCAATACAAGTGAATTCGGAGTCCTAAGTCAAAGTTTCTTAAAAAATGAATGCAAAATATTTAAAAAAAAACACTATTCCATGACTAGGATACTCCAATCAAGTTCTACTCACCCTCCTGAAAAGTCTTAATGAGCATTGTGAGGTTGAGCACCTTGACAAGGATTGTAAAGTGTCTTGTGAAACCCACTGGGCCATGGTTTTGAAAAGAAAAATCTTTATGACATGAGCTTATCTATGTAACGGTGTTAGTTTCTTGTATCCATATCTTGCAAACCTACCTGTAATATTATTTCTTAAGGAATATGTATATTACATCACTCTTCACATGTACACAACATTATCACTAATAAAATTTCTTCTCATGAGAATTGGACCGATCATAGTTCTTCTCTTCCATTTCATCAATTTTCCTGTTTTCGATATCTTCACCTGACAATTTTTCAATGTTTCAATTCAACTCTTAAATTATTTTTTTCCATAGCCTACATTTTTTTTGATAAACTTCCAAATCTTCAGGTAACACTATTCCATGGTTTTTCCTGTCTCTATCATACTACTCGTGTTTCTACATTCTATTTCTACTCCTCAGCTTCTTTCAGCTTCTGCATTTCCACCTCGTTTTCTTTCCACCGTCTTTTGCTAATACCAAAAGGGGGAGATTCAGTACGAAATAAATTGATTAGTACATTTAGGGGGAGTAACTATCTCTTCTTTTGAATAGGGGGAGCAACTAGTATTTATTAAATGAGGAGTTTAGTATAACTAGATTATAACTAGTTATGCACTTTGATTATAACTAGTTATGCACTTTGATTCATATTGATTATTAGAATTGTTTCACATTCTTCTGATCTCATGCAATTTCTTTCTTAGTGGATTTGTTATTATCAAAAGGGGGAGATTGTTGGAGCATGCGTTCCGCACTTCTTAGTTTGAGAATAACAAATCCCGGATGTATTTGATCTTGGTATGTGTTTTAAATATGCAGGGACAACAACATTTTTACGTACAAAAGAAAGGCTGAGCATGACATTGATGAAAAGGAAAAACGCGCTATCACCGGCGATAACGATACCGCGGGCGATAGCATAATCAGTTCCTGCTGACGTCAGCCTTAATCCGCACGTTGCCGCGCACGAAGTCAGTCACGATCAGCGATATCATGGGGCGCTACCGATGTCACCGAGGGATAGCCCACGATCGTCACGTTCTCCGCTCAGATCTGAAAATCAGCGCGACGTGTGCCACGTGTCAAGCAACGGAGAGTTATCACTATCGCGGGGCGTTAACGCTACCGCCGGCGATAGCGTGAAATGATATATACGACCAAAAATTTCAGGGAAGAGTTGGATCATGTAGATCTTGGTTTTCCCAGAGAATTTTCAGAGCCTTCATCTCCGTTTCCAGACGAACTCCCTTGGTCCGTTGAAATCTCAAGAGCGAAGCAGATACGACCGTGCGTTCAAGATTGGAGATCTTCTTGTTCGTCCATCATCATCTTCAGAGCTCGTGATTTTGAGGGAGTTCTTAAGTTTTACTATTGTACATTCATTTTCATTCTTTTTCTTTGTAATTGGGTATGGAAAATCACCACCTTGTGTGTGGTGTCTAAGTCCGTGTGTGGCTTAGGGGCAAATCACCACCTTGTGTGTGGTGTCTAGGTCCGTGTGAGGCTTATGAGTAAATCGCAATGAGTTGTGCAGCGTCTAGATCATAGGTTTGATCTAGGGGAGGCTAGTAGGCATATCTAGGGAGATATTGACTATAGCCTACCGGTTCTTGGGAGAAGGATCGGTGAAAAAAAAAGCTAAAAACTATTATCGTTGTAAGCCTTGATTTCAAGCTTTATTGGAATCATTTTACATATTCATTTTGGAGAAGTATAATCTTGTTATTCATTTCATTGATCTGTCTCATTCATAGTAGCTAGTCTTATATTTTATAAAAAGTTAAAAAATCTTAAAGAGCCCTTATTCACCCCCCCCCCCCCTCTAAGGGCGCCACAAGATCCTTCACTCAGGTCGACGATAGTCGGTCTCAGCTCGACGATCTTAGAGAAATATTCTCTGAGCTGAGCTCGACGAACTTCAGTCCAGATCGACGATCCTTGGATTTCACCTTCAGAATTCTAAGTCCAGACTGTTCTCTTGACTCAGGTCGACGAACCTAGTTCTCAGGTAGACGAACTTAGTTCTCTGGTCGACGATCACTGGACTCTATACTTCACCTTTCTGATTCCAGAAGTTATTAATTTGTCTAAGTCCAGAATCATTCTCAGCTCGACGAATTCAAGGTTCTCCAGACTTAGCATGACGAACACCGCTCTTCGATCGATGAAACATTGGACTATCATAGCATTCTGTCGAGACCATGTTCTCCAGTCTCAGGTCAACGTACCCTGTTCTCTGCTCGACAAATTCTGGAACCAAAAGACTTATGTGGACACTAGAATAACTTGTGTCGACACCAAGATCATCAGTCGACATTATGTAAAGGCTATGTCGACACAACACAGAAGATTTCTGTCGACACATAGGAGTAATTGTGTCGATACAGGATATTTGACAACTCCAGTATAATTTCTGAACTCCAGTCGACGAACACAATTACCAGCTCGACAATTAGGCAAAGATCAAAAGAGACAGCAGTTCAGTTTTCAGTTCGACCATCATAGAACTCAGCTCGACGAATAGAAGATGTCCTGTCGACGAATATAATGTCTCAGCTCGACGAACTATGAACTCAATTCGACGAATTCTGCTACCTGCTCGACGATTCCAGACTTAGTCATTTCCAGCCTTCTGTCCCCACTCTAATGCTATAATTCCTGGGTAATTAATACTCTAACATTCTCTGAATATATCCGTTAGAATGAGCATTAATTATGGTCTTCTTCGGGATTATAGCTTGCCATTTTTCCACGGGACAGTTGGGGAAATAAATGAATGCCGATTATTCTCAAGGTCGTCACCATTAATTACAGACAAATTCATATGTTTGAAAGATACAGAAGAAGAGAATAACGAATACAGATAGATAGACACACAGTGAATTAATGAAGAGAGACACAGACAAAGCTTCACACAGAATACTACTGACTAAGAAGCATACAACAATTTGAAGAAGAAGCAAGAAGAACACATTTTTTATAAAATCAAGAGTCTTCCTGTTCTTCTTCTCCAGGACCTTGCTAAAGGCATTCAAGTACTATCAGTATAAAGATCCTAGATCCAGTCTCTCAAATTGAAGGCCTATCATCCTGTGCAAAGTTCTAGATCTCCTATATCCTTTTTCATCTCAGGGGGAGCTTTGACAACATCATTAAATCCACATTGTCTTCTAATTGTGATTGAGAAAAGAAGACTTCCATCAATTTCTCACCCCCACCTCGGTAAAGGGTTGTCATCTCTCTTCAAAAGTGATTCCTTGGTTGCAAGTCTCCTGATCAAAAGACGTGCAACCTGATCAAAAATCTGAGTCGATTTCTACCAAGGGTGGTAGAAGAGTGGATGTACCCAGGTTGGGGAACCACTATAAAATTCTTGTGTCGTTTGGTTGTCTCTTTTTCTTTTGTTCTTGCTATACTTGTGATTTATATTTATTGTTTGCTAGGTTATTAATTTATGCACTTTTGATTTACAGCGAAAGCTGTAATAGTAGTTAAGAAATTTTTAAGAATACTCTATTCACCCCCCCCCCTCTAGAGTATTTCTGATCTAACACTAATTTTCATTTGCCTCCTCTTCATCTTCACTAGAGTTGGAAGATGAGGATTCTTCATCTGTGTCACTCCGGGCCTCAGCAATGAAGCCTTTCTCCTTTCTCTTGTGTTTGCTTGAGGAGTGCTTACAATAGTGCTTGCTTGATTGCCTTTTTTTCTCCATTTCTTTTCTTCTCTCTTTCTTCTCTGCCTCTGTGCATTCAGGTAGAATGTGCCCAGTTTTTCTGCATCCAAAGCAGACAATCTCCTTGGTAGGAGTCTTATCATATCTTGGCTTGTCATCATTCTTGGATGACCTTCTTCTAAAGTCTTTCTTGGCCTTTTTATAAAATCTTTTAGCCAACAAGCTCAATAGTTCTTCATTAGCTGGAAGAGCTTCTAAGTTTTCTGTAACTTTGAAAGTAATGTTGTGCTCCTTCCTTGAAGATGTGGAAGCCTTATGTTCAGCAACCTCCCTTGTCTTGATCAACTGCTCATAAGACTTGATCTTGCCAAGGAGAGATTTTGTAGAAATCTCATTTAAACTTCTGGCCTCCTTAATTAGCCATATCCTGGAATCCCAAGGGATTGGGAAGCACATTAGGATTTTGTCATTTATCTCAGTTAATGAGATGTCCTTGTCCAGGGTTCTCAGTTCATTTATTATGATACTGAGTTTGTTATACATGTCAGTAACAATCTCTGATTCCTCCTTGAAATTCTCATACTGTGATATGAGGAGCGATGTCCTGTCTTTTCTTTCATCTGATGAGCCAGCAACTATTTGGGTCAGTGAGTCCCAGATGGCTTTTGTAGAGGTGCACTCAGCCACCTTTTGAAAGATGTCATCTGACATTGTCTGTGCCAGAATATTCATTGCTTTAGCATCAACCATCTTGGCTTCTTTTGTGCATCAATCCGCTCAGGTGGTGGAACTACATGTGTATTAGTAGTTGTAGTAGCAGCTATAGGTTGACGGGGACCTATCAAAATAGAGTTGAAAATGTCACCATCAATAGAATTCATATAGAGTTTGATTCTTGTCTTCAAGAGTGCAAATTTATTCAAGTTGCACACAGGAGGTCTGGTGCTAGAATATTCCTTATTATGTGCCATGTTGTAAACATGAGGCTAGAGAGAAAAAGATTTATCAAAGGATCTTGGTTCAGATGTATGTCTGTGAAACCAAAGCATCCTTAACCATCTGATACCAATTGAAAGAGATATCAGATATGCTCTGATACCAATTGATGGATAAATTTATCTAACTCTAGACGGGAGGTGAATAGACTATTTTAAAAACTTAATAGATTTTTATAGCGGAATTAAAAATAGTGATATATATATCTTAAGAAAGAGCATGAAAGAAAAGCTAGCTAACAAAGCACACAACACACAACAATAAGAAAACAGCAAGCAACCCAAAAAACACAAGAAATTTATTATGGTTCCCCTAAACTTGGGTACATCCACTCTTCTACCACCATGGTAGGAATCCACTACAGGTTTTTGATCAGGTTCCCTGTCACCAACATGTTTTTGCTCAGGTGCCCTATCACCACAAGATCTATTTGAAGGGAGATCTCACAACCTCTTAGGCTTTTGATCAAGTGCCCAAAAACAAAGCTAAGTCTTTTGGTAAGGAGACTTAAGAACTAGGTGGTTAACATTTGAAGGGAGTTAAAACCCTGTGTACAGTGGGGTGAAAAGAATGTGATATTGTCTTCTCTTTCTCAAACAGCCGAGAAGACTTTAGTGGATTGCCTGATAATGTCAAAGCTCCCCCTGAGATGATTATTGTTCAGGAATTTGCTGGAAGCTTTGCAGGGTGTAGTCCTTCAATCTTTTGAAGATCTTCAGAAGCTTTTTGGACTGATGTTGAATAGTTATCCCTTGAAAAGCTCTGAAGCTGATCATGAAGAGCTCTACGAGATTCTCTGTAAGACTTGTATCAACTATTGTGTCTCAGTAAAATCTCTGTCCATTCTCTTCCTTATTATTGTGTTCTTCTGAAAACAGTCCTTTTATATTTATTCCAGAAAAATAGCATTTGAATTTTAATTCTATCCTTGAATTAATTCTGGAATCCTGTAACTTGAACGGCTGGAAATAGTCTTAAATGCATTTCCTCAACTATCTCAGTAAATAAGTCAAGTAATTACTCTATAAAATCCATAATTAATGTTGCAAAGTAATGGCTATATTAATGAGAATATGAGCATTAATTATCAGAGAATTACTTACTTAGAATAATCCAAACTGAAAACAAACTGAGAGAAAATGCCAAACTGATAGAAATCGTCGAGCTCAGAACAGATTTCGTCGACCTGAACCCCAAGTTAGTCGACCAGAGATAGAAGTTCATCGAGCTGAGAACTTGAGAGAAGAGAGAAGATTGTAGACCTAAGCTCTATGTTCGTCAAGCTTAACTCAGAGTAGGGACTCTAAGTTCATCGATCTGCAATCGACGATCATCGAGCTGAGTTCGAAGAACTTCGAAATGATTTTCTGAACTCTTAATGACTGCCATTCTTCTAAGTTTGGATCTCTGAATTCTTTTGAGGGCTGGATTAAACATTGACAATCCTAGTCAGACTGACCTACACCTTAGAACAAACAAAATGACCCTAGGACATATATGAAGTTTCAACAACCTAAGAGTCAACCTAGCCCAAATCCAAACTAGGGATCCAACATAGTCCTCTCCTTACTCTTCCTGATGTTGTATGCCTTGAATTCCAAGGACTTCTCCTTGGTTTAGTATCTGCTGGTAGCCTTCTCCTCTTTTCTGGCAGCTAGCTGCATCTCATAGGAGAGCAGTTTTCTAAATAATGTTTGGGTAGGAGTTTCAACAATCTTGGCCACCTCTCTTATGACACAGATCTTAGTATCCCAGTCACTAGTAAAAGATCTTAGGAACTTGTCATTTATTTCGTAAAAACTGAAGACCCTCCCATAGGTCCTCAGTTCATTAATGATCCTGAAAATCTTTCATAGCAAGTAGCTATGTTCTCTTTCAGTGATTGCCTGAAAGCCTCAAACTCCTAGTTGAGCATTGACTTTCTATCATCTCTTACCTCTTCGGTACCCTCCATGTCGACCATAAGGTCGTCTCACATCTCCATGGAGGTCTGGTAGTGGACCAAGTCCTGAAAGGTAGAATCATCAATAGAACTGACTATGATGTTCTGGGCTCTCTTGTCTAAGACAGCCAACATGACCTCATCCTTGGTCATTTCTGAATAAGTCTTGGGTGTCTAGACAATTGCATCCATAACAGAGATCATCATATGGATGAGGAGTCCCTCCTTTCCTATCAAAAAGATCCTAGGGTCATAGGCTTCCATAAATAGCCTGACCCACTCTTTCTAGATTCCAAAATTCTCATTTCTACAGATGGGGAGTTTCATGGAACCTAGATCCTTATGGCTCTATCCAGAACACATAAGTACAGAGTTTAGCTACCATTGGATATCACTGAGATTTTTAAATCATTTTTGAGCAACCGCCCTCTTATACCACTTTAAAGTATTTGTTTTCAATGTAGCTTGCAACCTAGAGGGGGGTGAATAGGTCTGTTGGTATCTTGTGACTTTCTTTAAGACTCTTCCTTAAGTGCTTGGTGTGTTAGCAGTTAATAGCTTTCAAGAACCTGCAATAAATAAAGAACACAAAAATGTTGGGTATTTAGGGATGGCACAAAACTTGTGTACGCAGCGGAAAAAGAACAAGAAAAACCCAAACGAGTTCGGATCTAGCAATATTCACGAATCAAGAAGTAAAGCATATTTTAATAAAAATTACCTTTGTGGGATTCAGTCAGAACTCAACCTAGATGCTCCAGAAAAATCAGGTCGGCCACACAGCGGCTTGAGTCTTGAGCTCAGATAGTATATCCGCGCCTCTACAGTAATCCAAACGATCGGGAGAACCCACAGCAACGTGTCACACAAGCGCTAGGTCGGGAGAGGACTCTCATTGTCTCCATAGACTGCTAGATCTGTTGTAGTAGAGGTGGCGGTGACACTCACCGGGATCGGGATCAAAATCACCAACAGGAATGGTGGAACACTTCCGTCGGGTTTCTAGGTCTTCTTCTTATCGCACAGTATTGGCTGCGTGCTGAAAGAAAAGAACCGTCGCCAGAAAATCCTAAAACATCCTATTTATATCATAGGAGATAGATCCAGCAAGACAACATTTGACTCAGCTCGGGCATTTGTCGAACTCAGCTCGACAAAATCTGCGCCAAAGGCCAGCACGTCAAACTTCATTCATCGAACTCAGTTCAACGAAATCTGCTCCAAAGGCTGGAATGTCGAACGGATTCGTCAAACTCAGCTCGACGAAATCTGTGCCAAAGGCCAACACATCGAACTTCATTCGTCAAACTTAGCTCGATGAAATCTGCGCCAAAGGCCAGAACGTCGAACTAGATTCGCCGAATGACATTGAGTGAATACAATACACTCAACGCCTAAGAGCCAGATTTGCTAGATAAACCCTTTACTTGACGAAGGCGTTGAATGGACTCGTGATGCAGTCCCATGGTTTCAACGGATAAAATTACGCGCTCTTACGTTTGACAATAAAAATAAATATCTAGCGTTCGGTTTCTCTAATTAACACTATCGATTACTCAAGCAATTAATGTCACAATTCTCAACATCCACAACGCAAAAGGATGCTACCCCTTACATAGATTGAACAAGGGCTAAAGGCCAATGTTCGCTCAAGCGAATAGGACCTACCCGATCGGACAATTAGCAATTCAAATTAAAATTATTCGCTAGCAAGTCACAAAAACAATACGGGAGGATCCAGATAAATTAATGATTCAAAATAAAGTCCAAACCAATCCCAGAAATTATTTAATATAAGGGTATACCAAATCACTTGAACACAAAAGAAATCAAGGCTAAAGAAACCGATTTCTGCAAGCGTTCACGAGATCTACCCGCTCCAATTTATACAAAAAAATATTGGGAAAATTAATGCTTAAAATTTAGATTTTAATTAGCATTATTTCAATATAAATCAAGAAAAATTACTAGTCTTCTAATTCCACCAATTCTCACAATAATTTAGAAGAAATAAAAAAAAGTTGGTTTATAAATCATTACCCAAAATCCCAAGAAAAATTCATCCGCAAGATGAGTGGAGGAGGCGCACAAGACGGTGGTTGAATTTATCTCCACGCGACTCCACGGATCCATACAGGACGATGAAGACGCGAGCCATTTTCCTTTGCAAAGCCCTAGGTGAGGGAGAAACTTGAAGGCCAATATATATGGAAAGATGAGAGAGTAAAACTGGTGGGATTATTTCCAAAGTGGAATGAGGGGCTAGTCGATTATTATTTTGATGGAGTTTGGTGCTCAGGTTGTGTGGTGGAGAGGGAGGAAAGAGAAGGGGGTGGCAGGTTTTGCAAGGAGGGGAGGAGAGGTTTGCCAAGAGGTTGAACGAGAAAGAAAGGGCCAAACTTGGAGAGGGGGAAAAGGGAGGTCGAAAATAGGGAGGAGGAGGAAAGTGGAGGTTGTCGAACCACTAAGAGGGAGAGAGGGAGGAGGCCAGAGGCCAAGAGAGGGGGCAAGAGAAGGGGGGACAAATTTTCTCAAAGGGGGAGAGAGAGAGGAGGGGGAAATTCAAATTTTGAATTCTTGGTTTTAATTTTTCATTCTTCTCTAAAATCCTTCATAACATGACTATATATAGCCTACACCACTCCATCACCTCCAATTCAAAATTAAAAATAAAACTATGATGGTTATATGCACCCATCGTGAAATAAAAACAATACAAAATTTAAATGCATGAAATTAAAATACTCTTGATGGTTATAGACACTCATTATTACATGAAATTAAAATTAAAATAACAATGAAATGCTTGGAAATAAAAATGCTAAAATATAAATGATAAAATATATAATTATAATTAGGTATTTTATAATTATATATTTCATTTATTGGCGACGGCGGACGTCGAGCAAAACATGTAGTGGAGGCGGTGTTGGCGAAGAAACGTCGTGGTAGACTCCCATCCTCGAGCTTGCGGCAACGGCCGTCCCAATCCACGAACTCTCTATGACGGGGATCCACGGCCGCATTAGAATCGTCGCCATCAACTCGACGCACTCAACGCTTACGTGCGACTGTCAACTCTCTCAACACACTCAACGCAAACATTTGCAGAGTTAACACTTAACCCGCAAAAGCATTGACTGGACTCAACGCTCTCAACGCATTCAGCCCGATGGCGTTGAGTGAGCTAAACACACTCAATGCCTAATGCCTTAGAATTTTTCAACCTCCATGGCATTTAGTGAACTAAACACACTCAATTCCTTCAGCCCCATGGCGTTGAGTGAGCAAAACACACACAACGCCAACAGCCCCATGGCATTCAGTGTGTTAAACACACAAAACGCCAAATGCTTTAGAATATTTTCAGCCCTTTTTAATATCCTTCAACTCATCACATGAGCTAAATAGTACAGATCCAATCTCCCAATTTCTCCACAATCTTATGTGTGACCCTAATAGGCTTATACTGAGTTAGCAGTGAGGATACATGCTTGATCACTTCAAGATCACTATGTTTGTTGTTGAAGCAAAAAATGACCTCAACGGGAGTTCAAAACAGGGGTTGCAGCCAACACCTACTCCTCTCAAGCCTTAACCCTCGACTGGATTCAAAGGACCTAAGACTGACCCAAAGCCTCAGCAGGGAGGTCCCACCTCACACCTGGAAGATCTCTGAGTGCTTCCTCTCCAAAGCCAAATGTTGGGCTAGGAGCTCCTCAGAAAGCACTGAAAATTGGAAGATTATGAAAGCTTGCTTTCTAAGGAGCCCTTATGGGTCGATTGATAGCTTTCTGCTGTCCTGAGATTACTGAAATACCATGAGTTGATCTGCCAATAGCCAAATCCCGATGTTTATCCTGAGGGCATAGGGGTAATTTTACCTGAGGGTAATTCGGTCATTTTACCCCGGGCCCTGGGCCCCGCCCGGCGAGAACTCTGAGCCGAGGGCCTTCCTGCCCAGAGTCCGGCGCAAGCGGTCTCGCCCGCTTATAGGCGAGAGATCCTCCAAGACAGGAGCTTGGCACAAGCGCAAGCGTTCCCGCCCACTTATGGGCGAGAACTTCTTTAGGGCGGGAACTCCTCTAGCTAGCCATTTGACCGATGGTGCTCTCCTGGTCTGACTCAGCGAATATGGGGTTGTACACAATCCCCGCTCTTTTTGAGCTAGCTCTGCGCTCGAAAAGACACATCCAACCCGTAAATATTCGCTGAGCACGTGTCAACATCATAGAATCTTTTGGTGGGACGTACTGTGGCTATATATATGTACTGATAGACAACCATAAATCTGCCCTCGAATCGTCATTCCTCGCCTGAGTTCTCGCTTCCTCTTGCGATGCATTCCAAGCATGCTGACAAACCACTTCTGTAGGATCTTAAAGACCGCATCGATGCGGCATAAGCGCGAGCCAAGGCTAACTGCGCCTTGATTGCCCCCTGACTGGCAACAAAGTCATCAGTCGCTGATCCCTCTCAACTAAAGAAGAAAAATAAAGAGAAGAAGAGGGCAAAGGTGGTCCAGCGAGACCTGTCTCATGAGAATAGGAGCTCCCCTACCCCGACCCCAAGCCGTGCGGATGACCCCTCTTTGCAGAAGGTATGCCTCTCGTCCTGCTAATCATTGAAACCACTAGCTGTTTACGCGGGAGGATTCGTAGCTGATGCAATACTTCTCGCAGGAAACGGTCCCTGACGATGTCAGGTCCCCGCGGGAACCCTTGGACTTATCATCTTGTACTCCTGAGAACCAACCGCGGGTCTTGGAGGTCACTCCTCCGCCTGACTCCTCGAGAACTAAAGTTATCTTTTCCACTCCCGCTCTTAACTCCATCTTAGATTGTTGAATTATCTTCTCGCAGTACCAGCTTCCGCCCAACCGGGTCTCGCTACCCGGGAGAACGAAGTAAGGGTCGCTAATCGGCCTACCCCTACGGTTGATCCCTCCATTCCGGCGGAAGGAGTGGCTGTCGAATCTTCTGCAGCTCCATAGGATGTCAGCCATCCCACGGGAGACGAGACCTCCCCCACCGCTTCCGGCCAAGCCGGGATCACCACTCGCAAAATCTTCCCCCCGGGAAAAGAAAAGCCGATCCACCTCCTATTTGGAACTGGGGGGGGCTGGGCCTTCTCTCCTGCCGTCGGCCGGTGGTTCTCTCCATACTGCAGCTATGCGGTATGCTTATCACAATTGTCGCTTAGCTATCGCCATGACCGTGGAATTCTTTTGTCAACGGATCTGGGCTCGCGGTCGGGAGCCGATGCAGAGGATGAAGAAGATGAAGACGACGAAGACAGAGAGGGGGAGGATGGCGAGAGCTCCCCCTTCCCTTCACCTGATGAGATGGAGGAAATCTTGACCAGTGCCAGGAGTGCTAAAAGGCGGGGGAAGAGTGTTGTCGCCGTCCTGTCAAAGCTTATACGGCGGGAGCGGGCCCATAACTCTGCGGAGAGAGAGTTTAGCCAATCGATGGAGAAGAGGCTAGAAGCTCTGGAGCGAGACTAATTCATCAGCAAGACGAATCGGCCAGGTGGGCCTACCGCCAAGTCCTCTCCCGAAAGGTGCATCCCGCGGATCCGAGACCTGTCTCGCCGGATCAACATAGGATACACCGTCTTATCGTCCTGTTTCAACCCGCAGGCACCACCGAGGACCAGACAGCGGGAACGAGGAGGATGGCGGTGGGAGCCTTATTGATTCGCTAGATCTCCTCCTTTCTTTTCCCCGGCCTTCCCCTTCCCCAATGTACCCATATTTATTTTCATCAGTCTGTAACTAATAACTTTGTTATTATTATTACCTTTTATACAGCTCTCGCTCGGCGAGAGTAACTCCTGACTCCATTATTATTATTATTATTATTCAGCTCTCACTCGGCGAGAGTAAACCTGCTTCCGCTCATTTTACTTGTCACGTGTCATCTCAAAATGTTCACATGACGACGATTTGTTAGTCGCCGTCAATCTTGGGCGGGAAACCAAGGCACCGCCGACTTGGGGCGTGACGGCTGTACCCCCGCCGCCTTTTTGGAAATAGTCATGATGATCACGGTTTTCTATAAATAGAGAAGCCCACCTACCATATTTATTTCTCTGATCCGAATCCCGTGTTTTTTCTCTTGTTGCTCTCGCGGTTTGCCGAAAGATCCCGATTGCTTCCGCTTCCTCCTCCCGTTCTCGCTCTGTTATCGCTCTCGCCTCTCTTCTGAAGACCTCGCCCACAACTTCTCAAGCACGATGCTGGGCGGAAGTGAGGGACGTTCAAATTGCGCGAAAGCCTTCCAGAAGCATATGTTCCCCTCCTGCAGCCTGACTATGGAGGAGTTCCAACTGACCCAGACTCATTATGTTCACGTCGGCTTCACCGTGCGAAACCCCGACAACCATGACAAGGTAAAAAGAGCAAGGAAGGGGGAGCTCGCCATCCCCTTGAGCACTTTGAGGTGGGCTTCCACCTCCCCCTCTGGCCCGAGATGCGCATGGCCCTCAGGTACTATGGAGTGGTTCCCGCGCAGTTGAATCCAAACTTGGTCGTGATCCTAGTGGCCTTCATCTGTTACATGCGATCCGAGAGGATCGAGATCATCCTCCCTATCTTCCGGAAGCTATTCACCTTTCACGCTAAGGGAGGGGTGGTCTTCTTTTCAGTGCAGCTTCTCAAGACCACCGGTCTCGCCAACAAGCACCACCACTGGGGCGAGAAGTTCGTCTTTGTTTCCGGTGATTTTGGGAACGTGCCTCTCGCGCCCATTCAATACGAGGATGCCTCTTACAAGCCTCCACAATTGGGCTCGTGCGAGAGCGCCCTCCTTGAGTTCTTCGGAACCAAGGAT
This sequence comes from Platanthera guangdongensis, assembly GCA_039583875.1. NCBI lineage: Eukaryota > Viridiplantae > Streptophyta > Magnoliopsida > Asparagales > Orchidaceae > Platanthera > Platanthera guangdongensis. The sequence goes on from CM077147.1 coordinate 64,577,909, forward strand.
TTTGACGTCCAATTCCTCCGGCGGGGCATCGATTCACTCCTCCTCGTGCCTCCGGGCGAAGGTATGGTCTCGTCTTTGTCTTGTTATTCTTCGCCTTCTTTTTAAGATTAGAATTGAGTGTTGTCGCTTCCGCAGGAGAGCGCGAGATCCTCTGCACCAACCCTTCAACGAGGCTCACGCTGCCGAGAGCCAATCTGTGAGAGACCCGTTGGCTCTCGCGAAGGCCGTGGCTCAAGCATGCCTGGATGAGCCGGCCCCGCTTCCTTTGACCGGCGCCAGGAAGCGGAATCTCGGCGCCCCTGTGCCCCCATCGCTCAAGAGGCCCAAAATAACTGCTGCCGAGAAGGGTAAAGCCATTGTGGTGGCGCCCTCCCAACCTTCTGCTGTTGGCCGCTCCTTTGAAGAGATCTTGCAGGCCGCTAGTGAGATCGTGGTTACCAGGGGTGATGCCGAGGCACCTACTGAGAACCCCCCGGCCCCCGGTGGAGCAGATGGCGAGGAAGCCGCCACTGACACCTCCGCTCAGTCTCCGCCTGGAGAGGTGTTGCGGGGTCACCATAATTTTGGTCTCGGCATGAAGTGCCTGAATGCGGAGAATAAGCCGTTGCTTCAGTGGGACATGTTCATGGCCCTGGAGGAGGCAGTGGCTCAGGATGCTGCCTTGAAGAAAGAGCTGGTAGACGCCAAGCAACAGCTGTCCTCGCGCCAGGTGGAAGAGGTAAGCGAGACCTTTCATGACACTCGCTCTCGCTACTGGAGATTTCAACTTCATTCTTTCATGTTAACCTCTCGCTACACAGGATTCCGCTCAGGCCGTGGCACTTCACGTGAAGCTAGCCCAGGCGCGATACGAGAACGTCCTGCTGAAGGACTAGCTCTGACACAGAGGCGACTGCGCCCCCTCCTCCTCCACTGGATGAAAGGTTGGAGAGCCACTACTATTACATCTACGACATCGACAAGCTCCTCTAGGCCAACGTGCAAGCCACAGTGAGCTGACCCTGGAGATGCTGCGGGATGTCGGTTGCTTAGACGAGAGAGGCAAGACCATCACTGCTCTCCAGCTCGTCCCCTGGCTCTTCAAGCCCATCCCGAAGTACCCAGGCACGCCTGATTCCCCGCCTTCGGATGTCTCGAAATCCCCTGCCGTGGGTGGCGAGACATCCGGGGAGGGCTCAGGCGAGAGCTCCAGCGGGAGTTCAAGCAAGAGCTCTGAGGGGTACAGCGCATCTCCCTGAAGGGCCCCCCTTTTCTTTTCATTTCTTTTCGTTGTAAAGAGCGAGACGCTCTAGACTTGTAATTATACATTGTAAACATTTTGTATGTATGCTATTTTCTATTTATCACAAATGCGTTTGATACAATTGTTGTGGTCGAGTGCTTCTTAAGCACGCTTCTGCTGAGGCCCTTGGCCTCCCTAGGGTAGTCTCCCTTAGTGATGGATAGGCGGGAACCTGTCGAAAGAGCACAGGGCTTAGACATTTCGTTCCTGCGCTCTGCCGAAAACCATTTTCCGGGAACATTGCTCGTGGGCCCTTTAAGACGAGGCCGTCCCTCTTTACCCTGCGAACTGTTCGAAGCTTTCGCCTAGCACTTCTCGCTATCTGACCAAGAATAGTTTGTTAGGAGCCTTCTGCCAAGAACTTCCTTCGGTGAGATCTCCTTGACAGGGACCTCCCCCGCCGAGATCTTCTCTGACTGAGACCTCTCCTGCCTGAAGGGGTCTTACTCCTTTTCATTCTGTATTCTGGGTGCGTTTCTTGCCCTGCTCAGAGCATCTGAGTCAGAGTGTCTCCTAGGATCAAAAGCTTCCCTCCCCCAAGCGAGCCTTAGGGCCTACCAGCTAACGAGAGCCTGCGGAGTGGGTCCACCTGGGACCGAGCCGAGCTCGGGGTGTCGATGAAGTTACCAAACCAAACTTATCCACCATAGGAGAGCCTTCAGACTTGCTAGATAGATGAGAGCCTGTGCAGCGGGTCTACCTTGGGTCGAGCCGAGCTCGGGGTGCCGATGGAGTTATCAAACCAGACCTATCCCCCACAGGAGAGCCTTTGGACTTGCCAGTTTGATGAGAGCATGCGCAGCGGGTCTACCTGGGGCTGAGCCGAGCTCAGGGTGCCGATGAAGTTACCAAACCAGACATATCCCCCATAGGTGAGCCTTTGGACCTGCCAGCTAGATGAGAGCCTATGCAGCGGGTATACCTGGGGCCAAGCCAAGCTCGGGGTGCCGATGAAGTTACCAAACCAAACCTATCCCGCACAGGCGAGCCTTCAGACCTGCCAGCTAGATGAGATCCTGCGCAACTGGTCTACCTAGGGCCGAGCCGAGCTCGGGGTGCCGATGAAGTTACCAAACCAAACCTATCCCCCACAGGCGAGCCTTCGGACCTGCCAGCTAGATGAGAGCCTGCACAGCGGGTCTACCTGGGCCCGAGCCGAGCTCGGGGTGCTAATGAAGTTAACAAACCAAACCTATCCCCCACAGGTGAGCCCTCGGACCTGCCAGCTAGATGAGAGCCTGCGCAGCAGGTCTATCTGGGGCCGAGCCGAGCTCGGGGTGCCGATGAAGTTACCAAACCAAACTTATCCCCCACAGGCGAGCCTTCGGACTTGCCAGCTAGATGAGAGACTGCGCAGTGGGTCTACCTAGGGCCGAGCCGAGCTCGGGGTGCCGATGAAGTTACCAAACCAAACATATACCCCACAGGCGATAATCCGGACCTGCCAGCTAGATGAGAGCCTGTGCAGCGTGTCTACCTTGGGCCGAGCCGAGCTCGGGGTGCCGATGACGTTACCAAACCAAACATATCCCCCACACGCGAGCCTTCGAACCTGCCAGCTAGATGAGAGCCTGTGCAGCCGGTCTACCTGGTGCCGAGCCAAGCTCGGGGTGCTGATGAAGTTACCAAACCAAACCTATCCCCCATAGGCAGGCCTTCGGACCTGCCAGATAGATGAGAGCCTACGTAGCGGGTCTACCTGGGGCCGAGCTGAGCTCGGGGTGCCGATGAAGTTACCAAACCAAACCTATCCCCCATAGGTGAGCCTTCAGACCTGCCAGCTAGATGAGATCCTACGCAGCGGGTCTACCTGGGGCCGAGCCAAGCTCGGGGTGCCGATGAAGTTACCAAACCAGACATATCCCCCACAGGCGAGCCTTCGGGCCTGCCAGCTAAATGAGAGCCTGCATAGTAGGTGTACATGGGGGCGAGCCGAGCTCGGGGTGCCGATGAAGTTACCAAACCAGACCTATCCCCTACAGGCGAGCCTTCGGACCTGCCAGCTAGATGAGAGCCTGCGCAGCGGGTATACCTGGGGCCAAGCCGAGCTCGGGGTGCCGATGAAGTTACCAAACCAACCCTATCCCCCACAGGCGAGCCGCCAGACCTGCCAGCTAGATGAGAGCCTGCGCAGCAGGTCTACCTGGGGACGAACCGAGCTTGGGGAGTTACAAAACACATAATCACGTACTATTATAAAAATTTCACAATCGGCAAGAGAAAATCAAGTCAACTGATGCAGTACAATAAGTTTAATTTTGGATACATAATTACATCCTCCCCAGTTCATGGGTAGAAGCATTTTAAGTAATCACCGCTCCAAGTGTGGCTTAAGGCCCTACCCTCCACGTCCTGGAGGTAGTAACCTCCTGTTCAAAGGACTTCCTTCACTATGTAAGGTCCTTCCCAGTTCGGGTTGAGCTTGCCCACGGGAGCCAACCTTCCTGCCGCGTCAACCTTCCTCAGCACCAGATCTCCTTCGGCAAACTACTTGACCCTGACGTGCTTATCGAAATACTTGGCCATCCGCTGCCTGATCTCTTCCTACCTGATGGATGCCACGTCCCGTAGCTCTTCTGTCATGTCTAGAAAGAGGCATAACCCCTCCTCATTCTCCAACATCGAAGTCTCATCTCCTTCGCCCGCGGCTATGACCCGCAGGGACCGAACCTCGAACTCCACTGGTAGGACCGCCTCATATACGTGAGAAAGCTTGAAGGGGGTCTCACCGGTGGCCTTGTTCGAGGTCATTCGTAAGGCGCACAGGACCGAGGGGAGCTGCTCCACCCAATTTGCCTTTAAGTTTTCCACTTTCCTTTTGAGCAAGTTCACAATAATCTTGTTTGCCGCCTCCACCTGGCCGTTGCTGCGGGGGTGGTGGACAGAGGCAAATCTGAGGTCTATCCCCAATTGGGCGCAGAAGCTGATGAACTCTTCACTAGCAAACTGGGGACCGTTATTTGTCACTATCGCTTGAGGTAGCCCGTGTCTGCATATGATCTCGCCCCAGATGATGTTCCTTATGACTTGCGAGGTGACCTCGGCCAAGGCCTTAACCTCCAGCCACTTTGAGAAGTAATCGACCATGACCAGGAGGAACCTCCTTTGCCCATGATTAGTTAAAACTCCAAAACTATTTACGGTCACGCAGCGACCCGGTGGTTTTATTTAAGTAAAGCGGAAGTGGTTTTTTTATTTATAAAACGGGGCACGCGTATTTATTTATTTTGGATATAAAAAAGTTGTGATCGAGTTTTAACGAAAGGAGGCAAGTGTAAGACCCCCCCCTCCCCGGATCCCAAAACACGGCACGAAGGGGGAGTCTTATGCCCGGAACAGCCGCCTTGCGGTAGCATTAGCACACGGGCTAACCTGTACCACAAGACGCCTATCCCGCCGGCTACAACCATATCAATATAACATGCCAACCCAACCAAATAAGTAAACCAAACAGAAGTCAAATCCACATTAAGTTATATAAAGTCCAAACATCAATAAAGAGAAGCTAAAACATGCTTCTACTATATATCAGAGTACAGCTAAACATTGCCCCAAACGGGCTACATCAGAGTAATCAAAACTAACATCAGTAACAGACGGTATCGACGGCACCGTCACATCAGGCCCTGTCGTCCTGGCCTGGCTGTCCTGCTGCGTAGTCTGCGGCTGCTCTACCTGCGGCGTGACCTCCTAAAAATGAAGACGTAGCAACCGTTAGTCGAAACGACTAAGTGGTTTCACATCCGCTCCCCCGGCGACTCCTCGGCACCGGGCGGAGAAAAAGAACAAGAGTATAGTATATGTAACAAGTAAGCAAGTAAAGGAAGTACAAGCAGGTGACATGGTGCATGAGTATCAATGTATAACTAGCAGTTCTACAAAAGCTATCAATATATAAACTAACAATTCTACAAGAGCCATCAAGGTATAATAACAAGTGTAAGAAAGCTTCAGAAGGAAAGTAACTTAACTTATAAGAATGCCCATACAAACTTATAAGTTAAGGATCGGGTTACATAAAGTAACTCATCGTATAAGAGTGCCCATACAAACTTATACGATGAGGATCTTGTTGTGCAATGTTATGAAATGCTATGAATGTTATGCAATGACTCACCCATGCACACCCATGCAATTGCTATGTCGACACAGACTGTAGTTCCCACTTTTCGAGCAGGTAGCTAACCTCTCAGGCATCAGCCGCCGTGGCCAGGCGGTGACAGTAGAACGGGCACTTCTACTACTAGGCGGGTATCACACTACTTCACCTAGGCCTCTGTACGCCTCAACGCTAAGAACACAACAGCGGAGCCCATGCGTACTATGGCCCAGCGGGGTCTTGGGTAGATGTGCACCAAGAACACAGCCCGAACTGGCCTTGCGTGACCCGGAAGGGGCCTCGGAAGAAAGCACGAGGACACAGCCCAACCGTTCACATGGTCGGAGGGGCCTCGGGAAGTGAACACCGAGGACACAGCCCAAACCGACCAAGTCTAACTGCCAACTCCCGTCGGTGTGACGACTGGCGAGCCCGTAGACCTGCCACACTATCCTTAACCCGGGATTACGACACCGCGTGTCGACTCACACCACATGCAAACACCATATCAACACAACATGGAAGGGGCCTCGGAAGTAAACACGAGGGCACAACCCAACCATCCATCCGCACCCTATCTCAACACAACCAAACAAGTGGCGGTCAACATCGCACTTACGAACTTACACAATACTACCCGTAGGGAGACAACGCTCTAAGTGTTGGTCCACTAGACTCATTTCATTAGTCAAACATATCCATGGCCATGGTCTATTCATCTATATGACTTCCCAAATGATGACAATGTAAAATAACGTAATGCGCATATAAGATCTATCACATCATCCTTTTTAGTAATATCATAACTTAAACATGAAGTGTACCATATTCAATCTTCCAATTCCTACCAGTTCAATTCTTTTAAACAAGTTTGTTTCACAATTTGGTAATATGAAATATGATTAATAAGATACTTCAATCACACAACAAATGATTAATCATAAGGGTTCATCCAAGGCAAGTATCTTGCATTAATAATTTCACCGAAACAAAATCCATTTTTCCATTAAGCCCAGAATTTAGGCGCAGGTTGAATCTGGTCAGCAACTTCGACCGGAGATTCCCGAGGCTACAGGAATCCGGTGAAGTTGTGTAACCCCTCGATGGAAAGGTATTTCCATGGACTACATCTTTCATATTCAGAGCTCAACCCAGATTTGACATTATCCTATTTGAAATCGGACTTGAAGTCCGCTGCGTACAGAACACAGTTTCTGCATGCAGGATTTATTAAACACCATTTTCGTTTGGATTTTCCCGTGGCTACAGACTTCGCTAGAAGTCGTGCAACCACTCGTTGGAAAGGTATTTTCAAGGGCTTCAACTTTCGTGTTTAGTCAAAAGCCCAGATCTGACCATAATACACTTAAAAATGGTCACGAAGTTCGCTGCGCGCAGAATACAGATTCTGCACGCATCTTAAGGCGGAATGAACGGCATCGGTTCATCTTCCTCCTCAAGGCGATCTTCCAAAAATCATTCCAGAAAACCTCCTCCCTTATTCACCCTCAAGAGGCCAAAACCCTTCACGAAACCATCCCTTATCATCCATTGAAAAAGGGCGTGGTTGAAGAGATCTAAAACCTAAGACACAAGTCTTAGCATGACCTTTCCTAGAAAACTCCTCCTCACCATCAAGACTCTCTTGAGTCGATGTCTCGCCTAGGAAAATAACTATAGATCTAGCACCAAGGGAGAGGGTAGGAAACTCACGTTGGCTCCAGCGGTACCACCATTTCTCGCCATGGATCGCGTAGTTCTCCTCGGCGGCATCTTCTCTTTCACGGCGATGGCGGATCTCCTTCGGTAGGACTTGCTCCTGCAGTTTTCCCTGTCACAGGGGTTCTCACTGGAAATAGGGGATGAAAAGAGCATGAAAACGGCTAGGGTTTTCTGTCCCTTATATAAATAAAATATGACACGGGTAGGGACACGGCCGTGTCCGTACCCGTGTCCCTCTTCCGCGAAACGGCCGTGGCGGTTTCCATGTCGATTCAATGCTTGACACGGGTAGGGACACGCCCGTGTCCCAACCCGTGTTCGCATGACACGGCCGTGTGCCTGGCCGTGTCATTGGCCGTGTACTTCTTCAGTTACATCTCGACACTTTTCGTCGAGCTCAACTCGACGCACACGGGTAGGGACACGGCCGTGTCACTACCCGTGTCCCTTGGTGTCGACACAGCTCGACGATCTCGACACGGGCGTCGAGCTCAACTCGACGCACACGGGTAGGCACACGGCCGTGTCCCTACCCGTGTCCCTAGGTGTCGACACTGCTCGACGATCTCGACACGGGTCGTCGAGCTCAACTCGACGCACACGGGTAGGCACACGGCCGTGTCCATACCCGTGTCCCTAGGTGTCGACACTGCTTCGACGATCTCGACACGGGTCGTCGAGCTCAACTCGACGCACACGGGTAGGCACACGGCCGTGTCCCTACCCGTGTCACTTCCTTTTTACACTGATTCTCCACTTCTCCACAAGTGCAGTCCAATTCCCTGCACTCTCAGGACTCAAGCCAACCCTCCTGACTCAAAACACACACACTAGGGGGCTAGAGCGATTCGGGACGTTACAAATCCTATAAACAAAATAAAGGATTTCGTCCCCGAAATCAGGCTTAGGTTGTGGGGAGAAGTGTATAACAGGAAATTTAACATATGCTTTTAAATAAAATTACCTTGAGCAAACAACTCCGGGTAGCGTTGCCGCATTAAATCCATTGGCTCCCAAGTGTACTCCTCCTTCCCATGATTCATCCATTGCACCTTCACTAAGGGAACACTTTTGCGGCGTAATGTTCTTGTCTCGCTGTCAACAATTCGTACCGGCTCTAGTCGCACAGTCCTATCTGATGCCACCGCACCATCAGTAGTGGGAATATACTGGTCGGGCCGCAACAGTGCTTTTCGAAGCGACGATACATGGAACACGTCGTGAAGATTTTCCAATTCCGGTGGTAACTCCAACCGATAGGCCAACGGGCCAATCCTTTCCAATATAGTATAAGGCCCAACATACCTCGGGCTGAGCTTTTTCACTCCACGCACCCGCGAAACTCCATGCATCGGCCGAATCTTAAGGAACACTTTTTCGCCCACTTGGAACTCCACCATCCGGTGCTTTTTATTGTAATACTTCGCCTGTCGACTTTGAGCCTCCAACATGCGATCCCGTATCAATCTGACCGCCGCATCAGTATCATCTATGTATTCGTTTCCCAATGCCTTCGAATCTTCATCTTGTACCCAAGACAAGGGAGTCCTGCACCTTCTTCCATAAAGGGCTTCATGGGGCGCCATGCCGATGCTCGCCTGATGGCTATTATTATAGGAGAATTCCACTAGTGGCAAGAGCCTTTCCCATGGCTCTCCTCTGTCCAACACACATAACCTCAATAAATCCTCCAGTGTTCTGATGGTCCGCTCTGACTGCCCGTCCGTCTGTGGATGAAATGCGGTACTAAAGGTTAGGCGTGAGCCCAAATACGCCTGTACCGCCTTCCACTCATTGGATGTAAACCGACCATCCCGATCTGAAACAATTGTCTTGGGCACGCCATGATACCGTACAAATTGCTCCACAAAAAGGCGTACCAAAGCATCCACGTGTGCTTCCTTCTTCATTGGAATGAACCGGGCCACCTTTGTCAGTCGATCCACAATGACCCATACTGAATCATTCCCGGAGCGGGAACGAGGTAACCCATGAACAAAGTCCATGGAGATATCCTCGAACTTCCATTCGGGGATGGGCAATGACTGCAACAAACCACCGGGACTCCTGCATTCAGCCTTCACTCTTTGGCAAGCTTCGCAATGTGTAACATAGTAGCGGACATCCTTCTTCATTCCCGGCCAACACATGGTCTTCCGCAGTCCGGCGTACATCTTAGCAATACCCGGATGCACTGAATATTGAGAGGAATGCGCCTCTCTCAATATATCTTCCCGAATTTTGCCGCCCTTGGGAATATAGAGTCGGCCACGAAAATAAATGAGGCCGTCTTTGAGTATGTACTCATCGGTGGTCCCATCTTCAATTGCCTTGATTGCCGGGCCAAGGCCGCATCCATTCCTTGCTCCACCCGAATCCGGTCTCGGATATCACAAACTATGCTCATGTTGGCCAAATACTCCGCATACTCTGCCGAAGGATCCTTGAACACTAGAGTAATTTCCATCTCCTCGATCATCCGAGCCAACTCCATGCTCATCAGCCGAGACTCTGGGCTAGAGCCTGGCACTTTTCTACTTAAGGCATCGGCTACCGAGTTCGCTTTCCCGGGGTGGTAGTTCATGGTGAACTCGTAGTCGCATAGAAATTCCAACCACCGCCGTTGCCTCAGGTTCAACTCCTTCTGAGTGTGAACATACTTCAAGTTTTTGTGATCGGAAAAGATCTCGCAGTGCACGCCATATAAATAATGCCTCCAGACTTTCAAAGCGAACACCACTGCTCCCAACTCCAAATCATGAACCGGGTAATTAATTTCATGTTTCTTTAACTGCCTTGAAGCATATGCGATCACGTGCCCATGCTGCATCAATACCGCTCCCATCCCTTGATATGAAGCGTCCGTGTAAACTTGAAATCCTTCCTTCCCCGACGGAAGTGCAAGGATGGGGGCGGAGGTAAGCCTATCCTTCAGCTCTTGAAATGCCGCTTCACATTGAGGTGTCCACTCAAATGGCACTCCCTTCTTCGTCAAGGAGGTAAGAGGAAGGGCAATCTTGGAGAATCCTTTCACGAACTTGCGGTAGTACCCAGCAAGTCCAAGAAAGCTTCGTACATCAGCCGCCGACTTCAAGGGCGACCACTCCTTCACGGCTCGCACCTTCGCTGGATCCACCGCTAATCCTGCTCCACTGATCACATGCCCCAAGAAGGCTACCTCCTTAAGCCAGAATTCACACTTGCTAAACTTGGCATACAAGGCATGTTCCTTCAATTTCTTCAAAACCAAGGTCAGGTGCTCGACATGCTCCTCCTCCGTCTTTGAGTAGACCAAGATGTCGTCGATGAAAACAATGACGAAGATGTCCAAATATGGTTCAAACACCTTGTTCATCAAACTCATGAAGGCCGAAGGGGCATTTGTGAGCCCAAACGGCATCACTGTGAACTCATACAAACCATATCTCGAACTGAAGGCTGTTTTCTGGATGTCCCCTTCTTGTATCCTCAACTGATAGTATCCGGAGCGCAAATCCAATTTAGAAAACCAATGGGCTCCCACCAGTTGATCGAACAACTCATCGATCCGAGGTAGTGGGTAAGTGTTCCGCACCGTCAATCGATTGAGTTCCCGATAATCTATGCACAATCGCAGTGTTCCATCCTTCTTCTTCACGAACAGCACAGGGGCTCCCCATGGTGATGAACTGGGGCGAACGAACCCTGAATCCACCAGTTCTTGCAATTGAACTCTAAACTCCGCGAGTTCTTTCGGAGCCATTCTGTACGGAGCCTTGGACACGGGCTTGGCACCTGGTACTAGATTGATCTGGAAGTCAACCTCTCTATGCGGGGGTAATCCTGGTAGCTTCTCGGGAAATACCTCAGGAAAATCCCGCACTACCCGTACATCCTTAAATTCCAACGCTGCTTCCTTCAACTCGAACCAGATCATGAAGACCTCATCCCCCTTCATGTGAGCCTTTACAGCCTGAATAGAAGATAATATCATACGTGGCGCGAAGCCAATACCTTGGAAGATGACGTCAGAGTCTCCATGCCTCAAATAGATCCGCTTCTCCGCGCAGTCGATCCTCGCGAAGTGCCAGTCCAGCCATGCCATGCCCAAAATGATGTCAAACTCCGGCATCCTCAGAACCGTGGCCGGCGTATCAAAGGCCTTCCCATCAATAAATAACTCCAACTCGCACTTGGCGGTCGCGATCATCTCCGAGCCGTCCGGAAGGCGTACACGTCGGGCTATGCCGGTGAAGTACTGTACACCCCCCAAGTCTTTTATGAAATCCTCGGACACAAAGGAGTGCGAGGCACCGGTATCGAACAGCGCATAGGCTGTCTTCCCGCCAATAATCACGGTGCCTAAGTACCAATAACCAAAACTTATTGCTAGGGGCTAGTAAGTTCTAATCAATTCAAGCTAGATCATGCAAATATGTAAATTAATTAAATCATACCTGCAATCACATCTTGTGGGTTCCTTTCCTGCGCCATGTCAAGCGCGTACACCTGATCCCGGGCTGGTCCGGGGTTTCCTCTTGGCGGTCCTCGTCCTCGACCGCGCATATATCCTCGCCCTCGTGGAGCTGCTGGAGGGAGAGCAGGAGGGAGAGCAGGAGGGAGAGCAGGAGGGGCGTTCCCATATAGTTGCGGGCAAAAACGCCGGATGTGGCCCGGCTGGTTGCATTCGAAGCACACCAGACCACGCCGCCCTTCCGGTTGTTGGAATCGCTGATGCTGTGGGGGTGGAGGCAACGCAGGCGGCTGCGGAACTGGATGCTCCACCCTATAGTTTCGGTGGACACGCCCTCCACCTCTTTGATAACCTCGTCCTCCTCTGAAGTCCCGTCTCCTTCTATTACTTGGGCCGGCTTCCATCACGTCCTCCGCAGGCCTCTTGCTACATCCCATGTGGTCTGCCTCCAATCTTTTCGCCATATCAATGATCTCCGCCAAGCTACCATCCGCTATAAACAAAAGGGACTGCCTTAGGGGATCTCGCAGCCCTTTATAGAAGCGCTTGGCATAACCTCTGTCATCCAACTCATAAGAGTCCGCAAACCTTGCGAGATGCTGGAATTCCCGCTGGTATTCTGTAACCGACTTTGATCCCTGCTTTAATAGAAGGAACCTCTGCTCAAGCTCATCTCGGGCCGATGTAGGGATAAAGTGCTCCAAGAAAACACCCGAGAATTCACTCCAACTTATCTCTGTGTAGATCCGGCCTTGGAAGGTAGAGCCCATGAGGGACTTCCACCACCTCTTCGCATGTAAGTCCAAGACGGACACTGCCAATGTCACGGCCATGTTGGCCGGGCAACGGATACCAGCCAGCAACTCTTCTATCGTGTCTAGCCATTCCTCTGTACGTATGGCTGACTCCGTCCCAAGGTAGACGGGAGGGGAGAGAGCCCGGAAGGTGCTCAGCCAGTTGGAGCTCGGAGCTTGTTGTTGCACCGGAGCCTGCTGTGCCTTAAAAGCATCAAGAATGGCGGTAAGCGTTTGCCCCAACTCAGACTGTTGGAACTGCGTGGGTATGGGAGGGGTAGGAGTACCCCCCATCGGCTCAACATGCAGTGGAACCTACACATACACGACAAATTTGTGGTCAGGTTGGCTAAACTTAAGGTCAAAGTTGGACAAACTTAATGTGAATTACATATGGGCACACCACTGCTTCCGCTAAGTCAGTTTGTCCCCAAACTGACTAACCAAACGGAGGTGGCACCATTGTTGAATGACTTCTTAGTTGAGGATCGTGGCAAACTGATACCATTTGTAAGACCCCCCCTCCCCGGATCCCAAAACACGGCACGAAGGGGAGTCTTATGCCCGGAACAGCCGCCTTGCGGTAGCATTAGCACACGGGCTAACCTGTACCACAAGACGCCTATCCCGCCGGCTACAACCATATCAATATAACATGCCAACCCAACCAAATAAGTAAACCAAACAGAAGTCAAATCCACATTAAGTTATATAAAGTCCAAAACATCAATAAAGAGAAGCTAAAACATGCTTCTACTATATATCAGAGTACAGCTAACATTGCCCCAAACGGGCTACATCAGAGTAATCAAAACTAACATCAGTAACAGACGGTATCGACGGCACCGTCACATCAGGCCCTGTCGTCCTGGCCTGGCTGTCCTGCTGCGTAGTCTGCGGCTGCTCTACCTGCGGCGTGACCTCCTAAAAATGAAGACGTAGCAACCGTTAGTCGAAACGACTAAGTGGTTTCACATCCGCTCCCCCGGCGACTCCTCGGCACCGGGCGGAGAAAAAGAACAAGAGTATAGTATATGTAACAAGTAAGCAAGTAAGGAAGTACAAGCAGGTGACATGGTGCATGAGTATCAATGTATAACTAGCAGTTCTACAAAAGCTATCAATATATAAACTAACAATTCTACAAGAGCCATCAAGGTATAATAACAAGTGTAAGAAAGCTTCAGAAGGAAAGTAACTTAACTTATAAGAATGCCCATACAAACTTATAAGTTAAGGATCGGGTTACATAAAGTAACTCATCGTATAAGAGTGCCCATACAAACTTATACGATGAGGATCTTGTTGTGCAATGTTATGAAATGCTATGAATGTTATGCAATGACTCACCCATGCACACCCATGCAATTGCTATGTCGACACAGACTGTAGTTCCCACTTTTCGAGCAGGTAGCTAACCTCTCAGGCATCAGCCGCCGTGGCCAGGCGGTGACAGTAGAACGGGCACTTCTACTACTAGGCGGGTATCACACTACTTCACCTAGGCCTCTGTACGCCTCAACGCTAAGAACACAACAGCGGAGCCCATGCGTACTATGGCCCAGCGGGGTCTTGGGTAGATGTGCACCAAGAACACAGCCCGAACTGGCCTTGCGTGACCCGGAAGGGGCCTCGGAAGAAAGCACGAGGACACAGCCCAACCGTTCACATGGTCGGAGGGGCCTCGGGAAGTGAACACCGAGGACACAGCCCAAACCGACCAAGTCTAACTGCCAACTCCCGTCGGTGTGACGACTGGCGAGCCCGTAGACCTGCCACACTATCCTTAACCCGGGATTACGACACCGCGTGTCGACTCACACCACATGCAAACACCATATCAACACAACATGGAAGGGGCCTCGGAAGTAAACACGAGGGCACAACCCAACCATCCATCCGCACCCTATCTCAACACAACCAAACAAGTGGCGGTCAACATCGCACTTACGAACTTACACAATACTACCCGTAGGGAGACAACGCTCTAAGTGTTGGTCCACTAGACTCATTTCATTAGTCAAACATATCCATGGCCATGGTCTATTCATCTATATGACTTCCCAAATGATGACAATGTAAAATAACGTAATGCGCATATAAGATCTATCACATCATCCTTTTTAGTAATATCATAACTTAAACATGAAGTGTACCATATTCAATCTTCCAATTCCTACCAGTTCAATTCTTTTAAACAAGTTTGTTTCACAATTTGGTAATATGAAATATGATTAATAAGATACTTCAATCACACAACAAATGATTAATCATAAGGGTTCATCCAAGGCAAGTATCTTGCATTAATAATTTCACCGAAACAAAATCCATTTTTCCATTAAGCCCAGAATTTAGGCGCAGGTTGAATCTGGTCAGCAACTTCGACCGGAGATTCCCGAGGCTACAGGAATCCGGTGAAGTTGTGTAACCCCTCGATGGAAAGGTATTTCCATGGACTACATCTTTCATATTCAGAGCTCAACCCAGATTTGACATTATCCTATTTGAAATCGGACTTGAAGTCCGCTGCGTACAGAACACAGTTTCTGCATGCAGGATTTATTAAACACCATTTTCGTTTGGATTTTCCCGTGGCTACAGACTTCGCTAGAAGTCGTGCAACCACTCGTTGGAAAGGTATTTTCAAGGGCTTCAACTTTCGTGTTTAGTCAAAAGCCCAGATCTGACCATAATACACTTAAAAATGGTCACGAAGTTCGCTGCGCGCAGAATACAGATTCTGCACGCATCTTAAGGCGGAATGAACGGCATCGGTTCATCTTCCTCCTCAAGGCGATCTTCCAAAAATCATTCCAGAAAACCTCCTCCCTTATTCACCCTCAAGAGGCCAAAACCCTTCACGAAACCATCCCTTATCATCCATTGAAAAAGGGGCGTGGTTGAAGAGATCTAAAACCTAAGACACAAGTCTTAGCATGACCTTTCCTAGAAAACTCCTCCTCACCATCAAGACTCTCTTGAGTCGATGTCTCGCCTAGGAAAATAACTATAGATCTAGCACCAAGGGAGAGGGTAGGAAACTCACGTTGGCTCCAGCGGTACCACCATTTCTCGCCATGGATCGCGTAGTTCTCCTCGGCGGCATCTTCTCTTTCACGGCGATGGCGGATCTCCTTCGGTAGGACTTGCTCCTGCAGTTTTCCCTGTCACAGGGGTTCTCACTGGAAATAGGGGATGAAAAGAGCATGAAAACGGCTAGGGTTTTCTGTCCCTTATATAAATAAAATATGACACGGGTAGGGACACGGCCGTGTCCGTACCCGTGTCCCGCTTCCGCGAAACGGCCGTGGCGGTTTCCATGTCGATTCAATGCTTGACACGGGTAGGGACACGCCCGTGTCCCAACCCGTGTTCGCATGACACGGCCGTGTGCCTGGCCGTGTCATTGGCCGTGTACTTCTTCAGTTACATCTCGACACTTTTCGTCGAGCTCAACTCGACGCACACGGGTAGGGACACGGCCGTGTCACTACCCGTGTCCCTTGGTGTCGACACAGCTCGACGATCTCGACACGGGCGTCGAGCTCAACTCGACGCACACGGGTAGGCACACGGCCGTGTCCCTACCCGTGTCCCTAGGTGTCGACACTGCTCGACGATCTCGACACGGGTCGTCGAGCTCAACTCGACGCACACGGGTAGGCACACGGCCGTGTCCATACCCGTGTCCCTAGGTGTCGACACTGCTTCGACGATCTCGACACGGGTCGTCGAGCTCAACTCGACGCACACGGGTAGGCACACGGCCGTGTCCCTACCCGTGTCACTTCCTTTTTACACTGATTCTCCACTTCTCCACAAGTGCAGTCCAATTCCCTGCACTCTCAGGACTCAAGCCAACCCTCCTGACTCAAAACACACACACTAGGGGGCTAGAGCGATTCGGGACGTTACAGCAAGTGTACCTATCGTGAGTAGTACAGGATATTCCGCGTGGAATATCAAGGTCATATTGTTCTCGGGGTCGGTTCGATTATTTCTACACTTCCCTGCAGGGGAATATTATTTTACCGATAATTTTATCTTGTCGGGATATTATTTATATAAACAAAAGGCTGAAAATAAAATCATAATAAAGGTGGAGCCGATGAAGAGCATAGCTCAATGACACCGAATTAAATTCGAACTAAAATATACTTTTAATAAAAAAGAGATCCTAAGTTTGTAAATAATTAGGGTGGAGACTTGGCCGTGGAGGTTCCACTAAAATGAGCTCACCTATCTCTAGGACTATCGCTCACATGAACATTAAGACTATTCGAACAGGATCTCGTCCGATGAAGGATTCCTCTTAATGTCAGCATTACGCTAAGAACCCTGCTATTGGGTGGGGAACCCAATCCGGTAGAGTTGGCGGGCCTCCTCTCTCGAGGGTTAGTGCGGAACTCCATTTAACAAGGGGTGATCGGTACATACGCACGGCCTCTCGGCTAGCTACCGTATGAACTACGAAAATAGGGCCCACACATCGATTATGTGGTGCTACGCGTCGTAAATCCAGGCAAACCTTAAGTTAATTTAGCTAACTAGAAAAGCAGGACCTTTAATTATTTAAAGCAATTTTATTTGTCCGAATGCTCTTCGATACTGAGGGCTAAAAATGGTTAGCCACTCATCGGATTGGGACGACAGCGATTGAAAGCAATAAAAAGAAAATAGTAAATAAAGCGATAAAAGAAAGCAGTAAAGGAAAGCAGTAAAGGAAAGCAGTAAAGTGTAAGTCCTACTAAAACGAGTAGGACTGAAATGAAAGCAGGAAAATTACAAGTCCCGACTCAAATGAGTGGGCGGGAGAAAATAAAGCGAGTCCTACTCAAACGAGTAGGAGAAAATAAATGCACCCACGCACACACTCTACTGAAAAAGTAAACACATACACACACCTGACATTAAAATCAAATGAGTAGACGCTAAATAAATGCTAGTACAAATGCTACTCAAATTGTTACAGACAAATAACGACCTGCCATTTAACTCAAATGAGTAGGCGGTAAATAAAATCCTGCCATTTAACTCCTAGCGAGTAGGCGAAAATAAATGCTAACACTCACGCACTCTACTTGAATGTAAAACACACACACACAAATCCTACTCAAATGAGTAGGAGAAAAGTAAAGCACGTCATTTAACTCTTAACGAGTAGGCGAAAATAAATGCAACACACGCACACACTCTACATAATTGAAATAAAGTTAGGAACCATCCCGAAATGCCTAGCGTCACGCCGTGACCAGGGGCATGACTGCTGCGTGACCGACACGTATCCAGCCCGAAGTCCACTTTCCCGTCAAATCGTCAGCAGCATTTTGTACAGTGCTGACACGCCCCCCCCCCCCCAACATGCCTGTGGCAGGGGGCGTGTTTCTCAAAATGTTTTCTATAAATTCCAGTGTTCTGCTTGAGTTCCTGTTCCTTCTTTTTACTGAACCATTTTTCTTAAGGGGTGGGCTGCTAGATGATTTCCAATGCTACGTAAAGTTATTTTCTCCCCCTCACCTTTATTTTTAGCTTTGTAATCTCCTGTTTAGTTCAATAAAATTTGTAGATTTTCTCCTTTACATAGTTATGGACTTCATCTATATGCAATATTTTAAGCAGTCTTATTTGTTATGTTTTGTTTTTCCTATCTTTTTCGCGTCTTTATAATGAGTGTGCGGTAGAAATGAATAAAAAGTGAAAATAAAAATAAAAGGAACAAAAGTTTTTGCAAATAAACGAAAAGTGCAAGTGCTCGGAAAATTAAAACGATTACATTTTTACCACTAGAATGCAGTAGAAATGAATAAAATGAAGAAATAAAATTTAAACGGGCAAAAAGTTTTTGAAAATAATCATGAAAATGAGAATGCTTGAAAAATTAAAATGTGAACGTTTTCATTCTTATGAGGTTATAAAAGAGCTTAAAAAGTAGAAATAACGTAGAAAAGAACAAAAAGTTTTACATCCTAATAAAAAAACTAAGTTAAAGAAATACAAAACTATTTTAAGGCATCTTTATAAACTCATAAGAATGAATATAAGAAGGAAAAAAAACTAAACTATGAAATTTATGAACTTTACTTATGCATAAATCTAAACTCATATACGCACACACTCGTTATAAATACGTGAAAAAGATAGGAAAAACAAAACATAACAAATAAGATTGCTTAAGAGATTGCATATAGATGAAGTCCATAACTATGTAAAGGAGAAAATCTACAAATTTTATTGAACTAAACAGGAGATTACAAAGCTAAAAATAAAGGAGAGGGGGAGAAAATAACTTTACGTAGCATTGGAAATCATCTAACAGCCCACCCCTTAAGCAAAATGGTTCAGGAAAAAAAAGGAACAGGAACTCAGGCAGAACACTGGAATTTATAGAAAAAATTTTGAGGAACACCCCCCCTGCCACGGGAGTGTGTGTGGGGGGGGGGGTGTCAGCACTGTACAAAATGTGGCTGGCGATTTGATGAGAAAGTGGACTTCGGGCTGGACACATGTCGGTCACGCAGCGGTCACGCCCCGATCACGGCATGACGCTAGGCGTGTCGGGGTGGTTCAACAAACATCGAGCGCGATTCGTCGAGCTGGAAGGCTTGATCGTCAATCGAAATGGACACAGGCGTGTCGTGTTGGCTGCAACGGGCGTGTCATGTGTTCGATGATCGTCGAGCTGAAAAATCGTCGAGCGGGAAAATGGGTTCGACGATCGTCGAGCGGGATGGACACGGGCTTGGGTCATGCCCCGTGTTTGATTGACACGGGCATGTGGCCAGGCATGTCGACGATCTTCGAGCTTGAATTCGTCGAGCTGATTTCATGGGAAATTGGATTGTCACGCCCTGGACACGGGCGTGACCAGTAAGTACACGGGCGTGTACGTATTGTTTTTTTGCTGTTTTTTTGGATTTTTCCTGCAAATTTCAGAAAACAAAAATAAAACAAGTTAGAACTATTTTTACAAAAAAGAAACATTTTATTAAAGAAAAATAACAAAAGTAAACTAAAACCACTAATTTAATGTACATAAATATATGTATATTTACAATTCATCAGCCCACTAGCTGGAGGAAAAGGCCCGACTAAATCCATTCCCCAAATAGAGAACGTCCACGGTGCCGTTATGCTTCGGAGTCTTTGAGCTGCTAAGAGCTGGAGGGGAGCGTAGAGCTGGCACTTTTGACATGTCCTTGCAAACTCTGCGGTATCCTTCCTTAGAGTGGGGTAGAAGTATCCCTGCTTGACCACCTTTGCCTCCAACATCCTACCTCAAGAATGACTGCCGCACTTGCCCGAGTGCACCTCTCCCAAGATCCTTGGGATCTCTTCTTCGGGCACACATCTAGCTAGGAGCCCTGACAACATCTTACGATGCAACCCCCCTTCTATCATCAGGTAGTGAGCTGCCTTGCACCTGAAGCTCTATACATCTTTAACCTCCTCTGTCAGCTTGCATGTGGTCAGAAAGGTTACCAATGAGTCCACCCACGAGGATCGCCGACCTACCTCAATCAACTCCCCTTCCTTAATGGCTGGCCGAAAATGTTTAGTGAGGCCCCCTCCTCACTGAGGTCCCAACTTTGCCAATCGATCGGCGGCCGCGCTCTCCTCACTGGGGACATGTTGGATTGGGAATGACCGGAACCGACCGATTGTCGCCCTTACCTTGGACATGTATTTTACGAGGGTAGGTTCCCGAGCCTCGAACTCCCCTCGGATCTGTGACGTTACCACCATTGAGTTAGTGAAGGCCTCCACATCCTGGATCTCAAACTCCTTTGCCAAGCGAAGGTCGGCGATCACGTCATAATACTCTGCTTGGTTGTTGGTCACTTGAAAATGGTAAGCCACCTCCTGCTCTATCTCAACTCCCTGGGGGCTTATCAGCACCACTCCTTCCCCGAGGGAATATTTTCCCGATGCCCCATCAACCATCATCTTCCACGCTTCCTGTGGTTGCTGCTCTCCCTCCTCGACTTCAACAACATAATCTGCCAGAAAGTCCGCCACTGCTTGCGCCTTGATGGAGAGTCTCGGAACAAAAGAGATGTCGAACTCGCTTAGCTCAATGGACCACTTGGCAAGTCTTCCTGAGTGCTCCACCACTTCAAAGATCTTGCGAAGAGAATGTTAGGTCACCACCCTAATCGACCGTGCTTTAAAATACAGTCGGAGTTTCCTTGCAGAGATTACTAAAGCGTAAGCCAGCTTTTCAAGGATTGGGTAGCGGAGCTCTGCCTTCTTCAAGATCCGGCTGATGTAGTAGATGGGTAGTTGTCTCTTTCCTTCTTCCCTTACTAGGAAGTAGCTCACCGCCTCCGCTCTTACTCCAAGGTATAAGGTCATGTCCTCCCCTTCTTTTGGGCTCTGAAGCAGAGGAGCCTAAGAGAGCTATCTCTTCAGCCCTTGGAAGGCTTCTTTGCATGCGGCGGTCCACTCAAACCTTTGGTTCCCTCGCTGTACCTTAAAGAATGAAGAACACTTGTCTCCTGACCTGGAGAGGAACCTGCTCAGCCCAGCCAGTTTTCCTGTTAAGAGCTTGACCTCCTTGGCATTGCGAGGTGATGCCAAATCCAAGAGGGCCTTCACAATGTTCGGGTTAGGCTCTATCCCAACCGGAGTCAAGAGGTGCCAAAGGAACTTCCCGCGGCTGGCCCCGAAGACACACTTTAAGGGGTTCAGCCTCATCTTGAATCTCTGCAGGGTGGCGAACGTCTCTTCTAGATCCTTCAGGTCTAAATCCACGCACTTGCTCTTGATCATTAGTTCGTCGACATAAACCTCCCAGTTTCTCCCCCGTTGATCTCGGAAGACCCGATCCATCATGCGTTGATATGTATCCCCTGCGTTCTTCAACCCAAAGGACATCATTTTATAACTGAAGCACCCCTCCCTAATGATGAAGGAAACATCCTTGATGTCGGGAGGGTTCATCCGGATCTGGTGATAACCTGAAAAAGCATCTAAAAAACTCATAATAGAAAAATCGACGACTGAATCAACTAGCGCGTCGATCCAAGGTAGGGGGTAGCAATCCTTAGGGCATGATTTATTTAACAAAGAGAAATCGATACACATTCTCCATTTACAACCCCCTTTTTTAACCATTACCACATTGGAGATCCAGCTTGGAAACTGGATCTCTGAGATGAAACCGGCCTCTAGGAGCTTCCTGACCTCTTCGCGGATGGGTTCCTCCAGCTTGGTGGCAATGGCTCTCATCTTTTGGCATATGGGGCGAGTGTGAGGGTCCAGGTTCAGGTGGTGGCAAGCCACGTCCGCATAGAAGCCCGGCATGTCTGTCGCGCTCCAAGTGAAGATGTCGATGTTACTTTGAATGCAGTCCCACACTCGCTCCCGGGCCTCGGGACGCAAGCCCCTGCTGACCCGCACCCTCTGCACCTGCCCTGTGCTGGTGAAGACCTCCAGCTCCACTACTTCCTCGGCCGGCTCCAGCTGCGACTGTTCCCAGCCGACCTTTGCTTCTTCCTCCAGCTCCAGCTCCTCCCTTCCTACCTACTCCTCGATCTCCATTACCTCCTCCAACCCCTCCTACTGCTGCTCGACTTCCACACCCCTCTGGGCCTCTCCCTCAGCACCTCCTGCTTCTTACTCTTCTACCTCAATCGCCACCTCCGGGCTCTCCTACTTTTTGTCCCTCTGGACCTCCTGCACATCACCTCCCTGCTGCTCCTCCTCATTCTCCTCCCCTCTGACTTCCCTTTAAATACCTCTCTCGCCTCCTCTAGGCTCACCTCCTCTTCTCCGACAACCTATTCATGCGCCGACATCTCCTTCTCCAACTCCTCCGTCTCTGTCATCCAAATGAAGTTGACTGTCATAACATAGCACTGTCTTGCCACCTTCGGGTCCCCTCTGACCCTGACCTGCACCCCTCCATTATTGAACTTAAGACACTGATGAAACAAGGAGGGGACACAGTGAAAGGCGTTGATGAGGGGGCGCCCAAAGATGGCATTATAGCTGCTTGGGGTGTAAGACCCCACCTCCCCCTTACCAAGGAGGGTACCGGGTCTTATGCCCAGAACCGCCGTCTTACGGTGGAACTAACGCACGGGTTAGTCGACACCGCAACACGCCGATTCTACCGACTAATACGATCATATAACCAGTGTGTCAATATGAGAAATAGAAGTATAGCAGTATATCAAATCCACTCGTCCAAAAGTCACAGAGTATATATCATATATATAAATGAAGAGTACATAAACATAGTCCACAGTGAGTACAACAAGAAAGAGTGATAAGGGCTTATGCCCAGTACATCATATCAACTCTCTCTCTCTCAAATCAAAGCGGAAGAAAATCTAATACATCAAAACTCGTCCCACCTGAGGACGCGTAGTAGTAACAGTAGCCTGCGGTAGCGGTATCTGCTCCTCAAGTCCCGTCTCCACGTCGTGCTGGTGCTCCATCTCAACGAGCTCCTAAAATAGTATGGTCACCGACCATTAGTCAAAAAGACTGAGTCGTTTCCTCCGTACCTCGCCATGTAGATCCTAGGCATCGAGCGGAAGGATGAAGCGGAGGACAACAAGGGATAACAAAAGTGGAAGCAGGTGATAAAAACTAACTAGCAGTTGTAATAGATATTATTATTCTACTCTAACAGTTCTAAGTATATAGTACACGAAGTAAAGTGCAGTACTAGTAAAGGAAGTAAAGAACAACAAGTAAGAGCAGGGAAATAAAACTAGGCTACCACTATACTACCATCACAAAAGTATCTTAACTTATTAAAATGCTCATACAAATTTATAAGTTAAGGTTTCCAGGAAATTTAACTTATCATATAAAAGAGCTCATACTAATTTATATGATAAAGATCTATGAAGTGTATGACCTAATATGAATGAATGTTATGATGCAATTTATGCACAGGCAAGTGCAACTCACACACAACGACTCTGTGATCACAGACCTTTAGTTCCCACATTTTTACATCTAGCATCACTCTCGGGCACCACCGCTGTGACTACGACAGTAGCGGAGCTGTCATCTCCACTTCTAGGCCGGTATGCACACCACCAAGCCTTAGACGCCTCTCATACGGCTCTGTACACATCCAAGGTGCACTCTAGAGTTCATGCGTATGTATTTTGTTGATAACCCATAAGTCTTGTTGGGTCGGGTGCGCGTTATCGGGGATCATCCTCCAGACCGCAGTGTATAAAAACCCTCTGGCCCCTCTAACCCTCACACCAACCTGGTGCACCGTACTGCCATCGGTGTGATGGATGGCCAGTACCGCATGCCCAACCACTAAATTTATGCACTTGCAGGTATTTCATCTCGAGCCTTCAACTCGCAGGATCAAGCCGTCCTGTTTTCCCTCAAACCCTCCGCGGGTGAGCATTTATCATAATCCCTCCAACCCTACACGTGTAACGTCTCGAAACGCAAAAGAGCGACGGGGGACGTTTTGAACCAGATTTGGAATCTGGCAGTAGACACACGGCCTGGAACACGGGCGTGTCCCAAGGCGTGTCAGGCTGGAGTCGACGATTTGGTCGAGAGGTCGACGAATTTTGCTCGACGAAGTATCGAGACATGGCACACGGTTTGAGACACGGGCGTGTCTCAGGGCGTATCGAGCCCATGTCGACGATCGACCCGGGGTGTCGACGAATTTCGCTCGACAAAGTGTCGAGACATGGAACACGGCCTGAGACACAGACGTGTCTCAGGGCATATCGAGTCCTTGTCGACGATCGGCCAGGGAAGTCGACGATTTTCGGTCGACGAAGTGTCGATACAAGGCACACGGCCTAGGACACAGGCGTGTCCAAGGCCGTGTCGGGTGTCGATGAACTTCACTCGACGAAGTGTCGAGTGTCAAGACAGTGAACACGGCCTGGTGCCCATGCGTGTTTGAGTAGACACGGGCTTGGACACGGGCGTGTCCAACAACCCGTGTCCTTCTCGGGTTGTTTTCGGATTGGGTCGATGGCGGCACACGGCCGACCACACGGCTGTGTCAGTTGGAACACGGGCATGTCAGGTCAAACACGGGCATGTTTGATGCCCGTGTGTTGTTCTAGGCGCGTCGATTTTGACGGTGAATGGGGGACACGGCCCTAGACACGGGTGTGTGCTAGGCCGTGTTCGGCCCAGTTTTAATATTTTAGGCCTGAATCAAGGCCGTTCATTTCTTTATTTTGGGATCCAACGGCTGGGGGTTATTCCTGATGGGATATACCCGGGATTGGACCTTTGAAACCCTCACTTTTACTTGAGTGGTTATCTTTCTAAAGTATAGAGAGAGAGGAGAGCCAAGGGAGGAAGAAGAAGCTAGATCCGGCCATTGGAGGAGCTTCGAAGCTCCAAATCGCGAGCCGACTTCTGATCTATACAGTCAAAGAGAGTGCGGTGCTTTTCATCTGCTTACATTTCCATGGTGCCAAAGAGGAACGCTAGGGTAACGATTCTCTACTTGAGCATGTGAAGCTCTTCTTCTTTGCATAGGAAGCCCGCTCTCGCGAGTTTGCGGTGAGTTGGAGGCATTCCTTCGGGTAGATATGTAAAGTCCCTGTTGTATAGAGTCCGTAAGCGAGAACGGACATAGGCATGATGTATGAAGCCTACCCTGACATGTTGGTCTGGATCGGTGATGTTGCATTGCATAAATGCCGGAGAAGACTCCGTGCGATTGGTTGTTTTTCGGGTTTTCTACATAGTAGGTTGCAATAGGGAGTCTTGGGGATTAACCCTAAGGTGCACCCGAAAAACTGGGTGGATCCGTGATCTTGCCAACTTGGAGGCCTGAGAGCCAACTTGAACATAACCGGGTTATGTGAAATGTGTGACGAAAACGGGACTCGGGAGAAGTTTGACCTGCGCATATGTTTTTAATTAACGTTGCGATGTGAGCACGGGTTAGATGGAACTGTACCCATTCTATGTCGTTCAATTAAAGAGACCTAAGGGTACGTGGCACTTGCCGTTGGCATAGATGTGGGTCTTCGGTGGTCTATGGTTTTAATTACCGTGACCCATGCCGGGAAGACATATTGCTCATTGTTTGGCCGTCCAAAGGGACGGTGGTGAGTCTGCAGACTTTGACTGCGTTCACCGAGAATGTGCCCTGATGCACGGGGTGTGTGGCCGTGTGAGCCTATGCCTGTGATGAAATGTATATGTATACACTGCTCGCTTATGCTAATAAAATGCAGGGAAGGAGCATCGCCGCCCCGAGCTGGGGGAGGGATCGTTATAATTTGGTCAGCATTGCTGACCGTTGCTTTGTTTGCCACCGTGCGGTGGTTTTGTTGATTGCAGGTGCTGCTGGACCAAGCGGTCAATAGCGGGCTAAAGCCAAAAATTGCGAAGTCGGCCCTCGAAGGCCTAATTGGAGTGTTTTCTGCTTTTATTCATGTATGACCGGCCTGCGTGCTGTGGTTTGTAAAACATTTAGTATTAAGTAAACAATTTTGTAAGGCCTTAAGGCCAATAATGGTGTATGTACTACATTCCTATTTGGTTTATTAGTGGACATTTGTGCACTTTGTGCTGGGTTCATAATTGCAACTTATATAAATTGCTTCCGCTAGAATGCTCTGTGTAGGACGTATGATTAGTTGTATGGTTTCCATTGAGTAACCACCCGATCTGTCTGTGGTATATGGCGTCGGGCCCCGGCCGGACCTACTGCTATATGCTATGTGACGGATAAGAGGTGTTACAATTTGGTATCAGACTACTGGTTTTGGTCGGGCTTAAGATGAATTCGTGGACGAATTCTTTTTAAGGGGTGGTGAGCACATGTGTATGCGTCATCGTTATAACAGTAAACGAACTCATGAATGTCCACTTAGGAATGAAAATACACATGTTTGGGGAACCTGCGTGTTCCTATAATTGCTGTTTGTAATTTTATTTGTTCGCTTAACGGTGTTTTGTACCACTATAGGTGACCAGAAGTGGTGCTGGGCCGTCGGAACGTCGAGTTTCTGAGGCTAGCAGTGCACCTAATGAAGCTCCTACAACACCTCTATCGGCTGAGACCATACGTTTGGTGGCCGAAGCAGTGTTGGCCATGATTAATATGCAGCCTGCAAGGCAAACGCAACAGCCCTCTCCTGCGATGGAGCAGGTACCACTGCAAGCGGCTGAGCCGAGGATAGTAGAACAGTTAGTTCTGGAGTTGTTAGTGCCAAGGAGGGCAACCGAGAGACAGCTCAAGCATGTTATGAGCTTTAATCCTCTGGTATTCTCGGGGTTGGGAACCCCATCTTAAACTAAAGACTTGATCTCCAGGGTGAAGAGAGTCATGACAGCAACAGATATGGAGGAGTGTCAAATGACCACCATTGCTACGTTCCTTTTGGACGGTGAAGCGAGATTGTGGTGGGAAGGTTTGGAGCTGCATCATTTGAGAGGTAGACAACTTACAGATGTTCCGATGGAAGAGTTCTCGGGACTGTTCTTGACAAGGTACCTCCCTTCTACTTAGAGGATTTAGATGGAGAATGAGTTCCTGAAGTTGGTTCAGGGTGAGAGGAGCATGGATGAATATCTCCACGAGTTTACTCGTTTGAGTCGATATGCTAGCTCCACCATTGTAGATGAGGAGTTCAAGATGAATCGATTCTACAAAGGGTTGAGAGATGTGTTGAGGTTACTACTCTCGGGACCGATGACACAGGGTTTCTTGACCCTGGTCAACACGGCCCGGTCCTTGGAAAAGGACATGAAGAATGTACAAGCAAAGGAAAGCGTTGGTGTTAAGAAGTCTGGGTTCAAAGTGCGGACTACTTCAAAGTTCGGTTATCAAAGATTCTTTAAGAATCATAGGACTTCGGGTCCAGCTCCTCCTTCTGGTGCTTTTGGGGAGACTACGGGTCGGACCCGGGGTACGTGTTTTACTTGTGGGAAGCCGGGGCAGTTTGCCCGTGACTGTTGGAGCGGACGTCCAAAGTCTGAAAGAAAGCCGGGAGCAGCTTACGAAGAGAAGGGAAAGGTGGTGGAGTCGAACGCGTCCCATTATGCTCCGGCCCAACCAAGGGTGTATAATCTTGTCCAACAGGAGGCCATAAAACAGGCGGATGTGGTGACAGGTACGGTTTAATTTATAGCAAGTTAATTCCTTTAAATACTTGTTATGCACGTGTTACCTTACCACTGCTTGTTTAGTATTTGAGAAAATCCGGCAAGAGCACTCTTAGATACGGGAGTTTCACACTCCTTCTTGTCCGGGGGATTTATATCCTGCATCGGAGTCCCTTCTTCGATGGCGAAGGATAAGTTGGATGTGTTGTTGCTCAATGGGTGTTCGATGTGCGCAGATAGGATCTGCAGTGTTATGATCCGTATTAGGAATTAGTAGTTCGATCTGCAAGCATCGTTACTTCCGTTGATGGAGTTCGACGTTATATTTGGCATAGACTGGCTCTCGGAGCAGCAAGCCTATATTGATTGTGGTCTCAAGGAAGTGAAGTTAGGATCAAGTCGTGAGACGACTTTTACGGGCTTAAAGGGGTCGAGCAAGACATTGTTGTCTGCTCTTCAGGTGGTGAAGGCGATTCATGCCAGTGCAGAACTGTTCTTTACACTAGTGGAGGTTGCGAAGCCGAAGCCCGCGTTGGATAGTATTTCAGTGGTATCAGAATACCCTGATGATTGCCCTAGCGATCTTCCTGGAGCCCCGCCTCAACGGGAGATAGATTTTGAGATAGAGCTCGTACCAGGTGCAAAGCTCGTGTGACGCTCTCCATATTGTCTAGCGCCTAAGGAAATGGCAGAGCTGATGGTTCAACTGCAAGAGTTGTTGGAGCAAGGGTATGTGCGTCCAAGCTCTTCGCCTTGGAGCGCGCAGGTCCTCTTTGTTAAGAAGAAGGATGGAAGCTTGAGGTTATGTATTGATTATCGGGAGCTCAACAAGTTGACGGAAAACAATAAGTACCTGATCCCCCGGATCGATGATCTTTTTGATCAGTTGGTCGGGTCGACGGTGTACTCGAAGTTGGATCTCAAGACTGGGTACTATCAGCTGCGAATAAGGGAGAGCGATATCCCGAAGACAACGTTCAGTACGAGATACGGGCATTACGAGTTTACGGTCATGCCGTTTGGGTTGACTAATGCGCCGTCAGTGTTCATGGATCTGATGAACAGGACATTCAGGGAGTACTTGGACCATTTCGTGATCGTCTTCATCGACGATATTTTGGTGTACTCACAGAGTGAGGAAGATCACTGCAAGCATCTTCATTTGGTTTGGGAGATGCTAAGGAGGAATCAGTTGTATGCCAAGTTCTCGAAGTGCGAGTTTTGGTTATCCTCAGTTGCGTTCCTCGGTCATATAGTGAGTGGTGAGGGTATTGCGGAGGATCCGACGAAGATTATTGTGATACGGGAGTGGCCTGAGCTTTCTACGGTAGTGGAAGTCCGGAGCTTTCTGGGGCTTGCCAGATATTATAGGTGCTTCGTAGAGAACTTCTCGCGGATAGCGTTACCTCTCACTACTTTGAGAGGAAGGAGCAGAAGTTCGTTTGGACACCGGAGTGCGCGCGAGCTTTTGAGGAGTTGAAGTGTTGGTTGACCATGACGCCTGTGCTGAGTTCACCATGTGGGACCGAAGGATATGAGATTTATAGTGATGCTTTGGGCAGTGGTTTTGGTTGCGTGCTACTGCAACACAGAAGTGTGATAGCTTATGGCTCGTAACAGCTGAAAGTGCACGAGAGGAATTATCTGGTCCATGACTTGGAGTTAGCGGCCGTGATTTTTTCCTTGAAGCTGTGGAGACATTATCTGTACGGTGTGAAGATTGATATGTACACTGATCACAAGAGCCTGAAGTATCTGATTGATCAGAAAGATCTGAATATGTGACAACAAGAGCCTTGCGGGAAGCCTCAACCCCCCCCCCCCCCCCCCCCCCCCCCCCCCGTGGATCACTCTGATTCCCCCTCGGGTTCCAATATCCAACCGATCTTCGCAACGATCCTCCTCCGCCCGAGGCAGGACCTCCTCAATCCTTACTTCCTGCCGACCCTACTGCTGCTGTTGTTCCCTATTCCCCCTCATCTCGGGGAACTCCGGGCAGGTGGTTGTGGCATGCCCCTCTTCCTGATGGAAGTCGCAATAGGGCAGCTCCACCCTGACATCTCTTCTCCTCCTCCTCATGATCCCCCTCCTTGCTCCCAAGGCTATGGCCATGGCCTCCTCTTGATCGGGGAGCCGGGGCCTCTGGCCATGCCTCCAGCCCGGAGGGTGGAACTGATCTTGCCTCCCCTGGTAGTGACCCCTTCCGTACTACCCTCTCTATGGTCCCTGCCCCTGCCACTCAGGTCTCCAGCCGAGCCGACGGTCGGGCTCCTGATGCCCCCACCTCGGCTGCTGCTACCACTGGAGCTACCTTTGCTCCCTCTGCCAAGGGTCTCCTCTTCTCTCCTCCTATCCTCTCCATCCTCTTGACTCCTTCTCTTCCTCCGTGGCCCACCTGGCCAGCTTCCTTGCAAACTCTGGTTTTGATGCCTCCCCGTCGACCTCTCTCGCCGCCCTCTCCATCAACTCCTCGTAGGACAGGGGAGGAACCCTCTTCAGCTCCATCCGGAAGAAACCCTGATGTAGGCCCAGGGTAAAGACCATCATCAGACTATGGCCCGACATCTCCTGGACCTGAGTAACTTCCTCCTGAAACCGATCCACATAGCTTCCCAGCGTCTAGTTCACCCCCTGCTTAATGTGGAACAGAGACTCGGACTCCTTCTTCCTCTTCTTCGAGGTAGTGAACCTCAGCATGAACCCTCAGCGTAGGTCCTCAAAGCAATAGATGGAGCTGGCCGGTAATTGGTGGAACCACTCTCTGGCCTTCTCCCTGAGGGTGATAGCGAAGAGCCGGCATTTGAATCCGTCCGACATCTGCCAGATGGAGACTACATCCTCAAACCATTGCACATGCTGGACCGGATCTCCTTTCCCGGTGTAGTAGGACATCTCGGGTTCTCTGAACCCGTCTGGAACTGGGGCTGAGGAGACTAGCTCGCTGAAAGGACTGTCTCCCCCCACCGGGCGAGCCGGCGAGTCTCGCGAGCCCAGCTCGCCGAACCGGCCTCGGCCTGCCGAGCCGGGGAAGAGCTCGCACCCCCGGCCTTCCTCGGCAACCTCCTTCCCAGCTCGCCTGCCGGGAGCGTCCTCGCCTAAAGAGGGGGTGGCCGCGATCTGAGCTGCCGGAGTCGAGCACTCAGCCCGCGCGCCGAGTGCGAACTTGACGAGGCCCAGCACCTCATTCCTGAAGTCTTCCAACATCCCCACCTTTGCGAGAGGCGGGGGGGGGGGGGGGGGGGGGGCGAGTTCTGCATGTTAGATCCTTTTCCTCCTGTCATTGAACTCGCTGAAGCTTTTCTGCACTGACCACTGTCCACGCTCATCGTACCAAAATGTTGAAACCGAAAATCGGTCTCCTGTGGAGCTCGCCCTTGGGGAAGGGGGTGATCTCGCGCCTACTTCGCCCTTGCAAGCAAAACAACAGAGAAGACAAGGTACGAACGACCCAAGGGCTCGGCGGGGGAGGTCCCACCACAAACCCGGAAGATCTCAGAGCGCTTCCCCTCCTTAGCCAGAAGCCAAGCTAAGGTACCCTCAGAAAGCACTTGAAAACAATAGCAGGTAGGCTCTGGAAGCATGCTCTCTGGGGTACCCCTTGGGTCCTATTTATTGTTTTTGAAATCTGAACTGCCAATAAACAAAAGAACTGACCTGAAATTACCAGAAAGCCCTCGGTTGGGTCTGCCAACAGCCAAACTCCGCTGTTTTGAAGGGTTATGGGAAGGCAAGAGGGGGCAAAACAGTAAAAAGTACCTCATACATCCGGGCGAGCTGGGGAGCTCTGGTCACCTCGGCGTGTGCTGCTCGTCTATAGCTACCGAGCTCCGCTGCGAGGACGCGAGTTGTGAATCGCTTCGGCGGATGCCGAGCTCGGAGTCGCCGAACGCCGAGATCGGGCTCGGCCCCCTCATCTGCCGAGCTCCGCCCATTGTCCTCAGCTCGCTCTGCCTGGACCTTGGTGACCTTACTCGCCGGACACGGGGTTGTACACACATCGCAAAGAGCAGATCATAATCCAAGATAAGAAGAGAATTTCTAAACTCGAGTTTAAGGAACACACAAAAATTTCAAGAAATATTAGAAACTTTACTTGTAGAAGCAGAATAAATTCACATTTTTTTTGGAAATTGAGTTCTAGCTCCCAGAGGAAGATTTACTAAAAATTAAAGTGTAATTTTTGGGGGTACAAACTGGAGTTTATGTGAGAGAGATGAATAGATGGTGAGAAAAAAAACTTGAAACAAAACATGAAACGATAATAAAGGCAATGTTCATAAATTTGAACAAGAGGGTTTTCAAAGCTGCGTGATCTGAGGGGATTTTATTGGAGGTGCTGAAGATTCTGTGGAGAAAATGATTCTTGGAGATGATTCCAACACCAATCTCTCGGGCCATCAAAAAAGAACTCTAATTGCCGTCTTTCTTATTTTTTGGGCCGCGAATGAAATGAGAGAATTTAAGTATTTTTCAGGATACAAATAGCGGATTTAAACTACTTATAACATCTATATTAATATAAACACAAATTTATGATTTCTACATTGTCGTAGTGTCATTGTGTAATTTTCGATCTTCAGATTTTAACCCCCAATGTCGTCGCTGTCATTCCATTTTATTTAAAAAAAATTTTGAGGGCATGGACATCGGCAGAGACGGCAGCAGCCTAAGAGAACCCCACTGGCGAGGTTGCCGGGCGCCGGCGACTCCGGTTGGGATAGGCCGGAGGCGGTTTTGAAGGGCCACCATCGGCAGTGGCCCTAACAATGTCCTCATGGTGTTGTTTTCTTTAAAACACTGCCGTCGGCGAAGCCGACAGCGGCCTAAGAAAACCCCACGTCGGACGCCGACGACCCCGTTGCGAGTAGGTCGGAGGTGGTCTAGTAGGGTCACCACTAGCGGTGGCCCTGACCGTGACCTCCTGTTTCGGCGGTCAAAGTTAGGGCCACCACTGACAATAGTGACAGTAACAACCTGTTTCAGCGGTCACAACCAAGGCCACTGCCGGCGGTGGCCTTGCCGGACAGCGTTCGACATATGTTCGTCGGGGTCGCCGGCGTCCGGGGTCCCTACCAGTGGAGTCTGATCAAGCTCCCGCCGGCTCTGCCGACGGGGGTGGCCTCCTCGGTCGTGTGGATTAAAACTAAAATTAAAAATAAATAAAATAACAAAAATAAATAAATAATAAGATAAAATCCTCCAAGATACAAGAATCTTCGCATTAGCTAAGTCCGTGCTCGATGCTCTTGGGCGGCCTACGGACGGCTCCAGCCGGGCATTGCCCGCTTTCGCACGGGCTTTGGCAGCCTTCGCACGGGCTTTGGCAGCCTTCGCACGGGCTTTACTCGTACTTGTTGCTCCAGACGGCCTTCGGCCGTATAGTGTTAAAATTCAACAAACCGCAGACGCCCCCTTGGATACCCTGTTGAAAACTCAACAAACCGCAGGAGGATACGCCCACTTATAATGTTGAAAGTTTTCCCGGATCGTGGAGTTAGCAGGGATTATCTCAACAAAGCAGTAACAACAAGCAACACATGCAGCACAAGCTTCTTTATTGATCAAGAGCAAACTTCTTTACAAGGCGAGACATACATGGCGAGACATGCTTCACCAAAACCCAACACCGGGAAAGCAGAGACAGTTACAAAGACAAGAACAAAAAACAAGCCGCGCGGACTCACTGAACAAGTCGCCGTCCTACTGCTGTGGAGTCCGCTCAGTCCGCCAGGTCGCCAGACCGCAACCCAAGCCGCGCGGACTCACCCCTTATTCCAATGCGTAGCTCTTCACCGCCGATCTGCAGGCCGCCTGACCGCGAGGTCGCCTAGCCGCCAGACCGCACAAGCTGCGTCACCGAATGGAACAGTCCGCCTGCAGCAGGCGACTTCCTGAACCCCGAACCAAGTTGCCAAAGAGAAGACCGTCTGGTCGCTATCCGCGACATGCTGTTTACCGCCTGTTGCTTAACCGCAGAGTCCACACTGTCCCTGACCGCAATCAGAGCCAAGTCCTGGCTTTCCAGCGCTATCCGCACAACCTGCACAGCACAACCGGATCAACTCTCAAACCGCACGGACACCAAAGCCCAGACCGCAGCAACTTACGCGAGCTCAATTATTGTTCACTTACTTCGGTTCAGGTCTCGTTACTCCTGATGTGACATGGGTCTTATTTATAGGCACGACGATGAGTATGGTCACCGCCCTTCCTGATAGGATCACCGCCACAACCCGCAGCTAGAACAAGTGTGTCCGCCAATCCGCGGACACACCTCCCAGTTCGCCACACTTGTGCAGATAGCCAGTCCGCCCCAGCTTCTCCAAGGCCGGACTCCAACATCCAGCCCGCCTTGCCGCCAGAGACCAAGCCAGGACCACCACAGCCGGACTCTACAACAGCCGTGTCCGCCATTCTGCGGACAAGGCATCAGCCCGCAAAACCCGAGCCCGCAGCCTCGCCATCAAGGCACCTGCCGGACTCAGCGGACACCCGGCTTCCGTCCGCATATCCCAAGTCCATTGCCTCATTGCCAAGGCACCTCCGGACTTAGCGGACACGTCAATCCAGTCTGCTAACAGCAGACTCCAGTCCGCAACTCCTGAGTCAACCTCATCAGAAGGCTAAACCGGACTCAGCGGACTCTGACTCCAGTCCGCACGCTCCTGCACAAGCAATTCTCCAGTCCGCATTTCCCCAAGCTAGCAAACAAGGCAACAGCACTTCTACTACGCTTGGCGGACTGAGAAACCAGCCCGCGCTCCACTGCGCGATCTCCCTGGACTGAGCCAACTGGACTTGGTTCAGTTCCCACCAAGTCCAGCCCACTGGCCGCAAGGGCCAGTCCGCACTTACTGGCGGACATTGGATCTAGCCCGCCATACCGGGCGACCTCCAGTTTCTGTCCGCGCTGACCGGCGGTCTCCGCGGCTTCCACTTGCCGCTTCACTAGAGCAAGACCAAGGCAACTGCCAAACCGGTCTGCCGAGCTCCAGTTCTTCAGTCCGGTTTATGCCGGACTCTGCGGATAGCATTCCTATCCGCCCGGTTACTTCCTGGGAGTCAACCGCCTGCTGAGCATACACTGGCCTGTCAGACCGCTGCTGCTGTCCGCGTAGTCCGCGCGAACAGACCGCCCAGGCCGCCACAGAGCAAACCGCCTGCAACATCCCTGCCGACCTAGCAGTCCGCCAACCCTGTCCGCGTAGTCCGCGCAGATAGGTTTCCCAAGCCTTCCATTCACCCACTTTCACTTCACAGAATTCAACATATAGAAGCCGGCTTTGCTCGCTTCCACGCAATCCACCAGCTCGGCTTCTCTCCTGCCACTCGCAGCCTCTGGGAGCTCTATGATTGTTTTTTTATTTTGCATACGCTCTACGTGGGGCTTGTACAACCCGTATCCGTCGAGGGTGGGTCCTACCACAGCCAGGTCAGCATAAGTCAATGTCAACAAGTCAAGATAGGAGTCAAAGTCAACATACAAGATCGTGGAAAGCATGGGCGTGTATAATCGAGCTCCCCTCGCATACTCGCCCGGTAGGCGACTAGGCGAGATACTCTCCCAGCCTGCACGAGTTCCTCTGGAAGTTGTCTATTCGCTAAGGGTGTGGGGTATAAATATGACCCCCCTCCTTGGATTTGCCTATAAATAAGACCCCAGGGGTACGAGGCGAGGCACTTGAAAATCCGCTGCAAGATACTCGCGAGCTTCACTTCTGAGATACTAACCAGGTCTTTGGATTCCTCTTCCTTAGAGATCAAGTCGCGACCTTGCGACTTCGTCACCAGCTAGTCCCCCTCGTACTTAGTTCGACCATCTTCGGTTAAGAAGGGGCTGCTCCTTTCGAGCATCCAAGTACGTGGTGGGTCCATCCTGCCGCAACATCTGGGGTCCTGTTTGACCTGATTCTTCATCCTAGTCACCTGATGCGCCCGCGAACAGACTCTTACTGTGGTTGGTTCGGTGAGTCAATCGCCGCGGGCGTGTTACAGGAGGCAAGTGCACCTATCGCAAGTAGTACTCGATATTCGGGGAATACCGAGGTCGTATTGTTCTCGGTGTCGTGTTGACTATTCTTACTCCTCCGGGAGGACTATTATTTTACTGAAAGTAAGGTGGATTTTTTTAATTAAATAAAGACGGAAAAAGTAAAGGAGCGAAAAAAAAAACGTTTTAGAAAATATTCGATGAAGGGTTAACGCTCGGCATCGAATCGGATTAAGACAAAAATAATTTTTAATAATTAAACGACTTATTTTTCAAATTAATAAAAAGCAACTTGGCCGTGGAGGTTCCACAAATGTGGGCTCACCTAGCTATAGGGATATCGCTCACCTAAACGTTAAGACTATTCGACCGAACGTTAGTCCGACGAATGATTCCTCTTAACGCCCGCTTTATGCTAAGAACCCCGCTATTGGGTGGGGAACCCAATCTGGTAGAATTGCGCTTGTCCTCTCTCGAGGGTATGCACGCAACTCTATTTACCCAGGGGTGATCGGTCCATATGCACGGTCACTCGGCTAGCTAGCATATGGACTACGAAAATAGGGCCCACACATCGATATGTGGTCCTACGCGTCGTAAACCCGGGGTAAACCTTAAGTCCTTAAATTAAAATGAAAATAAAGAGCTTCAATTATTACAAATCATTTTAAATGTCCCAAAGCTCTTCGATGCCGAGGCAAATAGCGATTAGCCACACATCAGTATGGAGATGTCTTTATAATTTTAGTGAGGCGCGAGTTCGAAGTAACGCTAAATGATTATAAGAAGGGGACACAAGAAAAATAACAAACATTTAGAAAACTGAAAAGATTAGCTAGAGCAAGAACTCACGCACACTTCAAATTATAAATTATACAGAAACTAAGTTACACATAAAAGAAATTTGCATATTTAAAATTGCATGTCCCACTCAAACGAGTGGGGGCGGTAAATAAAAGCTGAAAATTGCAAGTCCTACTCAAACGAGTAGGACTGAAATGAAAGCGAGTCATACTCAAATGAGTAGGAGAAAATAAATGCGATTACAGGGCTTTCTCAAATAATTACAGGGAGATAAAGATCCGTCCATTTAACTCAAGTGAGTAGGCGGAAAAATAAAGAAAGAAAATTACAAGTCCTACTCAAACGAGTAGGCGGGAAATAAAGTCCGTCCATTTAACTCAAGTGAGTAGGCGGAAAAATAAAGAAAGAAAATTATAAGTCCTACTCGAACGAGTAGGACTGAAAATGAAAACGATGCGCCTTTTAACTCTTAACGAGTAGGCGGAAATAAATGCACACAAACACACACACTCCATATAAATTTCAAGAAAACAATAAAGCTAACACCTACACTCACACACTCTACATAATTTGAACAAAGCATTAAAAGTTATACACCTATACTCACACACTCTACATAATTTGAACAAAGCATTAAAAGTTATACTCATACACTCACACACACAACATGAAAATTAAAAAGAACAAAAGAAAATTTATGCTCATACACTCACACACACTAATTGAAAGCAAAATGAAAGTTACCTAAAAATTAAAACTTTTACTTTTTCAAGCTTATGTTTTGCCAAAAATAAATAAAAAGAAGAAATTACAATTTTTAGAAAACAAAAGTTTTTCAAAACAAATTAAAAACCAAAGTTTTTGGAAAATTAAAATTACAAGATTTTCATTCTTATGTTTTTATGAAAGTGATAGAAAAGTGAAAAAGAAAATAAAAAGAACAAAAAGAGGTTTTACAATCCTACAAAATAAACTAAGAAAAGAAAATAAAGTTCACTTTCAAATCTTTTTTACAAATTCATAACTATGAAATAATAAACAAAAAAAAATATTAAAGAAGAACATGTTGAAGATGAGATAACCATATCATACATGCATGGAAATGAAATCTACTACAAAACCTATCATGAAGACAAACGAAAAACATTACTATCAAACATGTTACACTCATACACACACAGACACTTTTCATAAATGAAGAATAA
The DNA here is from genome assembly GCA_039583875.1 of Platanthera guangdongensis. Taxonomy (NCBI): domain Eukaryota; kingdom Viridiplantae; phylum Streptophyta; class Magnoliopsida; order Asparagales; family Orchidaceae; genus Platanthera; species Platanthera guangdongensis. Next base: position 64,615,333 of record CM077147.1, read on the forward strand.
AGATGAAACCAAGGATAAAAAGTGAAAGAAGTAAGCCATCCAAATGAATTTTCATGCTATATAGAGAGAGAAAATCTAACATTTTTATTAAAATTATCAAGCTATTACAAAGCTAAAAGATAAAGCAAAACAAAACATGAAATAAAGGAGGAAAAATCTCCTTACATAGCACTAGGATCCACGGATGCAGCCCACAAAAAGACACTAAATGGCCCAAAAAATCTGAACCCTTGGACCTTACAGAAATGGGCAATTTATAGGCAAAAAATTCTAAGTACACGCCCTCCGTCACGGGCGTGTAGGGGGGGGGGGGCGAGACAGTACTATTCATGATGGCGGCCGGCGATTGGACAGGAAAGTTGACTTCGGGTTGAGTTCGCGGCAGTCACGCCCCAGGTCACGGGCGTGACTCTGGGCGTGTCGGGGAGGTAGAACCGGGCGCGGGTTGCGTCAAAAGTCTTCGGCAGCATCTTGTCGGGCCAGCTGGAAAGGTCACGCCCCAGGTCACGGGCGTGACTCTGGGCGTGTTGGTTGGTGTCGACACTCGACAATCGTCGAGTTGAAAGTGTCGAGATGAAATCATCGAGCGGAAATTGAGTCACGCCCGTGGTCACGGGCGTGACGCGGGGCGTGACAGTTGGTGTAGACGCTCGACGATCGTCGAGCGGAAAGTGTCGAGAGGAGAGGACACGGGCTAGGGTCACGCCCCGTGTCGGGTGACACGGGCGTGACACCAGGCGTGTCAAGCTTTTTACTTCAGAAATTTGCCAGTTCACAGAATTTGAGCGTCACGCCTTCGTCACGGGCGTGACAAATATGTCACGGGCGTGTACTGCCCAATTTTGGCAGATTTTTGACTTTTTCTGAAAACTAAAATAAAACAAGTTAGTAGACAATTTACAAGAATATGAGCATTTTATTGAACAAAAATAGGTAAAAACGATGAAAATAAATGAAAATGACTAAATTAATGTGCATAAAAATACGTATATTTACAATTCATCAAATACCCCCAAACTTAGGCTTTTGCTATTCCAGAGCAAAAGTTTGAGGTGAATCTATAAGGAATAAAAAAAAACTCTAAGTTTAGCTACCGCTTAATCAATTATAAAGGAGATTGAAATAAATATACGGGGTGTAAGAGTTAAGTACTAAAATTATGTAGATGATTTAAATAGCGCAAAAGTTTTGGCCAAAAGACTTCTTGATGTAATCAAATAGAAGGGAACATTTGTAATGGTTAGATTAACGAAAATAGTTTGGAATTATAAGAACTCTAGCTTATACGAGTGCTACTGGAAATAATACAATTTACTAATTATGCTCTCAAAAAGATTTTTGAATTAATTCTAGGATCGTGTAATTGGCTAAGGGGGGTAGTGGGTTTATGAAGAGGGTTTTGATATTTGAGGTGAGGTAATTTTTTCTCGAACCTCCATTTTTTTGGATTATTAGGAAAACGAAATCTTATTTTCCTAATATGAATTTTGTTTTTCAACTTCATAAGAATAAAATTAACCCAATGTATATTTGTAGGAGTAATGAATTTTATCCTCTTACTCCATAATAATCTTTTTAAATTATTGGGTGCCTATGTTTACGGAACGAAATCTTATTCCCATTGACATAGGATCTTTTAAGGCTAAAATTTTTCATGCCAAGTAGGTCATGAAAGGTAAGGGGAGAAAGGAAAACTAGATTTTTAATCCTAAAAATTTTTGAGAGCAACCTTAATAATTTGTACGTTCCAATGTTGTTCAGAAAGCTAAAAGTAAGTATAATTGAATTCTATAGTCGTTATTTTCTAACATAATATACGTGCTCCTATTAATGAAAAATTAGAAGTAGTGCCTAAAACGAGTTCACTATTTTTAACAAAGTATAATGAATTCTTTAAAACTTAACCCCGGGTATTTAAATTTTTCAATCAATAATTAACAAACGGGTAGTGAACAAAGAATTAATCAAATTCACATATAAATAAACTCAAAACTGAATTTTTGGATAGCAGAAAAGTTAAGGATGGAATATTTGATTTATTTGTTTCAAAACATTTTTTTTTGATTTGATTTTTATAGTTTTATCATCATTTTTTTGTTTTTCATTTATTATCTTTTTTGTAATTTTGTTTTGTTTTACTTAATTTTTTAAAATTTTGAATTATTATATTTTTTGTATTTTTGTTTTGTTTTACTTTTTTTTTGTTTTGAATTATTATATTTTTTTGTATTTTGTTTTAAGAGAATTTTCATTTTATGTACAAAAATATGGGAGAAAAAGAGAGGTTTTTACAAGAATGAGGAAGGGGGAGAGAGAAAAGAGTATGTACAAAATAATATTTACAAAGTGAAACTAAATATAATTTTTTTGTTGTTGTTTTTTTTTGAGTTTTTGGAAAAAAGAAAGAGAGAGTACAGCGAAAAGTTTTTTTTGGATTTTTCATTTAAAATTTTTTGTTTTCAATTTAAGATGTTTTTTTTTTATTTTTTTTATTTTTGTTTTGTTGTTATATGTATTTTTTTATATTTTTGAAATGCAGTAAAAAATTGAAGTGTAGAAAGTAAAGTACGAAAACACCCTCATACTTAAGTCCAACATTGTCCCCAATGTTGTAACGTAAGTATGCAGAACAAAAGGAAAGACAATATATACAAAGGAAGAAAAAAAAGGAGAGGGGGTAGAAGCTTCCCTGATAGGAGGTGGGGAAGGCCGATCAGAAACCCTGCGTTTATTAGAAAAAGCAGCAAAGATAATGAGGAAAGAGCGAAAAAGATAAGCGAGGGGTGCCTCTCATGAGCGTTTTGTTTATAGTCGTGTAGCTTGACTATTTTGGCGGGTTTATAATGTGGAGGAAAGTTATGGTTTCTCTAAAACCGATCACTGGGTCGCCTGCTATATAAGACTTTAATCGATGACCGTTTACTTTAAAAGAACCTTTGTCTGGGTGGGAGACGAGTACGGTTCCATATGGAAAAACTTCTTCAACTAGGAAGAGACCGGACCATCTAGATTTTAGTTTACCCGGAAAAAGCCTAAGACGTGAATTGTAAAGAAGGACAAGATTGCCCGGAAAAAATAATTTTTGGGACTTGATTTTACGATCGTGATAGAACTTAGAGCGCTCCTTATAGAATTTATTGCTCTCGTAAGCATTCGCACGCCATTCATCGAGCTTATTTAGTTGCAGTTTTCTATTCTGAGCGGCTAAGTTGGAGTCGAGGTTAAGAGTTTTAAAGCCCAAAGTGCGCGATGCACTAATTCTACGGGTAAATGGCACGCTTTGTCGTAGACTAACCGGAACAGCGTACAACCAATTGCGGTTTTGTATGTCGTTCGATACGCCCACAACGCGTCGTCGAGTTTAACGGATCAATCATTCCTATTTAGTGAAACGGTTTTTTCTAAAATTCGCTTAATCTCTCGATTTACTACCTCGACCTGGCCACTTGTTTGCGGGTGGTAGGGGGTGGCAAGCTTGTGCGTGACTCCGTATTTAGCTAACGTCTTATCCATAAGAGCGTTACAGAAATGCGTTCCCCTATCACTAACAATTGCGCGAGGCGTGCCGAAGCGAGAAAATAATTTTTTAAGAAATGTAACGACGACTCGCGTATCATTGGTGGGGAGAGCTTGCGCTTCCGCCCACCTCGATACGTAGTCGGCCGCCACTAAAATATATATATTTTTGAAAGATGGAGGTAGGGGGCCAACAAAATCTATGCCCCATAAATCGAAGACTTCGCACTCTAAAAACATATTTTGGGGCATCTCGTCGCGATGAGAGATGTTACCCGACCGCTGACAGCTATCGCACGCGCGCACAAAATTATGCGCGTCTTTGAAGAGAGTGGGCCAAAAGTAGCCCGCCTCTTGCACCTTCCGAGCGGTCTGGTTGGCTTGATAATGCCCACCGGCTAGACCCTCGTGGCAGTGCTTAAGAATTTGCAAGCACTCCACACCCGCAACGCATCGTCGAACCGCTTGGTCCGCGCAGATACGAAAAAGAAATGGGTCCTCCCAAAAGAAATTTTTCAAGTCAGAAAAGAATTTCTTCCTTTGATGACTGGAAAACTCTTTTGGAAGCACCCGCGCTATTATGTAATTTGCAAAGTCTGCGAACCAAGGCGAAGATGACGAAGATTTATTAATGGCAAGAAGGCGTTCCTCGGGGAATTTGTCATTTATTTCAGATTCGACGAGCGCTTTCGCACCCAGATTTTCTAAACGGGAGAGGTGGTCTGCCGCTAGATTCTCCGCTCCACGCTTATCTCGTATCTCCAAATCAAACTCTTGTAGGAGGAGAATCCATCGAAGAAGGCGGGGCTTCGCATCATTTTTAGCTAATAAATACTTAAGCGCGGAGTGATCGGTAAAAACGATAACTTTAGATAGGGTTATATATGAGAGAAACTTATCAAAAGCGAAAACGACGGCTAAGAGTTCCTTTTTCGTTGTTGTGTAATTTACTTGGGCGGAAGTGAGCGTCTTGCTAGCGTAATAAATAGGATGAAAATATTTTTCTACGCGTTGGCCAAGAACTGTACCTAAGGAAATATCACTAGCGTCGCACATTATTTCGAACGGAAGGGACCAATTAGGGGCCACTAAAATTGGTGAAGTGATAAGTTTTTGTTTTATCAAATTAAAGGCGGACTCGCATTCACTACTAAAGATGAAACGTGATTCCTTTTCCAAGAGGTGAGTAAGCGGCTTTGTTATTTTTGAAAATTCTTGAATGAAGCGTCGGTAAAAGCCTGCATGGCCTAAGAAACTCCTAATAGATTTTATGTTTGTTGGATGCGGAAGTTTTTCTATAATTTCTATCTTGGCCTTATCCATCTCTATCCCCTTAGACGAAATCATATGGCCGAGGACCAAACCTCCTCGAACCATAAAGTTGCATTTTTCCCAATTTAAAACAAGGCTTGTGTCCTCGCACCGTTGAAGGACACAATCTAAATTTTGAAGGAAATCGGGAAAAGAGCGTCCGAAAACAGAAAAGTCATCCATACAGACTTCCATAATATCTTCTACTAGCTCGCAAAAAATCGCTAGCATACATCTTTGGAATGTAGCTGGCGCATTGCAGAGTCCAAATGGCATTCTTCGATAGGCGAAGGTGCCAAACGGGCAAGTAAAAGTTGTTTTCTCTTGATCATCGGGGGAAATGGGGATTTGGAAAAACCCCGATAAACCATCAAGAAAATAATAATACGGATGACCGGATAAACGCTCTAAAATCTGGTCCATAAATGGCAGAGGGAAATGGTCCTTGCGGGTGGCATCATTAAGTTTTCTATAATCGATGCACACTCGCCAACCCGTAACAGTACGAGTTGGGACGAGCTCGTTATGCTCATTCGCCACTACGGTAAGACCGCCCTTCTTGGGCACGACATGCACGGGACTAACCCATGCACTGTCCGAAATAGGGTAGATAATCCCCGCATCTAATAACTTAATAATTTCGGCTTTAACGACGTCTTTCATGTTTGGGTTAGGATGACGCTGCGGCTGAATCGTTTTGCGGCAATTATCGTTAAGAAAAATCTTATGGGTGCAAAAGGAGTGGCTAATCCCCTTTAAGTCAGAGATTTGCCACGCAATTGCGTGGCGATGTTTAAATAAAACTTGCAATAAATCGGAAGTCTCTGAATCACTCAAGTCCGAAGAGATGATAACGGGAAGCGTATCGACTTTTCCCAAAAATGCGTATTTGAGTGATGCGGGTAAGGGTTTGAGGTCTAGGATGGGAGGTTCTTCTAGGGAGGTTTTAATGCCTATGTCTTTCTTACCAATTAGTTCGAAAGGCAAGTCTAAAGAAGTATCCTCATCGCATTTAAAATTTTCGAGCGCATAAACATCATCGTTTAAAAATACCGACTCGAAAACGGGAGAAGAACGATCTCCGAAAAAGGTATCTAAAGAGTAGCAGAAATCGTCGCTCGATGACAAATTGTCCATCGAGGGATTAATAGAGAAAGTAACTTGGTCATCGCCTACACGAAGGAGAAGACTACTATTACTAACATCTATAAGTGCGCGGGAGGTGGCGAGAAAAGGGCGACCGAGTATTATTGGTACCTCGGCGTCCTCCTCGATATCTAATATGACGAAGTCTACCGGGAAGGTAAACTTGTCAACTCGGAGAAGGACGTCCTCCACAACACCGATAGGGAACTTAACCGAGCGATCCGCTAATTAGATGCGCATATTCGTAGGACTAGGAGTACCCAAACCTAAACGCGAAAAGAGCAAGAACGACATTAGATTAATGCTAGCCCCTAAATCAGCTAAGGCGTACTTTACTAATATATCGCCAAAAAGGCACGGGATGGAAAACCGTCCCGGGTCGTTTTGTTTTGTGGGCAATTTATTAGTAAGGGCCGCCGAGCAGACAGCGTTGAGAGATACATGCGAAATATACTCTAATTTACGTTTATTAGAAAGTAGTTCTTTTAAAAATTTCGCATATTTGGGCATTTGCGAGATAGCCTCGCAAAAAGGAACATTAATGTGAATTTGTTTTAATAATAAAATAAACTTTTCATATTGCGCGTCCTTACGCTCGTTATCTAACTTATGCGGATATGGAAGGGTCTTGTTTAAAATAATTTTTTCTTTTAGAATTGGTAAAGGCGGCGTAAGCGAAGAAAGGGGAAGAGGGGTCAGAAGTGAAATATGTACCTGACGGTCGGTCCGTTTTGGATCGACCACCTCCTTTCCACTACGGAGGGTTATAGCGTTGGCGTTCTCCCGCGGATTAGGCTCCGTGTTTCCCGGCAGTTCCCCGAGCGCGCGCTCGGACATCATCCTCGCCAGCTGTCTAACCTATTGTTTGAGAGTTTTTAGCGATCCGGTGATGTTCCGGATATTTGACTCGTTGGACGCAATATACTTCGAAAACATTTCCTCCATCGGGGAGGGTTTCGGAAGAGGAGGAGGAGGCAGAAATCCGGGCACAAAAGAAATAGGGGGACGATGAGCATTATTCGGGTTGCTCCACGAGAAGTTGGGGTGATTCCTCCAACCCGGATTATAGTTATTACTATAAGGGTTGTTGTTGGGGTTGAAGGGAGGACGACCCGAATTTCCCATGAAGTCCACGAACTCTTCAGCCACGCAGACATTAGGGGGAATAATACAAGGAGGAGTGGAGGAGGCAGCAGACATCTCCGCCACTTGCTTTGTTAACCTTTCAACTTGAAGGGTCAAGGGAGCAGTGGCATCCACTTCAAAAAGACCAGCCGCCGGCTTTGGTCGTCCCCGCGGGACGTTCCATTGATAGGCATTCATAGCCATCTCTTCGAATAAAGCCTGGGCGGCCTCGGGGGTTTTGTTGTTTAGCGTACCCCCGGCAGCCGCGTCAATCATTTGACGCGTCTGAAAATTCAGCCCATTATAAAAAATTTGAACTTGCAACCACGTAGGCAGCGCGTGGTGCGGGCAACGGCGGAAGAATTCCTTAAACCGTTCCCAAGTCTCGTATAGAGAGTCAGGATCGTTTTGCACAAACGAAGAAATGTCCGCCCGCAACTTTGCAGTTTTTCCGGGCGGAAAGTACTTCGTTAGGAACCGTTCCGTCAACTCAGCCCACGTGGTGATACATCCTCGTGGGAGGGCATTCAACCACGCCTTGGCTTTGGACTTAAGGGAAAAAGGAAATAAGCGCAAATGAATGGCGTCATCAGTGACGTCATTAATCTTGAAGGTGTCGCATATCTCCAAGAAATTGGACAGGTGGACATTCGGGTCCTCATCCGGCAGTCCATCGAACTGCACGGCGTTTTGGACCATTTGAATGACACTCGACTTTATTTCAAAATTATTATTCGCCACCGCAGGGCGAACAATACTCGACCTAGAATCATCCAGGTTATGCTGGGCGTAATAAGACATAGTACGCTCGGCCGCCGGGGCAGGGTTAGGGGTGGCTATAAGTACAACAGTAGGTTCTCCGTTAGATTCCTCGGGATCTAAAGAAGGATTTCAGCGTTGAGATCGAATACGAGCAAGAGAGCGTTCGATCTCAGGGTCGAAGTCAAAATCTTCAGACTCTGAGGGTTGTCCTCGGGTCATACACCCAAACAAAAATAAAACAAAATAAACTTCTCTTTTTTTTGTTTTTTTAAAATAAAGTTTTTAGTTTTTTTTTAGAAAATAAGTAAAAGTAATAGACTCCGGAATTCTAAATAGCAACTCGAAAAGAGACTTCCCCGGCAACGGCGCCAAAAACTTGATGCGCCCGCGAACAGACTCTTACTGTGGTTGGTTCGGTGAGTCGATCGCCGCGGGCGTGCTACAGGAGGCAAGTGCACCTATCGCAAGTAGTACTCGATATTCGGGGGAATACCGAGGTCGTATTGTTCTCGGGGTCGTGTTGACTATTCTTACTCCTCTGGGAGGACTATTATTTTACTGAAAGTAAGGTGGATTTTTTAATTAAATAAAGACGGAAAAAGTAAATGAGCGAAAAAAACGTTTTAGAAAATATTCGATGAAGGGTTAACGCTCGACATCGAATCGGATTAAGACAAAAACAATTTTTAATAATTAAAAGACTTAGTTTTCAAATTAATAAAAAGCAACTTGGCCGTGGAGGTTCCACAAATGTGAGCTCACCTAACTATAGGGATATCGCTCACCTAAACGTTAAAACTATTCGACCGAACGTTAGTCCGACGAAGGATTCCTCTTAATGCCCGCTTTACGCTAAGAACCCCGCTATTGGGTGGGGAACCCAATCTGGTAGAATTGCGCTTGTCCTCTCTCGAGGGTATGCACACAACTCTATTTACCCAGGGGTGATCGATCCATATGCACGGCCTCTCGGCTAGCTAGCATATGGACTACGGAAATAGGGCCCACACATCGATATGTGGTCTTACGCGTCGTAAACCCGGGGTAAACCTTAAGTCCTTAAATTAAAATGAAAATAAAGAGCTTCAATTATTACAAATCATTTTAAATGTCCCAAAGCTCTTCGATGCCGAGGCTAATAGCGATTAGCCACACATCGGTATGGGGACGGCTTTATAATTTTAGTGAGGCGCGAGTTCGAAGTAACGCTAAATGATTATAAGAATGGGACACAAGAAAAATAACAAACATTTAGAAAACTGAAAAGATTAGCTAGAGCAAGAACTCACGCACACTCCAAATTATAAATTATCAGAAACTAAGTTACACATAAAAGAAATTTGCATATTTAAAATTGCATGTCCCACTCAAACAAGTGGGGGCGGTAAATAAAAGCTGAAAATTGCAAGTCCTACTCAAACGAGTAGGACTGAAATAAAAGCGAGTCCTACTCAAATGAGTAGGAGAAAATAAATGCGATTACAGGGCTTTCTCAAATATTTACAGGGAGATAAAGATCCATCCATTTAACTCAAGTGAGTAGGCAGAAAAATAAAGAAAGAAAATTACAAGTCCTACTCAAACGAGTAGGCGGGAAATAAAGTCCGTCCATTTAACTCAAGTGAGTAGGTGGAAAAATAAAGAAAGAAAATTACAAGTCCTACTCGAATGAGTAGGACTGAAAATGAAAACGATGCGTCATTTAACTCTTAACGAGTAGGCGAAAATAAATGCACACAAACACACACACTCCATATGAATTTCAAGAAAGCAATAAAGCTAACACCTACACTCACACACTCTACATAATTTGAACAAAGCATTAAAAGTTATACACCTACACTCACACACTCTACATAATTTGAACAAAGCATTAAAAGTTATACTCATACACTCACACACACAACATGAAAATTAAAAAGAACAAAAGAAAATTTATGCTCATACACTCACACACACTAATTGAAAGCAAAATGAAAGTTACCTAAAAATTAAAACTTTTACTTTTTCAAGCTTAGGTTTTGCCAAAAACAAATAAAAAGAAGAAATTACAATTTTTAGAAGACAAAAGTTTTTCAAAACAAATTAAAAACCAAAGTTTTTGGAAAATTAAAATTACAAGATTTTCATTCTTATGTATTTATGAAAGTGATAGAAAAGTGAAAAAGAAAATGAAAAGAACAAAAAGAGGTTTTACAATCCTACAAAATAAACTAAGAAAAGAAAATAAAGTTCACTTTCAAATCTCTTTTACAAATTCATAAGTATGAAATAATAAACAAAAAAACATTAAAGAAGAACATGTTGAAGATGAGATAACCATATCATACATGCATGGAAATGAAATCTACTACAAAACCTATCATGAAGACAAACGAAAAACATTACTATCAAACATGTTACACTCATACACACACACACACCTTTCATAAATGAAGAACAAAGATGAAACCAAGGATAAAAAGGGAAAGAAGTAAGCCATCCAAATGAATTTTCATGCTATATAGAGAGAGAAAATCTAACATTTTTATTAAAATTATCAAGCTATTACAAAGCTAAAAGATAAAGCAAAACAAAACATGAAATAAAGGAGGAAAAATCTCCTTACATAGCACTAGGATCCACGGATGCAGCCCACAAAAAGACACTAAATGGCCCAAAAAATCTGAACCCTTGGACCTTACAGAAATGGGCAATTTTTAGGCAAAAAATTCTAACTACACGCCCTCCGTCACGGGCGTGTAGGGGGGCGTGACAGTACTATTCATGATGGCGGCCGGCGATTGGACAGGAAAGTTAACTTCGGGCTGAGTTCGCGGCAGTCACGCCCCAGGTCACGGGCGTGACTCTGGGCGTGTCGGGGAGGTAGAACCGGGCGCGGGTTGCGTCAAAAGTCTTCGGTAGCATCTTGTCGGGCCAGCTGGAAAGGTGACGCCCCAGGTCACGGGCGTGACTCTGGGCATGTTGGTTGGTGTCGACACTCGACAATCATCGAGTTGAAAGTGTCGAGATAAAATCGTCGAGCGGAAATTGAGTCACGCCCGTGGTCATGGGCATGATGCGGGGCGTGACGGTTGGTGTCGACGCTCGACGATCGTCGAGCGGAAAGTGTCGAGAGGAGAGGACACGGGCTAGGGTCACGCCCCGTGTTGGGTGACACGGGCATGACACCAGGCGTGTCAAGCTTTTTACTTCAGAAATTTGCCAGTTCACGGAATTTGAGTGTCACGCCTTCGTCACGGGCGTGACAAATAGGTCACGGGCGTGTACTGCCCAATTTTGCCAGATTTTGGACTTTTTCTGAAAACTAAAATAAAACAAGTTAGTAGAAAATTTACAAGAATAGGAGCATTTTATTGAACAAAAATAGGTAAAAACGATGAAAATAAATGAAAATGACTAAATTAATGTGCATAAAAATACGTATATTTACAATTCATCATCACCCTAGCCGTGTGATCTAGCCTCTGAGCCAGTAACCTTACGCGGCTTTGGTCCGAATTCGAGGTTGGGAATTTTCTCGGCTTCAACACTTGGTGCGGTGAGCGTGGATCGCAGCCAAGGAGGAAAGTTTAGAGGTTGTGTGAGATGGCTAATGGTGGCGAGCAAGGAGATTTGGTCAGCAACTCTATAGGAGGAGGAGACACCACGCGAGGGGGAGATGTAATGCCCCGAAACTCAAAAGAGTGATGAGAGGCATTTTGGGCCAAATCTGGTATTTGGCAGGAGGCACACGGCCCGGGACACGGGCGTGTCCTAAGGCGTGTCAGGCTCGAGTTGATGATTTGGCCGCGAGGTCGACGAAATTAGGAGTCGACGATCGTCGAACAGCGAACACGGACAAAGACTCGGGCGTGTCTTAGGGCGTGTCGAGCCCGTGTCGACGATTGGCCCGGGAGTCGACATTTTCGCTCGACGATGTGTCGAGACAAGGCATACGGCCTAGGACACGGGCGTGTCCAAGGCCGTGTCATGTGGTCGACGAACTTCTCTCGACGAAGTGTCGAGACAGTGAACACAGCCTGAAGCCCAGGCGTGTTCGTGTTTGACATGGGCGTGTCACATTGGACACGGGCATGTCCAAGACCCGTGTGAGTCTCGGGTGGTTTTTGGGGCTGTGTCGATGGGGGTAGACGGCCAACCACACGGTCGTGTCAGTTGGAACACGGGCGTGTCAGGTCGAACACGGGCGTGTTGGATGCCCGTCTATTTTTCGAGACGTGTCAATTTTGATGGCGAATGAGGGACACGGCCCTGGGCACGGGCGTGTCACGGGCCATGTTCGGCTCGGGTTTTACTTTTCAGCTACGAATCATAGCCATTAATTTCCTTATTTTGGGATCCGACAGTTGGGGGTTGTTCCTACTGGGATATTGATGTGCCCACGAACATACTCTTTCTGTGGTTGGTTCGGTGAGTCGATCGCCACGGGCTTGTTGAGGTAGGCAAGTGCACCTATCGCAAGTAGTACTCGATATTCGGGGGAATACCGAGGTCGTATTATTCTCGGGGTCGTGTTGACTATTCTTACTCCTTCGGGAGGAGTATTATTTTACTGAAAGTAAGGTGTATTTTTTAGTAAAGTAACGACGGAAAAAGTAAAGGAGCGAAAAAAAGTTTTTAGAAAATATTCGATGAAGGGTTAATGCTCGGCATTGAATCAGATTAAGACTAAAATAATTTTTAATAATTATTAATGCTCGGCATTGTAGGACTTAGTTTTCAAATTAATAAAAGGAAACTTGGTCGTGGAGGTTCCACAAATGTGAGCTCACCTAGCTATAGGGATATTGCTCACCTGAATGTTAAGACTATTCGACCGAATGTTAGTCCGACGAAGGATTCCTCTTAACGCCCGCTTTACGCTAAGAACCCCGCTATTGGGTGGGGAACCCAATCCGGTAGAATTACGCTTGTCCTCTCTCGAGGGTATGCACGCAACTCTATTGACCCAGGGGTGATCGATCCATATGCACGGCCTCTCGGCTAGCTAGCATATGGACTACGGAAATAGGGCCCACACATTGATATGTGGTCCTACGCGTCGTAAACCCGGGGTAAACCTTAAGTCCTTAAATTAAAATGAAAATAAAGAGATTCAATTATTACAAATCATTTTAAATGTCCCAAAGCTCATCGATGCCGAGGCTAATAGCGATTAGCCACACATCGGTATGGGGACGACTTTATAATTTAGTGAGGCGCAAGTTCGAAATTAAACGCTAAAAGATTATAAGAAGAGGACAAAAAAAGAAATAACAAACATTTAGAAAGCTGAAAGATTAGCTAGAGCAGGAACTCACGCACACTCCAAATTATAAATTAAACAAAAACTAAGTTACACATAAAAGAAATTTGCATATTTAAAATTGCATGTCCCACTCAAACAAGTGGGGGCGGTAAATAAAAGCTGAAAATTGCAAGTCCTACTCAAACGAGTAGGACTGAAATGAATGCGAGTCCTACTCAAATGAGTAGGAGAAAATAAATGCGATTACTGGGCTTTCTCAAATATTTACAGGGAGGTAAAGATCCGTCCATTTAACTCAAGTGAGTAGGCGGAAAAATAAAGAAAGAAAATTACAAGTCCTACTCAAACGAGTAGGCGGGAAATAAAGTCCGTCCATTTAACTCAAGTGAGTAGGCGGAAAAATAAAGAAATAAAATAACAAGTCCTACTCAAACGAATAGGACTGGAAATGAAAACGATGCGCCATTTAACTTTTAACGGGTAGGAGGAAATAAATGCACACAAACACACACACTCCATAAGAATTTCAAGAAAGCATTAAAATTAACACCTACACTCACACACTCTACATAATTTGAACAAAGCATCAAAATATTATCCTCATACACTCACACACACAAATTAAATGCAAATGAAAGTTACTTAAAAATTAAAAATTTTACTTTTTCATGCTTAGGTTTTGCCAAAAACAAATAAAAAGAAGAAATTAAAATTTTTAGAGAACAAAAAGTTTCCAAAACAAATCAAAAACTAAAGCCTTTCAAAAATTAAAATTTCAACATTTTCATTCCTAGGATTTCATAAAAGTGCTAAAAAAGTTGATATGAAAAGAGAAAGAACAAAAAGGGTTTTCATCCTAGAATAAAGCTAAGTAAAAAAAATCAAAAAAAAAACTTTAGTAACTCTTTTACACATTCATAAGAGTGAAGATGTTGAAAACATTAAAAGAAGACATGAAGAAAAAGAGAAAAAGCTAATTCATCATTTCATAAATTTCTAACAAAACCTAACATGAGACAAATTAAAAGCATGTAAAGTAAATAAGTTACACTCATACACACACACACACACACACACTTTTCATAAAGAGAAAAACAAAGGTGAAACTAAGAATAAAATGAGAAGAAAAGTGGGCACAAGAGTTCATTCCAAAGCCAAATAAGAAGAGAAAATCTAACATTTTTATTGATTAAAGGAAACTATTACAAGCTATTACAAGAGCTAAAGCTAAAGCAAAAAACGAACATGAAAGAAAGGATGGAGAAATCTCCTTACATAGTACTAGAATCCACAGATGCATCCCACAAAAAGACACTAAAATGGCCCAAAAATCTGAACCCTTGGACCTTACAGAAATGGGCAATTTATAGGCAAAAAAAATCTAAGTACACGCCCTCCGTCACGGGCGTGTAGGGGGGGGGGGTGTCACTACTATTCATGATGGCGGCTGGAGATTTGATAGGAAAGTTGACTTCAGGCTGAGTTCGCGGCTGTCACGCCCTAGGTCACGGGCGTGTAGGGGGGCGTGTCAAGGAGGTAGAACCGGGCGCGGGTTGCGTCAAAAGTCTTCGGCAGCATCTTGTCGGGCTAGCTGTAAAGGTCACGCCCCAGGTCACGGGCGTGACTCTGGGCGTGTCAGTTGGTGTCGACACTCGACGAATGTCGAGCGGAAAATGTCGAGTTGAAATCGTCGAGCTGAGATTGAGTCACGCCCCAGGTCACGGGCGTGACACTGGGCGTGACGGTTGGTGTCGACACTCGACGAATGTCGAGCGGAAAGTGTCGAGTTGAAATGGACACGGGCTTGGGTCACGCCCCGTGTCGGGTGATACGGGCATGACACCAGGCATGTCAAGCGTCTTTCTTCAGAAATTTGCAACTTCACGGAATTTGAGCTGTCACGCCCTGGTCACGGGCGTGACCCAAATGACACGGGCTTGTACTGCCCAATTTTTGCAGATTTTGGAATTTTTCTGAAAAATAAAATAAAACAAGTTAGTAGTAAATTTACAAGAATAGGAACATTTTATTGAACAAAAATAGGTAAAAATGACGAAAATAAATGAAAACGACTAAAAATACGTATATTTACAATTCATCAAATACCCTCATACTTAGGCTTTTGCTATTCTAGAGCAAAGGTTTGAGGTGAATCTATAAGGAATAAAAAAAACTCTAAGTTTAGCTACCGCTTAATCAATTATAAGAGAGATCAAAATAAATATACGGGGTGTAAGAGTTAAGTCCTAAAATTATGTAGATGATTTAAATAGCGCAAAAGTTTTGGCCAAAAGACTTCTTGATGTATTCAAATAGAAGGCAACATTTGTAATGGTTAGATTAACAAAAATAGTTTGGAATTATAAGAACTCTAGCTTATACGAGTGCTACTGGAAATAATACAATTTACTAATTATGCTCTCAAAAAGATTTTTGAATTAATTCTAGAATCGTGTAATTGGTTAAGGAGGTAGTGGGTTTATGAAGAGGGTTTGATTTTTGAGGCGAGGTAATTTTTTTTCGAACCTCCATTTTTTTTCTTTTGGATTATTAGGAAAACGAAATCTTATTTTCCTAATATGATTTTTGTTTTTCAACTTCATAAGAATAAAATTAACCCAATGTATATTTGTAGGAGTAATGAATTTTATACTCTTACTCCATATATAATCTTTTAAAATTATTGGGTGCCTACGTTTACGGAACGAAATCTTATTCCCATTGACATAGGATCTTTTAAGGATAGAAAATTTTATCATGCCAAGTAGGTCATGATAAGGTTGGAGGAGAAAGAAAAACTAGATTTTTAATCCTAAAAATTTTTGAGAGCAACCTTAATAATTTGTACGCTCCAATTTTTTTTCAGAAAACTAAAAGTAAGTATAATTGAATTTTATAGTCGTTATTTCCTAACATAATACACGTGCTCCTATCAATGAAAAATTAGAAGTAGTGCCTAAAACGAGTTCGTTATTTTTAACAAAGCATAAAGAATTCTTTAAAACTTAACCCCGGCTATTTAAATTTTTTAATCAATAATTAACAAACGGGTAGTGAACAGAGAATTAATAGTATTCACATATAAATAAACTCAGAACAGAATTTTTGGATAGCAGGAAAGTTAAGGGTGGAATATTTGATTTATTTGTTTCAAAACATTTTTTTTTATTTTTATAGTTTTTATCATCATTTTTTTTGTTTTTCATTTATTATCTTTTTTTGTATTTTTGTTTTTCTCAATTTTTTTGAATTTTTTTGAACTATTATCTTTTTTTTGTATATTTTTTTAAGAGAATTTTCATTCTATGTTGAAAAATATGGGAGAAAAAGAGAGGTTTTTACAAGAATGAGGAAGGGAGAGAGAGAAAAGAGTATGTACAAAAAATAAAAAAAATATTTACAAAGTGAAACTAAATATATTTTTTTGTTAGAATTTTTTTTTGAGTTTTTGGAAAAAAGAAAGAAAGAGAACAAAAATTTTTTTTGGATTTTTCTTTTAATATTTGTTTTTTTCATTTTAAGATGTTTTTTTTATTTTTTTTTTGTTTTATTTTGTTGTTATATGTATTTTTTTGTATTTTTGAAATGCAGAAAAAATTAAAGTGCAGAAAGTAAAGCAGGAAAATACCACCATACTTAAGTCCAACATTATCCCCAATGTTGTAATGTAAGTATGCGGAACAAGAGGGAAGACAAAATATACAACATATAAAGAGAGGGGGGGAGCTTCCCTAAAACGCGTAGGGGGAGGCCGATCAGAAACCCTGAGTTTATTAGAAAAAGTAGCAATGATAATAAGGAAAGAGCGAAAAAGATAAGCAAGGGGTGCCTCCCAGGAGTGCTTTGTTTATAGTCGTGTAGCTTGACTATTTTGGTGGGTTTATAATGTGGAGGAAAGTTATGGTTTCGCTAAAACCGATCACTGGGTCGCCTGCTATATAAGACTTTAACCGATGACCGTTTACCTTAAATGAACCTTTGTCCGGGTGGGAGACGAGTAAGGTTGCATATGGAAAAACTTCTTCAACTAGGAAGGGACCGGACCATCTAGATTTTAGTTTACCCGAAAAAAGCCTAAGACGTGAATTGTAAAGAAGGACATGATCGCCCGAAGAAAATAATTTTTGGGACTTGATTTTTTGATCGTGATATAACTTAGAGCGCTCCTTATAGAATTTATTGCTCTCGTAAGCGTTCGCACGTCATTCGTCGAGCTCGTTTAGTTGCAGTTTTCTATTCTGAGCGGCTAAGTTTGAGTCGAGGTTTAAGAGTTTTAAAGCCCAAAGAGCGCGATGCTCTAATTCTACGCGTAAATGGCACGCTTTCTGTAGACTAACCGGAACGGTGTACAACCAATTGAGGTTTTGTATGCCGTCTGATACGCCCACAACACGTCGTCGAGTTAACAGACCAATCTTTCCTATTGAGTGAAATGGTTTTTTCTAAAATTTGCTTAATCTCTCGATTTACTACCTCAACTTGGCCACTTGTTTGCAGGTGGTAGGGCGTGGCAAGCTTGTGCATGACTCCGTATTTAGCTAACATCTTAGCCATACGAGCGTTACAGAAATGCATTCCCCTATCACTAACAATTGCGCGAAGCATGCCGAAGCGAGAAAATAGATTTTTAAGAAATGTAACGACGACTCGCGCATCGTTGGTGGGGAGAGCTTGCGCTTCCACCCACCTCGATACGTAGTCCACCGCCACTAAAATATACATATTTTTGAAAGATGGAGGTAGGGGGCCAACAAAATCTATGCCCCACAAATCGAAGACTTCGCACTCTAAAAACATGTTTTGGGGCATCTCGTCGTGACGAGAGATGTTACCCAACCGCTGACAGCTATCGTACTCGCGCACAAAATTATGCGCGTCTTTGAAGAGAGTGGGCCAAAAGTAGCCCGCCTCTAGCGCCTTCCGAGCGGTCCGGTTGGCTTGATAATGCCCACTGGCTGGACCCTCGTGGCAGTGCTTAAGAATTTGCAAGCACTCCACACCAGCAACGCATCTTCGGACCGCTTGGTCCGCGCAGATACGAAAAATAAAAGGGTCCTCCCAAAAGAAATTTTTCAAGTCAGAAAAGAATTTCTTCTTTTGATGACTTGAAAACTCTTTTGGAAGCACCCGTGCTACTAAGAAATTTGCAAAATCTGTGAACCAAGACGAAGACGATGAAGAACTAATGGCAAGGAGGCATTCCTCTGCGAATCTGTCATTTATTTCATATTCGACGAGCGCTTCCGCACCCGGATTTTCTAAACGGGAGAGGTGGTCTGCCGCAAGATTTTCCGCTCCCCGCTTATCTCGGATCTCCAAATCAAACTCTTGTAGGAGGAGAATCCATCGAAGAAGGCGGGTCTTCGCATCATTTTTAGCTAATAAATATTTAAGGGCGGAGTGATCGGTAAAAACGATAACTTTAGATAGCGTTATATACGAGCGAAACTTATCAAAAGCGAAAACGACGGCTAAGAGTTCCTTTTCCGTTGTCGTGTAATTTACTTGTGCGGAAGTGAGCGTCTTGCTAGCGTAATAGATATGATGAAAATGTTTTTCTACGCGTTGGTCAAGAACGGCACCTAAGGAAAAATCACTAGCGTCGCACATAATTTCGAACGGAAGGGACCAATTAGGGGCCACTAAAATTGGTGAAGAGATAGGTTTTTGTTTTATTAAATTAAAGGCGGACTCGCATTCGCTACTAAAGATGAAACGTGATTCCTTTTCCAAGAGGTGAGTAAGCGGATTTGTTATTTTTGAAAAGTCTTGAATGAAGCGTCGATAAAAGCCCTCATGGCCTAAGAAAATCCTAATAGATTTTACGTTTGTTGGATTCGGAAGTTTTTCTATAATTTCTATCTTGGCCTTATCCACCTCTATCCCCTTAGAAGAAATCATATGGCCGAGAACCAAACCTCCTCGAACCATAAAGTTGCATTTTTCCCAATTTAAAACAAGACTTGTGTCCTCGCACCGTTGAAGGACACGATATAAATTGTGAAGGCAATCGGGAAAAGAGCGTCCGAAAACAGAAAAGTCATCCATAAAGACTTCCATAATGTCTTCTACTAGCTTGCCAAAGATCGCTAGCATACATCTTTGTAATGTAGCCGGCGCATTGCAGAGTCCAAATGACATTCTTCGATATGCGAAGGTGCCAAACGGGCAAGTAAAAGTTGTTTTCTCTTGATCATCGGGGGAAATGGGGATTTGGAAAAACCCCGATAAACCATCAAGAAAACAATAATACGGATGACCGGTTAAACGCTCTAAAATCTGGTCCAGAAATGGCAGAGGGAAATGGTCTTTGCGGGTGGCGTCATTAAGTTTTCTATAATCGATGCACACTCGCCAACCCGTAACAGTACGAGTTGGGACGAGCTCGTTATGCTCATTCGCCATTACCGTAAGACTTCCCTTCTTGGGCACGACATGCACGGTACTAACCCATGCACTGTCTGAAATAGGGTAGATAATCCCCGCATCTAATAACTTAATAATTTCGGCTTTGACGACATCTTTCATGTTTGGGTTAAGACGACGCTGCGGCTGAATCGTTTTGCGGCAATTATCGTTAAGGAAAATCTTATGGGTGCAAAAGGAGGGGCTAATCCCCTTTAAGTCAGAGATTTGCCATGCAATTGCGTGGCGATATTTAAATAAAACTTCCAAAAAATCGGAAGTCTCCGAATCGCTCAAGTCCAAAGAAATGATAACGGGAAGCGTATCGCCTTTTCCCAAAAATGCGTATTTGAGCGATGCGGGTAAGGGTTTGAGGTCTAGAATGGGCGGTTCTTCTAGGGAGGTTTTAATGCCTATGTCTTTCTTACCAATTGGTTCGAAAGGCAAGTCTAAAGAAGTATCCTCATCGCGTTTAAAATTTTCGAGCGCATAAATATCATCGTTTAAATATACGGACTCGGAAACGGGAGAAGAACGATCTCCAAAAAAGGTATCTAAAGAATAGCAGAAATCGTCGCTAGATGACAAATTGTCCATCGAGGGATTAATAGAGAAAGTAAACTGATCATCGCCTACTCGGAGGAGAAGACTACCATTACTAACATCTATTAGTGTGCGGGAGGTGGCGAGAAAAGGACGTATATTTATAATTCATCAAATACCCCCATACTTAGGCTTTTGCTATTCTAGAGCAAAAGTTTGAGGTGAATCTATAAGGAATAAAAAAAAACTCTAAGTTTAGCTACCTCTTAATCAATTATAAGAGAGATCAAAATAAATATACGGGGTGTAAGAGTTAAGTCCTAAAATTATGTAGATGATTTAAATAGCGCAAAAGTTTTGGCCAAAAGACTTCTTGATGTAATCAAATAGAAGGCAACATTTGTAATGGTTAGATTAACAAAAATAGTTTGGAATTATAAGAACTCTAGCTTATACGAGTGCTACTGTAAATTATACAATTTACTAATTATGTTCTCAAAAAGATTTTTGAATTAATTCTAGAATCGTGTAATTGGCTAAGGGGGTAGTGGGTTTATGAAGAGGGTTTGATTTTTGAGGCGAGGTAATTTTTTTTTGAACCTCCATTTTTTTTCTTTTGGATTATTAGGAAAACGAAATCTTATTTTCCTAATATGATTTTTGTTTTTCAACTTCATAAGAATAAAAGTAACCCAATGTATATTTGTAGGAGTAATGAATTTTATCCTCTTACTCCATATATAATCTTTTAAAATTATTGGGTGTCTATGTTTACGGAACGAAATCTTATTCCCATTGACATAGGATCTTTTAAGGATAGAAAATTTTATCATGCCAAGTAGGTCATGATAAGGTTAGGGGAGAAATAAAATCTAGATTTTTAATCCTAAAATTTTTTGAGAGCAATCTTAATAATTTGTACGTTCCAATTTTTTTCAGAAAACTAAAAGTAAGTATAATTGAATTTTATAGTCGTTATTTCCTAACATAATACACGTGGTCCTATCAATGAAAAATTAGAAGTAGTGCCTAAAACGAGTTCACTATTTTTAACAAAGCATAAAGAATTCTTTAAAACTTAACCCCGGCTATTTAAATTTTTCAATCAATAATTAACAAACGGGTAGTGAACAGAGAATTAATAGTATTCACATATAAATAAACTCAGAACAGAATTTTTGGGTAGCAGGAAAGTTAAGGGTGGAATATTTGATTTTTTTTGTTTCAAAACATTTTTTTTTTATTTTTATAGTTTTTATCATCATTTTTTTGTTTTTCATTTATTATCTTTTTTTGTATTTTTGTTTTTCTCAATTTTTTTGAATTTTTTTGAACTATTATCTTTTTTGTATATTTTTTTAAGAGAATTTTCATTTTATGTACAAAAATATTGGAGAAAAAGAGTGGTTTTTACAAGAATGAGGAAGGGGGAGAGAGAAAAGAGTATGTACAAAAAAAAAAAAAAATATTTACAAAGTGAAACTAAATATATTTTTTTGTTATAATTTTTTTTGAGTTTTTGGAAAAAAGAAAGAAAGAGAACAAAATTTTTTTTTGGATTTTTCATTTAATATTTGTTTTTTTCATTTTAAGATGTTTTTTTTATTTTGTTTTGTTTTGTTTTGTTGTTATATGTATTTTTTTGTATTTTTGAAATGCAGAAAAAATTGAAGTGCAGAAAGTAAAGCAGGAAAATATCACCATACTTAAGTCCAACATTGTCCCCAATGTTGTAACGTAAGTATGCGGAACAAGAGGGAAGACAATATATATAATATATAAAGAGAGGGGGGGGGCAGCTTCCCTAAAACGCGTAGAGGGAGGCCGATCAGAAACCCTGTGTTTATTAGAAAAAGTAGCAAAGATAATAAGGAAAGAGCGAAAAAGATAAGCGAGGGGTGCCTCCCAGGAGCGCTTTGTTTATAGTCGTGTAGCTTGACTATTTTGGTGGGTTTATAATGTGGAGGAAAGTTATGGTTTCGCTAAAACCGATCACTGGGTCGCCTGCTATATAAGACTTTAATCGATGACCGTTTACCTTAAATGAACCTTTGTCCGGGTGGGAGACGAGTAAGGTTCCATATGAAAAAACTTCTTCAACTAGGAAGGGAGCGGACCATCTAGATTTTAGTTTACCCGAAAAAAGCCTAAGACGTGAATTGTAAAGAAGGACAAGATCGCCCGAAGAAAATAATTTTTGGGACTTGATTTTTTGATCGTGATATAACTTAGAGCGCTCCTTATAAAATTTATTGCTCTCGTAAGCGTTCGCACGCCATTCGTCGAGCTCGTTTAGTTGCAGTTTTCTATTCTGAGCGGCTAAGTTTGAGTCGAGGTTTAAGAGTTTTAAAGCCCAAAGAGCGCGATGGTCTAATTATATGTGTAAATGGCACGCTTTGCGTACACTAACCGGAACGGTGTACAACCAATTGCGGTTTTGTATGTCGTCCGATACGCCCACAACGCGTCGTCGAGTTAACAGACCAATCTTTCCTATTGAGTGAAACGATTTTTTCTAAAATTCGCTTAATCTCTCGATTTACTACCTCAACTTGGCCACTTGTTTGCGGGTGGTAGGGCGTGGCAAGCTTGTGCATGACTCCGTATTTAGCTAACATCTTAGCCATACGAGCGTTACAGAAATGCGTTCCCCTATCACTAACAATTGCGCGACGCATGTCGAAGCGAGAAAATAGTTTTTTTAAGAAACGTAACGACGACTCGCGCATCGTTGGTGGGGAGAGGTTGCGCTTCCGCCCACCTCGATACGTAGTCCACCGCCACTAAAATATACATATTTTTGAATGATGGAGGTAGGGGGCCAACAAAATCTATGCCCCACAAATTGAAGACTTCGCACTCTAAAAACATGTTTTGGGGCATCTCGTCGTGACGAGAGATGTTACCCGACCGCTGACAGCTACCGTACGTGCGCACAAAATTATGCGTGTCTTTGAAGAGAGTGGGACAAAAGTAGCCCGCCTCTAGCGCCTCCCGAGCGGTCCGGTTGGCTTGATAATGTCCACTGGCTGGACCCTCGTGGTAGTGCTTAAAAATTTGAAAGCACTCCACACCAGCAACGCATCTTCGGACCGCTTGGTCCGCGCAGATACGAAAAAGAAATGTGTCCTCCCAAAAGAAATTTTTCAAGTCAGAAAAGAATTTCTTCTTTTGATGACTTGAAAACTCTTTTGGAAGCACCCGCGCTACTAAGCAATTTGCAAAATCTGCGAACCAAGACGAAGACGATGAAGAACTAATGACAAGGAGGCATTCCTCTGCGAATCTGTCATTTATTTCATATTCGACGAGCGCTTCCGCACCCGGATTTTCTAAACGGGAGAGGTGGTCTGCCGCTAGATTTTCCGCTCCCCGCTTATCTCGGATCTCCAAATCAAACTCTTGTAGGAGGAGAATCCATCGAAGAAGGCGGGTCTTCGCATCATTTTTAGCTAATAAATATTTAAGGGCAGAGTGATCGGTAAAAACGATAACTTTAGATAGCGTTATATACGAGCGAAACTTATCAAAAGCGAAAACGACGGCTAAGAGTTCCTTTTCCGTTGTCGTGTAATTTACTTGTGCGGAAGTGAGCGTCTTGCTAGCGTAATAAATAGGATGAAAATGTTTTTCTACGCGTTGGTCAAGAACGGCACCTAAGGCAATATCACTAGCGTCGCACATAATTTCGAACGGAAGGGACCAATTAGGGGCCACTAAAATTGGTGAAGAGATAGGTTTTTGTTTTATTAAATTAAAGGCGGACTCGCATTCGCTACTAAAGATGAAACGTGATTCCTTTTCCAAGAGGTGAGTAAGCGGATTTGTTATTTTTGAAAAGTCTTGAATGAAGCGTCGATAAAAGCCCGCATGGCCTAAGAAAATCCTAATAGATTTTACGTTTGTTGGATGCGGAAGTTTTTTTATAATTTCTATCTTGGCCTTATCCACCTCTATCCCCTTAGAAGAAATCATATGGCCGAGAACCAAACCTCCTCTAACCATAAAGTTGCATTTTCCCAATTTAAAACAAGACTTGTGTCCTCGCACCGTTGAAGGACACGATATAAATTGTGAAGGCAATCGTGAAAAGAGCGTCCGAAAACAGAAAAGTCATCCATAAAGACTTCCATAATGTCTTCTACTAGCTCTCCAAAGATCGCTAGCATACATCTTTGGAATGTAGCCGGCGCATTGCAGAGTCCAAATGGCATTCTTCGATATGCGAAGGTGCCAAATGGGCAAGTAAAAGTTGTTTTCTCTTGATCATCGGTGAAATGGGGATTTGGAAAAACCCCGATAAACCATCAAGAAAGCAATAATACGGATGACAGGTTAAACGCTCTAAAATCTGGTACAGAAATGGCAGAGGGAAATGGTCTTTGCGGGTGGCGTCATTAAGTTTTCTATAATCGATGCACACTCGTCAACCCGTAACAGTACGAGTTGGGACGAGCTCATTATGCTCATTCGCCATTACCGTAAGACCGCCCTTCTTGGGCACGACATGCACGGGACTAACCCATGCACTGTCCGAAATAGGGTAGATAATCCCCGCATCTAATAACTTAATAATTTCGGCTTTGACGACATCTTTCATGTTTGGGTTAAGACGACGCTGCGGCTGAATCGTTTTGCGGCAATTATTTTTAAGGAAAATCTTATGGGTGCAAAAGGAGGGGCTAATCCCCTTTAAGTCAGAGATTTGCCATGCAATTGCGTGGCGATGTTTAAATAAAACTTCCAATAAATCGGAAGTCTCTGAATCGCTCAAGTCCGAAGAAATGATAACGGGAAGCGTATTGCCTTTTCCCAAAAATGCGTATTTGAGCGATGCGGGTAAGGGTTTGAGGTCTGGGATGGGCGGTTCTTCTAGGGAGGTTTTAATGCCTATGTCTTTCTTACCAATTGGTTCGAAAGGCAAGTCTAAAGAAGTATCCTCATCGCATTTAAAATTTTCGAGTGCATAAATATCATCGTTTAAAAATACGGACTCGAAAACGGGAGAAGAACGATCTCCAAAAAAGGTATCTAAAGAATAGCAGAAATCGTCGCTCGATGACAAATTGTCCATCGAGGGATTAATAGAGAAAGTAACCTGATCATCGCCTACTCGGAGGAGAAGACTACCATTACTAACATCTATTAGTGTGCGGGAGGTGGCGAGAAAAGGGCGACCGAGTATTATTGGTACCTCGGCGTCCTCCTCGATATCTAAGATGACGAAGTCTACTGGGAAGGTAAACTTGTCGACTCGGACAAGGACGTCCTCCACAACCCTGATAGGGAACTTAACCGAGCGATCCGCTAATTGGATGCGCATATTCGTAGGACTAGGAGTACCCAAAACTAAACGTGAAAAAAGCGAGAACGACATCAGATTAATGCTAGCCCCTAAATCAGCTAAGGCGTACTTTACTAATATATTGCCAAAAAGGCACGGGATGGAAAACCGTCCCGGGTCGTTTTGTTTTGCGGGCAATTTATTAGTAAGGGCCGCCGAGCAGACAGCGTTGAGAGATACATGCGAAATATCCTCTAATTTACGTTTATTAGAAAATAGTTCTTTTAAAAATTTCGCATATTTGGGCATTTGCGAGATAGCCTCGCAAAAAGGAACATTAATGTGAATTTGTTTTAATAATAAAATAAATTTTTCATATTGCGCGTCTTTACGCTCGTTATCTAACTTATGAGGATATTGAAGGGCCTTGTTTAAAATAATTTTTTCTTTTATAATTGGTAAAGGTGACGTAAGCGAAGAAAGGGGAAGAGGGGTCGGAGGTGAAATATGTAACTAAGGGTCGGTCCGTTTTGGATCGACCACCTCCATTCCGCTACGGAGGGTTATAGCATTGGCGTTCTCCCGTGGATTGGGCTTTGTGATTCCTGGCAGTGCCCCGAGCGTGCGCTCGGATATCATCCTCGCCAACTATCCAACCTGTTGTTCGAGAGTGTTTAGCGATCCGGTGATGTTCCAGATATTTAACTCGTTGGACGCAATATACTTCGAAAAATTTTCCTCCATCGGGGAGGGTTTTGGAAGAGGTGGAGGAGGAAGAAATCCGGGCGCATAAGCAATCGGGGGACGCTGAGCATTATTCGGGTTGCTCCACGAGAAGTTGGGGTGATTCCTCCAACCCGGATTATAGTTATTACTATAAGGGTTGTTGTTGGGGTTGAAGGGAGGATGACCCAAATTTCCCATGAAGTTCACGAACTCTTCAGCCATGCAGACATTAGCGGGAATAAAACAAGGCAGAGTGGAGGAGGCAGCAGACATCTCCGCCACCTGCTTTGTTAACCTTTCAACTTGAAGGGTCAAGAGAGCAGTGACATCCACTTCAAAAAGACCAGCTGCCGGCTTTGGGCGTCCCCGCGGGACGTTCCATTGATAGGCGTTCATAGCCATCTCTTCGAATAAAGCCTGGGCGGCCTCGGGGGTTTTGTTGTTTAGAGTACCCCCGACAGCCGCGTCAATCATTTGACGCGTCTGGAAATTCAGCCCATTATAAAAACTTGAACTTGCAACCACGTTGGCAGCGCGTGGTGCGGGCACCGGCGAAGGAATTCCTTAAACCGTTCCCAAGTCTCGTATAGAGACTCAGGATCGTTTTGCACAAACGAAGAAATGTCCGCCCGCAACTTTGCAGTTTTTACAGGCGGAAAGTACTTCGTTAGGAACCGTTCAGTCAACTCAGCCCACGTGGTGATACATCCTCGCGGGAGGGCATTCAACCACGCCTTGGCTTTGGACTTAAGGGAAAAAGGAAATAAGCGCAAACGAATTGCGTCATCAGTCACACCATTAATCTTGAAGGTGTCGCATATCTCCAAGAAATTAGACAAGTGGACATTCGGGTCCTCATCCGGCATTCCATCGAACTGCACGGCGTTTTGGACCATTTGAATGACACTCGACTTTATTTCGAAATTATTATTCGCCACCGTAGGGCGAACAATACTCGACCCAGAATCATCCAGGTTAGGCCTGGCGTAATAAGACATAGTACGCTCGGCCGTCGGGGGAAGGTTAGGCGCGGCCATAACTACAACAGTGGGTTCTTTGATAGATTCCTCGGGATCTAAAGAAGGATTTCGGAGTTGAGATCGAATACGCGCAAGAGAGCGTTCGATCTCAGGGTCGAAGTCAAAATCTTCAGACTCGGAGGGTTGTCCACGGGTCATACACCCGAACAAAAATAAAACAAAATAAACTTCTCTTTTTGTTTTTTAAAATAAAGTTTTTAGTTTTTTTTAAGAAAATAAGTAAAGGTAATAGACTCTGGAATTCGAAATAGCAACTCGAAAAGAGGTTCCCCGACAACGGCGCCAAAAACTTGATGTGCGCGCGAACAGACTCTTACTGGGATTGGTTCGGTGAGTCGATCGCCGCGGGCTTGCTGAGGTAGGCAAGTGCACCTATCGCAAGTAGTACTCGATATTCGGGAGAATACCAAGGTCGTATTGTTCTCGGGGTCGTGTTGACTATTCTTACTCCTCCGGGAGGACTATTATTTTACTGAAAGTAAGGTGGATTTTTTAGTAAAGTAATGACGGAAAAAGTAAAGGAGCGAAAAAAAGTTTTTAGAAAATATTCGATGAAGGGTTAACGCTCGGCATCGAATCGGATTAAGACTAAAATTTTTTTTAATAATTATAGGACTTAGTTTTCAAATTAATAAAAGGCAACTTGGCCATGGAGGTTCCACAAATGTGAGCTCACCTAGCTATAGGGATATCGCTCACCTTAACGTTAAGACTATTCGACCGAACGTTAGTCCGACGAAGGATTCCTATTAACTCCCGCTTTACGCTAAGAACCCCGCTATTGGGTGGGGAACCCAATCCGGTAGAATTACGCTTGTCCTCTCTCGAGGGTATGCACGAAACTCTATTTACCCAGGGGTGATCGGTCCATATGCACGGCCTCTCGGCTAGCTAGCATATGGACTACGGAAATAGGGCCCACACATCGATATGTGGTCCTACGCGTCGTAAACCCGGGGTAAACCTTAAGTCCTTAAATTAAAATGAAAATAAAGAGCTTCAATTATTACAAAAAATTTTAAATGTCCCAAAGCTCTTCGATGCCGAGGCTAATAGCGATTAGCCACACATCGGTATGGGGATGGCTTTATAATTTAGTGAGGCGCAAGTTCGAAATTAAACGCTAAAAGATTATAAGAAGAGGACAAAAAAACAAATAACAAACATTTAGAAAGCTGAAAGATTAGCTACAGCAGGAACTCACACACACTCCAAATTATAAATTAAATAGAAACTAAGTTACACATAAAAGAAATTTGCATATTTAAAATTGCATGTGCCACTCAAACCAGTGGGGGCGGTAAATAAAAGCTGAAAATTACAAGTCCTATTCAAACGAGTACGACTGAAATGAAAGCGAGTCCTACTCAAATGAGTAGGAGAAAATAAATTCGAGTATAGGGCTTTCTCAAATATTTATAGGGAGGTAAAGATCCGTCCATCTAACTCAAGTGAGTCGGCAGAAAAATAAAGAAAGAAAATTACAAATCCTACTCGAACGAGTAGGTGGGAAATAAAGTCCGTCCATTTAACTCAAGTGAGTAGGCGAAAAAATAAAGAAAGAAAATAACAAGTCCTACTCAAACGAGTATGACTGGAAATGAAAACGATGCGTCATTTAACTCTTAACGAGTAGGCGGAAATAAATGCACACAAACACACACTCCATAAGAATTTCAATAAAGCATTAAAATTAACACCTACACTCACACACTCTACATAATTTGAACAAAGCATCAAAACATTATCCTCATACACTCACACACACAAATTAAAAGCAAATGAAAGTTACTCAAAAATTAAAACTTTTACTTTTTCATGTTTAGGTTTTGTCAAAAACAAATAAAAAGAAGAAATTAAAATTTTTAGATAACAAAAGGTTTTCAAAACAAATCAAAAACTAAAGCCTTTCAAAAATTAAAATTTCAACATTTTCATTCCTAGGATTTCATAAAAGTGCTAAAAAAGTTGAAATGAAAAGAGAAAGAACAAAAAGGGTTTTCATCCTAGAATAAAGCTAAGTAAAAAAATCAAAAAAAAAACTTTAGTAACTCTTTTACACATTCATAAGAGTGAAGATGTTGAAAACATTAAAAGAAGACATGAAGAAAAAGAGAAAAAGCTAATTCATTATTTCATAAATTTCTAACAAAACCTAACAGGAGACAAATTAAAAGCATGTAAAGTAAATAAGTTACACTCATACACACACACACACTTTTCATAAAGAGAAAAACAAAGGTGAAACTAAGAATAAAATGAGAAGAAAAGTGGGCACAAGAGTTCATTCCAAAGCCAAATAAGAAGAGAAAATCTAACATTTTTATTGATTAAAAAAAACTATTACAAGTTATTACAAGAGCTAAAGCTAAAGCAAAAACAAACATGAAAGAAAGGAGGGAGAAATCTCCTTACATAGCACTAGAATCCACGGATGCAGCCCACAAAAAGACACTAAAATGGCCCAAAAATCTGAACCCTTGGACCTTACAAAAATGGGCAATTTATAGGCAAAAAAAATCTAAGTACACGCCCTCCGTCACGGGCTTGTAGGGGGGGCGTGTCACTACTATTCATGATGACGGCCGGAGATTTGACAGGAAAGTTGACTTCGGGCAGCGTTCGCGGCTGTCACGCCCGAGGTCACGGGCGTGTAGGGGGGCGTGTCGGGGAGGTAGAACCGGGCGCGGGTTGCGTCAAAAGTCTTCGACAGCATCTTGTCGGGCCAGCTGGTAAGGTCACGCCCCAGGTCACGGGCGTGACTCTGGGCGTGTCAGTTGGTGTCGACACTCGACGAATGTCGAGCGGAAAGTGTCGAGTTGAAATCGTCGAGCTGAGATTGAGTCACGCCCCAGGTCACGGGCGTGACGCTGGGCGTGACGGTTGGTGTCGACACTCGACGAATGTCGAGCGGAAAGTGTCGAGTTGAAATGGACACGGGCTTGGGTCACGCCCCGTGTCGGGTGACACGGGCGTGACACCAGGCGTGTCAAGAGTCTTTCTTCAGAAATTTGCAACTTCACGGAATTTGAGCTGTCACGCCCTGGTCACGGGCGTGACCCAAATGACACGGGCGTGTACTGCCCAATTTTTGCAGATTTTGGAATTTTTCTGAAAAATAAAATAAAACAAGTTAGTGGTAAATTTACAAGAATATGAGCATTTTATTGAACAAAAATAGGTAAAAATGACGAAAATAAATGAAAACGACTAAATTAATGTGCATAAAAATACGTATATTTACAATTCATCAGATATACACGGGATTGGACCATTGAAACCCTCATTTCTAAAGTCTAGAGAGAGGAGAGCAAAGGAGGAAGAAGAAGATTAGATCCGGTCTTTGGAGGAGCTTCGGAGCACCAAATCGCGAACCGACTTCGGATCTACGGAGGCAAAGAGAGTGCGGTGCTTTTCATCCGCTTACATTTCCATGGCGCCAAGGAAGAACGCTAGGGTAACGATTCTCTTCTTGAGCATGTGAAGCTCTCCTTCTTTGCATAGGAAGCCCGCTCTCGTGAGTTTTTGATGAGTTAGAGGCGTTCCTTTGGGTAGATATGTAAAGTCCTCGTTGTTTAGAGTCTGTATTAGAGAACGGACATAGGCATGATGTGTGAAGCCTATCCGGACATGTTGGTCTGGATCGGTGATGTTGCATTGCATAAATGCCGGAGAAGACTCCGTGCGAATATTTGTTTTCGGGTTTTCTACGAGGTAGATTGCAACAGGGAGCCTTTGGGATTAACCCTAAGGAGCACCCAAAAAACTGGGCGGATGCGTGATCTTGCCAACTTGGTGGTCTGGGAGCCAACTTGAACATAACTGGGTTATATGATTTTGTGATGGAAACGGGACTCGGGAGAAGTTTGACCTGCGCATATGTTTTAAATTAACGTTGCGATGTGAGAACGGGTTAGATGGAACCGTACCCGTTCTATGTCGTTCAGTTGGAGCCGTTGGCATAGATGAGGGTCTTTGGCGGTCTATGGTTTAAATTACCGTGAACCATGCTGGGAAGACAAATTGCTCATTGTTGGGCCGTCCTGTGGATGTTGGTGAGTCAGCGGGCTTTGACCGTGTTCACCGAGAATGTGCCCTGAGTGCACGGGGTGTGTGGCTATGCGAGCCTACGCCTGTGATGTTGTGACATTACTATAATGCCTGTTTATACTAATAAAATGCAGGGAAGGAGCATCGCCGCCCCAAGTTGGGGGCGGGATCGTTATAATTTGGTCAGCAATACTGACCGTTGCCTTTTATTTGCCACCGTGTGGTGGTTTGTTGCTTGCATGTGCTGCTGGACCAAGCGTTCAATAGCGAGCTAAAGGCCAAATTGCGAAGCCGGCCCTCGAAGGCCTAATTGGAGTGTTTACTTGCTCTTGTTCATGTATGACCGGCCTGCGTGCTGTGGTTTGTAAAACATGTAATTTGAAGTAAACAGTTTGTAAGGCCTTAAGGCTAGTACTTGTGTATGTACAACATTCCTATTTGGTGTTTTAGTGGACATTCATGCTTGGTGCTGGGTTCTTTTAATTGCAACTTATAAAACTGCTTCCGCTAGAATGCTCTGTGTAGGACATTGTGATTGGTTGGATGGTTTTCATTGAGTAACCACCCGGTCTATCTGTGGTATATGGCGTCGGGCCCCGGCCGGACCTACTGCTATATACTATGCGACGAATAGGGGGCGTTACAATTTGGTATCAGACTACTGGTTTCGGTTAGGCTTAACTGAATTCGTGGATGAATTATTTTTAATGGGTGGTGAGCACATGTGTGTGCGTCATCGTTATAACAGTAAAACAACCCATGAATGTCCACTTAGGAATGAAAATACATGTGTTTGGGGAACTTGCATGTTCCTATAATTGTTGTTTGCAATTTTATTTGGTCGCTTAATGGTGCTTTGTACCACTATAGGTGACCAGAAGTGGTGCTGGGCCGTCAGAACGTCGAGTTTCTGAGGCTAGTAGTGCACCTAATGAAGCTCCTGCAACACCTCCATCGGCTGAGACCATATGTTTGGTGGCCGAAGCAGTGTTGGCCATGATTAATGCGCAACCTCATTGGAAAATGCAGCAGCCCGCTCCTGCGATGCAGCAGATACTCTTCCAGAGGTTGAGCCGAGGAGAGTGGAACAGGTAGTAGTGGAGCCGGTTGTTCCAAGGAGGGCAACCGAGAGACAGCTCAAACATGTCATGAGCTTTAATCCTCCAGTATTCACGGGGTTGGGAACCCCATCTCAAGTTGAAGACTGACTCTCAAGGGTGAAGAGAGTCATGACATCAACAGAGACGGAGGAGTGGCAAATGACCACCATTGCTGCGTTACTTCTGGACGGTGAAGAGAGATTGTGGTGGGAAGTATTGGAGCTGCATCTATTGAGATTTAGACAACTGACAGATGTCTCAATGCAAGAGTTCTCGAGACTGTTCTTGGCTAGGTACCTCCCTTCGACGCAGAGGATAATGTTGGAGAACGAGTTCCTGAAGTTGGTTCAAGGAGACAGTACCGTGGATGAATATCTCCACGAGTTTACTTGATTGAGTCGATATGCTAGCTCCACCATTACGGATGAGGAGCCCAAGATGAATCGATTCTATGATGGGTTGAGAGATGATTTGAGGCTACTACTCTCAGGGCCGATGACGTATGGTTTCTTGACCTTGGTCATCACGGCCCGGTCCTTGGAGAAGGACATGAATAATGTTCAAGCGAAGAAGAGCGTTGGTGATAAAAAGTCTGGGTTCAAAGTGCCGACTACTTCAAAGTCTAGCTATCAAAGATTCTTCAAGAAGCATAGGACTTCGGGTCCAGCCCCCTCTTCTAGTGCTTCTGGGGCGACTACTGGTCGGACACCGGGTGCGTGTTTTACTTATAGGAAGCCGGGACACTTTGCCCGTGACTATTGGAGCGGACATCCCAAGTCTGAAAGAAAGCCGAGAGCAACTTATGAAGAGATGGGCAAGGCGGTGGAGTCAACTGCATCCCATTATGCTCCGGCCCAACCAAGGGTGTATAATCTTGGCCAACAGGAAGCCATCAAACAGGCGGATGTGGTGGCAGGTACGGTTTAATTTATAGCAAGTTAATTTCTTGAAATACTTGTTATGCACATGTTTCCTTACCACTGCTTGTTTAGGATTTGTTTTGATTTGTGAAAATCCGGCAAGAACACTCTTCTATACCGGAGCTTCACACTCCTTATTGTCCGAAGGATTCATATCACGCATCTGAGTACCTTCTTCGATGACGAAGGATAAGTTGGATGTGTTGTTGCCCAATGGGTGTTCGATGCGCGCGGATAGAATCTGCGGTGTTAAGATTCGCATTGTGAATCAAGAGTTCGATATGCAAGTGTCGTTACTACCATTGGTGGAGTTCGACGTTATATTTGACATGGACTGGCTCTCGGAGCAGCAAGCCTACATTGATTGCGGTCACAAGGAAGTCAAGTTGGGAGTAAGTCGTGAGATGACTTTTACGGGCTTGAATGGGTCGATCAAGACGTTGATGTCTGCTCTTCAGGTGGTGAAGGCGGTTCATGCTGGTGCAGAACTATTCTTTACACTAGTGGAGGTTGCATAACCAAAGCCCACGTTGGATAGTATTTCAGTGGTATTGGAGTACCCTGATGTGTTCCTTAGAGATCTTCCTGGAGCCCCGCCTCAACGGGAGATAGATTTTATGATAGAGCTCGTACCAAGTGCAAATCCTGTGTCACGCTCTCCATATCGGCTAGCGCCTAACGAAATGGCGGAGCTGAAGGTTCAACTACAAGAGTTGTTGGAGCAAGGGTATGTGCGTCCAAGTTCTTCGCCTTGGAGCGCACCGGTCCTCTTTGTTAAGAAGAAGGACGGAAGTTTGAGGTTATGTATTGATTATCGGGAGCTCAACAAGTTGACGGAAAAGAACAATTACCCGATCCCCCGGATCGATGATCTTTTTGATCAGTTGGCCGGGTCGACGGTGTACTCAAAGTTGGATCTCAAGTCCGGGTACTATCAGTTGCAAATAAGGGAGAGTGATATCCTGAAGACAGCGTTCAGTACGAGATACGAGCATTATGAGTTTACAGTCATGTCGTTTGGGCTAACTAATGCGTCGTCAGTGTTCATGGATTTGATGAACAGGACCTTCAGGGAGTACTTGGACCATTTTGTGATCGTCTTCATCGACGATATTTTGGTGTACTCGCAGAGTGAGGAAGATCACTTCAAGCATCTTCATTTGGTTTTGGAGATGCTATGGAGGAATAAATTGTACGCCAAGTTATCGAAGTGCGAGTATTGGTTGTCCTTAGTGGCGTTCCTCGGTCATATAGTCAGTGGGGAAGGTATTACAGTGGATCCGACGAAGATTGTTGCGATACGGGAGTGGCCTGAGCTTGCTACGGTAGCGGAAGTCCGGAGCTTTCTGGGGCTTGCAGGCTATTATAGGCGCTTCGTAGAGAACTTCTCGCGGATAGCGTTACCTCTCACTACTTTGACGAGGAAGGAGCAGAAGTTCGTTTGGACACCGGAGTGTGCGCGAGCTTTTGAGGAGTTGAAATGTCGGTTGACCACGGCGCCTATGCTGAGTTCGCCGAGTGGGACCGAAGGTTTTGAGATTTATAGTGATGCTTTGGGCAGCGGTTTGGGTTGCGTTCTACTGCAACATGGAAGTGTGATAGGTTATGGCTCGAGACAGCTGAAAGTGCATGAGAGGAATTATCCGGTCCATGACTTGGAGTTAGGGTCGTGATTTTTGCCTTGAAGCTGTGGAGGCATTATTTGTACGGTATGAAGATTGATATCTACACCGATCACAAGAGCCTGAAGTATTTGATTGATCAGAAATATCTGAATATGCGGCAAAAGATGGATGGAGTTCTTGGGGGACTATACATTCAAGATCTACTACACGCCAGGTAAAGGTACTGCGGTTGCGGGCGCGTTGAGTCGCCGGGCCCCAGCTCAAGGCAATTGGCTGTCGATCCATGACGAGCGGTTGGTTCGGGAGTTGGAGGCGCTGGAGATTATTTGTGTAGATAAGAAATCAAGTGCTGAAGCAGTACTGAATTGGACTGAAGTCCAATATTTCCTAGCTGATCGGATTCGGCAGGCTTTGGATTTGGATGACCATATGAAGCAGTTCATGGTAGAGGCTCTGGATGGGTCAAATTCCCAATTCGTTGTGGAGGACGGATTACTTTGGAAAGACGGTCGTCTGTGCGTCCCAAGTATGGGAAATTTACGGGCGGAATTGTTGTACGAGGCACATCATACCAAGTACTCGATTCACCCGGGGAGCACGAAGATGTACCGCGATGTCAAGAAACTATTTTGGTAGTCAGGTTTGAAGAAGGATGTGGCGCTCTACGTGACGAAGTACCAAACTTGCGCCTTGGTGAAGGCGGAATGTCAAAAGCCGGGAGGAATTCTGAAGTCCTTGCCTATTCCGTAGTGGAAATTATACGACATCACTATGGACTTTGTGCACGGTTTGCCAATGTCGCAAAAGTGGAACGACGCCATCTGGGTGGTCGTAGATCGGCTAACGAAGGTGTCACATTTCATTCCGCATAGGAAGGACGATCCGGTGGAGAAGTTGGCAAAACTATATGTGGATAATATAGTACGGCTTCACGGTGTGCCCTGCGACATCGTGAGTGATCGAGATGGGCGATTCGCATCCAATGATTGGAGGTTAGTGCAGCAAATGTTGGGAACAAAGTTAAATTCAGCACAGCCTTCCATCCGCAAACAGATGGGCAGACCGAGAGGGTCAATAGAACTATGGAAGACATGCTCCGCATGTGTGACTTGGACTTTGGAAAGCAATGGGAAGACCATCTTTATTTTGTGGAGTTTGCGTACAACAATAGCTAACAGGCGAGTATTCAAATGACTCCCTTCGAGGCCCTATATGGGAGAAAATGTCCCATGTCGTTGTCTTGGTTAGAAACGGGTGAGTCAAAGTTGTACAAGCGCCAAGAGGTTGAAGATGCTACGTCTTTGGTTCGTACCGTTCGGGAGAGACTGCAAATCGCTCAGGATCGGCAAGCGGAGTACTATAATGCCAAGCACAGGAACGTGGAGTTTGCTGTGGGAGACTGGGTGTACTTAAAGATCAAGCCGTTCAAGGGTGTCTCGCGGGTGCGGCGATTGAAAAAGCTATGCCCGAGGTACCTTGGGCCGTTTGAGGTTCTGGAGCGGGTTGGTGAAGCAGCCTGTCGGTTGAAGCTTTCGGTGGAGCTTAGTGGTTTACATGATGTATTCCATATTTCGGTGCTACAGAAGGCGGTGCAAGAGACTTCGCAAGTGATCGCGGTTGATCAAGTGCCGGTGGATAGTGGGTTGATGGCAAGGGTCAAGCCCGTACGGATTGAAGACTCGGAAGTCAAGCGGCTACGCAATAAAGAGATCAGGATGGTCAAGGTCCAATGGGACAATTGCGATCGTGAGGAGCTCTCTTGGGAGCGAGAGCAGACTATGCTTGACGAGTATCCAGAGTTTTTTCGCTCAGGTACAAATTTTGGTTTTGTACTTATCTTTCTTTATGCAATTTCGTGGACGAAATTCTTTTAAGAGGGGGTGAGTGGCAATGCCCCGAAACTCAAAAGAGTGACGGGAGGCGTTTTGGGCCAAATCTGGTATTTGGCAGGAGGCACACGGCCTGCGACACGGGCGTGTCCCAGGGCGTGTCAGGCTCGAGTCGACGATTTGGCCACGAGGTCTATGAAATTTGGAGTCGACGATCGTCGAGCAGCGAACACGGCCTGAGACACGGGCGTGTCTCAGGGCGTGTCGAGCCCGTGTCGACGATCGGCCCGGGATTCGACATTTTCGCTCGACGATGTGTCGAGATAAGGCACACGGCCTAGGACACGGTCGTGTCCAAGGCCGTATCATGTGGTCGACAAACTTCACTCGATGAAGTGTCGAGACAGTGAATACGGCCTGAAGCCCAGGTTTGTTCATGTTTGACAAGGGCGTGTCACATTGGACACGGGCATGTCCAAGACTCTTGTGAGTCTCGGGTGGTTTTCGGGGATGTGTCGATGGGGGCACACGACCAACCACACGGCCGTGTCAGTTGGAACACAGGTGTGTCATGTCGAACACAGGCATGTCAGATGCCCATGTGTTTTTCGAGACGCGTCGATTTTGAAGGTGAATGAGGGACACGGCCCTGGACACGGGCGTGTCACAGGCAGTGTTCGGCCCAGGTTTTACTTTTCAGCTACGTATCATAGCCATTCGTTTCATTATTTTGGGATCCGACGGTTGGGGGTTGTTCCTACTAGGATATACACTGGATTGGACCTTTGAAACTCTCATTTCTCTTGAGAGGTTCTCTTTCTAAAGTCTAGAGAGAGGAGAGCAAAGGAGGAAGCAGAAGCTTAGATCTGGTCTTTGGAGGAGCTTTGGAGCTCCAAATCGCGAACCGACTTCGGATCTACGGAGGCAAAGAGAGTGTGGTGCTTTTCATGTGCTTATATTTTCATGGTGCCAAGGAAGAACACTATGGTAACGATTCTCTTCTTGAGCATATGAAGCTCTCCTTCTTTGCATAGGAAGCCCGCTCTCGTGAGTTTGCGGTGAGTTGGAGGCGTTCCTTCGGGTAGATATGTAAAGTCTCTGTTGTTTAGAGTCCGTATTCGAGAACAGACATAGGCATGATGTGTGAAGCCTATCCAGACATGTTGCTCTGGATCAGTGATGTTGCATTGCACAAATGCCGGAGAAGACTCCGCGCGAATGTTTGTTTTCGGGTTTTCTACGAGGTAGATTGCAATAGGGAGCCTATGGGAGTAACCCTAAGGTGCACTCGAAAAACTGGGGGGATGTGTGATCTTGACAACTTGGTGGCCTGGGAGCCAACTTGAACATAACCCGGTTATGTGATTTTGTGATGGAAACGAGACTCGTGAGAAGTTTGACCTGCACATATGTTTTAAATTAACGTTGCGATGTGAGCACGAGTTAGATGGAACCGTACCCGTTCTATGTCGTTCGGTTGGAGCCGTTGGCATAGATGAGGGTCTTCGGCGGTCTATGGTTTAAATTACCATGACCCATGCCGGGAAGACAAATTGCTCATTGTTGGGCCGTCCTGGGGACGGTGGTGAGTCGGCGGGCTTTGACCGTGTTCACCAAGAATGTGTCATGAGTGCACGGGGTACGTGGATGTGCGAGCCTACGCCTGTGATGTTGTGACATTACTATAATACCTATTTATACTAATAAAATGCAGGGAAGGAGCATCGTCGCACCGAGTTGGGGGCGGGATCGTTATAATTTGGTCAGCATTGCTGACCGTTGCATTTTATTTGCCACCGTGTGGTGGTTTTTTGCTTGCAGGTGTTGTTGGACCAAGAGGTCAATAGCGAGCTAAAGCCCAAATTGTGAAGCCGGCCCTCGAAGGCCTAATTGGAGTGTTTACTTGCTTTTGTTCATGTATGACCGGCCTGCGCTCCGTGGTTTGTAAAACATATAATTTGAAG
Organism: Platanthera guangdongensis; assembly: GCA_039583875.1. Taxonomy (NCBI): domain Eukaryota; kingdom Viridiplantae; phylum Streptophyta; class Magnoliopsida; order Asparagales; family Orchidaceae; genus Platanthera; species Platanthera guangdongensis. The sequence continues at coordinate 64,653,930 of CM077147.1, forward strand.
TAAACCGTTTGTAAGGCCTTAAGGCTAGTACTTATGTATGTACTACATTCTTATTTGGTGTTTTAGTGGACATTCATGCTTGGTGTTCGGTTCTTTTAATTGCAACTTATAAAACTGCTTCCGCTAGAATTCTCTGTGTAGGTCGTTATGATTGGTTGAATGGTTTCCATTAAATAACCACCCGGTATGTCTGTGGTATATGGCGTCGGGCCCCGGCCGGACCTACTGCTATATGCTATGCGACGGATAGGGGGCATTACGGGAGAGTTTGTTACAGTTGCAACGTTTGAAGAGTTCGTGAAGAGGATCGAGCAAACCATCCTCTCCGGGTTTGCTCATCGACACGAAGTCACGACAACTTCCCCCCGTCACCTGACACCGCTTGAAGAGGAAGCGCCACCGAGGCGAGCTGGGAAGGAGCCCTCTTGTGCAAGGGAAGAGCGACCAATGCAGTCGCGACATTACCCGGCGAGCAGCCAAGGAGTCCGTTTTCGGGATCCAATGTCGCCGGCGAGATGCAGAGATAGTCGACACTACAGTGCGTATGACGTCTCCAGTGAGGATGAAACTCACCACCGATAGGGAGGGAGGACCCCCTTCTCTGACAAGATCCTCGCCGCCCCAGCTCCAGAATAGTTCAGGGAACCCGTTCTCACCTTCCACTCCAGCAGAGACGACCCTGTCAGACATCTCTAGTGGTTTGAAGACGACGTCTCCATCAGCAACATTTCGGATGCCTTCAAGTGCAGGTTCTTCTCCATCACCCTCAATGGAAACTCCAGAGATTGGTTCCATTAACTGCCAGTAAGGTCTGTGTACTACTTCTCAGACCTATGTCGAGGCCTCATGTCGAGGTTCGCGACATCGAAGAAGAGGAAGAAGGAAGCGATGAATCTCTTCAAAATCATCCAAGGGCAGCATGAGAGCTTGGGTCATTACATTGATTGCTTCCAGGAGGAGATTTTGGAGGTAGAGGAGGTGGACAGCTTTACTCTGATGGTGGCCCTGAAGTTCTGGTTGAAACAGAGACTGTTCAGTCTGGAGATGGGATCCAATCCCCCGAGATCTTTCGAAGATATGATAGAGAAGGTGAACACTTTTGTTCGGGGAGAGGAGAAGAATAAGGAATTCTTAGCAAGGCTGGATGGAGAGGATATGATGGAGAGGGGTAGAGCAGGACCTTCGGGGTCGAAGATAAGGATGACACCGGAAAGGTTGGAAGAGAAGAAGGAAGAGCTATGGAGAGAGGAGAGGAGGAAGAGAGAGGAACCCAGGAGGGTTGAAGAAAGGAGGCAGGAGAGGCCTCGAAGATAAGAAGAGAGGAGGCAGGCGGAGGTCCGGGAAGGGGGAAGGGGGGAAAGGCGATTCCAATATCCCGAGAATCGCTCCTAGTGGAGACCACCAGCAATGCAACACTACCAGGAGGAGAGGAGGAATGGTAACCGGCAGGAGGGAGGCTGAGGAGGAGGAAGAAGGGAGACGATGGCCATCTCTAGCCAAGACAACAAATGGCGCCGGAGGAGGAGATTCCCCTCTACTGCGATATTCAGCGGGTAGAGGGGCACAGGACCTTGGCTTGCCCTGAGTTCTGGGAAGCAAGGAGTAGGCTGGAGGCAGGAGCAGTGGAGAGAGAGCAGTAGAGGCAGGAGGCCCCGGGGGGGGGGCAGGTGGCATTCCATGCTCCGGTGAGGAGGAGGAATGAAGACCGAGTCGACCTGGGAGGTTGCGGGGAAGTGATACAAGGCCCACGAGGTGGGCACGTAGGCGTGATCAATGGAGGGGCCGGGCTTGGAGCTTCCCGCAAGGGGAGTCTCCACCAGATCTATCGGAAGAACGCTGCCTCGACATCACAGACCCCGCCTCCATTGGAGGAGATCACATTCTCAGAGGAGGACATGCTGGGTAATAAGAACCCCTTCCACGATGCTTTGGTGATTCAAGCTTCCATCGAAGACTTCACCATCGACCGAATCATCGCGGTCAACGGTAGCTCGGTGAATGTCATTTTCAAGAGAACCTTTGTCGGGGTTCAGGTGGAAGCGTCCTGGGTCAAGGTTACAGATGGACCGCTCTTTGGCTTCTTAGGAGAGAAGAAAGAGCTGGAGGGAGCAGTGGAGCTGCTAGTTACACTCGGCGGGACATCGATCCGATGCTGCTTCATCATCGTCGAAGCGCCGAGCGGGTACAATGCCATTTTCGTGCGACCGCTCATCAACTACTTCAGGGTTGTTCTGTATTCTTACCACCAGTGCCTGAAGTATTGCTGCACGGATGTTCAGATCAGTATCAAGGGAGATCCCAAGGCCTCTAAGGAATGCTACTTGAATGACATCAGCACCATTAGCTGGATGGGTGACGTGGAGAAGTTAGAAGAGCTGCTAGAGAAGGAGAAGGGACTATGTGCTGCTGAAGAGGTGGAGGAGATAGAAGTTATCTCTTGAGGAGGAGATTCGGGACTGCTGAAGGTTGGAGGATCCCTGCCGCTTGAAGGGAAGATAGATATGGTTGCTTGCCTACAGGACAACGTCAACATCTTCGCATGGAGCGTCGCCGAGATGCCAGGGGTTGATGCTGATGTTGCCTGCCATCGCCTCAACCTGGATCCCGCGGTGGCTCCTATTTGTCAGAAGCAAATGAAGAGCGCCGCCATGCTGGCCGAGCCAATCAGGGAGGAGGTAGAGAAGCTGCTGTAGGCGGGTTTTGTCTTAGAGATCCAGTATCCAGGCTGGGTCTCCAATGTTGTAATCATTAAGAAACCTGGAGGGGGCTAAGGTCTATGTATTGACTTTTCAATATTGAATAAAGTTTGCCCAAAGGATTGCTACCCCTTCCCTCAAATCGACGCGTTAGTTGATTCCGTCGTCGGGTTTCCTGTGATGAGTTTTCTTGATGCGTTTTCAGGGTATCACCTAATCCGGATGCATCCCCCGACTGCCGAGACGTCTCCTTCATAACCAGCGATGGCTGCTATAGCTATAAGATGGTTCTCTTCGGGCTCAAGAATGCAGGCGCAACTTACCAAAGAATGATGGATCAAATCTTCAAGGGGCAGAAGGGGCGAATCTTGGAGGTTATGTGGATGACCTCCTCGTCAAGAGTAAAAGTGTCGCGGAGCACATAACGGATCTGGTGTAGACCTTCACTACTCTAAGGAAGTACATGATGAGTCTCAACCCAGCCAAGTGCGTCTTCTATGCAGGAAGAGGGAAGTTTCTAGGTCACTTCCTCACTCCCAGGGGGTGGAACCTAATCCAGACAAGGTGAAGGCTATTTTGGACATGGCGTCACTGAGGGATCCCAAGGAAGTTCAAAGGCTGACAAGAAGGCTGGTAGGCCTCAGTAATTTTTTGACAAAGCAGGGGAGAAGTGATCTTCATTCTTCAAGACACTTCTGGGGAATCAAAAGTTCGAGTGGACGGCGGAGTGTGAGGAGGCCTTCGGAAAGCTCAAGCAATAGCTAACCCAAGCTCCTCTCCTCTAAGGCCCGCGGGGTAACGAAGATCTCTTCCTTTATTTGGGCGTCGGGGCAAAAGAAGTTAGCTCGGTGTTAGTCCGAGAGGAAGGCAAGAGGCAGTACCCTGTCAACTATGTTAATAGAGTTCTGCGGCAGGCAGAGGCGAGATACCCTATTTCGGAGAAGCTGGTGTGTTGCCTTGGTGGTTTCGGCTCGGAGGCTCCGTCCGTATTTTCATGCTCACTTCATCAAGGTCATTTCCGATCATCCTCTACGGAGCATCCTGAATGGAGTGGAGCATTCAGGCAGGTTCGCAAAGTGGGTGGTGGAGCTTAGCGAGTTTGATATCTCTTACTCTCCAAGGGTAGAGATCAAGGCATAGGCGGTGGCAGATTTCCTTGTCGACTTCTCGGCCGAGGTGGAAGGAGAGGAAGGCTCCTCTAGCAAAGTATCCTGGAAGATGTTTGTGGATGGGGCTTCGGGAAGATATTTTGTGGGAGCTGGAGTCATGCTCGTAAACCCTCAGGGAACCCGGATCGAGCAAGCAGTCGAGATTCTCTTCCCAATTACTAATAATCAGGCGAAGTACAAAGTCATGGTGGCCTGCTTGCATCTCGCCAAGGAGTTGGCAATTCGAGATATCAGGGACTTCACCGACTCGATGATAGTCGCATCCCAAATCAGAGGCGAGTTCGAGGTGAATGATCCGGTCCTGCAAAGATACTTGATCAAAGTGAAAAGTCAGATCGGGGGGTTCTAAGCTTTCTTCGTCGAGCACGTACCCCGAGAGGAGAATTCAGAAGCGCACTATCTTGCCAAGTACGGTCCCCGGGCTGGGGGGACCATGACTAAACTGTTCCGACCGTCTATCAAAGAAGGGGAGATGATGGAGATCGAGTAGAGAGCATCCTGGAAAGATCCATTTGTTTCTTTCCTGACAATAGGTCGGATTCCTGTCAGCGAGGGGATCAGAGGAAGTTCTGTTACAAAGCCACATACTATCTGCTTCATGAAGGAGAGCTCTACCGCAAGACCATCTCAGGTCCTCTAGATCGGTGCCTGTCAGAGATTGAAGTACCTCGTATCCTGGAGGAGATTCATTCGGGAGAGTGTGGAAGCCACTCATTGACTCGCACTCTGGAAGAAAGAATTCTAAGGCATGAATACTTCTAGCCCACCATTCGAAAGGATGCAGAAGCCTTCTCCAAGAAGTGTCTCCAGTGCCAGCTCTTCGCGCCTCTTCAACTATAGCCAGCTCAACACCTTCACTCGATCACTGCTCATTGGCCCTTCGCCATCTGGGGAATGGACTTGCTCGGCCCCTTTCCTCAGGCCAGCGGATAGAGGAAGTTCAACCTTGTCGTGATCGACTACTTCTCCAAATGGATCGAGGCAAAAGCTCTGGCCAATACCATGTCACAAATTATGAAGAACTTCATTTGGGGAGAAATTGCATGCAGGTTCGGGATTCCTCTCGCCATCGTCACCGACAACGATCCGCAGTTCGCCAACTTGGAGCTAGAGGACTTCTGCAAGCAGCTAGGGACGGATCTATGATTCGCATCTGTGCATCATCCTCGCAGCAAAAGACAGGTAGAGGCCTCCAACAAGTTGATCATCAACCTCCTCAAGAAGAAAGTCACCAACTCGAAAGGCAATTGGGCAAAGCAGCTCTCCTCGGTTCTATGGGCTCTGAGAACAACTCCAAACTCGGCTACGAGGGAAACTCCCTGATGCCGCTGCCCCTCCACCACTACTTGATGACGATCCAGTTGCCGAGGCTCTACAACATAAAGACCTTCGGAGCCGTGATGATGCTAACGGACGACGCCGCTACAACATCCGCCCGCGGCGTGCTACCCTAACTTGAAGACTATTTTAATTAATTTGTCATGCTTTATTATTTTATGTGCGAATATAAAATTATTCCAATCTTGGTTAATAATTTTATATTCATTTGTGACTTGTAATCTTTAATTATTTTCTGCAAACATTTTGGTGTGTATGTAACCGCCCGGATGGATGAGATTTCATCTCCATCATGGACGGTTGGATCTCTTTTGTAACTCCTATTTAAAGGAGGCTATTATGTGTATGTAACCGCCCGGATGGATGAGATTTCATCTCCATCATGGACGGTTGGATCTCTTTTGTAACTCCTATTTAAAGGAGGATTTATGATGAGTTATGGAATGAAAAGAAAACCTAAAAACCCCCCTTTGAAGAATTCGGCCACCATGGAGAGAGTCCATTAACCCCCCCCCCCCCCCCCCCCCCTTTGGTGTGAAGCCAAGCCTTGCCTCCTCCATCCCCGTTCGGTGCGACTCCGGCGTGGCTTCCTTTCGGTGCGACTCCAAGGAAGAAGGTTGCAGCCCATTCGGTGTGAAGCCGGTGGATCCATGGAGAGAGTGATTCTCCCACCTTATCTTGTGTGATTGTTGTTCTTGGTTGGGTAACTTCTTCACCTTAGAGATTCTTGCTTTAGATTTTGTGGAGGTTTTTGCAAACCGTTTCTTCCGTGATTTTTAAATACGTCGCTTGCAAATTCCGATTTCGATTTCGTTGTTATTGAACCTCTTGTGATCCGGATTGGGTAGATCCGTTGCGAGAGCGAGACTTGGCCTAGCCTTGACTTGCCCTCCAAGATTGGCACATTTTGGTGTTAACAAGGGAGTTAATCACAACTCGAACTCGACCGCCTATTGAAGTTTTCCGCCGCTCCGAAAATAAATTATTGCTACGTTGAAACGGCTCAAGTTGGTACGATAGATGCTTGTGTAGGTGCGGTGAGTTGTGTGCTTGTTGGAGAGGTAGGTCCTAAGGACGTTGTATCGAGTCCGGCAATTTTCTCTTTCGGATTTGGGAGCAAACCCGACCCCTTTTCGCTCGCTTTTTGGTCGGAGACCTCCCCTTTGGTTTTATGTCTTGTGATAATATTTTCCATTAGCGTACTCATCCTTGATTCGCTTGAATCCTACAACGTTAACCTCCATAGTGGTGAGTAACAGGGCAGGCGACTAAGAGCATCCGCGACTCGATTGTCAGCTCCTTTAAGGTGTTTGAGGTTAAAAGTGTAACCCTGTAGGAAAGATACCCACTTAGCATGTCGCGGGCTGATTTTATGTTGGCCATTGATGAACCGCAGTGCCTCGTGATCGGAGAGGATCACAAACTCCTTAGAGAGGAGATAGTTCCTCCAATGGTGCAAACATCTAATGACGGCATAAAACTCCCTATCGTAATTCGAGTAATTCAATTTGGCGCCCGCTAACTTATCACTAAAATAACTCACAGGGTGCCCTTCCTGACTCAAGACACCTCCTATTCCTACGCCAGAAGCGTCACACATAAGCTCAAAGACCTTATTGAAGTCAGGTAAATGTAGGACAGGTGCCTCAGTCATAAGTTTCTTAATGCGTTGGAAAGCAGTAGCGGCGGACTTTGTCCAGGTGAACTCACCTTTCTTCATGCAATCACTAATGGGGGCCATAATGCTACTAAAGTCTTTAATAAAACGGCGGTAAAAAGTAGCTAACACATGGAAACTTCGCACCTCTCGTAATGTGGTGGGTTCGGGCCAATCCCTCATGACCTTAACCTTATTAGGGTCAACTCTAATGCCTTCCGAACCGACTATATAGCCTAAGAATTCCACTTCAGTGACATAGAATGTGCATTTCTTGAGATTAAGGTATAAGGTTTCCTTCCACAGGGTGGAAAGAACCGATCTCATGTGGGAGACGTGCTCAGCAGTGGTGGTACTAAAGACTAAAATGTCATCAAAACAGACGACCACAAACTTCCCCTTGTAAGGCTGAAAGACATGGGTCATCATCCGGGAGAAGGTACTGGGGGAGTTGGATAGCCCAAAGGGCATCACAAGCCACTCGTATAACCCATCCTTGGACTTAAATGTTGTCTTCCACTCGTCCCCCTCACGGATCCTGATCTGGTGATAGCCACTCCGCAAATCTAAATTTGAAAAAATGGTGGCGCCAGATAAGACATCTAGGAGGTCATCTAATCGCGGAATAGGAAATCTATATTTGATGGTAATCTTGTGGATGGCATAGCTATCAACACACATTCTCCACGTACCATCCTTCTTGGGGGCAAGAAGGGCCGGTACCGCACATGGACTCATACTAGTCCTAATGAACCCCTTTCTCATCAAACCCTCGATCTGGGTCTGTAACTCCTTATGGGCGGCGGGGTGAAGCCTATAGTGGGGCTAGTTCGGTAAGGAGGAGCCGGGGATAAGGTCTATAGCATGCTGTATATTCCTAAGCGGTGGTAATAACGAAGGCAGCTCATCCGGGTACACGTCCTTATACTCATCCAACAATTCCCGTAACTCTCTAGGCAACTCATCCAATGTTCTCGTATCCCCTTTCGCACTCATAAGAACTAGAGCGTACATCATCCCGTCAAGAAAGGGATCCTTCACAAACTCTTTTCTTCCCATGAGACTCAACGTTTTCCTCTCGACTGGAACAGTGGTGTCCTTAGCCAAAGCTACTGGCTCTTTCGGGACGGTCGGTCTCAACGTAATGACCTTGCCATTGAATTTAAACTCATATGTGTTGGCCCTTCCAAAGTGTGTCACGTCACGGTCGTAAAGCCAAGGGCTGCCCAATAACACATGACAAGCGTCCATTGGAAGGACATCGCACCACACCTCGTCAGTATAGGATTTGATCGAGAGAGGTACAAGGCAACTCTTGGTGACCGGGACGGTAACCTTATTAATCCAGGCTACCTGATAGGGAGCCGGGTGGGGCTGCGTAGTCAAGGGCATACGTGTAACGACATTCTCAGAGATGACGTTTACACAACTGCCACTATCAATGATCAACTTGCACAACTTGTCGCCACTCTTAAAGATCAGGGAAAATATACTAGTCCTTTTCCAGTCATCTAACGGACGAGGGGTGGTCAAGATACAACGCATCACCATAACGGGGTGTTCGTCGTCTAAATCGCTTGGGACCCCTTCTGGGTCACTCTCCTCAGCAGCCTCATAAACAAAATCAGCAAGGTCGGTAGTCGACTCTAGAAGGGTTATGGCTTTAGTCTTCGTTGGGCATTCAAAGGCATAGTGGCCTTGAATGCCGCAAGAGTAACAAGTAGTGTTAGCCTTGCTAACCTTCCCTATAGGGACACTCTCACTCGCAGGATTCTTGCCGTTCCTAGCAGTAATCACGACAGACTTTGACTCGTCAGACCGAAACTTCCCTTTATCCTGATATATGGAGGAAGAGGCTCCAGCTGTGGACTTTCCCTTTGCATGGGAATACCGGGAGTGAGCCTTAGAGGCTAAGTGCTTTTCGATGTCGAGGTCGACATTAAATGTCGTGTTCAGATCCATATGACCATATCGTAAGAGCTTCCGCTGAATATCGGGATGAAGCCCCTTACGAAATCTGGATAGGGTGACCTCGGGGATCTCCCTCAAATCACAATGCACCATACGGTCCTTCAGTTCTCCCATATACTCAGCTACTGAATTGGAGCCCTGCCGTAGAGTGGCAAGCTCGTCGAACATCTGTGTCCGATGGTACGCGGGAACGTACTGATCGGTCAACAAGTTCTTCATCACGGCCAATCCAATAAGTGGGACCCCATTCCCGGTTCCTAGCCTACGCTCTTCATTCAGCCAATAAGTTTTGGCACGTCCTGTTAGCTTCATCCTGGCAACTTGGACCTTTTGATGGTCCGTAAGGGTGTGCCAATCGAAGTAGCACTCCATATCCACCACCCAAGTAAGGAAGATCTGGGGATCTCTCATGCCATCATAAGTGGGGGCGTCGATCTTAATGACCCTAGTGATATCGTAAGCACGTTCGTGGCGGTGTTCTCGAGGGGGCACTCGGGGAGAGTCCTCATCGGAATCCGACTCAGGAGTTTGTTGGCGCCGGTTGGGCTGCTCAACATTAATGGGTGGCGGGGGTGGCCTTGCTTGATTTTGCAGGATCTGTGCCAACATGTTTCTAAGCTCCGTCATTTCGTTACGTAGCCCTGATATGGCCTCGGTGTTGGGATCCCCATGCTCGTTCGCAGCCATCCTAGACGTAGACGGTGTCGCGTACTCGGATTCGTGCCTAGTGCGCATTCAGGTCTAAGAAATTTTGGAAAGGTGATTTTTCCTAGGGCTGTAGCTATACTGAAAATAAGATATTTTTATATTTTCCCGATGTGAGGGACACGTGGATCGTTAAAAAAATTGTTTTTTGAAATTTTGCTGAAAAATAAAGATTTCAGCCCGCTATTGGCAGACCACAGAAAATAATTTTTTTGATTTTTTTTAGATCCGATCGGGCAACAAGAAACGTAGAGAGAATGTTTGCAACATGGGAGTTGAAACGACCGCCTCTGATACCAAATTGATGTAGGGGTGACCGTGATTCGTGCCCGAATACGCTAACGGAAAATATTATCACAAGACATAAAACTAAAGGGGAGGGCTCCGACCAAAAAGCGAGCGAAAAGGGGTCGGGTTTGCTCCCAAATCCGAAAGAGAAAATTGCTGGACTCGATACAACGTCCTTAGGACCTACCTCTCCAACAAGCACACAACTCATCGCACCTACACAAGCATCTATTGTACCAACTTGAGCCATTTCAACACAACAATAATTTATTTTCGGAGCGGCGGAAAACTTCAATAGGCGGTCGAGTTCGCGTTGTGATTAACTCCCTTGTTAACACCAAAATGTGCCAATCTTGGAGGGTAAGTCAAGGCTAGGCCAAGTCTCGCTCTCGCAACAGATCTACCCAATCCGGATCACAAGAGGTTCAATAACAACGAAATCGAAATCGGAATTTGCAAGCGACGTATTTAGAAATCACGGAAGAAACGGTTTGCAAAAACCTCCACAAAATCTAAAGCAAGAATCTCTAAGGGGAAGAAGTTACCCAACCAAGAACAACAATCACACAAGATAAGGTGGGAGAATCACTCTCTCCACAGATCCACCGGCTTCACACCGAATGAGCTGCAACCTTCTTCCTTGGAGTCGCACCGAAAGGAAGCCACACCGGAGTCGCACCGAACGGGGATGGAGGAGGCAAGTCTTGGCTTCACACCAAGGGTGGGGGGCGGCTAATGGACTCTCTCCATGGTGGCCGAATTCTTCAAAGGGGGTTTTTAGGTTTTCTTTTCATTCCATAACTCATCATAAAAGCCTCCTTTAAATAGGAGTTACAAAAGAGATCCAACCGTCCATGATGGAGATGAAATCTCATCCATCCGGGCAGTTACATACACATAATAGCCTCCTTTAAATAGGAGTTACAAAAGAGATCCAACCGTCCATGATGGTGATGAAATCTCATCCATCCGGGCGGTTACATACACACCAAAATGTTTGCAGAAAATAATTAAAGATTACAAGTCACAAATGAATATAAAATTATTAACCAAGATTGGAATAATTTTATATTCGCACATAAAATAATAAAGCATGACAAATTAGTTAAAATAGTCTTCAAGTGAGGGTAGCACGCCGCGGGCGGAGGTTGTAGCGGCGTCGTCCGTTAGCGTCATCACGGCTCCGAAGGTCTTTATGTTGTAGAGCCTCGGCAACTGGATCGTCATCAACTAGTGGCGGAGGGGCAGCGGCATCACTCCCTTCAAGTTATCCCACAGGTCTGAGGCACTCATCCCAGTGGAGTTTAAGGTTTGAAGCCTGAGAGTCATAGCAGCTGGATATGGCAGTGAAGAATGACGCTTGGAGAATGAAGACGCTCAAAGGCTCTCATTGGATTTCGTTGAAGAGCTTCGAGACTTGGCCTCCGTCCGTCAAGAGGAGATCAAGCGGCGCATGGTAAATCACTTCGATAAGAATGTCCGCCTAAAGCATTTCCTCCCAGGAGATCTGGTCATGAAGAAGGTTGATGCCAAAGGAAGGGGAGCAACAGTTGGCAAGCTGCATCCTAATTGGGAAGGTCCCTTCATTGTCCAAGAAGCCTTGGCCACCAGAGTCTATTATCTCCAGGATCTGGTTAGAGAGCAGCTAGGAGGTACTTGGAGAGGGGATGACCTGAAAAGATTCTATCCTTAGCAGCCAATGATGTATTTTCTTTGTTCATGCTTTCATACATATATAAAGATAGTGGCAACTGCTTGGCTTATCTTTTTTGGTTTTCCATCTCAAGATTTCTGAGGCCTTAAGGTACTGCTCCGAGATCGATCCGAGAAATCCGCTGTCGACCCGTTCCTCCTAGAAAGCCCAGTGTGGACGATGGGACGATGCCTCGGGATATAAGCGCCCTTGTAAGACTGGACCCCTGTATTGACGGCCGAGATCAGATGCCCCAATGCATGTCGGCCTAGCTATCCCCGATTGCATCCATATGAAGCAGTTCATGGTAGAGGCTCTGGATGGGTCAAATTCCCAATTCGTTGTGGAGGACGGATTGCTTTGGAAAGATGGTCATCTGTGCGTCCCAAATATGGGCAATTTACGGGTGGAATTGTTGTACGAGGCACATAATACCAAGTACTCGATTCACCCGGGGAGCATGAATATGTAACGCGATGTAAAGAAACTGTTTTGGTGGCCGGGTTTGAAGAAGGATGTAGCACTCTACGTAGCGAAGTGCCAAACTTGCGCCTTGGTGAAGGCGGAGTGCCAAAAGCCGGGAGGATTTCTAAAGTCCTTGCCTATTCCGGAGTGGAAATTCGACGACATCTCTATGGACTTTGTGCAGGGTTTGCCAAGGTCGCAAAAGTGTAACGACGCCATTTGGGTGGTCGTAGATCGGCTAACGAAGGTGTCGCATTTCATTCCGCATAGGAAGGATGATCCGGTGGAAAAGTTGACAAAACTATATGTGGATAATATAGTGCGGCTTCACGGTGTGCCCCGCAGCATTGTGAGTGACCGAGATGGGCGGTTCATGTCCAATGATTGAAGGCTTGTGCAGCAAATGTTGGGAACAAAGCTAAAATTCAGCACAGCCTTCCATCCGCAAACAGATGGGCAGACCGAGTGGGTCAATAGAACTATGGAAGACATGCTTCGCATGTGTGTCTTCGATTTTGGAAAGCAATGGGAAGACCATCTTTATTTGGTGGAGTTCGCGAACAACAATAGATACCAAGCGAGTATTCAAATGGCGCCCTTCGAGGCCCTATATGGTAGAAAATATCGCACGCCGTTGTATTGGCTAGAAACGGGTGAGTCAAAGTTGTATAAGCGATTAGAAGTGGAGGATGCTACTTCGTTGGTGCGTACCATTCAGGAGAGGATGCTTATCACTCAGGACCGGCAAGCGAAGTACTATAATGTCAAGCACAGGAACGTGGAGTTCGCTGTGGGTGACTATGTGTACTTAAAGATCAAGCCGTTCAAGGGTGTCTCGCAAGTCCGGCGATTCAAAAAGCTAAGCCCGAGGTACCTTGGGCCGTTTGAGGTTTTGGAGCGGGTTGGTGAAGCAGCCTATCGGTTGAAGCTCTCAGTGGAGCTAAGTGGTTTGCATGATGTATTCCATATTTCGGAGCTACGGAAGGCGGTGCAAGAGCCTTCGCAAGTGATCGCGGTTGCTCAAGTGCCGGTGGATAGTGGGTCGACGACAAGAGTCAAGCCCGTACGGATTGAGGACTCGGAGGTCAAGCGGCTACGCAATAAAGAGATCAGGATGGTCAAGGTCCGATGGGACAATTGCGGTCGTGAGGAGCTCTCTTGGGAACGAGAGCATACTATGCTTGATGAGTATCCGGAGTTATTCCGCTCAGGTACAATTTAATTTTGGTAGTTGTCTTTCCTTTGTATAATTTCGTGGACGAAATTCTTTTAAGAGGGGGAGAGTTGTAACGCCTCGAAACTCAAAAGAGCGACGGGGGACGTTTTGAGCCAGATTTGGAATCTGGCAGTAGGCACACGGCCTGGGACACGGGCGTGTGCCAGGGCGTGTCAGGCTGGAGTTGACGATTTGGTCGAGAGGTCGACGAATTTCGCTTGACGAAGTGTCGAGACATGGCACACGGCCTGATACACGGGCGTGTCTCAGGGCGTGTCGAGCCCATGTCGACGATCGACCCTTGGTGTCGACGAATTTCGATCGACAAAGTGTAGAGACATGGCACACGGCCTGAGACACGGGCGTGTCTCAGGGCGTATCGAGCCCGTGGCGACGAACGGCCATGGAAGTCGACGATTTTCGGTTGACGAAGTGTCGAGACAAGGCACACGGCCTAGGACATGGGCGTGTCCAAGGCCGTGTCGGGTGTCGACGAACTTCACTTGACGAAGTGTCGAGTGTCAAGATAGTGACCACGGCCTGTCGCCCAGGCGTGTTCGAGTAGACACGGGCGTGTCCAACAACCCGTGTCCTTCTCGGGTTGTTTTCGGGCTCTGTCAATGGGGGCACAGGGCCGACCATACGGGCGTGTCAGTTGGAACACGACCGTGTCAGGTCGAACACGGGCATGTTCTATGCCCGTGTGTTGTTCCAGGCGCGTCGATTTTGACGGCGAATGGGGGACACGGCCCTGGACACGGGCGTGTGCCAGGCCGTGTTCAGCCTAGTTTTAATATTTCAGGCCCGAATCAAGGTCGTTCGTTTCTTTATTTTGGGATCCAATGGCTGGGGGTTATGCCTGATGGGATATACCAGGGATTGGACCTTTAAAACCCACACTTTTACTTGAGTGGTTATCTTTCTAAAGTATAGAGAGAGAGGAGAGCCAAGGGAGGAAGAAGAAGCTAGATCCGGCCATTGGAGGAGCTTCGAAGCTCCAAATCGCGAGCTGACATCAGATCTATAGAGGCAAAGAGAGTGCGGTGCTTTTCATCCGCTTACATTTCCATGACGCCAAAGAGGAACGCTAGGGTAACGATTCTCTACTTGAGCATGTGAAGCTCTTCATCTTTGCATAGGAAGCCCGCTCTCGCGAGTTTGCGGTGAGTTGGAGGCGTTCCTTCGGGTAGATATGTAAAGTCCCCGTTGTATAGAGTCCGTAAGTGAGAACGGACATATGCATGATGTGTGAAGCCTACCCGGACATGTTGGTCTGGATCGGTGATGTTGCATTGTATAAATGCTGGAGAAGACTCCGTGCGATTGGTTGTTTTTAGGGTTTTCTACATGGTAGATTGCAACAGGGAGCATTGGGGATTAACCCTAAGGTGCACCCGGAAAATTGGGCGGATGTGTGATCTTGCCAACTTGGAAGCCTGAGAGCCAACTTGAACATAACCGGGTTATGTGAAATGTGTGACGGAAACAGGACTCAGGAGAAGTTTGACCTGTGCATATGTTTTTAATTAACGTTGCGATGTGAGCACGAGTTAGATAGAACCGTACACGTTTTATGTCATTTGGTTAAAGAGACCTAAGGGTACGTGGCGGAGGACAACAAGGGGTAGCAAAAGTGGAAGCAGGTGACAAGAACTAACTAGCAGTTGTAATAGATATTATTATTCTACTCTAGCAGTTCTAAGTATATAGTAAAAGAAGTAAAGTGCAGTACTAGTAAAGGAAGTAAAGAACAGAAAGTAAGAGCAGGGAAATAAAACTAGGCTACCACTATACTACCATCACAAAAGTACCTTAACTTATAAAAATGCCCATACAAATTTATAAGTTAGGGTTTCCAGGAAATTTAACTTATCATATAAAAGAGCGCATACTAATTTATATGATAAGGATCTATGAAGCGTATGACCTAATATGAATGAATGTTATGATGCAATTTATGCATAGGCAAGTGCAACTCACACACAATGACTCTATGATCACAGACCTTTAGTTCCCACTTTTTGAGAGCTAGCATCACTCTCGGGTACCACCGTTGTGGCTATGACAACAGCGGAGTGGGCATATCCACTTCTAGGCTGGTATGTACACTACGAAGCCTTAGACCCCTCTCATACACCTCTGTACACGTCCAAGGTGTACTCTAGAGTCAATGCATACGTACTTTGCTGACAACCCGTCAGTCTTGTTGGGTCGGGTGTGCATTATCGGGGATCGTCCTCCAGAGCGCAGTGTAAAACAACCCACTGGCCCCTCTAACCCTCACACTCGCCGGGTGCATCGTACTGCCATCGGTATGACGAACGGCCAGTACCGCATGCCCCGCCATTAAATTTATGCACATGCAAGTATTTCATCTCGAGCCTTCAGCTCGTAGGACCAAGTCATCCTGTTTTCCCTCAAACCCTCCGCGAGTGAGCATTTATCACAATCCCTCCAACCCTACACGGGTGAGCATTTATCCCAATCACTCCAACCCTACATGGGTGAGAACGCACAATAGTGCCATTATTCCAAATCCCTCAAACCCGTCATGGGTGAGAATGAATCACAATGTCCTAACCTATTAGACTACTCTTGTCTACGGGTTATTATACTTAGCGGTCTAAGGTTAATCACAGGACTGCCCAGGGTATACCCGGTGAAGGGCCCTCGGGGGCACTAGGAACTATGATGGGATTACGCCCAAAGCTCCCTTTCTCAAGGATATTTACTTTAGTTGATGTCTACGCCTAATTCATCCCCAGCTCTCTTATTACTTTAGAACGACCCTAAAGACTTAAGGTGTTATTAGGAGCGCGACGGTCTTCCGCCGGCCCCCGTTATTTGTTGCTGTCATGGAACTTGCACTCTTCCACACATGGTTAAGGAATCCTCTAGGAGACCAACCAGGGTTAATTCCTCCACTAAGATCCTCACTTTACTAGTTATTCAGATTCCTCCCCTCGTGTCCCTACTAGTACGAACATCGGTGCTAGACCCTTACCCATGTCCCGATACCACCCACAAATGTGACCTTCTAATTCCTCTGTCCATATGCCTCAAATTATTTATCCTAGGCTGGTATGGACCTATATGATGAACATGATGAATTCCATAATTTTCTAAATTACTTACACCATTAAATTAATTTCTTTAAATGTAATCCCTAGTCACTTTGCACTTGAAGTATTGTCAATATTAAACCTACTGTCCTAAAGATTCTTCCAAGTATAAAATATGACAATTAATGGGGCCTACCAAAATTTCATTCTTTTTCAATTCAAATTTATAATTAATTCCTATTTAATACTATATCCACAAATCTAGCATTTTCCAAATGAAGTACATAAAATATTATCTCAAATATTCTAATTAAATTACAGAGTCTTGATAATAATGCAATAATGCTATGTCCAGATTTCCATTTACATCTAGGTTGAAATGGCCCATCCATGATCAATTTGAGTTATTTACAAAAATGCCATTATGGGGCCTAAGCACATTATTTTCCACTCCCAAAATTCTAAAATAATTGGACAAGGTATAAAACATACAATTACAGCAATATGAATTTTCTCAGATTTTTCAAAGAAATATACCCATCATTTCTACACAAAATTCTATAAGGGTAAAATTGTCATTTTGCTCCTTAAAATACTTAAGCTTCATCTAACAGTGATATAATTTATTTCTAGTGTTTATTATGTCACTCCTTAGTCCTCAACAGAAATTGAACATTTTATGATAAGGGTAACCTATTTTAAATTTATTTCCTCAAAAGGACCAAATTTTAAGAAATTCAAAATAAAGGGATTTTTGTTTCCAAAACTCCCACCATTGCTATGAGAGGTGTATTGCACCCTCATGCATCTCTATAATGAAAATCATGATTTTTAAATGTTCCAAGTTTGTTGAATACACATTATCTCATTTTAGTCTAAATGCACACCAAGCCTATAACAAGCCAACACACGCAAGTGGGTTTACCCAACATGCATTGGTCCTAATTGGCTGAAATTTAAAACATGCACTTATACTGTCCCTAAGGACATGCCACCAATGTTTGGGGCCATTTGGAGTCCCACAGCTGCAAATATTTCATTTATTTCATTTTGGGTATTTTGGTAAAAACAAGAGAAACTGTTTTCCCAAAAATTCTAATTTTTGTACAGGGGTTAACCAAGCCCTAAACATGCATGCACCCAAAAGTTTGGGCCATTTGGATGAATGGTTTGACTTGGGCAGCATTTTGAAATTCTTCCCTAGCTAAGGACCAACCCTAGCAAAATGGTCCTACAGGTCAGAGCACTAGACCAAATCTCAAGTTAAGGGTGGCAAGTTAAAGTAACACAAAGGGCGACATCTTTCATGTTCATGTCATCCTCTAGAAATGGATCTAAGAGCCCTATATTTGACATGAAAGATCACTGAATTAATGTGACAGAAATGAAATTTCATTTCATTAAAATAATAACAGAATTAAATTGTTGTTAATAAAAATGCAGCACGAATCTTAAAGCTATATTGAACGGCATCCTTTCATCTTCCCCAAGTGTTCAACGGATGAGATCGAGCCGACCTAGGGAATATTGCGGGGCCATTGCCGGCCACCTGAGGCGTCGCCACCTCGGCCAACGGTGCCATCACCTTCACGGTGGTGGTGGCTATCCTTTGCCGGTGATGAGGCGGCGGGAGATGGCGGCGACGGCGATCCCGAGCAGTAAGAAAAAGTTTGGAAAATCTCCCATTCCTCCCATGGCATCGGGATCAATTGAGCCCGGTATCTCCCCTAGTTGATCTAGGATTCTAGTACGGGTAGAGGTACGGTGAAACGAACCTGTGTTGGTGGCTGGCGGCGAGGATGGTGGCGGGTGGCCATTCCTGACCTTGCTCCGGTGACACCTTTCGGATTCATGGTTCCTGTACCATTTACTTCACTCTAGCTATCGATTTCTACTCTCCTTTTCCCTTTGAAGCTAATGGAATCATTATTTCTGGCTGGGAGGGGGTATATGGGGAGATACAACCAATGCAATCTCGATTTGGAGCTTTGGTTGTATCACCCTTCATGCCAAGTGGGCACCATGCAGTCAAATTCTCTGGAAATTCTCTGAGGATGCCAGCTAGAACAATTTTTGGGCTGATAGAACCAAGTCCAAGTGGCCTATGCCTCTTTAATTGACACTCGATGATCGTCGTACGCAGTGTTTCACGATCGTTAAACGAGCAAATTTCGTCGATCGTCAAACGCAAGGGTGACTCGACGATCGTCGAGCAGCTTTTCATCTATCGTCGAACACAGGGGAACACGCTACAATCGTCGAGCAGCTTTAATCGATTGTCGAACTCAAGGGGACACATGAGAATCGTCGAGCAGCTTTCGTCAATCGTTGAACGTAGAGGGACATTCGACAGTCATCGAGCACCATTCGACGATCGTCAAATGCAGGGGTGGACATACCCTGGGACACGCCAGTGTCCTAGGCCGTGTCACCCAAATCTTTTTCCTGTTCGTCGAGCACACTTTGTTGATCATCAAACGCAGGGGGACACGCCCTGGGATACGCCCGTATCCCAGGCCGTGTCACCCAAAAAGTTTCCTGCTGAAAAGTTGGGATGTTATCAGTCGTCGAGCACCTTTCGCGGATCGTCGAATGCAGGGGGAACACGCCCGTGTCCCAGGCCGTGTCACCCAAAAATTGTTTCCTGCCGAAAAGTTGGGATGTTACAAATCCCAATAAACAAGAAAATAATTTCATCCCCGAAATTAAAGTTCGGGTCTACGGGGATTCTACTTGCAAGAGTTATAAAGAATTTTAAACGTATAAACAAAAGTATACCTGAAGTGAATAGCTTCGGGTATTGCTCCAGCATTAGATCCCTCGGCTCTCAGGTGTGTTCCTCCAGTCCATGGTTGGACCACAGCACCTTCACAAGAGGGACCTTCTTCTTCCGCAACACTCGGACATCTGTATCATCAATCCGGATCGACTCCAATTTGATGGATCTGTCTGGCACTATTGGGCCGGATGTACTAGTAACATGCTACTTCGGCCGTAGGAGAGCTCTTCGTAAGGAAGAGACATCGAAGACATCATGTAGGGCACCAAACTCCGTTGGCGGCTACAGTCGGTAAGCTAAGGGGCTAATCCGCTCCAGGATCAAGTATGGCCCCATGTATCGAGGACTGAGCTTCTTGTGCCTCCGCACCCGAGAGACACCATGTACCGGACGTATCTTTAAGAAAACCCTGTCTCCAACCTGGAACTCCACCTTCCGGTGTCGAGTATCATAATACTTCGCCTGTCTGCTCTGGGCCTCTAGCACCGATCCCTGATCAAATGTACCTGAGCCTCTATATCCTTCACATAATCAGAACCAAGAGCCTTGGTATCCAGATCGTGAACCCATGACAGCGGTGTTCGACATTTCCTCCCATAAAGTGCCTCGTAAGGAGCCATCCTGATGCTAGACTGGTGGCTGTTATTGTAGGAGAACTCGATCTTTAGTTGTAGCCTCTCCCAAGGCTTCCCCGTATCCAATATGCACTGGCGGAGTAGATCCTCCATAGTCCGGATGGTCTGCTCAGTCTGTCCATCGGTCTGTGGGTGGAAGGCGGTACTAAAAGTAAGCCGAGAGCCCAAGTAAGCATGCACGACCCTCCACTCGCTCGAAGTGAACCGACAATCACGGTCCGAAACAATCGTCCTGGGAATGCCATGGTATCTGACAAACTGCTCCACAAATAGTCTCACCAAAACTGTAACTAGAACATCCTTCCAGAATGGAATAAAGCTCGCTACCTTGGTCAGTCTGTCAACTATGACCCATATAGAATTATTCCCAGAGTGGGAGCGAGGTAGTCCGTGCACAAAATCCATAGCAATGTCCTCGAACTTCCACTATGGGACTGGCGATGGCTGTAGTAAACCTCCTGGGATCTTACATTCCGCCTTCACGCGCTGAAAAGTCTCGCAATGTGTCACAAAATAGGTGATCTCCCTCTTCATCCCAGGCCAGTACATGGTCCTCCGTAAATCTGCCCACATCTTGGTGATGCCGGGATGCACTGAATATCTGGAGCTATGAGCCTCTCTGAGAATGTCATCCCGGATGTTGCCCCCTGCTGGTATGTAAATGCTTCCACGGAATCGTAGGAGATCATCCTGCAGCGTGTAGTCCTCGACCTTGCCCCTTTCTAGGGCACTGAAAATCGGATCTAATGCAGTATCCAGCCTCTAATGTATTCAGATGCGCTCCCGTATATCATCACCACTGATCACTGAGCTCAAGTACTCACGATATACCCATGGTTCGGTCTCAGATACCATGGTAATATGCATGTCTTCCATCATCCGTATCAACTCTTTAGACATTAACTGAGGCTCCGGTCCAGAAGTGTCGGCTCTCCTACTCAAAGCATCTGCTACTGTGTTTGCTTTCCCCGGGTCGTAGTGGATCTGGTAATCATAGTTACAGAGGAATTCCAGCCATCTCCTCTGTCACAGGTTCAAGTCCTTCTGCGTATCGATATATTTAAGATTCTTGTGTTCTGAATAGATATCACAATGAATCTCGTATAAGTAATGTCTCCACTTCTTTAGGGCGAATAGCACAGCCCCGAGCTCTAAGTCATGTACTGGATAGTTATGCTCATGCTTCTTCAACTGTCTTGAAGCATAAGTAATAACATGTTCATGCTGCATCAGGACAACACCCATCCCCTTGTAAGAGGCATCTGTATAGATCGGAAATCCTTCACTCCCGGATGGGAGCGCAAGAATAGGGGATGAGGTGAGTCGGTCCTTCAGCTCCTGAAAAGCTGTCTCGCACTGCTCTGACCAAACAAAATCTGCATCCTTCTTCGTCAAGGATGTGAGGGGGAGGGCTAACCTTGAGAATCCCTCCACGAACTTGTGATAATAACCTGGTAACCCCAAGAAACAACATTTGTCTGATGCTGTCTTCGGTCGTGGCCAGTTATGTACTGCCTCTATCTTGGATGGATCCACTGACAATCTAGCCGCACTGATAGTATGCCCCAGGAAAGTCACCTCATGTAGCCAGAACTGGCACTTAGAAAACTTCGCATACATCTGGAATTCTCTCAGCCTCTTCAAGACCTGTGTCAAATGCTCTGTATTCTCCTCCTGAGTCCGAGAATAGATCAAAATGTCATCGATGAACACAATCACGAAGCGATCCAAGAAGGGCTCGTATACACGGTTCATTAGACTCATGAATGCGGCAGGGGCATTCGTGAGCCCAAAAGGCATAACCGTGAACTCGTATAACCCATAGCGTGAACTGAATGCCATCTTCGGTATATCCTCTTCCCGGATGCGGAGCTGGTAGTAACCGGATCGCAAATCTAGCTTAGAGAACCAGAAGGCTCCCTGCAGCTCATCAAATAACTTGTCTATCCGAGGCAGTGGATAGGTATTGCGGACCGTTAACCGGTTCAGCTCCCGGTAATCTATGCATAGTCGCAACGACCCGTCCTTCTTCTTCACAAAAAGAACTGGTGCTCCCCACGACAATGAATTGGGCCGCACAAATCCCGACTCAACTAGCTCCTGAAGTTGAGTCCTGAACTTTGCCAACTCTCTGGGAGCCATCCTGTAAGGTGCCCGGGACACTGGCCTCACTCCTGGTACCAGCTGAATCCTGAAATCTAAGTCCCTAGCTGGTGGTAGCCCGGACAATTTCTCCGGGAACACGTCGGAGAAATCCTAGACCACCGGAATATCTGAAATTGAAGCCTCTGCTCCCACCATCTCAAAGCAGATAAGGTAAACCTCCTATCCCTGCTCGTGGGCCTTCACAACCTGTATAGAAGATAGTAATAGGTGGGAGATAGGTTTAATACCTTCGATGATGACATGGGAGTCACCATGCCTTAGTGTGATCCTCCTTGATGGGAATCTATCTAAGCATGGTTCCGATGTAACCATGTCATGCCCAAAATCAAATCGAAGTCCTGCAGCTTCAGAATAGTTGCTGGCACATCAAATGCCTTGCCGCCAATCTCGGCCTCCATATTGTAATGGGAAGTGGTCCGTAGTTCTGACCCATCGGGTAGACGCACCCTCATCTCAAGTCCCGAAAATCTTTCCACGCCTTCATGTCCGTTTATGAAGGCCTCAGATACGAACGAGTGCAAAGCACCCATATCGAAGAGGGTATGTGTGGGCTTGCCGCTGATTCACTAGTGGAAGAATTTCTACTGATGGGAATTTTAGTGTGAAGTGGCAGCTCTACTAGTGAATTAGAAGTGTTAGAGCCTTCGTGGATTACGCTTACTAGATTGCATGAAAAGGAGGATACAGATCTGTTGTATCTTTATAGTAGAGCTGCAAAGGGTGAGCTGTCAGAGTTTTCTATTGATGATATGGGAACCCTGAGATACCGTGGTAGGCTTTGTATTCCCGTTGTTAAGGATATTAGGTATCAGTTGTGTAAGGAGGCACATGGTTCTAATATGGCCTACCACCCTGGTTCGACCAAGATGTACCAGGATATGAAACAGATTGTTTGGTGGATGGGTATGAAGGGTAATATAACAAGGTTTGTATCTGAATGTTTCACCTATAAGCGAGTTAAGGCCGATCATGGAAGTCCTGGAGGCAAGTTAACACCTTTGGAGATCCCAAGTTCGAAATGGGAGAGTATCTCGATGGACTATATTACTGGATTGCCGAGATCTCCCAGAGGGCATGACTTAGTTTGGGTGATCGTGGATACACTGACGAAGAGTGCTCACTTCGTGCCGTTCAAGATTGACTACTCCATGAAGAAAATAGCAGAATTGTATTTGGACGAGGTCATCAGGTTGCGTGGAGTACTTGTCAGTATTGTATCTGATCGAGACTCCAAGTTCACGTCCCATTTCTGGAAGAGCTTGCAGGAGGGGTTGGGTACCGACTTGAGGTATTCCACCGCCTACCATCCGCAGATGAATGGACAAATGGAAAGAGTAAATCAGATCATGGAGGACATGATTAGATGTTATATTTTGGACCACGGTGGAGCGTGGGATGACCGTATGAGGCTAATGGAGTTTGCCTACAATAATAGCTACCAGGAGAGCTTGCAAATGGCTCCATTTGAAGCTTTATATGGGAAACATTGCAGGACTCGTTTATTTTGTGCCGAGGTTCGTGAGAGACCATTGCTAGGTCCAGAATCCCTTGAAGAGATGAAAATTTCAGTTAGGCTCATCCGAGAGAAGCTTCGGGTAGCCCAGGAGTAATACGAAAAGTATTCCAATTGGCGCTGGACCGATTTGGAATTTACCATCAAGGATATGATTTTCCTAAAAGTTTCCCCAATGTCTGGTGTGAAGCGATTTTGTAAAAATCATATGTTGGACTCGAGATATGTGGGACCCTTCCGAATTGTTGAGCGGATTGGTGTTTCAGCTTATAGGCTGGATCTACCGGCAAATTTTCCTGGAGTACATGATGTTTTCCATGTGTGTCAGTTGCGGAAGTGTGTGTTGAGCAACAGGCAGATTCTCGATGTTGTGCCCCAGTTGGAGCCAAACCTTTCTTTTGTGGAGGTGCCTGTTCATATTTTGGAGTCTCAGGATCGAGTTCTGCGGAGAAAGACAATCCCCATGGTCAAGGTTCTTTGGAGAAATCAAGACGTCGAGAGCGCGACATATGAATTGGAGTCGGGGATGAGGAAATCTCATGAGCATCTTTTCCCTTAGTTTTGGTAAGTCTCCTTGTTTTTGTGATATTTGATTCTATCGTTTTGGATTGGTTTTGGTGTTGTGTGAAGTTTCAGGGCGAAACTTCTTTTTAGGGGGAGTGACTGTAACGCCCTCGATTTTTTTTCGATGATTTTATTTGATTTAATATCGTCATATTTATGATATCGGGGCGTTACCCATTTTTACGTCATGTTGTCGGCGCTGCACCGTTAGTGCATTTTCGCGTCCGTTTGGTCTGATTGACCAGATTTTTGGGATTTTCGTTGAAACTGAAAGTTTTCGAGTTGATAAGTTAAGTTTTGTGGTTTTGATTTTGCCATTAAATTTGTAGCGTTAGTGTTCACCTTCGGTGCAAGTTTCGTTTAATTCGGCACGCGTTTGAGCTTCCGTTCTGAGTCTTCTCGAGTAGCTATGGCTCTACTCGAATAGCCCGTTTCAGATTTTACTCGGATGCCATTTTGAGTGTCACAACTGAGTCGTATCAAAAACTAGTTAACATGAAATTTGTTCATCTCAACGAGATCTACAACTTTTATGTTGACCACTTTTCTTTTTGAAGCCGTTTTGAATCCCTAATTTTGTTTTTTCTTCTGCAACACGAGTGGTGAGCTGCCACTCGAGTATATGTTGCTACTACTCGAGTAATACATGTTTTAACTCGAGTAATGAGCCTCTACTCGAGTATATTATGCTACTACTCGAGTAGGAATGTTGTTACTCGAGTAGGTATGTTGTTACTCGAGTAGGTATGCTGCTACTCGAGTAGATATGTTGGAACTCGAGTGGTTCATGCTGCCACTCGAGGAGGCTATTTCTGTCTGCGTTCAGACGTTGTTTTGAGGGTCAAAACGGCATCGTATCAAAACATGGCTAACATAAAATTTGTTCGTCCTGACGAGGCCTACAACTCTCATGTTGACCACATTTCGATTGCAAGTCGTTTTGAATCACTAATTTCGTGTTTGCTGCTAGAACTCGAGTGGTGAGCTGCTACTCGAGTATATGCTGCTACTACTCGAGTAATACATGTTTTAACTCGAGTAATGGCCCACTACTCGTGTATATTATGCTACTACTCGAGTAGGTATGATGTTACTCGAGTAAGTATATTGTTACTCGAGCAGGTATGCTGCTACTCGAGTAGATATGTTGGAACTCGAGTGGTTCATGCTGCCACTCGAGTAGTCTGTTTCTGTCTGCGTTCAGACGTTGTTTTGAGGGTCAAAACGGCATCATATCAAACAATGGTTAACATGACAATTGTTCGTCTCAACGAGATCTACAACTTTTATGTTGACCACTTTTCGAGTTGTAGTAGTTTTGAACCCCTAATTGCATTTTTTTCTGCTGGAACTCGAGTGGAGAGCTGCTACTCGAGTATATGCTGCTACTACTTGAGTAATACATGTTTTAACTCGAGTAATGAGCCTCTACTAGAGTATATTATGCTACTACTCGAGTAGGTATGCTTTTACTCGAGTAGGTACGCTACTACTCGAGTAGATAAGTTGGAACTCGAGTGGTTCATGATGCCACTCGAGTAGGCCGTTTCTGTATACGTTCAGGCATCGTTTTGAGTGTCAAAACGGCGTCGTATCAAAACATGTTTGACATAAAGTTTGTTCATCTCGACGAGATCTATAACTTTCATGTTGACCATGTTTCAATTTGAAGCAGTTTTGAACTCCTAATTTCATTTTCCGCGCACCCGCTCGTAAATAATGTTTTTAGACAAAACGTTTCATAAATACCTATATATATGTATACTTAGAATTAGAACGGGTTCACTCTTCCTATAGCACTTCTTCTTCTTATTCTTCACTGAACCGAACCAGAACTGATGAAATGTGAGGACGACGATGGCGGAGTGTGAGATTTCGTGAACCTTCCGGTCGCCACCGACGGAGTTCTGGTGCTCGAAATCTTCATTCGAGCATGTTAAATTTTCTCAAAGTGATCAGCAAGGTAGCCCAAACACCAAATTAATATCTTCGGCACTACCCAGTTCACACTCTGAACCAGCCGGAAACCGAGGAACAAGGCTAATTCCAACAAACAATGGAAGCACAAGCAGATCTTTTATACATTCACTTCTTTACAACACAAGACATACATAGCGAGACATGATTTCGCTAGTATAAACAGCTGTAAACAAAAAGCACCAAAAAACCAAGTCGGGCGGACAGCACTGGAGTCTGTCGAGACCGCCGAGGTTGCCGAGGTCGCCGAGCCCGCTGAGATCGCCCGAACTTAAGCTACAATCCGCCGAATAGCCACGGAGTCCGCCGAAGCCGCAAGGCCGCGCGGACACACCGTTATTCGCCTCCTGCTGAGGAACTGAGGAACAGACCGCCTACCCGCTTGAGACCGGCGGACAGGTTATTGAAGCTGGCAAAGATGAAATAGCGCTGACAAGCCGCAGAGCGACCTCCTGCTGAATCCGCAGAGATCACACAACTTCCAAGTACTTGACCGAAGTCACAGCCAAACTCCTGGCTCCTTGAAGCTATCCGCGCGACCTGCACACAGCAAACCGTCAGCCCTGAATCAATCCGCGCGGACAGACAAACTAAGACCGTATCCCTGACCCAGCCCAAATTACTGTTCACTCAAGTTACTGTAGACCTGCCAGGGGGGGTCATATTTATAGGCGAGGTGAGGAGTGTGGTCACCGCCCTAGAGATAGCGACACCGCCCTAGCCCGCGCGATAGCAAAAACACCGTCCTCCGACTCCTCAAGGACTTAGCCGGATACCAAGGAAAACCGCCAGGAGCAAGCCAACATTGGCGAACCCACGTCAGTCCGCCTAAGATATGCGGAGAAGGCATCAGCCCGCAAAGCCTACAACCACTGCAGGATAGCAACCCCCTTCAATGGCTGTCCGCACAACGCCGAGGCAGCCCGCAAGACTCAAACCTTAATCCGCCATAAGTCTACGACCAAAGGCAGACAACATCAGTCCGCCCGGTCAACATCTGACTTAGCGGATACTGCGGACACCATGGTCTTGGCACAGAGTGTGAACATGTCCAAAACCATCAAAGGCCAATGCGAGCATGGCAGAAATAAACTCCCGTCCGCCAAACACCCAAGCACAGACCGCCAGAAGTCCGCAGGCTCCTCGCACACCTGCCCAACGCAGCAATCTCCCGGACTTCAATACACCAGTCTGCCAATCAACCTCCACAGCAAGGCACCTGCTGTAACATCAGAGCTCGACAAGGCCTCAGCCAAGCTCTAAGCCCAGTCCGAAACAACCAATACCGCAGACACACGAGTCCGCTAGCTTCTTGCGGACATAAGCCAAACTGCCAATTAGCACAAGATTGCACCACGGCCACTGAGCAAAGTACCAGTCCGCAAGCCTCTATCCGCTCAGGCCACTCCTTGGCTAAACCAAAGCCAACGTCCTATCCGCAGATAATAGACCGCATAGTCCGCGGACTTCACCCATACAATCCGCTCAGAAGAACAGCCGACTTCCACTAGACCTTCCACCAGGCCGCAAACAGCAGTCCGCCCAGTCCGCCTAGTCCTCCAATGCTGTCCGCCCAGGCCGCCCGGCCTGTCCCATCACCCACTTCCACTTCACAAATTTCAACACTCCCCCTTAAAGTGAGAAGTGGTGATCAAGCCCAGCAAGCTGCGCAAGCGCTCAAAGGGCCCCTTCGACAGTGGCTTAGTGAAGATGTCAGCAAGATTATCTTCACTCCGAACATGCCCGACCAACAGATATCCATCCAACACCTTCTCCCTAATGAAGTGGTGATCGATCTCAATGTGCGTGGTCCTGGTGTACAACCCCGTGTCCGGCGAGCAAGGCCACCAGGGTATAGGCAAATCGGGCTGAGGACAATAGGAGAGCTCGGCAGTGAAGGGGGCGAGCCCGAGCTCGGCATCCGTCGACTAGAGATCGACGGTCGGCAATCCCGAGCTCGGCATTCGCCGAGCGACACACAACTCGTGCCATCGCAGTGGAGCTCGGCAACAGCAGGCGAGCAGAACATGCCGAGGTGGCCAAAACTCCCCAGCTCGCCCGGATGTGTGAGGTACTTTTTACTGTTTTGCCCCCGCTGGTCTGCCCATAGCCCTTCAAAACAGCGGAGTTAGGCTGTTGGCAGACCCAGCCAAGGGTTTTCTGGTAATTTCAGGTCAGTTCTTTTGGTTATTGGTAGTCCGAATTTCAAAAGTAATAAATAGGACCCAAGGGGTACCCCAGAAAGCAGGTTCTTCCCTATGCTATCCTGCCCCATTCTTCGAGTGCTTTCTGAGGGTACCTTAGCTTAGCTTCTGGCTAAGGAGGGGAAGCACTCTGAGATCTTCCGGGTTTGTGGTGGGACCTCCCTGCCGAGCCCTTGGGTCTGTTTCACCTTGCCTTCTTTATTGTTTTTCTTACAGGAGCGAAGTAGGCACGATACCACCCCTTCCCCAATGGTCGAACTCCACAGGAGACCGTATTCTGGTTTCAACATTTTGGTGCGGTGAGCGTGGACTGTGGTCAGCGCAGAAAAGCTTCGGCGAGTTCAATGACGGGAGGACAAGGATCTGATAGGCAGAACTCGTCGCCCGCCTCCGCCCCCCCCCCCCCCCCCCCCCGTGTCTCGCAACGGTGGGGATGTTGGAAGACTTCAGGAACGAGGTGCTGGGCCTCGTCAAGTTCGCACTCGGCACGCGGGCCGAGTGCTCGACTCCGACAGCCCAGATAGCGGTCGCCCCTCTTTGGGCGAGGACGCTCCCGGCCGGCGAGCTGGGAAGGAAGTGGCCGAGGAAGGGCGAGGGTGCGAGCTCCCATGGCGCGAGCTCTTCCTCGGCTCGGCAGGCCGAGGCCGGTTTGACAAGCTGGGCTCGCGAGACTCGCCAGCTCGCCCAGTGGGGGGAGCCAGTCCTTTTAGCGAGCTGGTCTCCTCAGCTCCAGTCCCAGATGGGTTCAGGAAACCCGAGATGTCTTACTATACCGGGAAGGGAGACCCGGTCCAGCATGTCCAATGGTTCGAGGATGTGGTCTCCATCCGTCAAATGTCAGACGAATTCAGATGCCGACTCTTCGCTATCACCCTCCGGGATAAAGAAAGGGAGTGGTTCCACCAGCTCCCAGGCAGCTCCATCTACTGCTTCGAGGACCTGCACCGAGTGTTCATGCTAAGGTTCACCACCTCGAAGCGGAGGAAGGAGTCCGAGTCCTTGTTCCACATAAAGCAGGGGGTGAACGAGACGCTGGGGAGCTATGTGGACCGATTCCAGGAGGAAGTTACTCAGGTCTAGGAGATGCCGGAACACAGTCTGATGATGGCTTTTACCCTGGGCTTGCAATAGGGTTTCTTCCGAATGGAGATGAAGAGAGTTCCCCCCTCTCCTACGAGGAGCTGATCGAGACGGCGGCGAGAGAAGTCGACGGGGAGGCATCGAACCCGGAATTTGCAAGGAAGCTGGCCAGGTGGGCAACTGAGGAGGAGATGGAATCGAAGGGAGGAAAAGGACAGGAGGAGAGGAGAGGAGACCCCAGGCAGAGGGAGCAGAGGTAGCTCCAGGGGCAGCAGCAGCCGAGGTGGGGGCGTCAAGATCCCGACTGATGGCTAGGATGGAGACCCGAGTGGCAGGGGCAGGGGCCGCAGAGAGGGCATTACGGAAAGGATCACTACCAGGGGAGGCAAGATCAGTTCCACCCCCCAGGCTGGAGGTAGGGCCAGAGGCCCCGGCCCCCCAATCAAGAAGAGGCCATGGCCATAGCCTTGGGAGTAAGGAGGGGAGCGTGGAGGAGGAGAAGAAGAGAGGTCAGGGTGGAGCTGCCTTATTGCAACTTCCATCAGGAAGAGGGGCATGCCACAGCCACCTGCCCGGAGTTCCTTGAGGTGAGAGGGAATCGGGAACAACAACGGCAGCAACAGTAGGGAGGACGGCAAGAAGTGAGGATCGAGGAGGTCCTGCCTCGGGCGGAGGAGGATCGGTGCGAAGACCGGGTGGATGTTGGAACCCGAGGGGGGATCAGAGTGATCCACGGGAGGGGGGGGGGGGAGTAGGTGTCAAGGCCTCCCGCAAGGCAAGCCTCCACACAATGTACCGGCGAAGCGTCGCCTCCATGTCCCAAACCCCACCCCCGGAGGAGAGGATCACGTTCTCCAGGGGTGATATGCCAGACCACGATGACCCATTCTACGATGCGCTGGTCATTAAGTCAGCCATCGAGAACTTCACCGTCTCACAGATCCTGGTGGACAATGGGAGCTCCGTCAATGTCGTCTTCAAAAAGGCGTTTGACGCAATGAAAGTGGAGGCTAAGAGGGTGATGGCCTCAGACGGGCCCTTGTTCGGGTTTCAGGAGAAAGGAAGGAAGTAGAGGGAGGAGTTGGTCTCCATGTCACCTTGGGGGGGGGGGGGGGGGGGGGCAGTCCCGAAACTGCATGTTCATCATTGTGGACGCCCCCAGCAGCTACAGCGCCATCTTCGGGAGGCCCCTTATCAGCGCCTTCCGCAGCGTCCCCACATCTTTCCATTAGTGCTTGAAGTTCAACGCTGAGGGGGTCCAGGTCAGGGTTAGGGCGGACACAAAGGTGGCGCGAGAGTGTTATGTCACTGCGGTGAACACCATCTCCTGGCAGGAGGGAGCCGAGGAGATGGGGCGAAGGATGGAGGAGGTCAAGCAGGAAGCAGGAGGGGAGGAGCTGGGAGTGAAGGACTGCGCAGAGGAGGCGGCAGGAGGAGATCTGGAGGAGGTGGACGAAGTGAGGGTCGTGGGAGGAGAAATGGAGGTAGAGGTCCACGTTCCGGAGGAAGGGGATGCCGAGGGATGGGGGGAGAAATCCAGGCCTAAGGCAGCAGAGGAAGTGGTGGAGCTGGAGGTGCTCACCCGAGGAGGAAGGATGGAGAAGATCCGCGTCAGCGGGGGGCTGACCCCGGAGGACCAAGGCAGGATGCTGGAGTGCATCCAGAAGAACATGGACATCTTCGCTTGGAACGCCACGGAGATGACGGGGGTTGACGCGGATGTGGCCTTCCACCGCCTCAACCTAGACCCAGGAACACGCCCCGTTCAGCAGAAGAAGAGGTCCACTACGGACAAGCTGGCGGAGCCCATCAAGGAGGAGGTGGCGAAACTCCTCAAGGCCGGCTTCGTGTCTGAGATTCAGTACCCCGGCTGGGTCTCCAACGTGGTTATGGTAAAAAAAGGAGACGGCTGATGGAGGATGTGTATCAACTTTTCCTTACTTAATAAAGCTTATCCTAAGGACTGTTATCCTTTGCCTCGAATCGACACGCTGGTTGACTCAGCCGTCGGTTTTTCTGTAATGAGTTTTTTAGATGCTTTTTCAGGTTATCATCAGATCAGGATGCACCCCCAGACATCAAGGATGTCTCGTTCATCACAGGGGATGGATGCTACTGCTACAGGATGATGCCCTTCGGGCTGAAGAATGCCGGGGGACCTACCAGAAAATGATGGATAGGATCTTTAAGGAGCAAAGGGGGAGGAATTTAGAGGTGTATGTAGATGACCTCATGATCAATAGCCAGGATGTGGACTCCCACCTCCGGGACCTAGAGGAGACCTTCGCCACCCTACGCAAATACAATATGCGATTGAATCCCCTAAAATGTGTCTTTGGGGCCAGCAGGGGAAAGTTCTTGGGGCACCTCCTCACCCCCACGTGGGTCGAGCCAAATCCAGATAATGTCAAGGCCATCTTCGAGCTGGGGTCCCCGCGGAATGCAAAGGAGGTCCAACGGCTGATGGGGAAGCTGGCAGGGCTGAGTCGCATCCTTTCACGGGCAGGTGAGAAGTGCTCCCCCTTCTTCAAAATGCTAAGGGGTGGTCAGAGGTTTGAATGGAACAAGGAGTGCGAGGAGGCGTTCCAGGCCCTCAAAGTGCAGTTGACGCAGGCTCCGCTGCTCCAAGGGCCGAAGGAAGGGGAAGACCTGTTTTTATATCTCGGGGTCGGGGCAGAAGCCTTGAGCTCCGTCTTGGTTCGTGAAGAAGGGAAGAGACAGCTCCCAATTTATTAAGTGAGCCGGGTCCTGAGGAAGGTCGAGCTCATGTATCCGATTTTGGAGAAGCTAGCTTTTGCCCTAATCATCTCGGCCAGGAGGCTGCGACCTTACTTCCAGGCACACTCAATTCGGGCAGTGACTGACCATCCCCTCCGCAACATCTTTGAAGGTGTGGAGCATTCAGGTAGGCTGGCTAAGTGGTCGGTGGAATTGAGCGAGTTCGATGTCTCCTTCGTTCCGCGGATCTCGATCAAGGCTCAAGCTATGGCCGACTTCTTGGCCGACTACGTGGTTGAAGTAGCGGAGGAAGAGCTCACCCGCCCGACTCCTTGGAAAGTTAGGGTGGACGGAGCCTCAGGGAGGCATTCCCTTGAAGTGGGGGTGATCCTAGAAAGCCGTCAAGGGACCCGAATCGAGCAGACTGTGGTGGTACACTTTCCCATTACCGACAACCAGGCC
The DNA here is from genome assembly GCA_039583875.1 of Platanthera guangdongensis. Classification (NCBI taxonomy): domain Eukaryota; kingdom Viridiplantae; phylum Streptophyta; class Magnoliopsida; order Asparagales; family Orchidaceae; genus Platanthera; species Platanthera guangdongensis. The sequence continues at coordinate 64,686,288 of CM077147.1, forward strand.
GAGTATGAGGCCGTGATAGCAGGGCTTCGCCTGGCCAGGGAGCTTGGGGTGTCGGATGTGGAGGTCCTCACTGACTCCATGGTAGTAGCTTCCCAAATCAACGGGGAGTTCGAGGCAAGGGAGCCCACCCTGCGATCATACTTGGCCAAGGTGAAGGGGGTCATTGGCACTTTTCAAACTTTCACCATCCGACACGTGCCCAGGGAAGAGAATGAACAAGCCGATCAGCTGGCGAAGCATGGTCCCCAGGTGGGGGGCACCATCACCGACCTGTTCTGCCCCTCCATCGAAGAAGGAGAGCTCATGGAAATCGATCAGCAAGCTTCGTGGATGGATCCAGTCGTGGTTTTCCTCTCCACAGGAGAGTATCCGGAGGGGGTAGATAAGAAGAAACTGAGGCACAAGTCAGCATATTACCTCCTCCAGGACGGGCAGCTATACAGGAAGACCCTCTCAGGGATGCTATCCCTCTGTGTGACCGAGGGAGAAGCGTGAAGGATCTTGGAGGAAGTCCACTCCGGGGAATGTGGGAATCACTCCGGGAGTCGGACTCTGGAAGGGAGGATAGTCAGGCAAGGGTATTTCTGGCCCACCCTAGGCCGAGACGCCGCCGAGTTCGCAAGAAGATGTCATAAGTGCCAGTTGTTTGCCCCTCTCCAGCTACAGCCGTCCAGCGACTCAGAAGTATCATGACCCCATGGCCCTTCGCAATTTGGGGAATAGATTTGGTTGGGCCATTCCCCCAAGCCAGCGGTCAGAGAAGGTTCCTCCTAGTAATGATTGACTACTTCTCAAAGTGGATAGAGGTCAAGACATTGGCCAAGGTTGTAACTCCCCCTATCCATCGCATAGCATATAGCAGTAGGTCCGGCCGGGGCCCGACGCCATATACCACAGACAGACCGAGTGGTTACTTATGGAAACCATCCAACCAATCTCAACGTCCTACATAGAGCATTCTAGCGGAAGCAGTTTAAGAGTTGTAAAACAAGAACCCAGCAACAAGCATGAATGTCCACTAATTCCAAAAGGAATGTTATTACAAAATACTCAAAACAAGCCTTAAGGCCTTACAAAATGTTTCACTTGACTGTTACATGATTTACAAACCACGGCACGCAGGCCGGTCATACATGAATAAAGCAATAAACATTTCCATTCGAGCTTTCGAGGGCCGGCTTCGCAAAAAGGGCTTTAGCCCGCTATTGACCGCTTGGTCCAGCTGCACCTGCAAGCAACAAACCACTGCACGGTGGCAAAACAAGGCAACGGTCAGCAATGCTGACCAAATTATAACGATCCCGCCCCCAACTCGGGGCGGCGATGATCCTTCCCTGCATTTCATTAGCATAAGCGAGCAATTTATATAACCATAGCCATTTCATCACAGGCGTTGGCTCGCACGGCCACACGCCCCGTGCACTCAGGGCACATTCTCGGTGAACCGGTCTATGTCGCATCAATTTAAGCCACCAACATTCCAGACTCACCAACGCCAACTGACGGCCAATCCTATGAGCAATTTGTCTTCCTAGCATGGGTCACGTCAATTTAAGCCATAGACCGTCGAAGACTCACATCTATGCCAACGGCGAGTGCCATGTAACTTTAGGTCTCTCTAACCCGAACGACATAGAGCGGGTACGGCTCCATCTAACCCGTGCTCACATCGCAACGACAATTTAAGCCATATGCGCGGGTCAAACTTTCACCGAGTCCCATTCTAACACAAGTCACATAACCCCGTTATGTTCAAGATGGCTCTCAGGCCACCAAGTTGGCAAGATCTCGTATCCGCCCAGTTTTCCGGGTGCACCTTTGGGTTAGTCCCCAAGGCTCCCTGCTGCAATCTATCGCGTAGAAAACCCGAAAACAACCAATATCACGGAGTCTTCTCCGGCCTTATGCAATGCAACATCACCGATCCAGACCAACATGTCCGGGTAGGCTTCACACATCATGCCTATGTCCGTTCTCGCATACGGACTCTAAACAACGGGGACTTCACATATCTACCCGAAGGAACGCCTCCAACTCTTCGCAAACTCGCGAGAGCGGGCTTCCTATGCTAAGAAAGAGAGCTATTCATGCTCAAGATGAGGATCGTTACCCTTGAGTTCCTCTTTGGCGCCATTGAAAAGTAATCGGATAGAAATCACCGCACTAGCGTTGCCTCCGTGGATCCGGAGTCGGCTTGCGATTCGGAGCTCCGAAGCTCCTCCAATGGCGGATCTAGCTCTTCTTCTTCTTGCCTTAGCTCTCCTCTCTCCAAGGATTTAGAAAGAGAACATGTGAAGAAAAGTGATGGATTTCTAAGTCAACTCACGGGTATATCCTCTCAGGAACAACCCCCAGCCGTGGGATCTCAACCTAAGGAAACGAACGGCTTTGATTCGGGGTTGAAATGCCCAATCTGGACCGAACACGGCCTGGCACACGCCCGTGTCCAGGGCCGTGTGCCTCATTCGCCGTCAAAATCGAATCACATGGAACCTCACACGGGTATCAAACACGCCCGTGTTCGAGCCGACACGCCCGTGTTCCACCTGACACGGCCGTGTAGCCGGCCGTGTACCCCATGATTTTTCCCCGTTTTCAACCCGAGCACTGCACGGGTTCTAGGACACGCCCGTGTCCTTGCCCATGTCACCTTGACACGCCTGGGCTCCAGGCCGTGTACACGGTCTCGACTCTTCACGGCTAAGTGTCGACACAGGTCGACACGCCCTGCGACACGCCCGTGTCGCAGGCCGTGTGCCATGACTCGACACATTGTCGACACCAAAGTGTCGACTTCACGGGACGAGTGTCGACACGGGCTAACACGCCCTGCGACACGCCCGTGTCGCAGGCCGTGTGCCATGTCTCGACACAACGTCAAAACACTTTGTTGACTACACGGCTATGTGTCGACACAGGCCGACACGCCCTGCGACACGCCCGTGTCGCAGGCCGTGTGCCCAGTCTCGACACAATGTCGAGACCAAAGTGTCGACTTCGCGCCTTAGTGTCGACACAGGCTTGACACGCCCTGGGACACGCCCGTGTCCCAGGCCGTGTGCCTGCAGCCAGAACTCAAACTGGCCCAAAACATCCCCCTTTGCTCCTTTGAGTTTCGAGGCATTACAACTCTACCCCTCTTAAAAGAATTTCGCCCACGAAATTACATAAAGGGAAAAACATGTACAAAACCAAAATTCGTACCTGAGCGGAACAACTCCGGATACTCGTCAAGCATCGTCTGCTCTCACTCCCAAGAGAGCTCCTCACGACCGCAATTATCCCACCGGACCTTGACCATCCTGATCTCTTTATTGCGTAGCCGCTTGACCTTCGAGTCCTCAATCCGCACGGGCTTGACTTTTGTCGTTAGCCCACTATCCACCGGCACTTGATCGACTGCGATCACTTGCGTAGGCTCTTGCACCGCCTTCCGAAGCACCGAAATATGGAATACATCATGTAAACCACTTAGCTCCACTGAAAGCTTCAGCCGATAGGCCGCTTCTCCTACTCGCTCCAGAACCTCAAACGGTCCAAGGTACCTCGGGCTTAGCTTTTTCAATCGCCGCACCCGCGAGACACCCTTGAACGGTTTGATCTTTAAGTATACATAATCGCCCACAGCGAACTCCACGTTCCTGTGCTTGGCATTATAGTACTTTGCTTGCCGGTCCTGAGCGATAAGCAACCTCTCCCGAATGGTTCTCACCAATGAAGTAGCATCATCCACTTCCGATCACTTATACAACTTTGACTCGCCCGTTTCTAACCAAGACAACGGCGTGCGACATCTTCTACCATATAGGGCCTCGAAAGGCGCCATCTGAATACTCGCTTGGTAGCTGTTGTTGTATGCGAACTCCACCAGATAAAGGTGGTCCTCCCATTGCTTTCCAAAATCCAAGACACACATGCGAAGCATGTCTTCCATGGTTCTATTGACCCTCTCGGTCTGCCCATCCGTTTGCGGATGGAAGGCCGTGCTAAACTTCAGCTTTGTTCCCAACATTTGCTGCACAAGCCTCCAATCATTGGACGTGAACCGCCCATCTCGGTCACTCACGATGCTGCGGGGCACACCATGAAGCCGTACTATGTTATCCACATAAAGCTTCGCCAGCTTCTCCACCGGATCATCCTTCCTATGCGGAATAAAATGAGACACCTTCGTTAATCGATCGACCACCACCCAAATGGCGTCGTTCCCCTTCTGCGACCTTGGCAAACCATGCACAAAGTCCATAGAGATGTCGTCGAATTTCCACTCCGGAATAGGCAAGAAATCCTCCCGGATTTTGGCACTCCGCCTTTACCAAGGCGCAAGTTTGGCACTTTGCTACGTATAGCGCCACATCCTTCTTTAAACCCGGCCACCAAAACTGTTTCTTTTTATCGCGGTACATCTTCGTGCTCCCCGGGTGAATCGAGTACTTGGTATGGTGTGCCTCGTACAACAATTCCACCCGTAAATTGCCCACACTTGGGACGCACAAACGACCGTCTTTCCACAGCAATCCGTCCTCCACGACGAATTGGGAATTTGACCCATCCAGAGCCTTTATCATGAACTGCTTCATATGAGCATCCATATCCAAAGCCTGCCGAATCCGATCAGCCAGGTCATATTGGACTTCAGTCCAATTCAGCACTGCTTCAGCACTAGATTGTCTATCCACACAAAAAATCTCCAACGCCTCCAGCTCCTGCACCAACCGCTCATCATGCACTGATAGCCAATTCGCTTGAGCTGGGGCTCGGCGACTCAACGTGTCCGCAACCGCATTCCCTTTGCCAGGCACGTAGTGGATCTTGAAAGTATAGTCCCCCAGGAACTCCATCCACCTACGCTGCCGCATATTCAGATCCTTCTGATCTATAAGATACTTCAGGCTCTTGTGATCGGTGTAGATATCAATCTTCACACCGTACAAATAGTGTCTCCACAGCTTCAAGGCAAAAATCACGGCCGCCAACTCCAAGTCGTTGACCGGATAATTCCTCTCGTGCACTTTTAGTTGTCTCAAGCCATAAGCTATCACGCTTCCGTGCTGCAGTAGCACACAACCCAAACCGCTGCCCGAAGCATCGCTATATATCTCATAACCTTCGGTTCCACATGGCGAACTCAGCACAGGCGCCGTGGTCAACCGACACTTCAATTCCTCAAAAGCTCGCGCGCACTCCGGCGTCCAAACGAACTTATGCTCCTTCCTCATCAAAGTAGTGAGAGGTAATGCTATCCGCGAGAAGTTCTCTACGAAGCGCCTATAATAGCCGGCAAGCCCCAAAAAGCTCCGGAGTTCTGCTACCGTAGCAAGCTCAGGACACTCCCGTATCGCAACAATCTTCGTCGGATCCACAGCAATACCCTCTCCACTCACTATATGCCCGAGGAGCGCCACTGAGGATAGCCAAAACTCGCACTTCGAGAACTTGGCATACAACTGATTTCTCCTGAGTGTCTCCAACACCAAATGGAGATGCTTGAAGTGATCCTCCTCACTTTGCGAGTACACCAAAATATCGTCGATGAAGACGATCACAAAATGGTCCAAGTAATCCCTGAAAGTCCTGTTCATCAAATCCATGAACACTGACGGCGCATTAGTCAGCCCAAACGGCATGACCGTAAACTCATAATGCCCGTATCTCGTACTAAACGCTGTCTTTGGGATATCACTCTCCCTTATTCGCAGCTGATAGTACCCATCCTTGAGATCTAACTTCGAGTACACCGTCGACCCGACTAACTGATCAAAGAGATCATCAATCCGGGGGATCGGGTACTTGTTCTTCTCAGTCAGCTTGTTCAGCTCTCGATAATCAATACATAACCTCAAGCTTCCGTCCTTCTTCTTAACAAAGAGGACCGGTGCGCTCCAAGGCGAAGAACTCGGGTGCACATACCCTTGCTCCAACAACTCTTGCAGTTGAACTTTCAGCTCCGCCATTTCCTTAGGCGCTAGCCGATACGGAGATCGTGACACAGGCTTTGCACTTGGCACTAGCTCGATCGTAAAATCTATCTCCCGTTGAGGCGGGGCTCCAGGAAGATCTGCGGGGAACACATCAGGGTATTCCGATACCACTGAAATACAATCCAACGCGGGCTTCGGCTTTGCAACCTCCACTAGTGTAAAGAACAGTTCTGCTCCGGCACGAACCGCCTTCACCACCTGAAGAGCAGACATCAACGTCTTGCTCGACCCCTTTAAGCCCGTAAAAGTCGTCTCACGACTTGCTCCCAGCTTGACTTCCTTGCTACCGCAATCTATATGGGCCTGCTGCTCCGAGAGCCAGTCCATGCCAAATATGACGTCAAACTCCACCAACGGAAGTAAAGACGCCCGCAGGTCAAACTCCTGCTCTCCAATACGAATCTTAACATCGCAGATCCTATCCGCTCGCATCGAACACCCATTTGGCAACAACACATCCAACTTATCCTTCGCCATCGAAGAAGGGACTCCGATGCGTAATATAAATCCTTCGGACAAGAAGGAGTGTGAAGCTCCCGTATCAAAGAGTGCTCATGCCGAATTTTCACAAATCAACACAAATTCTAAACAAGTAGTGGTAAGGTAACATGTGCATAACAAGCATATAAAGGAATTGACTTGCTATAAATTAAACTGTACCTGTCACCACGTCAGCTTGTTTAATGGCCTCCTGTTGGCCAAGATTGTAGACCCTTGGTTGGGTCGGAGCATAATGGGATGCGGTCGATTCCACCTCCTTTCCCTTCTCTTCATAAGTAGCTCCCGGCCTCCTCTCGGACTTAGGACGTCCGCTCCAACAATCGCGGGCGAAATGCCCCGTCTTTCCACATGTAAAACACGCACCCGGGGTCCGACCCGTAGTCGCCCCAGAAGCGCCAGAAGGAGCTGGACCCGAAGTCCTATGCTTCTTGAAAGACCTCCGATAGCCGGACTTTGAAGCAGTCGGCACTCTGAACTCAGATTTATTTTCACTCAAGCTTTTCTTCGCTTGCACGCTCTTCATGTCCTTCTCCAAGGACCGGGAAGTATTGACCATGGTTAAGAAACCCTGCGTCATTGGCCCCGACAGTAATAGTCTTAACTCATCCCTCAGGCCTTCATAGAAGCGATTAGTCTTGCGCTCCTCATCTATGATGGTAGAGCTAGCATAACGACTCAAACGCGTAAACTCGTGGAGATATTCATCCATGCTCCTCTCACCCTGTACTAACTTCAGGAACTCATTCTCCAACGCTATCTTCTGCGTCGAAGGGAGGTATCTAGCCAAAAATAATCTCGAGAACTCCTCCATCGAGACATCACAAAGTTTCCTACCTCTCAGTAAGTGCAGCTCCAAACCTTCCCACCACATCCTCGCTTCACCGTCCAGCAGGAACGTAGCGATGGTGGTCATTTGCCACTCCTCCGTCTCCGTCACTGTCATGACTCTCTTCACCCTGGAGAGCCAGTCTTCAGCCTGAGATGGGGTTCCCAACCCCGAGAATAACGGAGGGTTAAAGCTCATTACATGCTTCAGCTGCCTCTCAGTTGCCCTCCTTGGCACTATTGGTTCCACAATCACTTGCTCCACCCTCCTCGGCTCAGCCTCTTGCAGAGGTACTTGCTCCATCACAGGAGCGGGCTACTGCGCTTGCCTTCCAGGCTGCGCATTGATCACGGCCAACACCGCTTCAGCAACCAATCGTATATTTTCAGCCGATAGAGGTGTTGCAGGAGCAACATCCGGTGCACTACTAGCCTCAGAAACTCGGCGTTCTGACGGCCCAACACCACTTCTGGTCACCTATAGTGGTACAAAACACCGTTAAGTGACCAAATAAATTGCAAACAGCAATTATAGGAACACGCAGGTTCCTCAAACACGAGTATTTTCATTCCTAAGTGGACATTCATGGGTTCTTTTACCATTATAACGATGACACACACAATGTGCTCACCACCCCTTAAAAAGAATTCGCCGACGAATTCAGTTTAAGCCCGACCAAAACCAATAGTCTGATACCAAATTGTAACTCCCCCTATCCGTCGCATAGCATATAGCAGTAGGTCCGGCCGGGGCCCGACGCCATATACCACAGACAGACCGGGTGGTTACTTATGGAAACCATCCAACCAATCTCAACGTCCTACACAGAGCATTCTAGCGGAAGCAGTTTAAGAGTTGTAAAACAAGAACCCAGCAACAAGCATGAATGTCCACTAATTCCAAAAGGAATGTTATTACAAAATACTCAAAACAAGCATTAAGGCCTTACAAAATGTTTCACTTGACTGTTACATGATTTACAAACCACGGCACGCAGGCCTGTCATACATGAATAAAGCAATAAACATTTCCATTCGAGCTTTCGAGGGCCGGCTTCGCAAAAAGGGCTTTAGCCCGCTATTGACCGCTTGGTCCAGCTGCACCTGCAAGCAACAAACCACCGCACGGTGGCAAAACAAGGCAACGGTCAGCAATGCTGACCAAATTATAACGATCCCGCCCCCAACTCGGGGCGGCGATGCTCCTTCCCTGCATTTCATTAGCATAAGCGAGCAATTTATATAACCATAGCCATTTCATCACATGCGTTGGCTCGCACGGCCACACGCCCCGTGCACTCAGGGCACATTCTCGGTGAACCGGTCGATGTCACGTCAATTAAAGCCATTGGCATTCCGGACTCACCACCGCCACTTAGACGGCCATTCCTATGAGCAATTTGTCTTCTTGGCATGGGTCACGTCAATTTAAGCCATTGACCGCCGAAGACTCACATCTATGCCAACGACGAGTGCCATGTAACTTTAGGTCTCTCTAACCCGAACGACATAGAGCGGGTACGGTTCCATCTAACCCGTGCTCACATCGCAACGACAATTTAAGCCATTTGCGCGGGTCAAACTTCCACCGAGTCCCATTCTAACACAAGTCACATAACCCCGTTATGTTCAAGATGGCTCTCAGGCCACCAAGTTGGCAAGATCTCGTATCCGCCCAGTTTTCCGGGTGCACCTTTGGGTTAGTCCCCAAGGCTCCCTACTGCAATCTACCGCGTAGAAAACCCGAAAACAACCAATAGCACGGAGTCTTCTCCGGCCTTATGCAATACAACATCACCGATCCAGACCAACATGTCCGGGTAGGCTTCACACATCATGCCTATGTCCGTTCTCGCATACGGACTCTAAACAACGGGGACTTCACATATCTAACCGAAGGAACGCCTCCAACTCTCCGCAAACTCGCGAGAGCGGGCTTCCTATGCTAAGAAAGAGAGCTATTCATGCTCAAGATGAGGATCGTTACCCTTGAGTTCCTCTTTGGTGCCATTGAAAAGTAATCGGATAGAAATCACCGCACTAGCGTTGCCTCCGTGGATCCGGAGTCGGCTTGCGATTCGGAGCTCCGAAGCACCTCCAATGGCGGATCTAGCTCTTCTTCTTCTTGCCTTAGCTCTCCTCTCTCCAAGGATTTAGAAAGAGAACATGTGAAGAAAAGTGATGGATTTTTAAGTCAACTCACGGGTATATCCTCTCAGGAACAACCCCCAGCCATTGGATCTCAACCTAAGGAAACGAACGGCTTTGATTCGGGGCTGAAATGCCCAATCTGGACCGAACACGGCCTGGCACACGCCTGTGTCCAGGGCCGTGTGCCTCATTCGCCGTCAAAATCGAATCACCTGGAACCTCACACGGGTATCGAACACGCCCGTGTTCGAGCCGACACGCCCGTGTTCCACCTGACACGGCCGTGTAGCCGGCCGTGTACCCCATGATTTTTCCCCGTTTTCAACCCGAGCACTGCACGGGTTCTAGGACACGCCCGTGTCCTTGCCCGTGTCACCTTGACACGCCTGGGCTCCAGGCCGTGTACACGGTCTCGACACTTCGCGGCTAAGTGTTGACACGGGTCGACACGCCCTGCGACACGCCCGTGTCGCAGGCCGTGTGCCATGACTCGACACATTGTCGACACCAAAGTGTCGACTTCACGGGACGAGTGTCGACACGGGCTGACAAGCCCTGCGACACGCCCGTGTCGCAGGCCGTGTGCCATGTCTCGACACAACGTCAAAACACTGTGTCGACTACACGGCTATGTGTCGACACGGGCCGACACGCCCTGCGACACGCCCGTGTCGCAGGCCGTGTGCCCAGTCTCGACACAATGTCGAGACCAAAGTGTCGACTTCGCGCCTTAGTGTCGACACAGGCTTGACATGCCCTGGGACATGCCCGTGTCCCAGGCCGTGTGCCTGCAGCTAGAACTCAAACTGGCCCAAAACATCCCCCTTTGCTCCTTTGAGTTTCGGGGCGTTACAAAGGTGACCTCCCAGGTGATCAGGAACTTTGTTTGGGGGGACATCATCTGTCGCTATGGGCTGCCCCAGGCCATCGTCACAGACAACGGGCCCCAGTCGCCAGCACTGAGTTCACCAGCTTCTGCGAGCAGCTTGGAATCGACCTCAGGTTCGCCTCGGTCCATCACCTCAGGAGCAACGGGAAGGTGGAGGCCACAAACATGATCATCGTCAACCTCCTCAAGAAGAAGGTGGAGAATTTGAAGGGGAGCTGGGCGGAGCAGCTTCCTGCAGTTCTTTGGGCCCTAAGGACCATCCCCAACATGGCTACGGGAGAGACCCCCTTCATACTCTCCCATGGATGCGAGGCAGTACTCCCCGTAGAATTCGAAGTCCAAACACCGCGAGTCGTGGCGGCAAAAGAAGGTCATGAGGAATGGCAAGCGGAGAATGAGGAGGAACTGAGGCTCTCCCTTGACATGGTGGAAGAGGCGAGGGACCTTTCTGCTCTCCGGCAGGAGGAGGTGAAAAGAAGAATGGCCAAGTACTTTGACAAGCACGTCAGGGTCAAGCAGTTCGTGGAAGGGGATTTAGTGCTGAAGAAGGTGGATGCAGTAGGGAGGTCGGCATCCATAGGGAAGATCAATCCCAGTTGGGAGGGAAGATTCATTGTAAAGGTAGCCTTGGGGTCAGGGGGCTATCGACTCCAAAATGTAGAGGGCGAGACCCTGAGTCTCACCTGGAGAGGTGACGACCTAAAACAATTTTTCCCCTGAAGCATGTAAGCAGCACTTTGATTATAATAAATTCCTTCAACTCTCTAATATTACCATAGCTAGCTTGCATAGAGGAATGTAATATATCTTGGACCCCGAGCAGATCCCGCTATCAGGCTCTCACCTAGCTGGCAGGGCTGGAAGTCACTCGGTGTCATCCTTGGCCTCGAGCAGATCCCGCTGTCAGGCTCTTACCTAGCTGGCAGGGCTGGAAGTCACTCGATGGTGTTGGTAGTGGACCCCGAGCAGATCCCGCTATCAGGCTCTCACCTAGCTGGCAGGGCTGGAAGTCACTCGGTGTCCTCCTTGGCCTTGAGCAGATCCCGCTGTCAGGCTCTCACCTATCTAGCAGGGCTGGAAGTCACTCAATGGTGTTGGTAGTGGACCCCGAGCAGGTCCTGCTGTCAGGCTCTCACATAGCTGGCAGGGCTGGAAGTCACTCGGTGTCATCCTTGGCCTCGAGCAGATCCCGCTGTCAGGCTCTCACCTAGCTGGCAGGGCTGGAAGTCACTCGGTGGTGTTGTTAGTGGACCCCGAGCAGATCCCGCTGTCAGGCTCTCACCTAGCTGGCAGGGCTGGAAGTCACTCGTTGTCATCCTTTGCCTCGAGCAGATCCCACTGTCAGGCTCTCACCTAGCTGGCAGGGCTGGAAGTCACTCGATGGTGTTGGTAGTGGACCCCGAGCAGATCCCGCTGTCAGGCTCTCACCTAGCTGGCAGGGCTAGAAGTCACTCGGTGTCATCCTTGGCCTCGAGAAGATCCCCCTGTCAGGCTCTCACCTAGCTGGCAGGGCTGGAAGTCACTCGATGGTTTTGGTAGTGGACCCCGAGCAGATCCCGCTGTCAGGCTCTCACCTAGCTAGCAGGGCTGGAAGTCACTCAGTGTCATCCTTAGCCTCGAGCAAATCCCGCTGTCAGGTTCTCACCTAGCTGGCAGGGCTGGAAGTCACTCGATGGTGTTGGTCGTGGACCCCGATTAGATCCCGCTGTCAGGCTCTCACCTAGCTGGCAGGGCTGGAAGTCACTCGGTGTCATCCTTAGCCTCGAGTAGATCCCGCTGTCAGGCTCACACCTAGCTGGCAGGGCTGGAAGTCACTCGGTGTCATCCTTGGCCCCGAGCAGATCCCGCTGTCAGGCTCACCTAGCTGACAGGGTCGGAGGTCACTCGATGGTGTTGGCCTTGAAATCGACAGATACGGGTCAAAGTCTCAGTGCTAGGGGGAAAAGGGGAAAAGGTTCTGTCAGGGCGAGCTCGGGCTCGGCAAACCCAGCTCGACATGATCAAGAAGGCAAGCCAGGCTGGAGGACTCTGCATGAGCGAGTATGGACTCGTCATTCCCGGCTCGGCATTGCGGAGTGGAACGCGAGCCCGGGCCTTGCCAAAGGAAAGCAAGCCAGACCGGGGCACCTCGCCCCCTTTTCCCATTAGACTTAAAAAAATTTCTCCTTTTCCGGGCTCAACCTGGATGGCTCGCGTGTGAGTTATGGTGGCGTAATAAGGGTGTAGAGCAACTCGCCCCCGAATCATTTGGGGCTCGGCGAACACTCAAAACGCATCCACTCGCGAGCGCGCTCTCATAATCACTCTACTCGCGGAACCTGCCTCGGCGAGGACGCGGGGAGAATCACTCGCATAAATTCAGAGCACAACAAACATAGTAAAGAAAGAAAAGAAAAGGAAATGACACCGGTATGATCAAAAACTTTCATTAGTTGTTTTACAAAAAAGTAATTACAGGGGGGCTCTCCTCGGCGAGTGAACAAAGAAAAAAGAAAAAAGAAAAAAAAAGTACAGGCTATCCTCAGGCCTCGCCCCCTCCGCCGGACTGGTCCTCGCCGTCGCCCGAAGGATCCTGAAAGATTTTCCCGAACATCGCGTCCAGGCTGTCCTCCTTCTCGCTGGGCGGCATTGCCGGGAATAGGCTCGGCATCAGGTCTCGAGCCGAGATCCCCTCGCACCCCTCCACCAGCACCCCAGAATCCTTCATCATCTGGAGGGTGCACTCGGCAGCCTGGATGGAGTTGATCCGCAATCTCTCGACGAGGTCGGCCTCGCCAAAGATCCGCGTGCTTTTGTAGGGGAGGGTAGGGTCGATGTCGTGAGGCGGGAAGAAGATCTCCGCCTGGCGACGCACCTCGCTGAGGAGGTGCTGGTTCTCCCCCTTCAGCTTTGTGTTTGCGCCCTCCAGTTCGGCAAGGCATGCACACATCCAGCTGATCTCCTCCCCCTGCTCAGCATTGCGAGCCTGGAGCTCCCCTGCAGCGTCGGCATCCGCGGCCAGTAGTGCGCGCAGCTGGCTGACCTCCTCCCCCAGCTTAGTGTTGCGAGCCTGAAGCTCGCGCGCCGCCTTGGCATCCTGGAGAAGAGTCCATTTAGCAGCAGCACAAAATTTTCTAAGTAAAAGAGTGGAGCAGCGATTGACACTTACCAACCCGCCGGCGGCTTGGGCGAGTAGACCCTCCACTATGCCGAGCCGCCTCACCTGATCGGTGACCTGATCGGTGACCTTCACAACAAAATCATTAAAGGGGTACAAGGAGAAGCTGGCGGCTAAAGGAGAAGAAAGTGCCAGAAAGCAAAGAGGAGAAGCTACCAGAGACTAAGTAAAAGAGTCTGCCAGCTGCTGGAGGACTGGAAAACTGAGTCTGCAGAGTCTGCTGGCAAGCTGCTGGAGAGCAGCGAAGGACTACGCGGACAGGAAACTGAGTCCGTAGAGCTTGCTGGAAAGGTGATGACGGACTGCGCGGACTGGAAAACGGAGTCCGCAGGGGCTGTTGGCAAGACTAGTCTCCACCTCTCGTATCCTTGAATGAGAGGCTTCAGGGGGTATTTATAGGCCCGGGGAAGTTCTTGAAGAAGCGGGTCCCAGTGACATCAGCATGACGACCTGCGCGGACTCCGCGGACTGAGAATTTGTGTCTGCCATTGCTGAGCGAAGCAAGCTGCAGGAGGCCCTGGAGAGAACTGGAGGCCACCCCTTGCGGGCGGCCTGGGCCGACTCCGGGAGGAGTCCGCCCGGCAGGCCGGAGGCCGCTCCCTAGCGGGCGGCCCGGGCGGACTCCGGGTGGAGTCCGCCCGGCAGGCCGGAGGCCGCCCCCTAGCGGGCGGCCTGGTCGGACCCCGGGAGGTGTCTGCCCGGCAGGCCAGAGGCCGCCCCCTAGCGGGCGGCTTGGGCGGACTCCGGGTGGAGTCCGCCCGGCAGGCCGGAGGCCACCCCCTAGCGGGCGGCCTGGGCGGACTCCGGGAGGAGTCCGCCCGGCGGGTGCCGGGGCCGCCCCCTACCGGGCGGCCTGGGCGGACTCCGGGAGGAGTCCGCCCGGCGGATGCCGGGGCTGCCCCCTAGCGGGCGGCCTGGGCGGACTCCAGGTGGAGTCCGCCCGGCGGATGCCGTGCCGCCCCCTAGCGGGCGGCCCGGGCGGACTCCGGGTGGAGTCCGCCCGGCAGATGCCCGGGCCGCCCACTAGAGGGCGGCCTGGGCGGACTTCGGGAGGAGTCCGCCCGGCTGGCGGGCAGAGACCGCCCCGGGTGGGGGGCCTCGACGGACGGCAGCAGGAGGCCGCCGCCTCTCGGGCAGCAGGGAGGCCGCCCCTGGTGGGCGGCCTCGGCGGACGGTGGCAGGAGACCGCCGCCCCCTTGGGCTGACTAGAAGGTCGCTCCCGGTGGTGATGTTGGCCGACTCCTGTAAGGAAAAGCACTGCACGATTAGCGGACCTAACCGCATGTCCCGCGAGGGTGAGCTATGGGATTAGCCCGCCGTCCCGTAGGGCACGCGGTTGCTAGGAGACCTAGCGGACAGGGAAAACTATCCGCCTGCGCTGGGACTTATCGCGATCGAAAGGGAGAATCTAAGGGTCGCGACTAGCCAGCTGGCCACCTTGGGAAGGATCGCTGATTTCTGGGTTAACATAATCCCCGCACTTTTTCAAGTTCCAAAGGGAACTTCGAAGAAGTTGGAGACCCACAAAAATCGTGATCCACCCCAAAGAAAAGAGAAGGGGAGGCAAGGAGAGATAGAACCTGAAGTCTCTCCTTACAAGCTTGATGTTTCCTGTCTATTTTCCTGCAAGAGGAAAATTAAGGGTAAGCACATATGGATGGTACATCGAGTGTGTACCTGAGTTTGCTTTTGCTAAACGAAGAAGGCGTGTCTCCCGTTAAGTTCTGCAAAACAAAAGTGAGGGAAAACAGAAAGGCATAGTAACTTGCAAGTACCTAATAGAGGCTTGCAAGCACCTGTTATTCTCTGCAAAAAGAGAAGGGAAAAGTGTGTACAAGGACAGAAAAAATGAGTTACAAGTGCCTGAAGAAACTTGCTAATCTTTGGTGGTCTCTGCAAGAGAAGAGTTAAGAGTATGCATAGTGCATGAAAGTAACTTGCAAGTACATGAATGGAGCTTGCAAGTGTCGTTGACCTCTGCAAGAGGAGAGTTAGAGGCAGATATTGTATATAAAGATAAGCTGCAAGTACCTGAATATGACTTGCAGATGTCTGCTAACCACTGCAAAGTGAAGAGTAAGCAGCAGAGATAAAATAATGATTTAAACTACAAGTACCTGGATGAGGTTTGTAGGTGTCTGTTGTTCTCTACAAAAAGAAAAGTTAGAAGCAGACAATATGCATATGAAAAGAGCTTGCGAGTACTTTTGGAGCAGGCTTGCAAGGGTTTGCTAACCTCTGTGAGGGGAGAGGGATTAAAAGCAAACAAGACGCGAGGATAACCGCACCAGAATCATACCAAAACTTTTGATATGATTCGATTAATGTTTGACGCCATTAGACTTTGACAAGAATAATGAGCAGCTCTGTGAATCTCCATATGATAGAGCTTGAGTAGGCAAAATATATGAGATGAGCATAAGCAAAGTGATTGCTGAAAATATTTTTGAGATAACCCATGAAGGTTGATGAGATAGGGTCGATATGACCAAGTAGCAAGAGAAATGCTCGATGATCATTATCATGAAGTCCAGATTAATGAATTGAGCGCTAGCTGTTGACATGGCTGGGTGGACATGATTAAAATGAATGCCAGAATCCTATTGGTCGGTTGGATTAACCTGTTCACCTGTGAAAGGAGCGAAGAGAGAAAAGGAGGTCTACACCCGGAATGATTAAAGAGGGTTGAATGCTGCCACAGGTGTTCCCCGTGGGCCTTATGCATCACTTGCCCGAAAAATCATCCCGAGTATAGTCCTACTCAATGCGGGCTGGCTGCGCATCCTCAAGGAGGGGAAAAAGGAAAAAGAGGTCCATATTCAGAATGACTAAAGAGGGTTGAATGCTGCCACAGGTGTTCCCCGTGGGCCTTATGCATCACTGGCCTGAGAAAATCATCCCGAGTATGGTCCTGCTCAAAGCGGGCTGGCCGCGCATCCTCAAGGAGGGCACAATAGAGAAAAGCAAGGTAAAGGTCCTGAGAAGGACCGCTAGAAGGAACGCTCTCTCGCCTTGGGTACAAGCATCACTGATCAACGAGACGGGTTGCGCCAAGAGGCCTATCTTGTCTGTGTATTTATCAGTGAAGTTGCGAACCCGAGGAGGCACGGATCGAGGATACCGGAGAGTGCTTCGGCCACCACAATTGAAGGATGAGCAAAGAGATAAGGCTACGCTTGATCGCCATTGCTTGTCCAGCGAAGATCATCCTAACTGTAATGTATCCTATAAGACGCACAGTAGAGATAACACATAGGGCTCCCCTAGCACACACTCTGTGTCAGATTCCGGCTAGGATCCTAAGTCTGAATCCCATTCCCGCGATTGAACTGCTCCCACTGCACACATGGGTATACTCCCGCCATGTGTGGTCGTAGCGGTTGTGCAAGAACAAACTACGGAGGGAACGTTTCAGGCTCTGTGAAATCTCATTGGTGTAACGATCCTAAGAGAGGGAGAATAGAGGAAGGAGCAACACAAGAAGGGAACTGTGTCAGTACGGGATCCCTGAATAAAAGCTTTGCTAGAAAGCAAGTAAAGAACACTGAGAAGTGTTGTAATGAAAATGTTTGAAAAGGAGAGAGAGTAAGGGTTGAGATAACTCCTGAAGGTTGCAAGGAGCTCTGGAGGACTGTGAAGTCCATCGCTTTGGGGGACCGTGAGTCCTTGCTAGCTTAGAATAGCCTTCCCAGCACACCCTCGTCATCGTCATCGAAGCATTCGACTTCTTTGTTAACAACGAGGAGAGGAGGCTCTTCGACGTGGTTCACCCCTCTTGAGGATCAAGGAACGTCTGCAAGTTCTTTGCCCCTTGAAGTTGCTTGATCAGGGCGTTCTTCTTTAAGAAGCAGGTCATGCATCTTGCCCTGCCGGAGCATCCTTTGCACAAGCTTGCGGAATGCTCGGCAGTCTTCCGTTTGATGGCCTGATTCTTTGTGAAATTCGCAGTAGGGCTCTGAGTTCCTAGACCTCTGATCGGATGGCCGATAGGGCTTCTTGAAGCTTGCCTTATCTTTCATGATTTGGATCACTTCTTGCACGACGTCGTCGAGATCAGACTCATGCAAGTCATCGTCCTGATGTTGTTGAACAGCTGCTGTTTGCAAAGACGGAGCTAGTGGCAACAATGGATCTTGAGCATGGTCACGACTCGGGAAGGAGTATCGATGGCGATGAATCCTTCTCTCCTTCTTTGAGTGAGTTGGGAAGTGATTGCGAGGATACCTTGGAGGATGCTTGCGAGAGGGATCCTCCTCGGATAGAAGTTTGGAGACGAAGCCTGGATTGCTCTTTTCGCCTCGGATGTATGAGTTGGCTAGAGCAATCAACTCCTGATATGTCCTTGAAGCACGGACGTTGGCTTCAAATATGAGAGGCCCTTCGCTAAGACCGTGGATAAGAGCCACTCGATACATTTCTTGATCAGTAACTTCGATGTCCAAAATCTCTCTTTGGAATCGATCAACAAACTGAGACCAAGTCTCATTTCCACGCTGCTTGATCTCAAAAAGGGCTTCAGGACCGCCCTTTCTCTTAGTTGATGTAGAGAATCTGAGAAGAAACTCCCTTCGAAGATCAAGGAAGTGATGGAGTGAGGGTGGAGGCCATAGAACAAGTCCCTCACTTGCCCATCAAAAGAGGTGACAAGGAGCTTGCACTTGGTTGCATTTGAAAGTGTCTTGAGAGCAACGGCTGACTCAAAAGCTTGGAGGTGCTTTACAGGATCTGTCTCTCCAGTGTAGATTGGTAGTCGAGGTTCTCTGAAGTTTGCTGGAGTTTGCTCATGGCGAACATTGTCCGCGAATGGTGAAGGTTCTTCTTGCTCTCCTACAGCATAGGAAAAGAAAGGAGCATAAGCTGCAGCTGCAAAAGGAGCATGAGGATAACAAGGAAAAGTTGTTGTAGGAGGAGCAGGGGTAGGAGCTGAAGGGTAGGGATGACTACCCTAAAAATTGAGAACTCTGGCAGGACTTCCCCGGGCTGCTTCCCGGAAGAAATTATGGCGAGCAGCAAACTCTTCATCTTGAGTTCGCAAAGGAGCTGCAGGCCCTTGCGGAAAGGTTGGAGTGTAAGGAGGAAAGAACGGTGGGCAAGCTTGAGAATAAGCTTGCTGATGCTATGCTATTGGTGTTGGGTTGATTGGAGCAGCCGGAGCAGCTGCTGGATGAGCGTCTAGTCGCTGTGTTATAGCAGCAAGAACTTTGTTGATATCCTGGAACTGTTGAGCATTCTCTCGACGTGACTGCTCAAAGGCTTCCCAGACAGGATCTTCACTGGGACTTGGAGCATGGTTCTCGGCTGATTGGTGGTCTGACATGGTTAGCTGTTGCTTTCACTGCCTGTTCAGATCTGAAGGTTTTGCGCGTGAGCTGTTCGGATCCACTCTCACCGCACTAAATGTTGATGCGCAAAAATGGAACCGGGGGCACAGCTATCACCGAGGGGGTGTTTGGTCTCACAGGCTAGGTGAGGAGGAAGGAGAACGTTTCAGGGGTAGGGGAGAGGCTTGAGAGAAGAGGCGAGCCTTGATCAATAGAGAGGGTAGATCAAGAGAGGA
This sequence comes from Platanthera guangdongensis, assembly GCA_039583875.1. NCBI lineage: Eukaryota > Viridiplantae > Streptophyta > Magnoliopsida > Asparagales > Orchidaceae > Platanthera > Platanthera guangdongensis. Next base: position 64,705,349 of record CM077147.1, read on the forward strand.
AGAGGAGGAAGACCAGGAGCGGTCGAGCAGACAGTAATCACAACGGTTGCACTTACAGGTTGGATGCCGAGGAGAGCAGAGCTAAGCTGAGGGCAAGACTTGCTGAGCAGAGGAGCAAGGCTTGCTGAGCAGAGGAGCAAGGCTTGCTGAGCAGAGGAGCAAGGCTTGTTGAGCAGAGGAGCAAGGCTTGCTGAGGAGAGAGAAGAGGGGAGGGGGCCTCTAGCAGCGGCAATAACACACTTCGCCCGTCTCAGCCTAAATGTCACTCCTGCGATGGACTTTCCTTTGATTAATAGCTAGAGATTACAAGCTTACAAGTACACCTTCACAACAAAATCATTAAAGGGGTACAAGGAGAAGCTGGCGGCTAAAGGAGAAGAAAGTGCCAGAAAGAAGAGAGGAGAAGCTGCCAGAGACTAAGTAAAAGAGTCTGCTAGCTTCTGGAGGACTGGGAAACTGAGTCTGCAGAGTCTGCTGGCAAGCTGCTGGAGAGCTGCGGAGGACTGCGCGAACAAGAAACTGAGTCCGCAGAGCTTGTTGCAAAGGTGATGACGGACTGCGCGGACTGGAAAACGGAGTCCGCAGGGGCTGTTGTCAAGACTAGTCTCCACCTCTCGGATCCTTGAATGAGAGACTTCAGGGGGTATTTATTGGCCCAGGGAAGTTCTTAAAGAAGCGGGCCCAGTGACATCAGCATGACGACCTGCGCGGACTCCGCGGACTGAGAATTTGTGTCCGCCATTACTGAGCGAAGAAAGCTGCAGGAGGCCCTGGAGAGAACTGGAGGCCACCCCCTTGCGGGCGGCCTGGGCGGACTCCGGGAGGAGTCCGCCCGGCAGGCCGGAGGCCGCCCCATAGCGGGCAGCCTGGGCAGACTCCGGGAGGAGTCCGCCCGACAGGCCGGAGGCCGCCCCCTAGCGGGCGGCCTAGGCGGACTCCGGGTGGAGTCCGCCCGGCAGGCCGGAGGCCTCCCCCTAGCGGGCGGCCTGGCCGGACTCCGGGAGGACTCCGCCCGGCGGGTGCCGGGGCCACCCCCTAGCGGGCGACCTGGGCGGACTCTAGGAGGAGTACGCCCGGCGGATGCCGGGGCCGCCCCCTAGCGGGCGGCTTGGGCGGACTCCGGGTGGAGTCCGCCCGGCGGATGCCGGGGCCGCCCCCTAGAGGGCGGCCTGGGCGAACTCTGGGTGGAGTCCGCCAGGCGGATGCCGGGGCCGCCCCCTAGCGGGCGGCCCGAGCAGACTCCGGGTGGAGTCCGCCCGGCGGATGCCAGGGCCGCCCCCTAGCGGGCGGCCTGGGCGGACTCCGGGAGGAGTCGCCTGGCTGGCGGGCAGAGACCGCCCCGGGTGGGCGGCCTCGACGGACGGCGGCAGGAGGCCGCCGCCTCTCGGGCAGCAGGGAGGCCGCCCCTGGTGGGCGGCCTCGGCGGACGGTGGCAGGAGAATGCCGCCCCCTTGTGCTGACTAGAAGGTCGCTCCCGGTGGTGCTGTTGGCTGACTCCTGCAAGGAAAAGCACTGCACGATTAGCAGACCTAACCGCATATCCCGCGAGGGTGAGCTATGGGATTAGCCCACCGTCCCGCAGGGCACGCGGTTGCTAGGAGACCTAGCGGACCGGGAAAACTGTCCGCCTACGCTGGGACTTCTCGCGATCGAAAGGGACAATCTAAGGGTCGCGACTAGCCAGCTGGCCACCTTGGGAAGGATCGCCGATTTCTGGGTTAACATCTGCTCATCTCAGTCTCAAGAGCAGTTACCTTGTCAGTGACTTTCTTTAGAGAGGTGTCAAAATAGGTTATCTGTTCTTGAAGAAGAAGTGCAATACTTTACAGCAGATCTGAGGAGGAAGAGACTGTAGGAGTAGCAGAGGAAGCACCATTAGGGATAGGAGGAGTTACCCAAGGAGCTATTTCTTCAATGATGACAGAGTTGAGAGCTCTGGTGGTATGAATGATAGCATCCATTTCTTCTGTATCATGGGGGATGGAGAAATCTAGGTTTCTGAGAGGAGCCTCAGCTAGCTCTGGAGAGGTCTCAGCAGAAATAAGAATGGTATCTGGCTTGACTTGTGGGGGATCTGGAGATGGTGTAGGAGTCCTGGCTGGAGAATGGGCAGGAGTCTGTGCTGGAGACAAGTCCTTGTTACCTTCAGAGGTTGGAGCTGGAGGAGAGAGAGGAGGAAGGGGAAGCACTTCTTCAGAAAGCTCTGCAATCATAGCATCTATAGTAGCAGCTGTGGACAGAAGAGTGTCTTGAGTTATTTGATCTGAAGGGGTGGCTGGACTCTGTGGAGTATGAGGTAGGGAAGAGAGTTCTTGCTGAGGAGAGGGCTGCCTTACTGGGATAGAGGGAGCAGGCTCCCCCTCACTTAGTGCACCAGAGGAGCTGGCCACATGATGACGAGAGGGAGATGGAGTCCTGTCCTCTATGGCTGGAACTTCTGGAACTTCAGAGAGCTTTGTAGCTTGGGCAGAGTTCTTTAACTTGAGATCCCATCTCTGAATGGAAGAGATGGAGACCTTCTTTATATTGTGAAGTGGGGTCCCTTTGGAGAAGTTGAAGACTTCAGGATCTGTTTCATGGAGGAGCAGAGAGATGATTCTGGCGTAGTTGGGGGATTTTAAGCTGTACTTGATTTTATCCAGAATCAGCATACCAAATTGATATTTATTGCAGCAGACAATTGCTTGCATCATGTCGAAGAAATAGGATGGAATGTCTCTGATGGACTGTGTCTTGCAGAGAAGAATTTTGTCAATAATGTCGACTAGAAATTTTCCTTCAGCATTCATGTCTGACCTTTTAATATACTGAGCTTCAGGAGAAATGCCACAGAAAAGGGCTGTGCGGTCAGAGTCTTCATCATCTAAATCATCTTCTTCATCGACAATCGGCAAACGGAGAAGCTGAGAGACAGAGGTCTTGGTGAACTTAAGTTTCAAACCCTTCACTGTGGATTTTAGGACTTTTCGGTTTCTTCTAACCTTGAGATTGGAGAAGAATTCGGCAACTTCGGGGAATAGAACGCGACAGGGTTCCTGGAGAATGAAGGAGAGGCCGGCGGTGTCGAGAAGGATGAGGAGGTTGTGGAAGTCATCGGAGAGCTCTACAATACCTGCGGTGACTAGTTCTGAGCCGACGCCGATCTTGGAGGAAGTCGCCATGGATGCGAGTGACTGGAAGAAGTGAGAGTGGCGGCTCTGCAACAGCGGTGGAGGAGAGTAGGCGAAGCGGCCGAGTAGATGAAGCGGAAGTGGGTACTCGAGAGAAAGAAATAATTTTGTGTAGGTTTGGGTTTTCGGAATTTCATATATATAATTCTTAAATTACCGCTAATTAATTTAAAGGAAGATGCGGCATTTAGCCTGGGGTGGAGAATAGAACAAATTTCAAAATCTGGGAAACAGGACACGAGAAAGAGATAGACTACTCGAGTAGGTAAGTGAGTTACTCGAGTAGGTCGTCAGGAGTTACTCGAGTAGGTCTTCAGGAGTTATTCGAGTAGGTAAGTGACTTACTCGAGTAGGTATTTATGTACTTGAGTAGATAGGTGACTTACTCGAGTAGGTAAGTGACTTACTCGAGTAGGTCAGTAGATACTCGAGTAGGCACATCCTTATACTCAAGTAAGTACATGAAGAGTACTCGAGTATGTGAGTCGTTACTCGAGTAGGTCTGCCGTGACTCGAGTAGGTGAAGTCACATGCTCGAGTATGTCTCATGCTTCTCGAGCTAAATTTTGAAAAAGTTGAGAAAAAAAATAGATTTTGACTAACCCCTTGCAATTACTTGCTTCTTAGTCATCCAGCCTTCTTTAGTCCACTTTGTTGAGCATCCCAAGCTCTGTCTTGAAGAACGAGAACTTGGTTTCATCCAGCGTCTTTGTGAAGATATCTGCAACTTGCCTATCTGTAGGCACATATTGGAGATCTATGTCTCCATGCTCCACATGTTCCCGGATGAAGTGATACCTTAGCTCGATATGCTTTGTCCGGCTGTGGGAGACTGGATTGTTGGCTATTGCAATTGCGCTGGAGGAGTCACAGTACAAGGGAATATCCTTGAACTGTAGGTTGTAGTCCTCGAACTGATTCTTTATCCATAGCAACTGTGCGCAACAGCTGCCTGCAAAGATATACTCTGACTCGGCCATTGAGATTGCGACACAGTTCTGCTTCTTGCTACTCCATGAGATTAGCCTTCTTCCGAAGAATTGGCAAGTCCCTGAGGTGCTTTTCCGGTCGTCTCTGCTACCTGCAAAATATGCATCTGAAAATAAAATTAGTTCGCTGTCATTACTTCTTGGGTACCATAAGCCAAGATTTGGTGTGCCTTTAAGATATCTCAGGATCCGTTTTGCAGCAGTGTAATGAGATTCCTTAGAGTTCACCTGAAATCTAGCACAGACACATGTGGAGAACATTATGTCAGGCCTACTAGCAGTAAGGTAGAGCAAGGATCCAATTATGATTCTGCACTTGGTTTCATCAAAAGGTTTCCCTTTTTCATCCTTATCCAGAGACATAGTTGAGCCCATTGGAGTCCTCATAGAGGTTGCGTTCTTCATTCCGAATTTCTTAATTAGTTCTTTGGTGAACTTGGTCTGTGAGATGAAAATTTCATCTTCAGATTGTTTCACCTGAAGCCCTAATAAATACTTCAACTCGCACATACTGCTCATTTCAAACTTCCCTTGCATAAGTTTTGAGAACTTTTTTTCAGAGTTTGTCATCCGTAGAGCCAAAAATAATGTCGTCGACATAGATTTGCACTAGCAAAATCTTGCTTTTTATTTCCCTAAGAAATAATGTCTTGTCTATCTTTCCCCTTGTGAACTTGTTCTCAAGTAGAAAGGTAGACAGCGTTTCATACCAAGCTCTAGGAGCTTGTTTCAGACCATATAGGGCCTTGTGCAGAAAATAGACATGATCAGGAAAGTTAGTGTAATAGTCCAGGCCCATCCCATGGGAACCCGCTGGACCGCCGACCTACCAGAGTCCAGACCCGGGCCCACCACTAGTAGTAAGCATTTCACATTCAAGCATGCAGGCCATGCACCCCAACCCCTCTCCTACCTGTTTATCAGCACGGTAGGTTGTTGCCACTAGGTCTCGAACCCATGACCTTGATAAGAGAGCTTTCCACCACTCCCTCATCACCAACTAAGCTGCAGCTCAGTTGGTGATGAGGGAGTGGTGGAAAGCTCTCTTATAAAGGTCATGGGTTCGAGACCTAGTGGCAACAACCTACCGTGCTGATAAACAGGCAGGAGAGGGGTTGGGGTGGATGGCCTGCATGCTTGAATGTGAAAGGCTTACTACCAGTGGTGGGCCCGGGTCTGGACTCTGGTAGGCCGGCGGTCCAGCGAGTTCCCATGGGATGGGCCTGGACTGTTACAGTTAGGATCAACGAAACCTGGATGTTGTTCCACATACACTTCCTCCTTTATGTTACCATTCAGGAAGGCCGACTTCACGTCCATCTGATAGACGGTGAAGCCTTTGAAAGCAGTATATGCTAGGAACAACCTTATTGCCTCCAGCCTCGCCACTGGAGCAAATGTCTGGTCGAAGTCGATTCCTTCTTCTTGACGATAGCCTTTAGCGACGAGTCTGGCCTTATTCTTTATGATAGTTCCGTCTTCATCCATCTTGTTCATGTAGACCCATTTTGTTCCAATGACGTTCTTTCCTTTGGGTCTTGGAACCAGCATCCACACATTACAGCGCTTGAACTGATTTGGCTCTTCTTCCATTGCCATTATCCATGATGCGTCTGAGTTTGCTTCCTCAAATTTCTTTGGTTCAACCTGTGAGAGAAAACTCAAATGAAGATTCTCATTAGTTGTACCTCTCCGAGTTCTGACACCATCCCGGGATCTCCTATGATCTGGTCCATGGGGTGATCCTTCAGATGTCTGAGCACTAAGTTCTTGCATCTGGATTATCTTCAAGCACCGGAGTGATTTCTTCATCCAGGATGGCTTCTTCATTTTGATCATCAGCCTCTCCAATAGGAGTTCGAGTGGTGATCTTAATAAACTTCTCGCCTTTGTCTTCGGACGGATCATCCAAGCTAGTTTCTTTCAGCTTTTCACCTGCATCTTCAGTGAGCACACTGGACGGATTGCTTTGCAGCAAGCTCGTCTCATCAAATACAACATGTATCGATTCTTCCACCACCAGGGTTTTTCTATTAAATATCCTATATGCCTTACTATGGCTACTATATCCTACAAAAATACCATCAAAGCTCTTTTCGCTGAACTTGGTTGTATGATACTTACCATTATTAAGTACGAAGCATTTACAGCCAAAGATTCTAAAGTAAGAGATTGTTGGTTTCCTGCCTTTCAGAAGTTCGTAAGGTGTCTTATTGTGGTCTTTGTTTATGAGTGCTCGATTTTGCACGTGGCACACAGTGTTGACGGCCTCAGCCCAGAAGTACTCTGGTAGTGAAGCGTCACTCAACATGGTCCTGCAGGCCTGTATGAGTGTTATGTTCCTTCGCTCAGCCACTCCATTTTGTTGTGGAGTATGAGGAGAGGAAAACTCATGAAAGATACCAAGGCTTTCACAGAATTCTATCATGGCCCCAGATTTTAACTCTGTTCCGTTATCACTTCTGATTTTGACTATGGAGCAGTTGTATTCATTCTGGACTTGCCTGATAAAATTTGTAAAGATGTCGAAGGTATCTGACTTGTGTTTCAGAAAGAACACCCACACAAAGCGCGAGTAGTCATCAACAATTACCAATGTATAGTCCTTACCTCCCAAACTTCTAATCTGCAGTGGACCAAACAAGTCCATGTGCAATAAATGGATACATCTGTTAGAGTCTTTGCCAATAATGCTTTTAAAGGTAGCCCTTGTTTGCTTGCCTTTTACGCATGCATAACAAGGTCCATCTTTGACGTATTTGACATTTGGGGCATCAAGTACTAAGTTCATTAAAAATAGTTTATTAATGGTTTTGAAATTAATATGTGCTAGTCTCTTGTGCCATTGGTCACCAAGATACGCACTATCTTTTGCTAAAAGACACACTGGTGTAGAGGAATCTATACAGATGAAATTTAAACAGAAAATATTCCTGCTTCGAGTGCCGGATAGAATCTTTTCCATATTGTCAACGAATTTTATCAAGTACTTATCAGCATGGAACTCAACTATGTATCCTTTATCGCAGAGTTGGCTTATGCTAATGAGATTGTGTTCCAATCCTTCGACATAGGCCACATCCGAGAGGGATACATTGTCGTTAGTAATCATACCATAGCCTCTAGTAATTCCACGGTCTGAACCTCCAAAGATGACCTTTGGTCCGTGCACGACTGGAGTGAAGTTCTGAATGAGGCTTCTAGTCCCGGTCATATGCCTAGAGCATCCGCTGTCCATGTACCAGATAGGCGTTTTGTTGGCCTTTGGACATCCCTGCAATCACAATCAATTTGCCTTAGGAACCCAAACACATTTGGGTCCTTGGTCTCGGGTTAGAGTGCTCCCCCTACAAGTGTTAGCATTATGAGCGGTCTTTCTTATATTGCTGACATGAGGGGTAGCAACATTTTTGGATTTGAACCAGCAATCTATGGCGAAGTGACCAACCTTGCCACAACACCAACAGTCAAATCTGTTGTACCTTTGCCTCAAGATCTCCTGCTTGACCTTTTGGAACTTTGGTCTAGCAGTGGTAGCATTCTTGGAGGAAGATGCCTCATGATGATGGCAATCACATGGCTTCTTCTCCTTTATGTGCTTCTCTACAACAGGCTTTGTCTTTGGTGCTTTCTTGAAGTTATGCCCATGATTGAAAGGGTCATAGCTCTGAAGAATAACTTCTTCATAAGGTTCCTTAAAGACACTTTCGCCAATGTTTCGGGGTTGAGCCCATCCTTGATAGCAGGACTTTGGCTCTACATAAGTAGGCCTAGCAAAGTGCCCGTATGATGAGTCAAAATTAAACTCATTTGATGGAATGATGACCTTTTTGAATCTGGTTTGATTTTGAGGGGCTTTTCCCGTTTCTTTGGCTGAGGCCTTTTTGGCGGCCTTGTTTTTTTCGTTGATTCTTGTTTCTCCTAGAGGATTTAGTAGGAGCCTCTTCATGGACTAGTCCAGCTCCCTTGGCCTTTGCTGAGAATTCAGCAACGAATAGAAGAACTATTTTGGGCTTAGAGAAACTCTCAACAAGTTTCCTTTCAGTCGCAAGTTCGGCTTCCAATCCTTTGATGATCTTCTCCTTCAGGTCAAGGTGCTCAAGAGCCTTGTTATATTCTTCAATAACATTATTGAAGTTTTCCTTGAGGGAGTCAGTCTTTGTGACTTTCTCTCTCAAGTTACTCTCTTCGGCTATTAGAGATTTGATCTCTTTAGCCTGAGTCTTCACGACTCGACGACATTTGTCGTAAGCCATGATTAACTCCTTGTACTGGGCCATCAATTCTGGCTCATCATCAAAGGAGCTACCCTCGCAATCATGTTCAGAGACTTCAGACTCTGAAAGAGGGGTATGAGATTTTACCTTCCCAGTGAACTGGGGCTCTTGTTCATCATTTGTTTGAGCCATTAGCCCAAAGTAAGCTTCTTCTTCTTCGCTTGACTCAGATGAGTCGGAGTCGCTAAGAGTCTTGCTCCTTTTGGCTATGAGGCTCTTCTCTTTCCTTTTCTTGTTGTGTGAGGATTTCTTGTCTTCTCTTCTACCACCCTCCTTCTTCTTGTGAGGGCAGTCAGCAATGACGTGACCTGGCTTATTACAACAATAGCAAATGATGTCAGTTGAAATGTATTTGTTCTGTTTAGTATTATACCTTTCGTGGCTGCTTGAGCCTTTTCTTTGTCGATCGTCATCGCGCCGCGATCTTCTGTATGAGGCATCCTTGCCTTTCCATTGTTTCTTTTTATTGAGAAACTTCTTGAATTGCCTTGAGAGTAAGGAGAACTCTCCTTCAGATAGTTCAGAGCCTAAGGTGCTAGGCTCTGATGTTTCTTCTTCTTCATCAACTTCTGGAGCTGGAGCGGGGGAGGCAGCCTTAGTCTTTCTGGAGGTGTCTACCCTCAGAGCGACAGATTTCTCCTTTAGTCCATACTTTCCTTTCTCTTCTTCAGCTTTTCTTGTATTGATTTGGAGTTCATAAGACATAAGCTTTCCAAAGAGATTTTGCGGGTCCGTTTCAGCTAGCTTCCCGAACTCCCTGATGGCGCATACCTTGTTATCCCATTCCTTGGTTAGGGATCTCAAGAATTTGTCGTCCAGTTCTCCGTTGGTGAAAACACGGTCGTACACCCTTAGGCCATTTACAATATTGAAGAAGTTCTCAAAGGTGTCGGCAATTATTTCCTTGTTCCCTTGTCGGAACGCTTCATATTTTTGATTGAGAAGGGATCTCCGATCATCCCTTACTTCTTCAGTCCCTTCCATCAAAGTGACTAAGGAGTGCCACATATCCTTAGCTGATTGACAGTGAATCAAATTCTACAGCATCGAGTCATCGACTGCACTTGCTATAATGTTCTTAACTTTCTTGTCGAGAGAGACAAGTGCAATCTCGTCTTTGTCGAGATCCATTAGCTTTTTGGGAACTTTCTTGGTAGGGTCGATAGTGGACACAGTCATGGGAACGTAAGGACCTTCTTCAACGATCATGAAGATCCTTGGATCCACAACTTCCATGAAAAATTTTATCCTTTCTTTCCACATGGGAAAGTTATTATTGTTGCACAGTGGAAGCTTGGCGAAATCTTTGCCTTTGTCCATTCTATGGTAGAATCTTTCAGACAATAGATTTGGTTCTGATCAAGGTGTTAACCTTTTGACGATCAACCTCACTTTGATACCAATTGAAAGAAAACGGTTGTCAACCTAAATCACCTAGAGGGGGGTAAATAGGTGAGTTGTGCGTCTTTTACGGAATAAAAAATAATTAGAGCACAGCACAGAACTATCTACCAATATCACAGATGACACAAGATTTATAGTGGTTCCCCAACCTTGGGTACATCCACTTTCCCTCACCGATCTAGCAATCAACTAGACTCGGCTACTCCACTATCTCAGATCAAAAATCGATCCTACCCTCGGAACAAAGTTCCTACAGACTCGATCCAAACAAGGGGATCTACACCTCAGAAGATAACACTTCCTACAAACTCGAAGTGAAAAACTCCTACACTCGGAGAAACTTTCTCCTACAAGATTAATAAAGTTGGAAAATTATACAACCAATAAATCCAATCAGATCTGAATAAACGGCCAGAAAACTTCTTCTTATGGACTTTGCAGCACTATCAGAAATCGGTGAAGAGAGTCTCGGCTCAGATCTGGATATTCTTGCCTTTACAAAATCAGAGAGAGAAGATGAACGGTGATGTCGATCTCGATCTGTAACTTTCTTCAGAATGACTCCTCTGACCTTAGAAGCAGTGGCCGGAGAAGATGGTGGCGGCGACGGCTTCCGTTTCGGGAAAACTGGGAGGTGTCGGCTGAAGAATTTTTTCTCAAAATAAAAATGACAAGAAAGCTTAGAGAATACTTAGGGTTTGTCATTTTCTGATAAGACCTTATATAGGAGAGACTAACGGTCATAATGATGTACACGTGGACCAATCATGTCGCGTGATTTTAAAATCCCGTCAGAAAAAGACTTAGCAAAATTTCAGAAAGGTTCAGCCAACTATTCGAGTAAGTGAATAACTACTCAAGTAGTTGAATAACTACTCGAGTACATGAAGGAGAACATACTCGGGTATATAAAGATATGCTACTCGAGTAGGTAGAAATCAACTACTCGAGTAAGTAGACAGAACTACTCGAGTATGTATAGTGACTTACTCGAGTACATAAAGGATCTACTCGAGTACTGGAAAAACTACTCGAGTACATGAAGTACTACTCGAGTGGGATACTTAGAAAAACTCTGAATATGTCAGCAAGCAACTACTCGAGTAGTTGAACTAAACTACTCGAGAGGAAGTAATCTACTCGAGTAGGTGAAAGTTCTACTCGAGTAAAAGACTTGGAAAATTCTGGAGTAGGAAAATATCAAGGTACACGAGTGAAACATGATCTACTCGAGTAGGTATAATGAACTACTCGAGTATGATTCTATCTACTCGAGTATATGAGTATACTTACTCGAGTCCATGACTTAGAAAAATTTTGATGAGTGAACCCTTTAATACTCGGGTATAGAGTAATCTACTCGAGTATATAAGCATGCTACTCGAGTATATGACTATGTCTACTCGAGTAGGTGACTTAGCTACACGAGAGATACTTAAGTACTCGAGTACAAGGTTCCTGTACTCGAGTAAATTATACCGAAACTACTCGAGTAGGTGAAAGTTCTACTAGAGTAAAAGACTTAGAAAATTCTTTGATGTTGGAAAACTGATTCTTCTAGAGTAGTCAACTTCCAATTCCTTTCCCATAGTCCAATATCTTGAATATGAAGTGTATCCCAATTAAGAGACCACACATGAGTCAACACCTTGGAATATGCAATGAGGGATTACATTGCATAGGTCATGTGTTTGGTGACCCACTGTGGACTGACATTGGTCTATACCTCCAGTGAAATTCCTGCAAACATATAACTCAAACCAAGCATCAAATACAACTAAATTCATCTTAGTTCCAGGGTGACTTCATCAAATCTGGGTTAATGTGGATTTAATACCCAAAATTCGCCCATGCCGAACCACTTCACAGTGCGATCTGCATACCATTTCTGGCTAATGAGAATCCCACACTCCTTCCTCTCCACTTCAAGACTGAGAAGGTGATGCAACTCTCCCAAGTCTTTCATCTCGAAGCGTATAGCAAGCTCGGCCCTGAGCCTTGCTACTTCCCCCTCTGAATTCCCTGTGATGATCATGTCATCCACATATAATAGGACCAAGACTTGTAGCTCCCCTTCTTCTTGACGAACAAGCTTGAATCCGAGTTCGAAGCAAGGTATCCATAGAATTGCAAGTACTCTGCAATATTCCCATACCACGCTCTAGTAGCTTTCTTCAACCCATAGAGAGCTTTCCTGAGTTTGCAGACGTAGTCCGGATGATCTTCAGAAACAAATCCAAGCGGCTGATCCATGAAGATGTCCTTGTCAATCTCTCCATAAAGAAAGGCATTCTTCACATCGAGTTGCCATAATCTCCATCCCTTGCTTGCAGCCAAGGCGATCACCGCTCTAACTGAAGTCATCTTTGCCATCGGACTAAACGTCTCCTCATAGTCTTCTCCATACTGCTGTGAGAATCCTCTAGCGACCAGGCAAGTCTTGAACCTATCAATGCTCCCATTAGCCTTCTTCTTCAACTTGTACACCCACTTGCAAGTAACCAGAGTAATGCCATTAACCTTGGGCACAAGGTCCCAGGTTTCATTCTTCTTCAGAGCATCAATCTCTTCCTTCATGGCATCTTCCCACTCCTTAACTCGAGTGGCCTCGTTGAAGTTTGCAGGCTCTCGCTCATCCAGAGGACCCGCAAAGAAGCAGGAGACAAAGCTCACTGCATTCCCATCACAGTACCGAGCTGGTGGCTTCACAACCCTCTTCGATCTCCGAAGGGTAGGCTCCTTGCTCACTGCTTCCGTTGCCTCTTCAACCTCAACTCCTACTTGGGGCAAGCTTTGGGCAATGCTCCCCCTGCTTCCTGAGCCAGAAGGCTCAGCCTCGGAGTTAGAAGCAACAGGAGCTGCTGGTGAAATGGCAAGCTCCTCTTCCAAGCCTTCAGCACACACCATCGGTGCTTCATCAACCTTGCTTCTTCTGGTTAGCTCAACCGAGCCACCTCCATATGACGTCAGCTCGTCAAAGACAACGTCTCTTGACACCACGAACTTCTTCATCACAGGGTCCATACATTTCCAACCCTTCTTCCGGTCATCGTAGCCAACAAAGACAAGTTTCTTTTCCTTCGCATCCAGCTTTGTCTGTAAAGCATCCTGGATATGCACATAGCAGGTTGAACCGAACACCCTAAGGTGTCCCACACTCGGCTTCTCCTTCAGCAACAGCTCAATAGGAGTCTTCATGTTGATAGGGCTAAGCGGCATCTGATTGATGACATACGCAGCACAAGACATCCCCTCCGCCCAAAAGGACCTTGGGATCTCTTTCGCATGAAGCCAGCATTTGCAGGTCTCCGTCAAATGATGTATCTTCCGCTCCACTACTCCATTTTATTGTGGAGTGTGAGCACAAGTAAGCTCTCGTTAGATCCCGTGCTTCCTGAAGAAGTTAGAAAACTTGGAGGAAACAAACTCACTCACGTTATCAGTTCTAAGCTTCTTAATCTGCAAGCCAAGCCAGCCTTCCACCAACTCCTTGAACTCCACGAACAACCGGAAAGCTTCTACCTTCTCCTTCAAGAAGTACACCCAAGTATACCTCGAGTAGTCATTAATCAACACCAGCATGTATTTGCTTCCACCAAGGCTGGCAGTGACCGTTGGTCCCATCAGGTCTCCATGAATACACTCCAATGGTTTCTTGTTCCTTGTTTGTGATTTATCAAACGGAAGGCGATGTGCCTTACCGTATTGACAGCCAGCGCAAACATGCCCATCACCAAATGAGGACAACTTAGGCAACCCCCTCACCAAACTTCTACTAGCCATCGCCTTTAGCTTATCCATGCCAACATGCCCCAGCCGCTCATGCCAGATAGCAGTGCTATCATTGGCCCTCATTCTATCAACATAAGCATTGGTGGAAAGAACAAACAAGTTCTTCACCCTCCTTCCAACATGAGCAACATCAGCCTTAACCACTGATACGTTGCGAAGGAACCTCACATCTGTTGGCCCAAACAGAACGTGATACCCATCGTCCACCGGATTGGTCACCGAGAAGAGGTTTTTCTTCATGCCCGGCACGTGATACACACTCCTTAACATGAGTGGCCCCTGATCACTACCCAAGGACACTACCCCCTCTTTCTCAACTGCATAAACAGTATTATCAGCAGTGATAATAGCTTCATTACCTATGTAAGCCTGCATGGAGGTGAACTTGGACTTGTCTCCGGTCAGGTGATGACCACACCTAGAGTCTACGATCCACTCGCTGTTGAAGTCCTCAGCAGACAAGGCCCGGACACAAGTGCCCGTCATGAAAGCTCCACCCCTCTCTGCTTCTTCACTTCTCGAGCAAGCTTCCTCCTTTCCTGCAGCATGCCCAGGCTGTAGATTGACCTTGCAGTCCCGCTTGAAGTGCCCTCGCTGGTGAAACCGGTAGCACTTCAGGTTCTTCTTCCAGTCCTTAGGAGGATTGCTCCTCTCCGGCTGATATGAAGTTGAAGTCTCCTTCTCACCAGCAACCTGCACCTTCTTCTTCTTCTTCCCTTCTCATCCTTTCTTCTTGCATGAGAAGAGAGCTTCGATGCCTTCCTGATTAAGATTCACTCCAGCCATATGCCTTGCCAAGCTCTCCTGAGATGCCAGCAGGTTCTCAAGCTCTAGCAGAGAGGGCTGAGTAGCTCAACCTTGAACAGATGTAACAAAGGCCACATAATCCTTCCGCAAGCCGCGAATAATGTGCCTTTTCATCTTCGCCTCAGAGATCGGCTCATCAGGATCAAGTGCCGACAGCTCAGCACACAAGCTCTTCATCTTTAAGAAGTACTTCGAGATGGAATGGTCTCCCTGAGTTATTCTCGCCAACTCATTCTCCAGAAACTGCAGTCGCACCACATTCTTCCTATTGAACAACTCATCAATGGTTGTCCAAATATCAGCAGCCGACTCACATCCAACGATGTGATCAAACAGTTCTAGCGACACAGCTCTCTTCAGAATGAACTCCGCCTTAGCATTTGTTCTTCTCCAGAGCCTAACCTGCTCAGCAGTACCAAAAGCAGTCGTGACTTCCTGCCTGTCGTCACCACCAACGACTTCCCACAGCTCCTCGCCAAGAAGATAACTCTTCATGCACGACTTCCACTTCTTAAAGTTAGTCGGCGTTAAGAGTTCAATGTCAAGACCCCTTGCAAAGCTCCCTTCCATTGCAACACCTGTTGGCAACCTTGCAGAAGCTCCGAGCAACAACATAGGTTGAACACCACTCAATCACTGAATAACAACACTGGTTGACTTCTGCTCATGCGACTGAACCTCGCTCTGATACCATGTTAAATTTTCTCAAAGTGATCAGCAAGGTAGCCCTAACACCAAATTAATATCTTCGGCACTACCCAGTTCACACTTTGAACCAGCGGGAAACCGAGGAACAAGGCTAATTCCAACAAACAATGGAAGCACAAGCAGATCTTTTATACATTCACTTCTTTACAACACGAGGCATACATAGCGAGACATGATTTCGCTAGTATAAACAGCTGTAAACAGAAGCACCAAAAAACCAAGTCGGGCGGACAACACCGGAGTCCGCTGAGACTGCCGAGGTCACCGAGGTCGCCGAGCCCGCTGAGATCGCCCGAACTTAAGCTGCAATCCGCCGAATAGCCACGGAGTCCGCCGAATCCACGAGGCCGCGCGGACACACTGTTATTTGCCTCCTGCTGAGGAACTGAGGAACAGATCGCCTACCCGCCTGAGACCGGCGGACAGGTTATTGAAGCTGGCAAAGATGAAACAGCGCTGACAAGCCGGAGAGCGACCTCCTGCTGAATCCGCAGAGACCGCACAACTTCCAAGTACTTGACCGAAGTCACAGCCAAACTCCTGGCTACTTGAAGCTATCCGCGCGACCTGCACACAGCAAACCGTCAGCCCTGAATCAATCCGCGCGGACAGACAAACTGAGACCGCAGCCCTGACCTAGACCAACTTACTGTTCACTCAAGTTACTGTAGACCTGCCAGGGGGTCCTATTTATAAGCGAGGTGAGGAGTGTGGTCACCGCCCTAGAGATAGCGACATCGTCCTAGCCCGCGCAATAGCAAAAACACCGTCCGCCGAGTCCGCAAGGACTTAGCCGGATACCAAGGAAAACCGCCAGGAGCAAGGCAACATGGGTGAACCCACGTCAGTCCACCTAAGCTATGCGGACAAGGCATCAGCCCGCAAAGCCTACAACCAATGCAGGACAGCAACCCCCTTCAATGGCTATCCGCACAACCCCGAGGCAGTCCACAAGACTCAAACCTCAATCCGCCATAAGTCCACGACCAAAGGCAGACAACATCAGTATGCCCGGTTAACAGCGGACTTGGCGGATACTGCGGACACTATGGTCTTGGCACAGAGCATGACCAAGTCCAAAACCATCAAAGGCTAATGCGAGCATGGCGGACATAAACTCTCGTTTGCCAAACACCCAAGCACAGACCGCCAGTAGTCCGTAGGCTCCTCGTACACCTGCCCAACGCAGCAATCTCATGGACTTCAATACACCAGTCCGCCAATCAACCTCCACAGCAAGGTACCTGCTGTAACACCAGAGCTCGACAAGGCCTCAGCCATGATCTAAGCCCAGTCCGTAACAGCCAATACCACGGACACACGAGTCCGCTAGCTTCCTGCGGATATGAGCCAAACCGCTAATTAGCACAAGCTTGTACCACGGCCACTGAGCAAAGTACCAGTCCACAAGCCTCTATCTGCTCAGGCCGCTCCTTGGCTAAACCAAAGCCAATGTCCTATCCGCAGATAACAGACTGCATAGTCCGCGGACTTCACCTATACAATCCACTCAGAAGAACAGAAGACTTCCATTAGACCTTTCACCAGGCTGCAAATAGCAGTCCGCCCAGTCTGCCTAGTCCGCCAATGTTGTCTGCCAAGGCCGCCCGACCTGTCCCACCACCCACCTCCACTTCACAAATTTCAACAGAGCATAGATTTGAAAAGCTCTCGGCGAGATCTACGTCACTGTGGTAAATTTTTTCCATTTCTTGAGATTTCTCGTTAGGGCTTTTTGGCCCTAACTTCTATTTCGTCCACTCTTGCCCAGATTTCAGCTTCTTTCGTCTCCCTTAGTCCCGATCTGCGATGAGGTGTGATTTGGAGGCTTTCTTGGATAATGCCAAGGCAAGTGGCTCTTTTCCTCTCCTTTTCTTAAGTTCTTATGGTAAGACTTTCATTATATATTAATGTTCCTGGTTCCTTTAGAGTATAAAATGTTTAATTCTTTTTAGGCTTACGCGTAGGGTAAATACTTCGACGCCGTTGAGCGTAGGATGCGTTGCGCTTAGTAAAGGTCGATTGTAAGTCGTGGTCTTCGATTTAGTGTTGTAATAATTAGGTGTTGTGCCAATTTTGAGATGGTGATATTGGGGGTATGAGTGTTGGTTGTGGTTAGCATACCACCCAACTGGGAGGCCCTTCTTTCTGTGGATCATCACAGTGGGGGTATGATTAGTTTCTCATTTACTGGACTGTTGGGTTCTGGTTGGCCAGGTTTGGCCATGTTTGTGGACCACAGTACCGACTGTGAGACGATTGAGGATCCGGAGTTGGGCTTCGAGCGCTTGAGGTCGTCGTCCTCCTCCGATCCATATTGTGATCAGTTGTTTTCTTGTGGTTTATGCCACAGGTTTGCTAAATTTTGCTGGTTATGCCCAGACTTATTAAACTTCGCACTTGGTGCATTCTTTTTTTTAATTTAGAGGTTATTATAATGGCTAACCTTCCTCTATATATATTCTATTTGGCTAATTATTGTTGTTTTATTTTGCATTCTTCCTCCTTTTGGTAGGGTTTGGTACACCCTCCATTGATTGGCTTACTCACTTGCTTACCTATTCTTTTGCCACTTGTTTTTTTTGTTCTGCTTGCTGAGGTGTTCTTCTCTTCAATGCCTCAGGTTCAGGGTTATAGCCGATGGTGCGGCTGAGTAGTTTGGTTGTTGGGTTTGCTGAGGGTGCCTCGAGGTTGTGAGGTAGCTTTTGTTCTTTTGTAGTATGCTTCAGACTCGTGAACTTTTAGTGGGTTCGTGTCAGGTGTTTGATGCCCACTGATTGTCTATTGTCGTTCTTGGATATTTGGCTAGTTGCGTGTCTACTTTTGTGTTAGTAGTTCTTGCTCTCTGGGAAAGATTTATGTTAGGATGCCTAAAGGTATTTCAACTATAAAACCAACTAATATTACTATATCATGCACATCATGTTTTAAAACTCTAAATCATTATATTTAAAAACTGTACAAACTACTTCGATATTATTTCTATAAATTTAGGGTAATGTATGTCATGAGTTTTTTTTGGATGCTAGACTCATGTATTATGTCTAACCTATTTACTATAGTGTTTTCTGCTGCGTTTAATTACTTTCCTTCTGGTGGACTCGTGAGTCACTAAGCCGAGGGATACGGCTAATTGCCTAACTTAAAATAAACTCCTTCAATAAAACATTTAAATCACATTTTTTGTATTGAGTCGGAGTGTTGCCTGAGCATCTGCAGTTATCCCCTGCTGACGTGGCATCATGACGCGCATTTTCCCTTTCTCTGATATTTCGTCATTATGGTGAAAATACGGGTTGTGACAGCTAGCTTCAGAACAGCTTCTGATCCTGCTGATGCAGATGGGGATTGCTTCAGCTATCTCTTTCCCAGCAAGGTTTTCTGTACTGAACAACTTCTCCAAGCTCGATGATAAATGGCGAGGAAGAAGATGACGTGCTGCCGCACTTTCGTTTTCAGAAAACCTAGACCAAAAAGCACTTCTTGATTCGGTGATCTTGTTCTTTATATCTCTAGACGATTAAGAAGTGGGTCTCACCACCAGGATTGATGGTCGAGATTTATGCAATCAGGTCATGCTTTCAATTCATTTCTGATTCAATTACTCTTTTGTATGAGTGGGCCCGAGCACTTAATGATGAAATATTCCTTGGTAATTGCAGAAGATATCAATAGCTGGCCCCACCAACGTCTCTGGCAGCATTTTCGCAACATTTGAATTTTGATTGACTTTTCACTTTGCTGACGTCAGCATGACTTAGCATCTGTGAACTTAGCCAAAATTCAGTCATTAGAACCAAAGGCATTGAGTGAGTAGGTGTCACCCAATGCCACAAAACTTAGACAATATTCTCTCAGTCTAGGTATTGAGCTCGACGAACGCTGAGCTCTGTTCGACGAACGGCATGCTCAGTTCGACGAAAGCATAAAATCAATTCGACGAAAGCATAAAATCTATTCGATGAATGCATAAAATCAGTTCGATGAACTGTGGGCTTAGTTCAACTAACGTTGAGCTTAGGTCGACGAATCTGAGCTCGACAAAATCATAAAGTCAGTTCAATGAACTGTAGACTTACCTCAATATTTTGTTAAACTTAGTTCGACAAACACCAGGCTCAGTTCGACGAACGTTGAGCTCAAGTCGACGAAGCTAATCTCGACGAACGCCAAGCTATCCACGTATTTAGACTTAGCCAAATTTTTTCTTCATGGCGTTGATAGCGTCGAGAGCATTGAGAGAGCTTGCCTCATTCAACGCTTTTTGCCTTAGCAAAACTTTTCGTGCCTTGGCGTTGAGAGAGTAAGCTCCCCTCAACCCCAAACTTCTTAATAGAATTATTGTTATCTGGTTTTGAGAGAGTAAACTATACTCAATGTCTTTTGCCTTGGCATTGAGAGAGTAAGCTCCACTCAACACCAAACTACTTAACAGAATTTTTCTGTTATCTGGCGTTGAGAGAGTAAGTTACACTCAATGTCTTTTACCTTGGAGTTGAGAGAGTAAGCTCCACTCAATGCCAAACTACTTAACAGAATTTTTTTGTTATCTGGCGTTGAGTGAGTAAGCTACACTCAATGCCTATGGACTTAGTCAAATTTTTGCTCAAAATTTTTGTTAAGTTGACTGACACTGCAACACTCAATGCTTTGAGTTGTATGGCGTTGAGTGAGTAGACCACACTCAACGCTTGTGTACTTGGCCACATTTTAAGCCAATTTTTCTAGGCTTAGACTTACCTAGCCTGACTCACAGCCTTTTCTTGTATGGCGTTGAGTGAGTGGACTATACTCAATGCTTTTATACTTGGCCATCTTTTTGGTTATCTTTCAGTTAAGCCTAGATAGTCTTAACGCTATATGTTATATAGTGTTGAGTGAGTAAACTACACTCAACGTTTTTGCACTTAGGCAAATTTCTTCTAGACAATATTGAATCTATACCTCTTATAGTGATTGAGCTTGCTCCACTCAATGCTAGTGGACTTGGTCGATTTTTGTGTTGTGTCCAGCAACCACTTCTTATGTCCACATGTCCAATCAATATAAAATGGACTGACCTGCACTCAAAAACTCAAATGCACATCAAATACAGTTGATGTGTGTGACATTGACCTATTTGACTTCTCACAAATCAGGGACATTGTGAACAATGGACCCAACAATCTCTCCCTATTTGAAGAAGTTTTTGCACTTAGGCAAATTTCTTCTAGACAATATTGAACAATAGACCACACTCAATGCTTTTGTTCCTTTCAAATTGATGCAACTCCTCTTGCATTGCAATGATCCAGTGTGGATCTTGCTCTGCATCTCGAATCGACTGGGGATCAATTTGAGATAGGAAGCAGGTGTGCAACAGGTTTTGGTTGACCTGATTTCTGGTATGCACGCCAGCTGAGATGTCTCTAATTATTTGGGAAATTGGATGGTCTCTTGATGTTACTAAATCAACAGGGGGTGTTGATTGTTCACCAACCTGTGTTGTTGTTTCCTCTTGTGGTACAACAACTGGCTCTTCAAGTTGTTCTTCAATATGTTGAGCATTTTCTTCATCTTCACTGCTTTCATCCCTTTGAGTAACCTGTAGCTTATTCAAGTATTCAACAAGAGAATGTTCCTGCAATGGTTCTATGGTAGAAGAGATATTCACCTTGAAAGACATGTTAGATTCATCAAATGATATATGAACAGATTTCTCAATTTTTAAAGATGATTTATTATAGACCCTATAAGCCTTGCTGATCATGGAGTATCCCAAAAACACTCCTTCATCAGCTTTAGCTTGAAATATTGCTAAATATTTCTTGTCATTATTATGTATGTAGCAAATACAACCAAAGACTCTAAAATAATCAACTTTAGGTTTCTTCCCTTTGAGTAATTCATAGGGAGTCTTTCCCTTTAGTTTATGAATGAAACTTCTGTTCAGCACATATTTGGAGGTGTTCACTGCCTCTGCCTAAAAGGATAGAGGAAGGTGAGCATCTGACAACAATGTAGTGGCAGATTCAGTAAGGGTTCTATTTTTCCTTTCCGCTACTCCATTTTGTTGAGGAGTTCTAGGAGCTGAGAAAGTATGTCTGATCCCTTCACTCTGACAGAACTCTTGTATAAGAAGAGAATCAAACTCTATCCCATGATCACTTCTGATCAGGGCAATGTGAGTATTGAACTCAATCTGTATACATTTGAGAAACTCTGTCAGACACTTAAAGTTATCAAACTTATTCCTTATAAAGAACACCCAAGTGAATCTAGAGAAGTCATCTACAACTACTAAAGTGTAAGATTTCCCTCCTAGGCTTTGTATTGTGATGGGTCCAAAAAGATCCATGTGTAACAGATAAAATATCCTAGGTGAATCACTCTTATTAAGTGACTTAAAGCTATTTTTAGTTTGCTTGCCTAATTGACAAGCCCTACAGAGTTCTTCCTTCTTGTAGGGGCCAGAAGGTAGTCCTCTAACAAGGTTGTCTTTGGATAACCTAGCAATAGTTCTAAGGTTTATGTGTCCTAGTCTCTTATGCCATAAAATATTTGGTCTACAGATAGAATTAAACAGGCAAATATCTACATCAGTTCAAAGAAAATCTACTAGATGGATGTTACCTTTCCTTTTACCTGTCAACACAGTTGTGTTGTCCTCTGACTTAATTTTGCATAAGACTTTGCTAAAGGTCACCTGGTAGCCTTCATCATACAGCTAACTGATGCTTATTAAGTTGTGCTTCAGTCCTTCCACATAAGCCACCTTCTTGAATGTTACTGATCCAATCTGGACTGCACCATATCCTTTAGTCTGTATAAAGTTTGAATCACCAAAGATAACTTTGGGTCCAAGCTTGGCTCTAAAGGAAGTGAGGTTGTACTTGTTCCCTATCATGTGCTTAGAGCACCCACTATCCAAGTACCATTGCTGGTTAGGTGTTGGATAGATCTTCACCTGCACATAAGACAATTCATTTGTTTTTGACCCAGTTTACCTTGGGCCTAAGTTAATAACCTTTAAATTCTGAAATAAAAGACATCCCAGGTTGACTCTTATAACCTTCAGGATGATATCTCCTTGGTGGTAAAATCCATTCAATATAAGGGTTAAAGATTTGGGATGAAGGACCCTTAGGATTGAATTTTGATTTGCCTTTGAAAAAATTTGCAGAGCTCTGACCCCTGTTCGACGATCTTAGAGCTGAGTTCGACGATCTTGGGTCAGATCGTCGAGCTCCGTTCGACGGTCGACTATAGCCGAGTTCAGATACTTGAGATCGTCGACCTGCACTCGACGATTTTTCCTGAGATCGTCGATCTGCGTTCGGCGATCGTCGATCTCCATTTGGCGATCGTCTACCTCCGTTCGACGATTCCTGCTGGGACTTAGTTTTCTGGGGCAGATCAGAATTTTTTCTAGCAACCTCTACAACTCCCTTTCCTTTGTTAGAAATGAATTTGATTGGAGTGGTTAGAACTATGGGTTGGCTGGATGAAGCACCCAAGCCCAGTGTACTGTTAAATCTAGAGTTCACTGTACTTGTGATGTCCATCAGCTTGATGCTTCTCCCATTGAGGGATTCTTCAAGCTTCTTGGCCTCAGACAGCTCACTTTTCAGTAAAGCTATCTTCTCCATACAGCTCTCCAATTCCTGATAGAGTTTGAGGTTTTCTGACTTTAAATTATTATGTTCAGATAAATGATTTCTGAGAGAGATGATTTCTCTCTCAGATTTTAGCATATCTAAGCATAATGCTTTAAATTCAGATTTAAAGTCCTCTGAATTAAAATCAAAAGAACTGATTACCTGATCTTCTTCAGGTTGAGTCTCTGAGTCTGACTTTGACTCCTCTTCATCTGAGTTATGTTGTGAGGCATTGATTGCCATCATGCAGAACTCTTTCTCTTCTGCATCATCCTCATCATCACTGGAGCTGGATGAGGCTTCTGACCCCTCTTCAGTCTCACTCCAGGATTCAGCAACAAACCCCTTTCTTGTATGTTTGTTTTTGCTTGATGAGGGTTTGTCATTGTCATTCCTCTTGGAGTCTTTCTCCTTTCTTCTTTCTTTCTTGTCCCTTTTGTCCTTGTTTTTGTTTTTTGGACAGTCAGGAACTATGTGCCCTGGTTTCCTGCAACCAAAGCAAACAATTTCTTTATTATTAATTGACTTATCATACCTTGGCTTATCATGCTCCTTGTATGATCTCCTTTTGAAGTCCTTTCTGGCCATCTTGTAAAATCTTTTGGCCAACAGACTAAGCAACTCATCATTGCCTGTGACTTTGTCTTCAGGCTGATCTTCAGTTGCCTTGAAGGCTATGGTCTTCTCTTTTCTTGTGGCTGGTGAGGTAGTCTTCTGTTCTTCTTCTCTATTCTTGATGAGTAGCTCATAAGATTTAAGCTTACCTAATAGAGCTTCAGTGGTGATCTCATTCAAACTTCTGGCATCCTTGATTGGCCAGATTCTTGAATCCCAAGTGCTAGGGAAGCACATTAGAATTTTGTCATTGAGTTCAGTTAGTGAGATCTCTTTATCCAATGTCCTGAGTTCACTGACAATTAGACTGAGTCTGTTGTACATATCTCCTACTGACTCAGTTTCTCCCTTCTTGAAATTCTCATATTGAGATATGAGGTGGGATCTCCTATCCTTTCTCTCATCATCTGAGCCTGAGACTATTTCAGAGATTTTGTCCCAAATTTCCTTTGCTGAATTGCATTCAGCCACCTTTTGAAATATGTCATCAGACATTGTCTGGGCTAAGATGTTCATAGCCTTGGCATCAGCTACCTTCCATTTCTTGATGTCAGCATCTGTTCCTGATGGAGGTGGAACAGCATTTGTACTGGAGTTCTCTAGAGGTCTTCGACACACTGTCAAAACAGAGTTAAAAATATCTTTGTCAATAGAATTCATGTACAGTCTGATCCTTGCTTTCCAAAGTGCAAACTTGGATAGATTGCACACTGGAGGTCTGGTGCTAGCATAATCTTTGTTTTGGGCCATGATTTGTGCAAATAAAATCTAATAATAAACTACAAAAGAAAACAGATCTAACTAGAGATCTTTGGGTTCAGGTGTTAGCCTGTGCAACCACCAAGGTGTGGTTTATTTAACCAACCTCGCTCTGATATCAATTGAAAGTGCAGCTAGATCTGATATACTCTAAAGGGGGGGTGAATAGAGTATATGGTGCTTTAAAACTTTTTACAATAATTGTTGTAATAAGAGTGAGCAGGGAAGCAGTAATAAATCTAATCACAGAACTAAACTAATCAAAAGCTAATCACAGAATAATCAAGGCCAGAAACAAAAATAAAGACAAGCAAAACCAGATGACACAAGGAAATATAGTGGTTCCCCAAAACTTGGGTACATCCACTCTTCTACCACCCTACGTAGGAATCCACTGCAGGATGAGTTGATCAGGTGTCCTGGGCACCAATGAGCTTTTGATAAGGTGCTCAAAAACCAAATCAGATTTTTTGATCAGGTGTCTTGCCACCAATGAGCTTTTGACAAGGTGCTCAAAAACCAAATTCAAACTTTTGAAGGGAGTTTGAGAAACCCTTTACAGAGAGGGGGTGAGAGAGTGATGGAAATCTTCTCTTTCTCAAACAGCTGAGAAGACTATGTGGATTGATGGTGTCAAAGCTCCCCCTGAGTCCTTGAGATCTTCAGGAAAAGAAGCTTTGCTGTAGGGTGATAGGCCTTCACAAGTTGAGCTCCAGCAAAAGATGATTTCAGCAACAGCTGAAATGTTGGATGTCTGGAGTCTTGAAAGATGTTGGCCTTGAACACTTGAAAACTAAAGAGATCTGAAGATTTGAGAAAGTTTGATCTCCTTGGATGAGTGTTCTGACAATTCTTTGAGATAGAATATTTTTATTCTTGTTCTGAAGATTACTAATGTCTGTCTGAGTATCTATGTTCTATCTGAGAGAGATTCAAAAAATCCTTATCTTTTATTCTCTGGTACAGAATAGAAAAACATTCTCTGTCAAGAATATCCGTTGGTCTGCATTAATTGCATCCTTAATTGCAAAATGTCTTCTGGAGGAAAGTCCATAGAAATATTCCTTGAAAATCCCTTGAAACGTGGTCCAGAAATGAATGAAAACGGCTAGTAAATCTTCAGAATTAATTGCAGAATAACTCCTTAACTGATTTGAATTTGAATCTAGAAACATCCTTGAAGTTATCTGAAAACGTCGAACTGAGCTCAGCAATATGGATTTATACAGTAGCAAAATATCGTCGATCTGAGCTCACAGATCGTCGAACTGAGCTCAGAGATAGAGATCCAAAGCTGGGTCAAGATCGTCCAACTAAGCTCACCGATCGTCGAATGGAGTTCGACGATATGATGAAGTTGAGCTCAGCGATCGTCGAATGGAGTTCGACGATCTGTCAAAGTTGAGCTAGACGATCGTCGATCGGAGTTCGACGAATCGTCGTACTGAGCTCGACGATATGACTTAGTCTCCAAACAGAAAATCCTGTACTTGAGGGCAGCTTCCAAACTTAGACTTCTAACCCTTAGACTAAATTCTAATTGACCTTTTGAGCTATACAGGAGGTCAAACATTGGTTTCCTAGAGACATAGTGATCCTGACCCAAATTAGTAATAGGGTGTTCCAACAATCTCCCCCTACTTGGGTTAGGATTACTATTTACAGAGTTTGGAAAATTTAAATAACATACAAGCAGCAAAACAGAAAAGCAACAAGCTGGACATTGCAGAATCACAGATATATATATGACATCCCAGATAATAATCAGAAATCACAGAGATTGTCACCTTACATTGTCACTTCCTTTCCTTGTCTTTAACAAGTTTGATTTCTCTGTTGGGATTGAGGGCTTCCTTCTTTGATCTGGTATCATCTGTTGCACCTAAATATGTTTGCTGTTTAAGCCTGGGAACTACATCTTCAGGATGCAGTTCCATGTATCTATCTGAATCAAAAAAAATTTGCTTGATGCATATCTTTCTAGCTCTTTCTTTCTCTGTTCAGACATTGTGGAGATGTTAGAAGAATCTCTTCCTTGCTCTCTAGCCTTTTTGATCTCATCCAGTGCAGCAAGTTCCTTCATCCTTGCAGTCTAAGAAGCTGGATTGTTCTCAGGGTCCTCAAAAGGTACTGGTGGCTCATATCTGTTTGAAGGATTGTCCTGAGGAGGCCTGGATGACACAGTTTCCTTTAACTTATAGGGAAAAGAACCAGATATGGTATCAGAAGAAATTTGTCCTTCCATGGAGTATGGATATTGCCTTGAGTGTCCTTTGGAGTAGACTTGGAAATCTTTTTGATTGCCTCTGTATCCTCCTCTCCTGGATTGAGAACCCCTGGATTGGCTTCCCCTATGGTAAGATCTGGCATGTGGCTGATATGGAGCTTGACTTCTGGCAGGGGGTTGAGCAGCAAAACTTCCACCTGCACCTGCATCAGGAGGAGGTGGGGGAGGAGGATGAGAGTGTTGGAATTGTGAAGAACCCTTTTCATATTTCCTCTTCTTTTTCATTGCTTTCAGTTGATTCTTAGAGTACTGCATCCAGTGCTCAGTGATAGGGCAATCATGAAGAATGTAGTAAGGTATATCATTGTTATCTTTGACCTTGGTAGGAGGTACTCTCTTCATAGCCTTGCTCCTTGCCTTTCTTTTTCTGGCAATGGCAGCAGAAGAATCATCAAAGTCTGTTCTGAACTCATCACTTTCAGAACTCTGATCATCATAAAGGGCATCAATTTTCTTCATCAGATCTTTCTTGAGCTGTATAGAGGCAGATGAGGCAGTAGAGGATGTAGCAGCAGAGGTTGAAACAGTGGCAGTGGTGACAGCAGCAGATACAGAAGTTGTTGCAATTGAAGTAGAAGCAGTAACAATAGCAGCAGATACAGGTTCTGGAGAAGTAACAACAGTAGCAACAGTTGCACTAACAGTAACATCAGCAGTAGAAATATCAGCAGAAAATTCAGAAGGCTCAAACTCAGGTGCCTCTATCATAAGGATTTCCTTAGAAGGTGGTTCAACAGCAGTAACAGAAATATCAGCAGCAATATCAAAATGTTCAGCAGCAGGAGAGGCAGCAACATCAGAAACCACAGCAATGCTTTCATCAGAAGAAGCAGCAGCATACACTGAGTGGACAAAAGTGGTGATGATGCTGGGGTCACAGCAAGAGAATGACACAAGGGCCTTGGATAGATCCTCTAGGGGCTGGACAGCAACTGGCTCTAGCAGACATCTAAAGTATGCAGAATCAAAATCTGAGAGCAAAGCCCTGAGGTCTAATGCAAAGACTGCAGTAGGAGGTTGAACTGAAGCTTGAGACACAGCAGCAGCAGCAGCAGCAAGCAGACTCACTGAGACAACAGCAGCAGCAGGCAGACTCACTTCATAGGGCATCTCCCCCTGCCTAGATTTAGACAAGGCTGGATCAAGGTACACTGCAGAAGGGGCTGCCTGAGGGAAAAGAGATGAGATCCTGGTAGAGAGGGCTGCCACTGACAGGTGTAATGGAGCCAAGGAGGTCTCCAAAAGAAGAGATAGCCTGGGGGCTAGCAGTTCATACAGCCTGTCAGCAAGGGCTGGAATGTCTACTTGCTTAGTAGGGACTGGAGCAGAGGTAAAGGATGGAGGAGTAGCTGGTGAATGGGGGAAGGAAAGGCTGAGGTGTGGGTAAGGTGGATATAGAGGACAGTGGGATGGAGATGGATGGGGTGAAGGTGGGTTGGTCAATGATCTCTTGTAGAAGATCTTGATAGGAAGTTGAGGAAGAGGGTAACTCAGGAGGAGAGGATGGTGAATCATCCATGAAGGAATCTTCAATGAGGGTGAAGGATGGAATGGAGGGTGATGAAGTGATATCTGGTTGAGGGTAGGAGAATAATGGATGGAATTGGTCTTCTGTTGTTGGTAGAATATGGACTGGAGATGGTGTAGATGTTGGAGAGGGGCTGGAGATGATGATGGTGGATGGATTTGGAATGGTAGATGGTATGGGAAGGGATGGAATTGGAGGAGGAGGAGAGGCAACATCAGCAGGCAGGTCATCTGCAGGGGCAGAGACCTGTGGGGAAGTGACTCTGAGAGTCCTGGTGCCTGAAGGAGTGCTGGAGGAGTGCCTGCTGGGCTTGATGATTTGTCTGTCCCATTTACCAAATAGGGCACAAGACAGTCTCTTTGATGCATTGATTTGGATTCTAGAAGAGACCAGCAAAGTAGGGCACCTATGCTACAGAAACACCCCTATAATTCTTCCAAAGTTTACAAACTTTTGTTTATCTTCTTCTTGATAAGGTCAAAGAATACTTCTCCCCAATTCAAATTCTTCTTGTCTACTAGGGCTCCCATGAGGCAGAGCTGATACCTTGAGATTGTATCATGAGCAGAGTGCTTACCCAGTAGCACTTTTCCAACTACATCAGCCATGAATCTGTATTCCACAGAAAGGTTCTTTTTCAAGAGCTTGCTAGGGTTAGCCTCAGAATGACCCATTCTGGCAAGCAGGTCAGTATACTCTTCTCCAGATAAGTCAGCAGTATCTCCACCAGTTCTTAACTCAAAAACCTCTATTAAAATTGCTGGGGTTAAGGGTACCTGAGTGCCAGATATTGATCCAACAATGGTGGAGTTGTCTTGATTATGGGCAGTGTAGACCCATTCCTTAATCTCATCAGATGCAAGCTTAATCCTTGTGGACATGATTGCAGTCAGGTTCTGCTCTTTGAATAGCCCCAAAATATCCTGAAAAACCTAGTCGGTTGTGCTGAAGGATTCCATGTCGATGTCGAAGCCAGCAACAAATTTCATGGCGGCGAGAACAGCAACAGACACAGCCATGGGTACCTGCAAAAATTCAACAACCAAAACGACCAAGTGCAGAATTGTTTGGAGGGAAAGAAAATTCTTGCAGAGAAATTGAAAGCGCAAAGGAGAACGACGGCGAAAAATGAATTTTATATTAGGGTTCGACGCAGAATTGGAAAGATCGTTGAACTCAGTTCGACGATCGAGGCTTCTAAAGGAATCTGAAGAGTCTTCAACATCGTCGATCTCCGTTCGACGATATTGGAGAGCGTTGAGCTCTGTTCGACGATCGTTCAGAGAACAAAAATCGTCGAGCGCCATTCGACGATCGTTGACCGGAAGAGATATTTCATACTATCTGAGAAACGCTAAACTCAGGTCGACGATCTCAGAAATCGTCGATCTCCGTTCGATGATCTGAGGGAAAATCGTCGAGCGCAGTTCAGAGATCAGAAAAACTCTAGACACTAAGAAAAATCAAGATGTTTGCCTAGTCTTGGTCAATTTTTAAGCTTTCAAAATATTGGATATTATTTAAGACTTACTCCATCTAACATTCCTAACTGATTTAGGAAGAATGTGTGTTTCTTTTCATCCAAGGGCTTGGTGAAAATATCTCCCCTTTGTAAATCAGTTGGGATATATTGTAGTTCAATTTTATTCTTTTCAACATTATCCCTTAAGAAATGATGCCTAATCTATATGTGTTTTGTCCTACTATGGAGGACCGGATTTTGAGCTATAGAAATAGCACTGGTGTTATCACAAAAGATTTTAGACTTCTCTAAGTTGTAGCCATAGTCTAGGAGTTGGTTTTGAATCCACAAGATTTGTGAACAACAACTACCTGCAGCCATATATTCAGCTTCAGCAGTTGAAGTTGACACATAAGTTTGTTTCTTACAAAACCAGGAGACAAGTCTATCACCAAGGAACTGACAAGTTCCACTGGTGCTTTTTTTGTCAATTCTGCATCCAACATAATCAGCATCAGAAAATCCAGTTAAATCAAATGCTCAATCTTTTGGATACCAGAGACCTAGATTTGGACAACTTTTAACATACCTGAGAATCCTCTTTACTAATGTTAGGTGTGACTCTCTAGGACTTACTTGGAACCTAGCACATATACATGTAGCAAACATTATATCTGGTCTACTAGCTGTAAGGTACAGTAAAGAGCCAATCATTGTTATATATGTTGTCTGATCAACAGGTTTCCCATGTTCATCAGAATCCAATACATCATTAGTAGGCATGGGTGTTTTCATACAAGATGCTTCAGACATGCCAAATTTCTTAACCAGTTCATTTGCATATTTGGTTTGAGAAATAAAGATGCCTTCAGCATGCTGTTTGACTTGCAATCTTAGGAATAAGGATAGCTCACTCATGCTACTCATCTCAAATTTAGAATGTATTAGGTTGTAAAACCTTCTGCATAGTTTGGAGTCAGTAGAGCCAAAAATAATATCGTCTACATATATCTGCACTAGTAGGGTATGGGACTTATGGGTTCTAATGAAAAGAGTTTGGTCTACTCTACCCCTCAAAAATCCATTTTCCAAAAGAAAGCATGCTAGGGTCTCATACCATGCTCTAGGAGCTTGCTTGAGACCATATAATGCTTTGTTCAATCTAAAAACATAATCAGGATAAGTTGGAGAGATAAAACCTGGAGGTTGTCTGACATATACTTCCTCTTTGATGTCTCCATTTAGGAATGCACTTTTGACATCCATCTGATATACCTTGAAGCCTTTATGTGCTGCATAAGCTAAAAATATTCTGATGGCTTCCAATCTTGCAACTGGTGCAAAAGTCTGGTCGTAGTCTATTCCTTCTTCTTGAGAATATCCCTGATCAACTAACCTTGCCTTGTTCCTTACAATTACTCCTTGATCATCCAGTTTGTTTCTGAATACCCACTTTGTTCCAACAATGAAGTGATCCTTAGGCTTTGGCACTAGTTCCCATACTTTGTTCCTTTCAAATTGATGCAACTCCTCTTGTATTACAATGATTCAGTGTGGATCTTGCTCTGCATCTTGAATCGACTGAGGTTCAATTTGAGATAGGAAGCAGGTGTGCAACAGATTTTGGTTGACCTGATTTCTGGTTTGCACACCAGCTGAGATGTCTCCAATTATTTGGGAAATTGGATGTTCTCTTGATGTTACTAAATCAACAGGGGGTGTTGATTGTTCACCAACCTGTGTTGTTGTTTCCTCTTGTGGTACAACAACTGGCTCTTCAAGTTGTTCTTCAATATGTTGAGCATTTTCTTAATCTTCACTGCTTTCATCCCTTTGAGTAACCTGTAGCTTATTCAAGTCTTCAACAAGAGAATGTTCCTGCAAAGGTTCTATGGTAGAAGAGATCTTCACCTTGAAAGACATGTTAGATTCATCAAATGATATATGAACAGATTCCTCAATTTTTAAAGATGATTTATTATAGACCCTATAAGCCTTGCTGATCATGGAGTATCCCAAAAACACTCCTTCATCAGCTTTAGCTTGAAATTTTGCTAAATATTTCTTGTCATTATTATGTATGTAGCAAATACAACCAAAGACTCTAAAATAATCAACTTTAGGTTTCTTCCCTTTGAGTAATTCATAGGGAGTCTTTCCCTTTAGTTTATGTATCAAACTTCTGTTCAACACATAGTTGGAGGTGTTCACTGCCTCTGCCCAAAAGGATAGAGGAAGGTGAGCATCTGACAACAATGTAGTGGCAGATTCAATAAGGGTTCTATTTTTCCTTTCAGCTACCCCATTTTGTTGAGGAGTTCTAGGAGCTGAGAAAGTATGTCTGATCCCTTCACTCTGACAGAACTCTTGCATAAGAAGAGAATCAAACTCTGTCCCATGATCACTTCTGATCAGGGCAATGTGAGTATTGAACTCAATCTGTATACATTTGAGAAACTCTGTCAGACACTTAAAGTTATCTGACTTCTTCCTTAGAAAGAACACCCAAGTGAATCTATAGAAGTCATCTACAACTACTAAAGTGTAAGATTTCCCTCCTAGGCTTTGTACTGTGATGGGTCCAAAAAGATCCATGTGTAATAGATAAAATATCCTAGGTGAATCACTCTTATTAAGTGACTTAAAGCTGTTTTTAGTTTGCTTGCCTAATTGACAAGCCCTGCAGAGTTCTTCCTTCTTGTAGGGGCCAAAAGGTAGTCCTCTAACAAGGTTGTCCTTGTATAGCCTAGCAATAGTTCTAAGGTTTAGGTGTCCTAGTCTCTTATGCCATAAAATATTTGGTCTACAGACAGAATTAAACAGGCAAATATCTACATCAGTTGAAAGAAAATCTACTAGATAAATGTTACCTTTCCTTTTACCTGTCAACACAGTTGTGTTGTCCTCTGACTTGATTTTGTATAAGACTTTGCTGAAGGTAACCTGGTAGCCTTCATCACACAGCTGACTGATGCTTATTAAGTTGTGCTTCAGTCCTTCCACATAAGCTACCTTCTTGAATGTTACTGATCCAATCTGGACTGCACCATATCCTTTAGTCTGTACAAAGTTTGAATCACCAAAGATAACTTTGGGTCCAAGCATGGCTCTAAAGGAAGTGAGGTTGTCCTTGTTCCCTGTCATGTGCTTAGAGCACCCACTATCTAAGTACCATTGCTGGTTAGGTGTTCGATAGATCTTCACCTGCACATAAGACAATTCATTTGTTTTTGTTTTTGACCCAGTTTACCTTGGGCCTATGTTGATAACCTTTAAATTCTAAAATAAAAGACATCCCAGGTTGACTCTTATAACCTTCAGGATGATATCTCCTTGGAGGTAAAATCCATTCAGTATAAGGGTTAAAGATTTGGGATGAAGGACCCTTAGGATTGAATTTTGATTTGCCTTTGAAAACATTTCAAGAGCTCTGACCCCTGTTCGACGATCTTGGAGCTGCGTTCGACAATCTTGGGTCAGATCGTCGAGCTCCGTTCGACGGTCGACTATAACAGAGTTCAGGTACTTGAGATCGTCGACCTGCGTTCGTCGATTTTGCCTAAGATCGTCGATCTGCGTTTGGCGATCGTCGATCTCTGTTTGGCGATCGTCGACCTCTGTTCGACGATTCCTGCTGGGACTTAGTTTTCTGGGGCAGATCAGAATTTTTCCTAGCAACCTCTACAACTCCCTTTTCTTTGTTAGAAATGAATTTAATTGGAGTGGTTAGAACTATGGGTTGGCTGGATGAAGCACCCAAGCCCAGTGTACTGTTAAATCTGGAGTTCACTGTACTTGTGATGTCTATCAGCTTGATGCTTCTCCCATTGAGGGATTCTTCAAGCTTCTTGGCCTCAGACAGCTCACTTTTCAGTGAAGATATCTGCTCCCTATAGCTCTCCAACTCCTGAGGGAGTTTGAGGTTTTCTGACTTTAAATTATTATGTTCATATAAATGATTTCTGAGAGAGATGATTTCTTTCTAAGATTTTAGCAGATCTAAGCATAATGCTTTAAATTCAGATTTAAAGTCCTCTGAATTAAAATCAAAAGAACTGATTACCTGATCTTCTTCAGGTTGAGTCTCTGAGTCTGACTTTGACTCCTCTTCATTTGAGTTATGTTGTGAGGCATTGATTGCCATCATGCAGAATTCTTTCTCATATGCATCATCCTCATCATCACTAGAGCTGCATGAGGCTTCTGACTCCTCTTCAGTCTCACTCCAGGATTCAGCAACAAACCCCTTTCTTGTATGTTTGTTTTTGCTTGATGAGGGTTTGTCATTGCCATTCCTCTTGGAGTCTTTCTCCTTTCTTCTTTCTTTCTTGTCCCTTCTGTCCTTGTTTTTTTTTTCTGGACAGTCAGGAACTATGTGCCCTGTTTTCCTGCAACCAAAGCAAACAATTTCTTTATTATTAATTGACTTATCATACCTTGGCTTATCATGCTCCTTATATGATCTCCCTCTGAAGTCCTTTCTGGCCATCTTGTAAAATCTTTTGGCCAACAGACTAAGCAGCTCATCATTGCCTATGACTTTGTCTTCAGGCTGATCTTCAGTTGCCTTGAAGGCTATGGTCTTCTCTTTTCTTATGGCTGGTGAGGCAGCCTTCTATTCTTCTTCTCTATTCTTGATGAGTAGCTCATAAGATTTGAGCTTACCCAATAGAGCTTCAGTGGTGATCTCATTCAAACTTCTGGCATCCTTGATTGGCCAGATTCTTGAATCCCAAGTGCTAGGGAAGCACATTAGAATTTTGTCATTGAGTTCAGTTAGTGAGATCTCTTTATCCAATGTCCTGAGTTCACTGATAATTAGACTGAGCCTGTTGTACATATCTCCTACTGACTCAGTTTCTCCCTTCTTGAAATTCTCATATTGAGATATGAGGTGGGATCTCCTATCCTTTCTCTCATCAGCTGAGCCTGAGACTATTTTAGAGAGTTTGTCCCAAATTTCCTTTGCTGAATTGCATTCAGCCACCTTTTGAAAAATGTCATCAGACATTGTTTGGGCTAAGATGTTCATAGCCTTGGCATCAGCTACCTTCCATTTCTTGATGTCAGCATCTATTCCTGATGGAGGTGGAACAACATTTGTAATGGAGTTCTCTGGAGGTCTTGGACACACTGTCAAAATAGAGTTAAAAATATCTTCGTCAATAGAATTCATGTACAGTCTGATCCTTGCTTTCCAAAGTGCAAACTTGGATAGATTGCACACTGGAGGTCTGGTGCTAGCATAATCTTTGTTTTGGGCCATGATTTGTGAAAACAAAATCTAATAATAAACTACAAAAGAAAACAGATATAACTAGGGATCTTTGGGTTCAGGTGTTAGCTTGTGCAACCACCAAGGTGTGGTGTGTTTAACCAACCTCGCTCTTATACAAATTGAAAGTGCAGCTAGATCTGATATACTCTAAAGGGTGGGGGTGAATAGAGTATATGGTGCTTTAAAACTTTTTACAACAATTGTTGTAATAAGAGTGAGCAGGGAAGCAGTAATAAATCTAATCACAGAACTAAACTAATCAAAAGCTAATCACAGAATAATCAAGGCCAGAAATAAAAATAAAGACAAGCAAAACCAGATGACACAAGGAAATATAGTGGTTCCCCTAAACTTGGGTACATCCACTCTTCTACCACCCTAGGTAGGAATCCACTGCAGGATGAGTTGATCAGGTGTCCTGGGCACCAATGAGCTTTTGATAAGGTGCTCAAAAACCAAATTAGATTTTTTGATCAGGTGTCTTGCCACCAATGAGCTTTTGACAAGGTGATCAAAAACCAAATTCAAACTTTTGAAGGGAGTTTGAGAAACACTTTATAGAGAGGGGGTGAGAGAGTGATGGAAATCTTCTCTTTCTCAAACAGCTGAGAAGACTATGTGGATTGATGGTGTCAAAGCTCCCCCTGAGTCCTTGAGATCTTCAGGAAAAGAAGCTTTGATGTAGGGTGATAGGCCTTCACAAGTTGAGCTCCAGCAAAAGATGATTTCAGCAACAGCTGAAATGTTGGATGTCTGGAGTCTTGAAAGATGTTGGCCTTGAACACTTGAAAACTAAACAGATCTGAAGATTTGAGAAAGTTTGATCTCCTTGGATGAGTGTTCTGAGAATTCTTTGAGACAGAATATTTTTGTTCTTGTTCTGAAGATTACTAATGTATGTCTGAGTATCTATGTTCTATCTGAGAGAGATTCAAAAAATCCTTATCTTTTATTCTCTGGTACAGAATAGAAAAACTTTCTCTGTCAAGAATAGTCGTTGGTCTGCATTAATTGCATCCTTAATTACAAAATGTCTTCTTGAGGAAAGTCCATAGAAATATTCCTTGAAAATCCCTTGAAACTTGGTCCAGAAATGAATGAAAACGTCTAATAAATCTTCAGAATTAATTGCAGAATAACTCCTTAACTGATTTGAATTTGAATCTAGAAACATCCTTGAATTTATCTGAAAACGTCGAACTGAGCTCTGCTATCGTTGAACTTAGCTCAGCGATATGGATTTATACAGCAGCAAAATATCGTCGATCTGAGCTCACAGATCGTCGAACTTAGCTCAGAGATAGAGATCCAAAGCTGGGTCAAGATCGTCGAACTGAGCTCACCGATCGTCGAATGGAGTTCGACGATATGATGAAGTTGAGCTCAGCGATCGTCGAATGGAGTTCGACGATCTGTCGAAGTTGAGCTAGACGATCGTCAATCGGAGTTCGACGAATCATCGTGCTGAGCTCGACGATATAATTGTCTCCAAACAGAAAATCCTGGACTTGAGGGCAGCTTCCAAACTTAGACTTCTAACCCTTAGACTCAATTCTAATTGACCTTTTGAGCTATAAAGGAGGTCAAACATTGGTTTCCTAGAGACATAGTGATCCTGACCCAAATTATTAATAGGGTGTTCCAACAAAACTTCCTGCAAAGGTTGTCATCAGTAGATCCAAAGATAATGTCATCGACATATATCTGGACTTGGATAAGCTTGCCTTTTGATTCCCATAGAATTAAGGTCTTGTCTATCTTCTCCCTTTAGAATTTATTCTCAATGTGGAAGCTGGACAAGATTTCATACCAAGTCCTAGGCGCTTGCTTTAGCCCATATAGAGCTTTCCAAAGCTTATACACAAAATTAGGAAAGTTAGGATCTACAAAAGCTGGTGGCTGAGCCACATATACTTCCTCTTTGAAGTCCCCATTCAGGAATGCTGATTTGACATCTGTTTGGTAGACTCTAAATCCCTGATGGAAGCAAATGCAAGGAAGATCCTTATGGCTTCTAGTCTGGCTACTGGGGCAAAGGTTTGGTCAAAGTCTATGCCCTCTTCTTGTCTATAGCATTTATCCACCGGTCTAGCCTTATTCTTGACAATAATGCCATCTTGATCCAACTTGTTCATGTAGATCCACTTAGTCCCTAAAACATTTTGTCCTTGAGGTATGGGGACCAACTTCCAGACCTTACATCTCTTGAATTGGCCCAATTCTTCTTGCATTGCTCCAATCGAAAACTTATCCTTGATTGCTTCTTCAAACCTCTTTGGCTCTTCTTGAGACAAGAAGCTTGAGCAGAGAGCTATATTCATGCTCCTGCTTCTGGTCTGGACCCCATGATGTGCAATACCAATGATTTGGTGAACTGGATGTTCCCTTAGATGCCTGGTAGCTGGAGGCAATTTAGCTACAGCTTGCTGATCTTCAGGGTTTTTAGCTAGCTGGTCTTCATTTGCTTCAGGTATGTCTTCCCCTTCTCTTGGAATAGGTAGTCCATCATCATTTTCCTGGACTATGGGGGTAGCTTCCTTCATGGTCAGCTTGTCCATCATCTTCTCTGTACCTGCAAAACTAGAAGAGGATGAGCTTGGCAGCTCACAGTTAACCATGTTTGATTCATCAAAAATAGCATGCATTGACTCTTCTACAACTTGGGTAGTTAAGTTATAGATTCCATATGCCTTACTATGAGTGTTGTAGCCAACGAAGATCCCTTCATGGGACTTGGCAGCAAACTTAGTTAAATGGACTTTTCCATTATTGAGCACATAGCACTTGCAACCAGAGATCCTGAAATAGCTCAGGTTTGGTTTTCTTCCCTTCAAGATCTCATAGGGAGTCTTCTTGTGACTCTTGGTGATAGAAGCCCTATTAAGTGCTCAGGTTTGGACTTTTCCATTATTGAGCACATACCAATTGGTCATTACTAAACCCATCGAGATAGACTTCTAGCTTACCTTGGAGATCTACTCAGACTACTAAGCCTTTAAAGAGCAACCTCTCTCTGATACCACTTAAAAGTCTTATTTTCAAGGCTAGATTTACACTTAGAGGGGGGTGAATAGTTTTTTGTCATTGTTTAAGTTTTCTAACCTATTTATTAGATTACTATGTCTGTTGATTAGATTAGATCAGCTTTCAAGAACATTCACAGAAGACAACAAATTTATAGTAGTTTCTCAATCTTCGGTGTATCCACTGTCCCTCTGCGCCTATCTAACAGTGGGTAAGATTCGACTCTCCCTCCAGAACTCAGCTTCTTAACAGCTTACAGCATCGATCCCGCAGGATTGCACATATTTCACACAAACCAACAACTTAGGCACTAAGCCAACCTAGGGCACAAAGACTTATCACCCGGCACAAAGCCAAACACAGGTCATTAAGACCCTGCCTTTATAGTGTAGGCTTGCAAACCCCAGATTCACAAAGAATCTTTACAGAAAACTGCAATAAAGAATGTGATGTTTAAACACCAGAGCAAGCTCTATGTATCCTTCTTCTTTGACTGAGCAGATATCAGATCCAAGATATTGCTGTTGAAGACAATATGTAGACAGTAGAATATTTCTTCAAACAACTTCCTTTTTTCCTACAGAACTTATAGATCTGCTAGCTTCAGAACAACTTCTGATCCTGCTAATGCAGATGGGGATTGCTTCAGCTAGCACTTTCCCAGCAACGTTCTCTGTACTGAACAACTTCTCCAAGCTTGACGAAAAATGGCGAGGAAGAAGATGGCATTCTGTCGCACTTTCGTTTTCAGAAATCTAGACCATAAACCACTTCTTGATTTGATGATCTGATTCTTTATATCTCTGGCCGATTGAGCAGTGGGTCCCACCACCAGGATTGATGGCCGAGATTTAGCTAATCAGCCCACGCTTTCCATTCATTTTTGATTCAATGACTCTTTGTTGTGACTGGGCCCCAACACTTAATGATGAAATATTCCTTAGTAATTGCAAAATATATCAACAACTGGCCCCACCAACATCTCTGGCAGCATTTCTACAACATTTGAATTTTGGTTGACTTTTCACTTTGCTGACATTAGCATGACTTAACATCTGTGGACTTAGCCAAAATTCAATCATTAGAACCAAAGGCGTTGAGTGAGTAGGTATCACTCAACGCCACAACACTTAGACAACATTCTGTCTGTCTAGGTATTGAGCTCGACGAACGCTGAGCTCCATTCAACGAACAGTAAGCCCAGTTCGACGAAAGCATAAAATCAGTTCCACGAAAGCATAAAATCAGTTCGACGAATGCATAAAATCAGTTCGACAAACTGCAGGCTCAGTTCGATGAATGTTGAGCTCAGGTCGATGAGTCTGAGCTCGATGAAATCATAAAGTCAGTTCGATGAACTGTAGACTTAACTCGACGTTGTGTTAAACTTAGTTTAACGAATACAAAGCTCAGTTCGATGAACGTTGAGACGAGATCGACAAAGCTGAGCTCGATGAAAGCCAAGCTATCCACGTAATTGGGCTTAGCCAAATTTCAGCATCAAGGCGTTCATAGCTTCGAGAGCATTGAGAGCTTATCTCACTCAACGCTTTTTGCCTTAACAAACATTTTTGTGTTTTGGCATTGAGAGAGTAAGCTCCACTCGATGCCAAACTTCTTAACAGAATTTCTGTTATCTGGCGTTGAGAGAATAAGCTACACTCAATGACTTTTGCCTTGACGTTGAGAGAGTAAGCTCCACTCAATACCAAACTACTTAACAGAATTTTTTTGATATCTAGCGTTGAGAGAGTAAAATACACTCGATGCCTTTTGTCTTGGCAATGAGTGAGTAAGCTCCACTCAACGCCAAACTTCTTAACAAAAATTTTCTGTTATCTAGCATTGAATGAGTAAGCAACACTCAACGCCTGTGGACTTAGTCAAATTTTTGCACAACATTTCTAGGGATTTGACTAGCATAGCAACACACAACGCTTTGAGATGTATGACATTGAGTGAGTAGACCACACTCAACTCTTATGGACTTGGCCATATTTTTATCCAATTTTTCTAGGCTTAGACTGACTTAACCTGACTCACAGCCTTTTGCTGTATGACATTGAGTGAGTAGACTACGCTCAGAATCACAATCTGGCCGAACATCATCAACTGACTCACTAAAAATAGGGATAGATAAATCTTACAAAGAAGGTGGAGGAAAAACAACATCAGAGAAAATATGTGCGGGTTCCTCTGGGGGTGAATCAACAAGAGGGGAAGAGTGCATGGGGAGAGACGGCGCCACAATGTTGTCACACCGATCAGCAGAAAGTCTGATGGGCATATTTAGAGCAGTCCCCCATAGACAAGGTGGTGCTACAAATATATCATCAGAATCGGAAGGGGCGGCCATTTGATATGGGGATAGATTGAATCGAATACCCATTTCATCATCCTCCTCCAACTGGCGCTGAACTTCTGTGCAATCTTTCAACACGTGGTCGGTGCTACGACAACACAAACATCGTTTTCTATTACTCATCGATCTAGGTGGGACTGGAGAGGAATAAGAAAAAGATGAATGCGTAGAAGAGGAGTGACCATAAGACCTGGGTTGGGTGTATGAAGTACCATATGAAGACGGTGTTCCATACACAGAACCACAAGAATTATGCTCACAATCATCAGTGGGGCACTCATCACTACCATGCATATAATCCCTGCACCATCGGCAACGAATATTCATATAAGAATACATGGTGCAACAAGAAGAATTAACCAATAAAAAGTTTCTAAGCAACAATTAACTACACAGTACAGATAAAAGAAAAGGAAAACCTGCTACAGAAAAATTAAAACTACAAGAGGAACAAATAAAAACGAGAAACAGATTCTAAAAACTAAAGCAAAGAAGAAACATGAAATATACAAATGGAAAAGTGCTTCTATCTCCTATCTCCCTCTCCAAAAACTCACATGACTGTGTTCCCCGGCAACGATGTCAAAAACGTGATGCTAAAGATCACGGCAGTGAACCGGTCTTACAAGTAATATAAAATGGGCGAGTTTTCCCAAGTATCGATCTCTCAAGGAACACAGTAAGGTGGAGTTAATTTCGAGGAAGACTTGAGATTGAAGTCCTTAGGTCGGAGTAACGATGGGGGTTTTGATTGTTGCGATAAAAAGAAAGTAAAAAATCTAACAACTACTCCTATGCAACGCCGCTATGCAATGCTTCGCCAGGTGGGATGGAAGACTAGTCGGGCCGCTATGCACCAAATCACTGGGCGGATGGACGAGTATGCTTGCGGATGAGGTGGTTAGAATGGCGGAATGAGGGTCGAAAGCACCTCTTCGCTATGCATGCCACTAGCAATTGCTAGTGTGATAAGGGTGCATGGTGGTGGATGGAATATGGCGCACCTCAAGCAAACATAGCGACAATACAAATAACAAAGACATGATTTAATATTAGCGTTTTACAATTAAGCGCACATCATTCATAAATAAAGTTTACAACAACATATAAACAACATTAAAGGAAGTACAAGGCAAGAGATCGACCGAATCAGAAGTTTTGCTGAGGATTCACGGTTGGAATAGTCAGGTTGTCCATTCGCATCCAAGCTCGGTCCTCAACTACGTTCGGGGTAGCGAAGGGCTGTCACTACCTTCCAATGGCCCGTCTTCTTCGTGTCACGATAGCAGATGAAAGTTGCAAGCTTCCCTTTGCTTGATGTATATGGCGTTGAAGCTTGAAATGAGCCCAAGAGATGATGGAGGAGGCCGAGAGGAAGCTCCGGCTTGGATTTGGTGGTGAAAGCTTGCCCGGACCACTCCCTATGGTGGTGATTGAAGGAGGATGGCGGATTCCATCTTTGGAGACAAAAACGGAGGAGGAATAATGCGCTCCCCCCGAAATTAGGGCAGCACCTGCATATTTATAGAAAGCAGAATTGAACAATGTACACGATCACCGGTGCATGACCAGTGGTCATGTGCACTATGTCCAGTGAT
Source organism: Platanthera guangdongensis (assembly GCA_039583875.1). Lineage (NCBI taxonomy): Eukaryota > Viridiplantae > Streptophyta > Magnoliopsida > Asparagales > Orchidaceae > Platanthera > Platanthera guangdongensis. The sequence goes on from CM077147.1 coordinate 64,747,046, forward strand.
CGTGCGCACTGGCATGGAAGATTAGAAAGAAGAACTGGGGTACTGCGCACGAGCAATGGCGCACGACCGATGGTCGTGCACACTATGTTCAATGGTCATGCGATTACCCCAGACGAAACTCCAGGAAAAGAATAATCAATGCACACGATCAGTGGCGCACGAATGATGGTCATGCTCACTATGTCTAGTGGTCGTGAGATTACTCCAGGAAGATTCTGGAAATCAGGGTACATTACACACGATCATCGGCGCACAACTAGTGGTCGAGCTCACTATATCCGATGATCGTGCGCAGTATTCCTGCTTCCAAACGTCCTTGGAACACGCACACGACCCCTAAACCCATCACTGATATGTGCAGACATTCTAGACGAGCACAATAAGGAGCACGAACAATAATAGTACAAAAATACACAACCACGGGACAAAGTGTGCACTTCTTATGGAAATATAGACAAGATGAAATATGAATGATATATAACTAAAAGTAAAGTGCAAACGCGTGAAAACTAGCCCAGATGAGTCCGAAAAACCATATATAAATAGGTCTCATCACTTGGTAGTTGGGCAGTCTAGCGTTCTTCTAGCCTCTGGCGGTCTCAATCTCCTATCCTCTGGGGGCTTGTTGTTATGGTTGGGCGGTTAGCGGTATGTATTCTAACCGCGCAACATGTGCAGTCTGCATTCTTACCAAGCATCTTGTGCGGTCTGTACTTGTATAGCCACAAGTCACCGTGAATGTATTTAGTCTCACATTGCTTATTTGTAATCTCTCTCTTCTCCTCCATTCTATAAAAGGGAGGCTATACCTTTATAATAGATACAATTTTGAAATAAAAACTCAATTATTATCGAATTTTTGGTTTCTGTTTTTTTATTCGCACGGTGACCTCAACCAACGACGGTGGCATTAAAGAAGTCAAAGCGACACTCTTATGGTAGATCTAATGGAGGCTTCCTTTGCCGGAACCGCCTAGCCTGGCTACTCTGTGCATCACCCCTACTTGTCCTCCTCCTGGTCCCTGGACCACTTAGCCGCGATTGCCTTGGTTGACCCTGTCTTCATTCCCCCTCCTCCTCCTCGGATCTTAGAATGCTACTATTCTTACAGGGGGCACCTTCCTCGCTTCCTCTCTCCTCATCGCTCCTACTTCCAGCCTTCTCCTCGCTTCCCAAAAAATTGCGCAATCCAAGGCATCTTGCCCCTCTACTCGTTGCAGCTCATAGTAAAGGGGAATCTCTTCCGCCTGGTTCCTCAATGGTTAGTCTCTCCTATGATGTCTATTCCCTTGCTAGGCAATGCCCATCGCCTCCTATCATACTCTAACATGCCTCTTCTCTTGCTGGTTACCATTCCCCCTCGTGATTCTTGTATTGGTGTCTTCTTGCCAGTCTCCACAAGGGTCGGTTCTCAAGATACTGGAATCTTCATGCCTCCTCTCTTCTCTTCGGAGCCGCTACGATCCTCCTCTCTTCCTTCATGCATGGCCTCTCCTGCATCCAAAGATCATCCACCCTTCTGGGCTCTTCTCTCATACTCAGCTCTTCTCTCCTTGTATCTTCTTGCCTACCTGAGACAACCTCAGCTTTCACTTCAGAAGCTCCTCCCCTCTCCCTGTCTCCCAGGGTCTCTCCATCCAACCTGGCGTAGAAATCAACGTTCTTATCTTCCCCTTGCATGAACTTGTTTACTCTATCGATCAAGTCTTGTAGGACACTAGAGGCTTTGAGGTAATCTCCATGTCGAAGAGACCTTTCTTCATGCCAAATGTCAAGGCCAGCTGTAAGGTAAACCCATCCACCTTCTTATGTCAAGAACCTCCTCCTTGAATTGGTCGATGTAGTGGCCATGCCTCTCCAGCATCCCCTGAGGATTTTGAAGAGAGCAGTTGCCTCCTTCTTCATTTTCTTGAATGTTTAGAACCTCGTCATCAGACCCCAGCGTAGGTCTTCGAAGCAATGGATGGAACCTCCCGATAATTAGTGGAACTAGTCTCTAACCTTCCCTTCAAAGGTTATGGAGAAGAATCTGTAGTTGAACGTGTTTGTCATGTTACGAATGGATACCTTGTCCTCGAAGCACTGAAGATGCCTGAACGGTCATCTCTTCCAGAATAGTAGCTCAGGACAGACTCTTTGAAGCCTTTAGGAACTGGTGTTGCTAACACTTCATCCTAGAAAGAGCTCATCCCTCATCGTCGATGATGGACCTAATACTGGGGAGTATCTCCTCCATACTAGCCACCTTGTCGAGTATCCTGGAATAATGTTGGGTTCTCCACATCTTGAAACTTGATGCCCTAGTAGCTCGTCGGGCAGTGTCGTTAGTGCACTAGTCGCTCTGTTTGCTCTTCCACTCGCTCCTTAACTGGTTGTCTGTGTGGATCCTCTTCCTCGGATAGTGTCACATGACGAGGTGAGGTTATCATGATGTCCATGTGATGAAGTAACCTTACGAGTATGCCCCTTTAGATCCTCTGTGCGAACTCCTTGAAAACCATCACGATTAGAAAGCCGCGTCCTCTTGCCGAGTTACGGACTATCTCTCCATTCTAACCTGTATCCAACATTTTTCCTACTCAAAATATTTTCATCCTTGGCTACAATCCACGCTCACTGCACCAAAGTGTTGAAGCGGGGAATCCAAAATTCGGATCAATGCAGCGTAAGGTTACCGATCCAGCGGTTGGGCTCAATGACTTAGCAGACTAGAATACAAAAATGAAGGAAACACTGGAAGGATCACATTTATTGCAACAGGGGGGTCCCACTACGTACTTGTATACTTGAAAGAATCTTGCCCTCCACTATAAAAGATGGCTGAGAACGGTACAAGGTGGACATTATATGGAGATTATCAGGGGATGGAGACTAAATGGATGATCAATATCCCACACAGCTAGAAAGTCTAGAAAAAATGTCCTGTCAAGATCTTTTGTGAGATTCTGAGGTCCAAAACCTTGTACCACTAGGGTCCTATTTTTAGGAAAACTAAGGGGCGGGCGGGTCTTTTTTATAGTCCAACCCCCACTAGCGACTAAGCGACCATTGGGGGAACAAGCCCGGATTGGGTGAGTATTTGTCGTAGTTTCCCCCTAGAGAGTATGCGAGGAGAGCTCACCATACTCGCTCAGGCCTTCAACAGTCTTGAATGCTGAGTCTGACCACTACCCAAACTGATGACTTTAACTTCTTGCAGACCTGGCTCTGAGTGAGTCCACCCTCAGCGAATATGGGTTGTACACCTACAATCTATGTAGACAAGATGCAAAGAAGGTTAATTGCAGTGCGCTCCCAAAAAGAATTATTCATGCTTACACTTGCAAGATTGTTATATGAGCGCAATGAGAATGGAGGAGTTGTGAGAGCGTCGTGAGCACAGAGGTGTTGTAAGCATACCTTGAGCGCATAGTCATTATAAGCATGGAGGCAATGTGAGTGTAACACCCCTATCTGTCAGGTAGGATATAACAGAAGGTACGGTCGAGGCCCCACGCCATATCCCACTGACAGTCAGTAGAGTTACGTATTGAAACTATATTCCATAAACATGCATTCTAACTCAGACTGAATTCTAGCGAAAGTAAAATAATTGCATAGAACCCAACTATTTGAATATCCACTAAACCAAATAGGAATGATGATACAAATACACGAAGTAGTTATGGTCTTAAGGCCTTACAAAGTTTCCTTAAATAATATTATTTTAAATACTTCGGCATGCAAGCCGGCCACACATGAGCAATAAAAGAAAACACACTTCGCTTTGGCCTTTAATAGCAGGCTTAGCAACCATGGGCTTTAGCCCGCTATTTCCCGTTCGGCTTGACTACACCTGCACAAAACCCTTCCACCCCAAAGGTGGCAAACAAAGAAACGGCCAGCATTAGTTGACCAAATTATAATGACCAACCCCTCACTCTGGGTGGTAGTGCTCCTTCCCTGCAGGCATTAGCATAATTATACATTGGCAATCAGAACGTGCAACTTAAGCATCATTTGCCACAGACGTTGGAACATCTGTCCAATGCCTCATGCTCTCAGGGCACATTCAGGGTGCACAGGACCTCAAAGAGTCATACCTTTGTTCTCTAAGATGGTCAACAATGTTTGAGCATTCCAGTCTTTCAGGGGTGAAGCCATAGACAATGCCCCTATAGCTACACCGGATAGACACTTTAACTTTCTCCAAGTCAATCGGCATAGGGTTGGGTACAGTTCTGTTATTTCCCGTTGCTCAAATCTTCAGGCTCGCAAGCCACGATGAGAGTCAACATTCCCTCTCTCATATATATGATACATAACCCCGTTATGATCCTATGCTAACACTCACGGTTGCCTAAGCTGGGCCACATAGGCTCTCAGCTCAACATATTAGCCCCAAGTTTTCAAGAGATAGGCCTCACCAAATGGCCACCAGGTCTCCACGAGATAGGCCTCACAAAATAATGGCCCCCCTGGTCTCCACGAGACAGGCCTCACAAAACGTTGCACATTGGGATCTACCGTCGGCGGTAGCGCTACCGCCCCATAGTAGGGGACAAACTATTGATTCTTCCCCTCCAAATGGGAGTTTTCCTGGGAGTCCACCTCAGTACTCACTACAGTCATCTGCACACCCCGCGACTCCGAAATTTATATGCTTACCAAGAAGTCTTCTCCGGCATATAAAAACAATCATCACCAATCCAGACAAACTTGGCCAGATGGGCTTCACACAGCGTGGCTATACCGTACTACAATTCTGGATTCTAAATGCAAAGGCAATGGGGATGCAATTATCCACCCGATTGGATAACTGCATCCACGTGCTTGTGGCGCATCTACCCTCACATGCCAAAACAAAGGACTTCATAAGTACAAGAAGAAGGATCGTTACCCTCAAAATTCATTTCAACGCCATGGGAGAGAATCTAGCAGGATGGAAATGACCGCTATGACTTTGCCTCCGTAGATCTGAACTCGTCTTGCAGATCAGAGCTCTGAATCTCCAATGGTGGCAAGATTTCCTTCGTCTGACTCTCCTTCTCCCCGCTCCAATCGCTCAAAACTAAGAATCAAAAGAAATGAAGTGAAAACGCCACTTCCTTGGCTTTAAAACGAGCTACCGTCGCGCAGTGGCTAGCTATCGCCGCATGGTACCTTAAGACGTCTGCTTGATTCACGCGGCCACCACCCAAAATCTCCAAGCACAGGCCGACACATGGCCATGCTGTGACAGCCCTGCAATCGCCGCACCGTAAATGATGTGTCTCATCAACGCGCCACTCTTGATGAACTGGAGCTATCGCTTCGTGGTATTTCTACCGCCACGTCGTACCTCACAGAGAGGTATGCCGAATAAAACAACTTCACTACCACCAGCATTAACCCTACCTATGGGTGGTATCTGACAGAAACCAATTCCTGCTCCAGGAAACTTAAGGTGTTACAAATCTCCTTCACTTAAAGAATTTCATCCTGAAATTATGTCGTGTAGGAAATTATAGAAGTAACAGCATCACATTTTTTACCTCAAATGAATGTCTCGGGGAACCCCACCTTCATGGTTTGCTCCCACTCCCAAGATAGTTCCTCACGGCCAAAGTTGTCCCAGCAGACCTTGACCATCCAGATAGACTTATTCAGAAGCTGCTTGACTTTTATGTCTTCGATACAAATGGGCTTGACCTTCATTGTCAACCCACCATCAAGAGGCACCTGATCCGCAGCAACCACTTGTGTAGGCTCTAGCACCGCCTTCCGCAATACTAATATGTGGAATGCATCGTATATACCACTGAGTTCTACTGAAAGCTTCAATCGATATGTGACTTCACCAATGTGCTCTAATACCGATATATGATATCTCAGACTTAGATTTTTCAAGCATCGAATCCTTGATACGCACTTGAACAATTTGATCTTCAAATATACCCAATCTCCCATGGTCAACTAGACATTTCTGTGTTTGGCGTTATAATACTTAGCCTGCCTATCTTGAGCAATCTACAACCGCTCCCGGATTGTATGAATATTCGAAGTCACATGTTCGACTTCCTTCTGCTTAAATAGCTTTGATTTGCCCATCTCCAACCACGACAAGGAAGTACGACACTTCCTACCATAAAGGGACTCGAATGGCGTCATTTGAATACTTACATGTAGATGTTGTTGTAGGCAAACTCGATCATGTACAAGTGATCCTCCCACCTCTTCCTGAAGTCTAGGGCGCACTTGCGAAGTATGTCCTCCATCGTCCTGTTTAACCTCTCGATCTAACCATCCGTCTGTGTATAAGCCTCCAATCATTAGTCGTGAAGCACCCATCTCGATCACTAACGATGATACGGGGCACACTGTACAATCGTATAATATTATCCACGTAAAGCTTTGCCAGCTTTTCCACCAAATCATCTTTTCTATTTCGAATGAAGCGTGATACCTTGGTTAAACGTATCAACGATCACCCAGATGGCGTGGTTCCCCTTCTGCGATCTCGGCAAACCATGCATGAAATCCATAGATATGTCGTCAAACTTCCATTCCGGTATAGGCAAAGACTTTAAAAATCCATCGGGCTTCTGACATTCGGCCTTTACTAAGGCACATGTCTGACACTTCGCCACATATAAAGCTACGTCCTTTTTCAATCCAAGCCACCAAAATAGCTTTTTCAAGTCTTTAACATTTTTGTGCTCTACGGATTAATCGAGTACTTGATAAAATGTGCCTCGTACATCAACTCCTCCATAATTTGCTCAGCTTTGGGACACATAATCGATTGTTCTTCCATAATAGCCCATCATCAACGGTAAATTGGGCATTTCACCCATCCAATGTCTCTACCATGTAGTGTTTTATACTGTCATCTAGCTCCATCGACTTTCGAATCCTATCAGCGAGGTCATACTACAGTTCTGTCCAGTTCAAACGTTCTTCAGCACTAGACCTCCGAACGACACAAGAAATCTCCAAGGCCTCCATGTCTCCAATGAGACATTCGTCCTGCATCTGTATCCAGTTGGCCTATGCAGGAATCTTATGACTTAGCGCATCAGCATCAGCATTTCTCTTGCCAGGAATGTAATGTATCTTGATGGTTTAGTCCCCAAGGAACTCCATCCACCATCATTGACACATGTTCAAGTCCTTTTGATCCAATAGTTACTTCAAACGCTTATGATCTGAATAGATATCGACCTTTACACCATACAAATAGTGCCTCCAAAACTACAGACTGAGTATTGCGGCCGCTAGCTCCAAATCATCGACCGGATAGTTCCTCTCGTGCATTTTCAACTAGTGCGAGCTATATGCTAGCACTTTCACATGCTGTAGTAAAACAAAGCATAAGTCGCTCCATGAGGCGTCACTGTAGATCTCATATCATTCTGATCCACATGGCGAGTACAGAATTGGGGTCGTGGTCAGACGACTTTTCAACTCTTCAAAATCTTTCATGTATGCTAGCGAATAAATAAACTTCTGATCCTTCCTTGTCAAGGTCGTGAGGGGTAATGCTATCCACAAGAAGTTCTCTACAAAGCGCCTGTAATAGCCAGCAAGCCCCAGGAAACTCTTGACTTCCACCACAAAAGACAACACAGGCCACTCCTGTCTCGCAACAATCTTCGCCGGATCTACTGCGATTCCCTCTCCACTAACAACATGATCAAGGAATGCTACCGAAGACAGCCAAAACTCACACTTAGTGAACTTAGTGTACAGCTAATTTCTCCTCATATTCTCCAACACTATGCGTAAGTGATCGGCATGATCATCCTCAGACTGGGAATACACTAGGATATCATCAATAAAAACTATCACAAACTTATCCAAACACTCCTTGAACATCCTGTTCATTAAGTCTATAAATATAGACGGCGTATTCGTCAGCCTAAATGGTATGGCAGTGAACTCATAATACCCATATCAAGTACTGAATGTCATCTTGGGAATGTCACTTTCCATGATTCTTAACTAACGATACCCGGATTTCAGATCCAGCTTTGAATACACAGTCAATCCAACTATCGGGTTGAACAGATCATTGATCCCCGGAATCAGGTACTTATTCTTCTCTGTCAGCTTATTCAATTCTCGATAATCGATACACAGCCACAGGATACCGTACTTATTCTTCACAAAGAGGACTGGTGCGCTCCAATGTGACTAACTTGGACGCACATACCCTTGCTCTAACAGTTCTTGAAGCTATGACTTCAACTCTGCCATTTCCCTCGGTGCTAAGTGGCAAGGAGATTGCGACACAAGTTTGTCACCTGGCACCAACTTGATGGTGAAATCGATCTCTCTCTGAGTTGGAGCTCCAGGGAGATCTTCGTGGAAAATGTCGGGAAACTCCGACACCACAGCGATGCTGATCAAACCAGGCTTGGTCTTCTTAGCCTCTAATAGGCTGAAGAATAACTCTGCACCTTCCCGTGTTGCTTTGACTACCTGGAGAGCAGACATAAGCGTCTTGTCTGATCCCCTCATGCCAGAGAAGCTAGTTTTATAACCCATATTCAGCCCCAGTTTGACCATCTTGTGACTGTAATCGATGTATGCATGTTTCTCTGAGAGCCAATCCATGCCAAATATTACATCAAACTTTATTATCGGCAATAATGACGCTTGCAAGTCAAACTCTTGACTCCCAATCCGCACCTTTACGCAACAGACTCTATCCATGCACACCGAACACCCGTTAGGAAACATCACATCCAGTCTATCCTTTGCCATGGAAGAATTCACTCTGATTCACATTGTGAAATCTTCGGATATAAAGAAGTGTGAAGCTCCTTTATCAAACAGCGCTCTTGTCGGACAATCCAAGATTAAGATAAATCCTAAAATATGACAACCATACGACCAATTCATAAGGCGTAAGGTATAGAGAACATTAAAGCTAAAATCTAACTCATACCTGTAACTACATCGCCTTACTTGATGGCCTCCTTCTATCCAAGGTTGTATACTCTGGGTTGGACTGGAGCATGATGGGATACAGTTGACTCCACTGCCTTCCCTTTCTCGGCATAAGATGCTTCTGCCTTCCTCTCTAACTTGCCACTCCAACACTCGCGGGTAATGTGTCCTGGCTTGCCATAGTTATAACACGGGATTGTGCCTCCCCACCCAGATGATTCCCCCAATGTAACAGATAAAGAGATCGTTTCAGCTGACCTGGGCTTCTTGTTCCACCTTTGATGCCCACTCTTTGATGAACTTGGTACTTTAAATTTTAACCTGTTTAATGTTGAGTCATTTTTACACTGAACGCGCTTCGTGTCCTGCTCAAGAGTTCGGGTTGTATTGACTAAGGTCAGAAAACCCTGCGTCATTAGACCTGAGAGCAGCAACCTCAAATCGTCGTGCAATCCTTCATAGAACTGGTTGGTCTTGCACTCCTCATAAGTATAGGTAGAGCCTGCATATTTCCACAACCTCATAATCTCATGTAAGTAGTCATCTACACTACTCTCACCCTGAGATAATCTCTAAAACTGATTTTTCATAGCAATTTTCTGTGCTGATGGGATATATCGCGCTAGAAACAATCTCGAAAACTCATCCATCGAGATATTTATGAGTTGTATTCCTACAAAGTGATGTAATTCTAGTTCATCACACCACAACCTTGCTTCACCATCCAAAAGGAAAGTGGCTATAGTAACCTTCTGTCACTCCTCCGTCTTTGTTGCTGACATGACTCTCTTAGCCCGAGAGAGCCAGTCCTCAGCTTGCGTTGGGGTTCCAGCCCACATACACACTAGAGCGTTAAAGCCCATCACATGCCTGAGCTTCTTTTCAGTTGCACTTCTTTGCACTATGGGCTCTGCCGCTACGTGATCCACCACTATAGGTTCGACTACGCAAAGCAGTAATTGACCCAATTCAGGAGCAGGGGGTTGCACTTGCCTCCCTGGCTGAGCATTAATCATGGCTAACATCGCTTCAGCTACCAAACGTATGGTTTCGGCAGAAGGAGGAGTTGCAGGCACGTCATTAGGCGCGCTACTCTCCGTAGAGTGCTGACGTTGAGACTGCTTTGCACCACTCCTAGTCACCTATAATCATCAACCACTTAATTAGTTGACAAACATATTGCCGAAAAGTAATTATAGGAACACACAAGTTCCTCAAACATATGTATTTTTATTTCTAAGTGGACATTCATGGGTTATTTCATGTCATAACGGTAACATACATACATATGCTCACTACCCCTTAAAAGAATTCGCCCACGAATTCAAATAAGAAAGAGCGACACAAGAATTTGATACCAAATTATAACACTGTTGGAACACCCTATTACTAATTTGGGTCAGGATCACTATGTCTCTAAGAACCTTTGCTTGACCTTCTGTATAGCTTAATAGGTCAATTAGAATTGAGTCTAAGGGTTAGAAGTCTAGGTTTGGAAGCTACCCTGAAGATCAGGATTCTCAGTCTAGAGACTAAGTCATATTATCGAGCTCCGCACGACAATTCGTCGAACTCCGGTCGACGATCGTCTAGCTCAACTTCGACAGATCGTCGAACTCCATTCGATGATCGCTGAGCTCAACTTCATAATATCGTCGAACTCCATTCGATGATCGGTGAGCTCAGGTCGACGATTTTGACTCTGCATTGGATCTTTATCTCTGAGCTCAGTTCGACGATATTTGAGCTCAGATCGACGATTATTTTGCTGCTGTGTGTTTTCAGATCGCTGAGCTCAGCTCGACGATAGCAGAGCTCAGTTCGACGATTTCAGATAACTTCCAGAATTCAAATTCAAATCAGGTAGGAGTTATTCTGCAATTAATTCAGAGATTTGCTAGCCGTTTTCATTTAATTCTGGACCAAGTTTCAAGGGATTTTTCAAGGAATATATCTGTGGACTTTTCTCCAGAAGAGACTATGCAATTAAGGATGCAATCAATGCAGACCAATGGCTATCATTGACAGAGAATGATATTTTATTCTGTACCAGAGAATAAAAGACAGAACTTTTTGAATCTCTCATATACAACAACAGAGAATACACAATACAGAGAGAGAATACTGATTACAGAAAAATATTCAAAAATCTTCTGTCACAAAGAATTTTTAAGAACACTCTTCCAAGGAGATCAAGCTCTCAAAAAAATCTTCAGATCTCTGTAGTTTTCAAAGTGTTCAAGGCCAACATATTTCCAAGACTCCAGACATTCAACATTTCAGCTATTGCTGAAATCATCTTCTGCTGGAGTTCAACCTTTGAAGGCCTATCACCCTCAGCAAAGCCTTTCTTCCTGAAGATTTCAAGGATTCAGGGGGAGCTTTGACATCAATCCACATAGTCTTCTAAGTTATTTGAGAAAGAGAAGACTTTCATCACTCTCTCACCCCCACTCTGTAAAGGGTTTTTCAAACTCCCTTCAAAAGTTTGAACCTGGTTTTTGAGCACCTTGTCAAAAGCTCATTGGTGGCAAGACACCTGATCAAAAAATCTGCTTTGGTTTTTGAGTACCTTATCAAAAGCTCATTGGTGCTCAGGACACCTGATCAACTCATCCTACAGTGGATTCCTACCTAGGGTGGTAGAAGAGTGGATGTACCCAAGTTTGGGGAACCACTATATTCCCTTGTGTCTTCTGGTTTTGCTTGCTTTCATTTTGTTTCTGGCCTTGATTTCTCTGTGCTTAGTTTTTGATTAGCTTAGTGCTGTGATTAGATTCTATATTGCTTCCCTGCTCACACATATTACAACAATAGTTGTAAAAGTTTGTAAAAGTTTTTAAAGCACCATATACTCTATTCCCCCTTTAGAGTATATCAGATCTAGTTGCACTTTAAATTGGTATCAGAGCCAGGTTGGTTAAACATACCATACCTGATTGGTTGTACAGGCTAACACCTGAACCCAAAGATCCCAACCTAGATCTGTTTTTCCTTTGTATTTTATTATTAGATTTTGTTTGCACAAATCATGGCCCAAAATAAAGATTATGCTAGCACCAGACCTCCAGTGTGCAATCTGTCAAAGTTTGCACTTTGGAAAGCAAGGATCAGACTTTACATGAATTCTATTGACGAAGATATCTTTAATTCTATTTTGATAGTGTGTCCAAGACCCCCAGAGAACACAAGCACAAATGCTGTTCCACCTCCATCAGGAACAGATGCTGATATCAAAAAATGGAAAGTAGTTGATGCCAAGGCTATTAACATTCTAGCCCAGACAATGTCAGATGACATATTTCAAAAGGTAGCTGAATGTAACTCAGCCAAGGAAATTTGGGACAAACTCTCAGAAATAGTCTCAGGCTCAGCTGATGAGAGAAAAGACAGAAGATCCCATCTCATCTCTCAATATGAGAACTTCAAGAAGGGAGAGACTGAGTCAGTGGGAGATATGTATAACAGACTAAGTCTAATTGTCAGTGAACTAAGGACATTGGACAAGGAGATCTCTCTAACAGAACTTAATGACAAGATCCTAATGTGCTTCCCCAACACTTGGGATTCAAGAATCTGGCCAATTAAGGATGACAGAAGTCTGAATGAGATCACCACTGAAGCTTTGTTGGGTAAGCTCAAATCTTATGAGCTACTTATCAAGAATAGAGAGGAAGAACAGAAGGCTGCTTCACCAGCCACAAGAAAAGAGAAGACCACAGCATTCAAGGCAACTGAGGATCTGCCTGAAGATAAAGCCACAGACAATGATGAACTACTCAGCTTGCTGGCCAAAAGATTCCACAAGATGGCCAGAAAGGACTTCAGAAGAAGATCATACAAGGAGCAGGATAAGCCAAGGTATGACAAGTCCATTGGTAATAATAAAGACATTATTTGCTTTGGTTGCAGGAAACCCGGGCACATAGTTCCTGACTGTACAGAGAACAAGAACAAGGACAGAAGGGACAGGAAAGAAAGAAGGAAGGAGAAAGACTCCAAAAGGAATGGCAATAGCAAACCTTCTTCAAGCAGAAATAAGCATACAAGAAAAGGGTTTGTTGCTGAATCCTGGAGTGAGACAGAAGAGGAGTCAGAAGCCTCTTCCAGCTCCAGTGATGATGAGGATGATGCAGAAGAAAAGGAGTTCTGCATGATGGCAATCAATGCCTCTCAGCACAATTCAGAGGAAGAGGAGTCAGAGTCAGACTCAGAGACTCAACCTGAAGAAGATCAGGTAATTAGTTCTTTTGATTTTAGTTCAGAATATTTTAAAACTGAATTTAAGGCACTGTGTTTAGACCTACTAAAGTTTGAGAAAGAGATTATCTCTCTCATAAATCAATTATCTGAACACAATACCTTAAAGTCAGAAAACCTCAAACTCTCTCAGGAGTTGAAGAACTGTAGGGAACAGATAGCTTCACTGAAAAGTGAGCTCTCTGAGGCCAAGAAGCTTGAAGAATCCCTTAATGGGAGAAGCATCAAGCTGATGGACATCACAAGCACAGTGAACTCTAGATTTAACAGTACACTGGGCTTGGGTGCTTCATCCAGCCAACCTATAGTCCTAACAACTCCCAAAAAATTCATTTCTAACAAGGGAAAGGGAGTTGTAGAGGTTGCTAGGAAAAATTCTGATCTGCCTCAGAAAACCAAATCCCAGCAGAAATCGTCGAACGTAGATCGCCGATCGCCGAATGAAGATCGACAATCGCCGAATGCAGCTCGACGATCTCAGGAAAAATCGTCGAACGCTGATCGACGATCTCAGTCAAAGTCGTCGAACGCAGGTCGACGATCTCATATACCTGACCTCAGCCATAGTCGACCGTCGAACGGAGCTCGACGATCTGACCCAAGATCGTCGAACGCAGCTCCAAGATCGTCGAACAGAGGTCAGAGCTCTGAAAACTTTTTCAAAGGCAAATCAAAATTGAATCCTAAGGGTTCTTCATCTCAAACCTTTAACCCTTATACTGAATGGATTATACCTCCAAGGAGATATCATCCTGAAGGATATAAGAGTCAACCTGGGATGTCTTTCATATCAGAATTTAAAGGTTATCAACCTAGGCCCAAGGTAAACTGGGTCAAAAATAAATGAATTGTATTATGTGCAGGTGAAGACATATCCAACATCTAACCAGCAATGGTATTTGGATAGTGGGTGCTCTAAGAACATGACATGGAATAAGGACAACCTCACATCCTTCAGAGCCAAGCTTGGACCCAAAGTTATCTTTGGTGATTCCAACTTTGGACAAACTAAAGGATATGGTGCAGTCCAGATTGGATCAGTAACTTTCAAGAAGGTAGCTTATGTGGAAGGACTGAAGCACAACCTAATTAGCATCAGTCAGCTGTGTGATGAAGGCTACCAGGTGACTTTCAGCAAAGCCTTATGCAAGATCAAGTCAGAGGACAACACAACAGTGTTGACAGGTAAAATGAAAGGTAAAATCTACTTAGTAGATTTTCTTTCAACTGATGTAGATATTTGCTTGTTTAACTCTGTCTGTAGACCAAATGTTTTATGGCATAAGAGATTAGGACACCTAAACCTTAGAACTATTGCTAGGCTATCCAAGGACAACCTTGTTAGAGGACTACCTTCTGGCCCCTACAAGAAGGAAGGACTCTGCAGGCTTGTCAATTAGGCAAGCAAACTAAAAACAGTTTTAAGTCACTTAATAAGAGTGATTCACCTAGGATATTGTATCTGTTACACATGGATCTATTTGGACCCATCACAGTACAAAGCCTAGGAGGGAAATCCTACACTTTAGTAGTTGTAGATGACTTCTCTAGATTCACTTGGGTGTTCTTTCTAAGGAAGAAGTCTGATAACTTTAAGTGTCTGACAGAGTTTCTCAAATGTATACAGATTGAGTTCAATACTCATATTGCCCTGATCAGAAGTGATCATGGGACAGAGTTTGATTCTCTTCTTATGCAAGAGTTCTGTTAGAGTGAAGGGATCATGCATACTTTCTCAGCTCCTAGAACTCCTCAACAAAATGGGGTAGCTGAAAGGAAAAATAGAACCCTTATTGAATCTGCCACTACATTGTTGTCAGATGCTCATCTACCTCTATCCTTTTGGGCAGAGGCAGTGAACACCTCCAACTATGTGCAGAACAGAAGTCTGATACATAAACTAAAGGGAAAGACTCCCTATGAATTACTCAAATGGAAGAAACCTAAAGTTGACTATTTTAGAGTTTTTGGTTGTATTTGCTATATTCATAATAATGACAAGAAATATCTAGCAAAATTTCAAGCCAAAGCTGATGAAGGAGTGTTTCTGGGATACTCCATGATCAGCAAGGCCTATAGGGTCTATAATAAATCATCTTTGAAAATTGAGGAATCTGTTCACATTTCATTTGATGAAACTAACATGTCTTTCAAGGAGAAGAATTCTTCTACCATAGAACCTTTGTAGGAACATTCCCTAGTTGAAGATATGAACAAGTTACAGGTTGCTCAAGAGGATGAAAGCAGTGAAGATTAAGGGAATGCTCAACACATTGAAGCACAACCTGAAGAGCCAGTTGTTGTACCTCAAAAGGAAACAACAACACAGGTTGGTGAACAATCAACACCCCCTGTTGATTTAGTAACATCAAGAGACCATCCAATTTCCCAAATAATTGGAGAAATCTCAGCTGGTGTGCAAACCAGAAATCAGGTCAACCAAAACCTGTTGCACACCTGCTTCCTATCTCAAATTGAACCTCAGTCCATTCAAGATGCAGAGCAAGATCCACACTGGATCATTGCAATGCAAGAGGAGTTGCTTCAATTTGAGAGGAACAAAGTATGGGAACTAGTGTCAAAGCCTAAGGATCATTCCATTGTTGGAACAAAATGGGTATTCAGAAACAAACTGGATGATCAAGGAGTAATTATAAGGAACAAGGCAAGGCTAGTTGCTCAGGGATACTCTCAAGAAGAAGGAATTGACTACGACCAGACTTTTGCACCTGTTGCAAGATTAGAAGCCATCAGGATTTTTCTAGCTTATGCAGCTCACAAAGGCTTCAAAGTATATCAGATGGATGTCAAAAGTGCTTTCTTGAATGGAGATATCAAAGAGGAAGCTTATGTCAGACAACCTCCAGGTTTTATCTCTCCAACTTATCCTGATTATGTATTTAGATTAAATAAAGCATTATATGGTCTCAAGCAAGCTCCTAGAGCATGGTATGAGACCCTAGCATCTTTCTCTTGGAAAATGGTTTTATAAGGGGTAGAGTATACCAAACTCTTTTTATTAGAACCCATAAGTCCCATACCCTACTAGTACAAATTTATGTAGACGATATCATTTTTGGTTCTACTGACTCAAAATTGTGCAGAAGGTTTTCTAACCTAATGCATTCTAAATTTGAGATGAGTAGCATGGGTGAGCTATCCTTCTTCCTAGGATTGCAAGTTAAGCAACATGTTGAAGGCATCTTCATTTCTCAAACCAAGTATGCACATGAATTGGTTAAGAAATTTGGTATGTCTGAGGCATCTTGTATGAAAACACCCATGCCTACCAATGCTGTATTGGATGCTGATGAACATGGGAAACCTGTTGATCAGACAACATATAGAGCAATGATTGGCTCTTTACTGTATCTTACAGCTAGTAGACCAGATATAATGTTTGCTACATGTATATGTGCTAGGTTCCAAGTAAGCCCTAGAGAGTCACACCTAACATTAGTAAAGAGGATTCTCAGGTATGTTAAAAGTTGTCCAAATCTAGGTCTCTGGTATCCAAAAGATTCAGCATTTGAGTTAACTGGATTCTCTGATGCTGATTATGTTGGATGCAGAATTGACAGGAAAAGCACCAGTGGAACTTGTCAGTTCCTTGGTGATAGACTTGTCTCTTGGTTTTGTAAGAAACAAACATATGTGTCAACTTCAACTGCTGAAGCAGAATATATGGCTGCAGGCAGTTGTTGTTCACAAATCTTGTGGATCCAAAATCAACTCCTAGACTATGGTTACAACTTAGAGAAGTCTAAAAACTTTTGTGATAACATAAGTGCTATTTCCATAGCTCAAAATCCAGTCCTCCATAGTAGGACAAAACACATAGAGTTTAGGCATCATTTCTTAAGGGATAATGTTGGAAAGAATAAAATTGAATTACAATATATCCCAACTGATTTACAAAGGGGAGATATTTTCACCAAGCCTTTGGATGAAAAGAAATACACCTTCTTCCTAAATCAGTTAGGAATGTTAGATGGAGGAAGTCTTAAATAATATCCAAGATTTTGAAAGCTTAAAAATTGACCAATACTAGGCAAACATTCTGATTTTTCTTAGTGTCTAGAATTTTTCTGATCTCTGAACTGCGCTCGACGATTCACCCCAAGATCGTCGAACGGAGATCGACGATTTCCAAAATCTTCGAACTGAGTTCAGTGCCTCTCAGATAGTATGAATTGTCTCTTCCGGTCAACGATCGTCGAACGGCGCTCGACGATTATGTTCTCTGAACGATCGTCGAACGGAGCTCGACGCTCTCCAATATCGTCGAACGGAGATCGACGATGTTGAAGTCTCTTCAGATTCCTTAAAATCCTCGATCGTCGAACTGAGTTCAACGATCTTTCCGATTCTGCGTCGAACCCTAATATAAAACTCTTTTTTCGTCGTCGTTCCCTTTTGCGCTTTCGATTTCTCTACAAGAATTTTCTTTCCCTCCAAACAGCTCTACGCTTGGTCGTTTTGTTTGTTGAGTTTTTGTAGGTACAATGGCTGTGTCAGTTGCTGTCCTAGCTGCAATGAAGTTTGATGCCGGGTTTGATATTGATATAGAATCTTTCAGCACCACTGACCAGATTTTCCAAGACATACTGGGTTTGTTCAAGGATCAGAATCTAACTGCCCTCATGACCACCAGGATCAAGCTGGCTTCAGATGAGATCAAGGAGTGGGTCTATACTGCTCATAATCAAGATAACAACACAATAGTTGGGTCTATTGCTGGAAATCAGGTACCCTTGACCCCCACAATTTTAACAGAAGTTTTTGGATTGAGAAATGGAGAAGAATCTGTTGAGTTATCTGGAGAGGAGTTTTCTGACCTGCTTGCCAGGATGGGTCATCCAGAGGGAAACCCTAGAAAGCTATTCAAGAGGAATCTGTCTGTTGAATACAGGTTCCTGGCAGATGTGGTAGGGAAAGTGCTGCTGGCAAAGCACTCTGCCCATGATACTATATCCAAACATCAGCTCTGTCTCATGGGAGCTCTGGTGGATAAGAAAAATTTGAACTGGGGAGAGGTCTTCTTTGACCTAATTAAGAAGAAAATAAACAAGAGTTTTGTTAATTTTGGAAGGATTATTGGAGTTTTTCTGCAGACCAGGTGCCCTGCCTTGCTGGTCTCCTCTAGAGATCACATCAATGCCTCCAAGAGACTAACCTGTGCCCTCTTTGGAAAGTGGGATAGTCAAATAAGCAAGCCTAGCAGGCCCTCCTTCAGTGCTCCTTCAGGCACAAGGACTCCAAGAGTCACTCTCCCACAGGTCTCTGCTCCTGCAGATGACCTGGCTGCTGCTGTTGCTGCCTCTCCTCCTCCTCCAATTCCATCCCTTCCCCTACCATCCACCATTCCAGCTCCATCCACCATCACCATATCTAGCCCATCTCCAACATCAACTCCATCTCCAGTCCCTGTTCTTTCTACACCAGAGGACCAATTCCACCCTTTGTTCTCCTACCCTCCACCAGATGTCACCTCTTAACCATCCATTCCATCCTTCACCATTCTAGATGATTCCTATATGGATGATTCCCCATCCTCTCCTCCTAACTTACCTACCTCCTCCACTTCATTCCAAGACCTCCTATACCACATCATTGATCAACCAACATTCACCCCATCCATCTCCATTCCCCTGTCCTCCATATCCACCCTACCAACACCTCAGCCATCCATACCAACATTCTCCAGCCCTCCACTTCCATAATCTTCAGCTGCTCCTATTCCATCTACCTCTGCTCCAGTTGTTGAGCAAGTAGACCTCTCAGCCCTAGCTGATAGGTTGTATGAGTTACTTGCCCCCAGGCTAACTCTACTATTGGAGACCTCCTTGGCTCCTTTACACCTGTCAGTGGCAGCTCTATCTGCCAGGCTCTCCTCCCTCTTTCCTCAGGCAGCACCTCCAGCAGTGTGTCTTGATCCAGATGTATCTACATCTACGCAGGGGGAGATACCATATGAAGAAAGCCTTCATGCTGTTGCTGCTGCTGTTTCTGAGACTGCTACTCCTCCTCTTGCTGCTGCTGCTGCTGTGCCTCCTACTGTAGTTCTTGCAATAGACCTCAGGTCTTTGCTTTCTGCTTTTGATTCTGCCTACTTTAGCTATCTGCCAGAGGTCCATGCTGTCCAGCCCCCAGAAGACTTATCCAAGGCACTTGTGTCATTGTCTTGCTGTGACCCTAGCATCCTCACTTCTTTTGTACATTCAGTCATTGCTGCTGCTTCTGTAGAAAGGACTAATTTTGCTTCTGAGATTGTTGATGCTGCTGCTGCTGAAAATATTCATACTGATGCTGAAGTTCCAACTGTTTCTGATGCACCAATCTCCAAGGACCTTCTTATGTCAGAGGCAACTGAAATTGAGCCAGCTGCAGTTTTTGATGATGTTTCTGCTATTGTCAGTAAAGTTGTTGCTGCTATCAACTCTCCAGTTTCTGTTGTTGAGAATGAATCTGCTGTTTCTGCTGTAAGTGAGACTGTTAATGCTGCTGTCACCTCTCCTGCTGCTGCTGTTGTTTCTGCTTCACCTCCTCTATCTGCTGCTGCCCCTACTGCTACTGCTATCTCAACTTCTGCCTCATCTGCCTCTGTTCAGCTAAAAAAAGATTTGATGAAGAAAATAGATGCTTTATATGATGATCAGAGTTCTGAATCTGATGAGTTCAAAACAGACTCTGATGACTCATCTGCTACCATTGCCAGGAAAAGGAAGGCAAGGAGCAAGGCAATGAAAATGGTTCCTCTTGCTAAAGTTAAGGATAATAATGATATCCCTTATTATATCCTTCATAATTGCCCTATCACAGAACACTGGATGCAGTATTCCAAGAACCAGCTGAAAGCCATGAAGAAAAAGAGAAAATATGAGAAGGGCTCATCCCAATTCCAGCACCCTCATCCTCCTCCACCACCTCCTCCTGATGCAGGAGCAGGTGGAAGCTCTACAAGTCAACCCCCAGCCAGAAGCCTCCCTATCAACCTCATGCCAGATCTTACCAAAGGGAAAGCCAATCCAGGGGTTCATATTCTAGGAGAGGAGGATACAGAGATACTCAAAGAGATGTTCAAGTATATTCCAAAGGGTACTCCAGGCAGCACCCATATTCTAGGGGAGGACATAGTTCTTCTGATACAACTTCAGGTCCTTTCCCTTATAAGCTGAAAGAGACTGTGTCTGCCAGGCCTCCTCAAGACAATCCTTCCAACAGGTATGAGCCACCTGTACCTTATGAGGACCCTGAAAATAATCCATCTGCTTGGACTGCCAGGATGAAGGAATTGGCTGCACTAGATCAGATTAAGAAGGCCAGAGATCAAGGAATGGATTCTTCCAACATTTCTACAATGTCTGAGCAAAGACAGAAGGAATTAGAGAAATATGCTTCCAGAAAATTCTTTGATGCTGACAGATACATGGAATTACATCCTGCAGCTGTGGTTCCCAGGCCTACAAAGCAAACTTATTTGGGTGCAGCAGATGACACCAGGTCCAACAAAAAAGCCCTCAATCCAAACAGAGAAATTAAATTGGTTAAAGGCAAAGAGAAGAAATGACAATGAAAGGTGAAAGTTTCTGTGAATTCTGATTGCTATCTGGATAATATATATACCTCTGTGATGTTTCTGCAATGTCTAGTTGTTGTTTTTATGTTCTTCTGATTGTATGTTGTTATTCAAATTTTCCAAAGTCTGTAAATAGTAATCCTAACCCAAATAGGGGGAGATTGTTGGAACACCCTATTACTAATTTGGGTCAGGATCACTATGTCTCTAGGAACCTTTGCTTGACCTTCTGTATAGCTTAATAGGTCAATTAGAATTGAGTCTAAGGGTTAGAAGTCTAGGTTTGGAAGCTGCCCTGAAGATCAAGATTCTCAGTCTAGAGACTAAGTCATATCGTCGAGCTCCGCATGACGATTCGTCGAACTCCGGTCGACGATCGTCTAGCTCAACTTCGACAGATCGTCGAACTCCATTCGACGATCGCTGAGCTCAACTTCATAATATCGTCGAACTCCATTCGACGATCGGTGAGCTCAGGTCGACGATTTTGACTATGCATTGGATCTTTATCTCTGAGCTCAGTTCGACGATCTTTGAGCTCAGATCGACGATTATTTTGCTGCTGTGTGTTTTCATATCGCTGAGCTCAGCTCGATGATAGTAGAGCTCAGTTCGACGATTTCAGATAACTTCCAGAATTCAAATTCAAATCAGTTAGGAGTTATTCTGCAATTAATTCAGAGATTTGCTAGCCGTTTTCATTTAATTCTGGACCATGTTTCAAGGGATTTTTCAAGGAATATATCTGTGGACTTTTCTCCAGAATAGATTATGCAATTAAGGATGCAATCAATGCAGACCAACGGCTATCCTTGACAGAGAATGATATTCTATTCTGTACCAGAGAATAAAAGACAGAACTTTTTGAATCTCTCATATATAACAACAGAGAATACACAATACAGAGAGAGAATACTGATTACAGAAAAATATTCAAAAATCTTCTGTCACAAAGAACTCTTAAGAACACTCTTCCAAGGAGATCAAGCTCTCAAAAAAATCTTCAGATCTCTGTAGTTTTCAAAGTGTTCAAGGCCAACATATTTCCAAGACTCCAGACATTCAATATTTCAGCTATTGCTGAAATCATCTTCTGCTGGAGTTCAACCTTTGAAGGCCTATCACCCTCAGCAAAACCTTTCTTCCTGAAGATTTCAAGGATTCAGGGGGAGCTTTGACATCAATCCATATAGTCTTCTAAGTTGTTTGAGAAAGAGAAGACTTCCATCACTCTCTCACCCCCACTCTGTAACGGGTTTTTCAAACTCCCTTCAAAAGTTTGAACCTGGTTTTTGAGCACCTTGTCAAAAGCTCATTGGTGGCAAGACACCTGATCAAAAAATCTGCTTTGGTTTTTGAGTACCTTATCAAAAGCTCATTGGTGCTAAGGACACCTGATCAACTCATCCTGCAGTGGATTCCTACCTAGGGTGGTAGAAGAGTGGATGTACCCAAGTTTGGGGAACCACTATATTCCCTTGTGTCTTCTGGTTTTGCTTGCTTTCATTTTTTTTTCTGGCCTTGATTTCTCCGTGCTTAGTTTTTGCTTAGCTTAGTGCTGTGATTAGATTCTTTATTGCTTCCCTGCTCACACATATTACAACAATAGTTGTAAAAGTTTGTAAAAGTTTTTAAAGCACCATATACTCTATTCCCCCCCCCCATTTAGAGTATATCAGATCTAGTTGCACTTTCAAACACCCCCATCCTTCAGGTAGGATATACTAGAAGGTCCGGTCAGGGCCCCACACCATATCCCACAAACAGTCATTAGAGTTACGTTTTGAAACCATAATCCATAAATGTGCATCCTAACTCGGAGTGCATTCTAGCGGAAGTAAAATAATTGCCTAGAACCCAACCATTTCAATGTTCACTGAACCAAATAGGAATGATGATGTAAATACACTAATTAGTTTTGGCCTTAAGGCTTTACAATGTTTCCTCAAATATTATTGGTTTACATACTTAAGTGCGCAGGCCGACCACACATGAGCAATAAAAGAAAACACAGTTCGCTTTGGCCTTCGAGGACCAGCTTAGCAAACATGAGCTTTAGCCCGCTATTTCCCGCTCGGCTCGGCTACGCCTGCATGAAACCATTCCACCCCAAAGGTGGCAAACAAAACAACGGTCAGCATTAGCTAACCAAATTATAATGACCCCGCCCCTCACTTGAGGTGGCGGTGCTCCATCCTTGCAGGCATTAACATAATTATACATTGACAATCAGAACGTGCAGCTTAAGCATCATTTGCCACGGACATTGGCACGGCCATCCAATGCCCCATGATCTCAGGGCACATTCACAGTGGACATGACCTCAAAGGGTCATACCACTATTCTTTGCAATGGTCAGCAACAACGTTTGAGTATTCCAGTCTTTCAGGGCTGAAGCCGAAGACAATGCCCCCAAAGGCTACGACTGAGTCATGATGATCCACCAGATACACACTTTGACTTTCTCTAAGTCAATCGGCATAGGGTTGGGTACAATTCAGCTATTTCTCGATGCTCAAATTGTCATAATCGTAAGCCATGATGCGGGTCAACATCCCCTTTCCCATTCGTACGATACATAAACCCATTATGATCCTAGGATAGCACTCACGGCCTCCTAAGCTATGCCACATAGGCTCTCAGCTCAACATATTGGCCCCTAAGTCTTCAAGAGACAAGCCTCCCCAAATTGCCCCTAGCTCTCCATGAGACAAGCCTCATAAAACAATGGCCCCCAGGTCGCGACGAGACAGGCGTCGCAAAATATTGCTCACTGGGAGCTTCCCCAGCGGTAGCGCTACCGCCATGTGGTAGGGGACAGACTATCGATTCTTCCCCTCCAAACGTGTGTTTCCTAGTGGTCCACCCCAGTACTTTCTCTGCAGTCACCTGCACACCCCGTGACTTCGAAATTTACACCCTTACCACGGAGTCTTCTCTAGCAAACAAAAACAATCATCACCAATCAAGACCAACTTGTCCAGATGTGCTTCACACAACATGCTTATACTGTACTATGATTCCAGATTCTAAATGCAAAGACAATTGGGATACAACCGATCTACCCATCGGGAGAACTGCATCCACGTGCTCGTGGAGCGTCTACCCTCATATGTGAAAACAAAGGACTTCATATCTCCAAGAAGAAGGATTGTTACACTTAAAGTTCGTTTTAGAGCTATGGGGGAGATTCTAGACGGATGGAAACGACTGTTATGGCTTTGCCTCCGTAGATCCGAACTCGTCTCGCAGATCAGAGCTCTGAAACTCCAATGGCGGCGAGATCTCCTTCGTCCGACTCTCCTCCTCCACGCTCTAGCTGCTTAGAACTAAGCCTCAAAAGAAATGAAATGAAAACGCCACTTCCTAAGCTTTAAAATAAGCTACCGTAGCGCGGTAGCTAGCTACCTCCATGCTGTACCTTGAAATATTGGCTTGATTCACGCGGCCACCACTCAGAATCTCCAATCATAGGCCAACACATGGTCACATCGTTATAGTCATGTTACCATTGCGATATAACAACCTACCGTCGTGTGGTAGAAGATGTGTGCGCATCACCGTGCTACTCTCGATGAACTGGCATTACCGCTCCGCGGTATCTCTACCGTCATGAAGTACCCCACAAAGAGGTATGTCGAATAAAAAAGCTTCGCTACCTCAAACATTAACCCTATCGTCGGGTGGTATCTCACAGAAACCATTTCCTGCTTCAGGAAACATGGGGCGTTACAGTGAGTGTGGAGGCATTGTGAGAATGTCTTGAGCGTGGAGGCGTTGTTTGGGCATCGTGAGGTATTTTGAGAGCGTCAAGAGCGCAAAGGCATTGTGGGCATCGAGGCATTGTAAGGGCGTCGTAAGCATGAAGGACATTTGAACATATTATCAGTGGTAGTCATGTTGACAAAGATGCGACGATGAGCGTCGCAGCGACAATGTCAAGGGGCGGCGCCGATAGTGGCATCAAATATGAGCAGAGGGATGCACGATAATTAAATATTGTGCGATCACTCATGGCAACCGTCATACAACTCCCCATTTGGGAGTGTGCAATACCCCAATTGAGGGAGTGTGTGGTCGGTACCGCGTGACTTCCCTGTTGGGGAGTGCACTACAATCCCCAATATGGCAGCGCTGCCCCAGGGCACTGACCAAGTCAGGGTCCTAATGGTGGGTTGATTATGTCTGCACCCCAACACCCAATTGGGGGCACTAAATCAATACCCCCATTGGATCCAGATTTGGCAATCCCGAGCGACTGATGCTGCGCTGGAATATTTTCTCTACCATGAGGGTTTTGCCGCATGGAAACTGTTGAAATTTCCGGATCTTGGAATGAGCAGGGGTTATCTGAACTAAGTTAGTTACAACCAGAAACACATGCAGCAACAAGAGTCTTTATTGATTAACAGCTAACTTCTTTACAAGGCGAGACATACATGGAAGTCATGATTCGCCAAAACCACCACAGGGAGACTAGAGACAATTACAAATACAAGTCAACACAAGCCGCGCGGACTCAAACACGAAGCCACTGGTCTATTGCTATGGAGTCCGCACAATCCGCCAGAATGCCACACCGCAACCCAAGCCGCGTGGACTGTCCTTTATTCCAATGCTAAGCTCTAGCCGCCGATCTGCAAACTGCCTGACCGCGAGGTCGCCTAGCCGCCAGACCGCACAAGCTGCTGATGCCGAACTGAACAGTCCACTTGGAACCAAGTTGCCAAAGAGAAAACTGTCTGGTCGCTGTCCTCGACCTATTGTTTAGCGCCTATTACTTAGTCGTAGAGTCTGCACTGTCCCTGACCACAATCAGAGCCAAGTCTTGGCTTTCCAACGCTATCCGCACAACCTACATAGCATAAACCGGTCAACTCTATCAAACTGCATGGATACTAAAATCCAGTCCGCAGTAACTGTTGGCGGGCTCACTTACTGTTCATTCGCACTCTATTTCTGATGGGACATGGGTCCTATTTATAGGAACGATGAGGAGTGTGGTCACTGCCCTAGCAGATAGGATCACCGCCTCATCCCGAGCAAGAACAAGTCTCTATAAACCGCGGATACATTCCAGTCTGCCACTACCTGTACAT
Source organism: Platanthera guangdongensis (assembly GCA_039583875.1). Lineage (NCBI taxonomy): Eukaryota > Viridiplantae > Streptophyta > Magnoliopsida > Asparagales > Orchidaceae > Platanthera > Platanthera guangdongensis. The sequence goes on from CM077147.1 coordinate 64,772,897, forward strand.
GATAGCCAGTCCTCCTAGACATCACCAAGGCCGAGCACATCGTCAGTCCGCCTTGTCGCTATAGGCCAAGCCAAGACAGCCACAACCGAACTCTGTAATAACTGTCCGCCTATCCACAGACACAGCTCCAGTCCGCTTATCCCGAGCCCACAACCTTTCCACCAAGGCAGCTATCAAACTCAGCTGACCCAGCTTTAGTACTCAAGCCCTTGCGGACGCAACTCCATTCCGCATATCCCCAAGCTCGCAACCAGAGCACATGGTACTGCTGCCGAGCTCGGTGGACTGAGAAGCAGCCTGCGTTTCACGGTGCGATCTCCCCGGACTGAGCCAAACTTGGACTTGGTTCAGAACTAACAAAGTCCGCACCACTGGCTGCAAGGGCCAGTCTGTACTTACTGGCGGATACTGGATTCAGTCTGTCTGCCCCGGCGAACTATAGTATCAGTCCACACTGACTGGAGATCTCCGCGGTTACCTCTTGCCGCTTCACCAAAGCAAGACCAAGGCTTCTGCTAGGCCTTTCTGCCAAGATCTAGTCCAGTCTGCTTATTATAGGACTCCGTGGATAAAGTTGTTATCCACCTGGTTACCTGGGATCCAACTGCCTGCTGAGAAAAGGCCGGTCTGGCAAACCTCCATTACTATTCGCTTTGTCCGCGCGAACAGACTGCCCAGGCCGCCACAGAACAGACAATCTGCAACTGCCCTGCCGACCTGGCTATCCACCAACCTTGTCTACATAGTTCGCTCGGATAGGTTGCCCAAGTATTCCAATCACCCACTTTCACTTCACAATTTTTAACACTCCCCCATGAAGTGAGAAGTGGTGAACAGCTCCAGCAGCTCCCGTAACTTGCTCTGGTTCCCTCCAATAGCGCCTTAGAGGAGATGTCCAAGACATCATACCTGCCCTGCATATCCTGGACCATGAGGGAGCCCTCCAACATGTAACACCCCAAAGCCCAAGTTAGGTTCAGGTTGGGTGACACGGCCTGGGATACGGGCATATCCCAAGGCATGTCTTGCTCGGGTAGAGCAGTTGGGTGCGTGGTCGACGAAATTCAGTCACGGAAGTTTTGGAGGGAACACGCCCTGAGACACTGGCGTGTCAATTGGCGTGTCCTTTGCGGGTTTTAGCCAGAAGTACATATGTTGAAAGACACGGGTGTTTCCTAGGGTACACGTCTTATGATATGGGCATGTCACTGGCCGTGTCCCGCTTGGGTTAAGTTGATGTTGTGTCGTGTGAGGTACACGGCTTCGCGACACTGGCATGTCTGCCATGACACGGGCGTGTAGCATGTGATATGGGCGTGTTATACGGACATGTACTGTTTGGATTTGAGTCGATTGTGTGCTGCTTAAGGGACACGGCCTGTGACACGGGCATGTCACAGGGCGTGTCAGGCCGTGTTCAGGCTATTTTTGGGCAAATCAAGGCCGTTAATTCCCTTATCCTGGATCAAAGGGCCCAGGCTCTTCCCTGTTGAGATAAGGTCGAGATTGAGGGGGGAGGAAGATTATTCAAGACATTCTTCTTCTTCTTTTCATTCTCAAAGAGAGAGAAAGGGAGAGCAAGGGAGCAAGGAAGGGAAAGGGGAAACCAGCTGCTGTAGGAGCTGCGGAGTACGGAAGTAAGATCCAAGTTTGGATTCGTGAAGGCAAAGCCAAGGCGGTGAGTTCCATCCGGCTAGTTCATGGCTCCAAAGCGATCTTCAAGGGTAACGATCTCCTTTTTGGACATTGAAGTCCTTTCTTTATGCATATGCATGGAATCCTCCACTAAGAGGTGGATATTGTAAGTTATTCCTTGGTTGAGTCTGCATCTAGAGCCGGAAATGGGTAGTACGACATTGGCATGTTGTGTGAAGCCCATCTGGACGGTTAGTCTGGATTGGTGATAGATATGGGTAAACCGTAGAAGACCCCGTGGATTTGATGCTGCGTAAGATTTCTGCGTGTCGACTTTGTTGTATGGATATGTTGATGCATGGATGTTTATCTTGGATGCTTTGTGAAAGCTCCTGGTTATTTTGAGAGGTAAATTGGTAGCAGTGCCTGGGGAGCATGGGATAAACCCAGCTTGCTACACCACAAGGGTGGGTTGATCTGTATTAGTTGAGGGGTCGTGTTGGAACACCCTATTACTGATTTGGGTGAGGATCACTATGTCTCTAGGAACCTTTGCTTGACCTTATGTATAACTTAATAGGTCAATTAGAATTAAGTCTAAGGGTTAGTAGTCTAGGTTTGGAAGCTGCCCTGAAGACCAAGTCTTTCTGCCTGGAGACTAAGTCTGATCGTCGAGCTCAGCACGACGATTCGTCGAACTCAGATCGACGATCGTCTAGATCAACTTCGACAGATCGTCGAACTCCACTCGACGATCACTGAGCTCAACTTCACAATATCGTCGAACTCTATTCGACGATCGGTGAGCTCAGGTCGACGATCTTGACTCTGCACTGGATCTTTATCTCTGAGCTCAGTTCGACGATCTTTGAGCTCAGATCGACGATTATTTTGCTACTTGAGTTTTTCAGTTCGCTGAGCTCAGCTCGACGATAGCAGAGCTCAGTTCGACGATTTCAGTTAACTTCCAGAATTCAAATTCAAACCAACAGGAGTTATTATGCAATTAATTCAGAGATTTGCTAGCCGTTTTCATTTACTTCTGGACCAAGTTTCAAGGGATTTTTCAAGGAATATTTCTGTGGACTTTCCTCCAGAAGAGATTATGCAATTAAGGATGCAATCAATGCAGACCAACGACTATCTTTGACAGAGAATAATATTCTATTCAAAAACAGAGATTAACAAGAAGAGGACACACAACACAGATCATAGAGACTCTTTAAAAATCTTCTGTCAAAAAGAATTCAGAAGAACACTCATCAAAGAGATCAAGCTTTCAAAAATCTTTAGATCTCTTCAGCTCTCAAAGTGTTCAAGGCCAACATCATTTCAAGACTCCAGACTCTCAACATTTCAGCTTGCTGAAATCATCTATTGCTGGAGCTCTATCTTTGAAGGCCTATCACCCTCAGCAAAGCTCTTCTTCCTAAAGATTCCAAGGATTTAGGGGGAGCTTTGACATCAATCCACTTAGTCTTCTCAGTTGATTGAGAAAGAGAAGACTGCCATCACTCTCTCACCCCCACTTTGTAAAGGGTTTTTCAAACTCCCTTCAAAAGTTTGAATCTGGTTTTTGAGCACCTTGTCAAAAGCTCATTGGTGGCAAGACACCTGATCAAAAAATCTGCTTTGGTTTTTGAGCACCTTATCCAAAGCTCATTGGTGCCCAGGACACCTGATCAACTCATCCTGTAGTGGATTCCTACCTAGGGTGGTAGAAGAGTGGATGTACCCAAGTTTGGGGAACCACTATATTTCCTTGTGTCATCTTGTTCTGCTTGTTTTCTTTTTGTTTCTGGCCTTGATTTTTCTGTGCTTAGTTTTTGCTAGCTTAGTTCTGTGATTAGTTTTATTTCTGCTTCCCTGCTCACACACATTACAACAATTGTTGTAAAGGTTTGCAAAAGTTTTTAAAAGCACCATATACTCTATTCACCCCCCCCCTCTAGAGTATATCAGATCTAGTTGCCCTTTCAATTGGTATCAGAGGCAGGTTGGTTAAACATACGATATCTGTTTGGTTGTACAGGCTAACACCTGAACCCCAAGATTCCAAACTAGATCTTTCTTTTATATTTTATTATTAGATTTTGTTTGCACAAATCATGGCCCAAAACAAAGATTATGCTAGCACCAGACCTCCAGTGTGCAATCTGTCAAAGTTTGCACTTTGGAAAGCAAGGATTAGACTTTACATGAACTCCATTGATGAGGATATTTTTAATTCTGTTTTGATAGTGTGTTCAAGACCCCCAGAGAGCACAAGCACAAATGCAATTCCACCTCCATCAGGAACAGATGCTGACATCAAAAAATGGAAAGTAGCTGATGCCAAGGCTATGAACATTCTAGCCCAGACAATGTCAGATGACATTTTTCAAAAGGTAGCTGAATGTAATTCAGCCAAGGAAATTTGGGATAGACTCTCAGAAATAGTCTCAGGCTCAGCTGATGAGAGAAAGGATAGAAGATCCCATCTCATCTCTCAATATGAAAACTTCAAGAAGGGAGAGACTGAGTCAGTGGGAGACATGTACAACAGACTGAGTCTAATTGCCAGTGAACTAAGGACATTGGACAAAGAGATCTCTCTAACAGAACTCAATGACAAGATCCTAATGTGCTTCCCCAGCACTTGGGATTCAAGAATCTGGCCAATTAAAGATGCCAGAAGTCTAAATGAGATCACCACTGAAGCCTTGTTGGGTAAGCTCAAATCTTATGAGCTGCTCATCAAGAATAGAGAGGAAGAACAGAAGGCTGCTTCACCAGCCACAAGAAAAGAGAAGATCATAGCATTCAAGGCAACTGAGGATCTGCCTGAAGATAAAGCTACAGGCAATGATGAACTTCTCAGCCTGTTGGCCAAAAGATTCTACAAGATGGCCAGAAAGGACTTCAGAAGAAGATCATACAAGGAGCAGGATAAGCCAAGGTATGACAAGTCCTTTGGCAATAACAAAGACATTATTTGCTTTGGTTGCAGGAAACCAGGGCACATAGTTCCTGACTGTCCAGAGAACAAGAACAAGGACAGAAGGGACAGAAAAGAAAGAAGAAAGGAGAAAGACTCCAAAAGGAGTGGCAATAGCAAACCTTCTTCCAACAAAAATAAGCATACAAGGAAAGGATTTGTTGCTGAATCCTAGAGTGAGACTGAAGAGGAGTCCGAATCCTCTTCCAGCTCCAGTGATGATGAGGATGATGCAGAAGAAAAGGAGTTCTACATGATGGCAATTAATGCCTCACAACATAATTCAGAGGAAGAGGAGTCAGAGTCAGACTCAGAGACTCAACCTGAATAAGATCAGGTAATTAGTTCTTTTGACTTTACTTCAAAAGATTTTAAATCTAAATTTAAGGCACTGTGTTTAGACCTACTAAAGTCTGAGAAAGAGATTATCTCTCTCAGAAATCAACTATCTGAACACAATGTTTTAAAGTCAGAAAACCTCAAACTCTCTCAGGAGTTGGAGAACTGTATGGAACAGATAGCTACACCGAAAAGTGAGCTCTCTGAGGCCACGAAGCTTGAAGAATCCCTTAATGGGAGAAGCATCAAGCTGATGGACATCACAAGCACAGTGAACTCTAGATTCAACAGTACACTGGGCTTGGGTGCCTCATCCAGCCAACCTATTGTTCTAACAACTCCCATCAAGTTTATTTCTGACAAGGGAAAGGGAGTTGTAGAGGTTGCTAGGAAAAATTCTGATCTGCCTCAGAAAACCAAGTCCCAGCAGAAATCGTCGAACAGAGATCGACGATCGCCGAATGAAGATCGACGATCGCCGAACGCAGCTCGACGATCTCAGGAAAAATCATCGAACGCTGAACGACGATCTCAGCCAGAGTCGTCGAACGCAGGTCGACGATCACATATACCTGACCTCACCCATAGACGACCGTCGAACGGAGCTCGACGATCTGACCCAAGATCGTCGAACTCAGCTCCAAGATCGTCGAACAGAGGTCAGAACCCTGGAAACTTTTTCAAAGGTAAATCAAAATTGAATCCTAAGGGTTCTTTATCCCAAACCTTTAACCCTTATACTGAATGGATTATACCTCCAAGGAGATATCATCCTGAAGGATATAAGAGTCAACCTGGGATGTCTTTCATTTCAGAATTTAGAGGTTATCAACCTAGGCCCAAGGTAAACTGGGTCAAAAACAAATGAATTATTTTATGTGCAGGTGAAGACCTATCCAACATCTTACCAGCAATGGTATTTGGATAGTGGGTGCTCTAAGCACATGACAGGGAACAAGGACAACCTCACTTCCTTTAGAGCCAAGCTTGGACCCAAAGTTATCTTTGGTGATTCCAACTTTGGACAAACTAAAGGATATGGTGCAGTCCAGATTGGTTCAGTAACCTTCAAGAAGGTAGCCTATGTGGAAGGACTGAAGCACAACCTAATCAGCATCAGTCAGCTATGTGATGAAGGCTACCAGGTGACCTTCAGCAAAACCTTATGCAAGAATCAAGTCAGAGGACAACACAATTGTGTTGACAGGTAAAAGGAAAGGTAACATCTATCTAGTAGATTTTCTTTCAACTGATATAGATATTTGTCTGTTTAACTCTATCTGTAGACCAAATGTTTTATGGCATAAGAGACTAGGACACCTAAACCTTAGAACTATTGCTAGGCTCTCCAAGGACAACCTTGTTAGAGGACTACCTTCTGGCCCCTACAAGAAGGAAGGACTCTGCAGGGCTTGTCAATTAGGCAAGCAAACTAAAAACAGTTTTAAGTCACTTAATAAGAGTGATTCACCTAGGATATTGTATCTGTTACACATGGATCTATTTGGACCCATCACAGTACAAAGCCTAGGAGGGAAATCCTACACTTTAGTAGTTGTAGATGACTTCTCTAGATTCACTTGGGTGTTCTTTCTAAGGAAGAAGTCTGATAACTTTAAGTGTCTGACAGAGTTTCTCAAATGTATACAGATTGAGTTCAATACTCACATTGCCCTGATCAGAAGTGATCATGGGACAGAGTTTGATTCTCTTCTTATGCAAGAGTTCTGTCAGAGTGAAGGGATCAGACATACTTTCTCAGCTCCTAGAACTCCTCAACAAAATGGGGTAGCTGAAAGAAAAAATAGAACTCTTATTGAATCTGCCACTACATTGTTATCAGATGCTCACCTACCTCTATCCTTTTGGGTAGAGGCAGTGAACACCTCCAACTATGTGCTGAACAGAAGTCTGATACATAAACTAAAGGGAAAGACTCCCTATGAATTACTCAAAGGGAAGAAACCTAAAGTTGACTATTTCAGAATTTTTGGTTGCATCTGCTATATTCACAATAATGACAAGAAATATCTAGCAAAATTTCAAGCCAAAGCTGATGAAGGAGTGTTTCTGGGATACTCCATGATCAGCAAGGCCTATAGGGTCTATAATAAATCATCTTTGAAAATTGAGGAATCTGTTCATATTTCTTTTGATGAAACTAACATGTCTTTCAAGGAGAAGATTTCTTCTACCATAGAACCTTTGCAGGAACACTCTCTAGTTAAAGATATGAACAAGTTACAGGTTGCTCAAGAAGAAGAAAGCAGTGAAGATGAAGGGAATGCTTCACATATTGAAGCACAATCTGAAGAGCCAGTTGTTGTACCACCAGAGGAAACAACAACACAGGTTGGTGAACAATCAACACCCCCTGTTGATTTAGTAACATCAAGAGACCATCCAATTTCCCAAATAATTGGAGAAATCTCAGCTGGTGTGCAAACCAGAAATCAGGTCAACCAAAACCTGTTGCACACCTGCTTCCTATCTCAAATTGAACCTCAGTCCATTCAAGATGCAGAGCAAGATCCACATTGGATCATTGCAATGCAAGAGGAATTGCATCAATTTGAGAGGAACAAAGTATGGGAACTAGTGCCAAAGCCTAAGGATCATTCCATTGTTGGAACAAAATGGGTATTCAGAAACAAACTGGATGATCAAGGAGTAATTATAAGGAACAAGGCAAGGCTAGTTGCTCAGGGATATTCTCAAGAAGAAGGAATTGACTATGACCAGACTTTTGCACCTGTTGCAAGATTGGAAGCCATCAGGATATTTCTAGCTTATGCAGCTCACAAAGGCTTCAAAGTTTATCAGATGGATGTCAAAAGTGCCTTCTTAAATGGAGACATCAAAGAGGAAGTCTATGTCAGACAACCTCCAGGTTTTATCTCTCCAACTTATCCTGATTATGTTTTTAGACTGAATAAAGCATTATATGGTCTCAAGCAAGCTCCTAGAGCATGGTATGAGACCCTAGCATGCTTTCTCTTGGAAAATGTAGAACCCATAAGTCCCATACCCTACTAGTATAAATTTATGTAGACGATATCATTTTTGGTTCTACTGACTCAAAATTATGCAAAAGGTTTTCTAACCTGATGCATTCTAAATTTGAGATGAGTAGCATGGGTGAGCTATCCTTCTTCCTAGGATTGCAAGTCAAGCAACATGCTGAAGGCATCTTCATTTCTCAAACGAAATATGCAAATGAGTTGGTTAAGAAATTTGGTATGTCTGAGGCATCTTGTATGAAAACACCCATGTCTACCAATGCTGTATTGGATGCTGATGAACATGGGAAACCTGTTGATCAGACAACTTATAGAGCAATGATTGGCTCTTTACTGTATCTTACAGCTAGTAGACCAGATATAATGTTTGCTATATGCATATGTGCTAGGTTCCAAGTAAGCCCTAGAGAGTCACACCTAACATTAGTAAAGAGGATTCTCAGGTATGTTAAAAGTTGTCCAAATCTAGGTCTCTGGTATCCAAAAGATTCAGCATTTGATTTAACTGGATTCTCTGATGCTGATTATGCTGGATGCAGAATTGACAGGAAAAGCACCAGTGGAACTTGTCAGTTCCTTGGTGATAGACTTGTCTCTTGGTTTTGTAAGAAACAAACATCTGTGTCAACTTCAACTGCTGAAGCTGAATATATGGCTGCAGGCAGTTGTTGTTCACAAATTTTGTGGATCCAAAACCAACTCCTAGACTATGGATACAACTTAGAGAAGTCAAAAATCTTTTGTGATAATACAAGTGCTATTTCCATAGCTCAAAATCCAGTCCTCCATAGTAGGACAAAACACATAGAAATTAGGCATCACTTCTTAAGGGACAATGTTGAAAAGAATAAAATTGAACTGCAATATATCCCAACTGATTTACAAAGGGGAGATATTTTCACCAAGCCTTTGGATGAAAAGAAATACACTTTCTTCCTAAATCAATTAGGAATGTTAGATGGAGGAAGCCTTAAATAATATCCATGATTTTGAAAGCTAAAAATGGACCAAGACTAGGCATAAAGTCTGATTTTTCTTAGTGTCTAGAATTTTCTGATCTCTGAACTGCGCTCGACGATTTCCCCAAAGATCGTCGAACGGAGTTCGACGATTTCCAGAATCGTCGAACTGAGTTCAGCGCCTCTCAGATAGTATGAACTATCTCTTCCGGTCAACGGTCGTCGAACGGCGCTCGACGATTTTGTTCTCTGAACGATCGTCGAACGGAGCTCGACGCCTTTCAAGATCGTCGAACGGAGATCGACGATGTTGGAGTCTCTTCAGATTCCTTTAGAAGCCTCGATCGTCGAACTGAGTTCAACGATCTTTCCAACTCTGCGTCGAACCCTAATATAAAACTCATTTTTCGTCGTCGTTCTCTCTTACGCTTTCAATTTCTCTACAAGAATCTTCTTCCCTCCAAACAGCTCTACACTTGGTCGTTTTGTTTGTTGATTTTTGCAGGTACAATGGCTATGTCTGTTGCATTTCTAGCCGCCATGAAGTTCGATGCAGGATTCGACATTGATCTGGAATCGTTCAACACTACTGATCAAATATTCCAAGACATTCTGAGTTTATCCAAGGATCAGAACTTGTCTGCCCTCATGACCACCAGGATAAAGCTGGCCTCAGATGAAATCAAGGAATGGGTTTACACTGCTCATAATCTGGACAACTCTACTATAGTTGGCTCCATTGCTGGAAACCAGGTACCTTTGACCCCCACAATTTTAACAGAGGTTTTTGGATTGAGAAATGGAGAAGAAACTGCTGAATTATCTGGAGAGGAGTTTTCTGACATACTTGTCAGGATGGGTCATCTAGAGGGAAACCCTAGCAAGTTATTCAAGAGGAACCTGTCTGTTGAATACAGGTTCCTAGCAGATGTTGTAGGAAAAGTGCTGCTGGCAAAGCACTCAGCTCATGATACTATCTCCAGACATCAGCTCTGTCTCATGGGAGCTCTGGTAGATAAGAAAAGTTTGAACTGGGGAGAGGTCTTCTTTGACCTAATAAAGAAGAAAATCAACAAAGGCTTTGTTAATTTTGGAAGGATTATTGGAGTCTTCCTGCAGAACAAGTGCCCTGCCTTGCTGGTCTCCTCTGGAGTGCACATTAATGCCTCCAAGAGACTCACATGTGCCCTCTTTGGCAAGTGGGACAGGCAAATAAGCAAGCCCAGCAGGCCCTCCTCTAATGCTCCTTCAGGCACCAGGACTCAAAGAGTCACTCCCCCACAGGTCTCTGCTCCTGCAGAAGACCTGGCTGCTGCTGTTGCTGCTTCCTCTCCTCCTCCAAGTCCAACCCTACCTCTACCATCCACCATTCCAACTCCATCCACCATTACCATATCCAGCCCATCTCCAACCTCAACTCCATCTCCAGCACCAATTCTACCTCCACCAGAAGACCTCTTCCACCCATTGTTTTCATACCCTCCACCAGATATCACATCATCACCATCCATCCCATCTTTCACTCTCCTGGATGACTCCTACATGGATGATTCCCCCTCCTCGACTCCTGAATTACCCTCCTCCTCAACATCATTCAAAGATCTTCTCCACCATATCATTGACCAACCAACATTCACTCCATCCATTTTCATCCCCTTGTCCTCCATTTCCACCATCCCAACACCTGAGCCATCCATTCCACTCTCCAGCCCTCCACTTCCAGCCTCCTCAGCCATCCCTATTCTATCTACCTCTGCTCCTTCTATTGAGCATGTAGATCTCTCAGCCTTAGCTGACAAGTTGTATGAGCTACTTGCCCCCAGGCTCTCTCTTCTCATGGAGGCCTCCTTAGCTCCTCTACAACAGTCAGTGGCAGCTCTATCTGCCAGGCTTTCCTCCCTCCTTCCTCTGGCAGCACCTCCAGCAGTGTGCCTTGATACAGAAGTCTCTGCATCTAGGCAGGGGGAGATGCCCTATGAAGCAAGCTTTCATGCTGTTGCTGCTGCTATTTCTGCTCCTGCTTCTGATGCTGCTGCTGCTGATGTTTCTGTGCCTGCTGCCTCTTCTGCTCCTATTGCTGTGTTTCCAGAATGTCAAACTCCTACTGCAGTCTTGGCAATAGACCTAAGGTCTTTGCTTTCTGCCTTTGATACTGCCTACTTCAGTTATCTCCCAGAGCCTAATGTTGTCCAGCCCCCAGAAGATTTGTCCAAGGCACTGGTACCTTTCTCTGGCTGTGACCCCAGCATTATATCCTCCTTTGTACTCTCAGTAATTGCTGCTGCTGCTGCTGTTGAAGAAAGGACTGTTTTTGCTGCTGCTGAAATTCCAACTGCCTCTGATGAGCAGATATCCAAGGATTTTCTAATGATAGAGGCCACTGATTTTGAGCCTGCTGAAAATTTTGTTGATGTTACTGAAGTTGCTGCTGCCATCACTTCTGCTATTGCTGTTGTTGTTTCTGCTTCTCCTCCTGTATTTGCTGCTGTCTCTGCTGTTGTATCTGCTGCTGTCCCTGCTACTGTTGTTTCAGCTTCTGCCTCTACTCAGCTAAAGAAAGATCTTATGAAAAGAATAGATACTTTATATGATGATCAGAGCTCTGAATCTGATGAATACAAAACAGACTCTAATGATTCATCTGCTACTATTGCCAGAAAAAGGAAAGCTAGGAGCAAGTCTATGAAAAGGATCCCTCCTGCAAAAGTAAAGGATAATGATGATATTCCTTATTATATTCTGCATAACTACCAAATTACTGAACATTGGATGCAGTATTCCAAAAATCAGCTGAAAGCAATGAAAAAGAAGAGAAAGTATGAGAAGGGCTCCTCCCAGTTCCAGCACCCTCATCCTCCTCCACCACGTCCTCCTGATGCAGGTGCAGGTGGCAGCTCTGCAAGTCAAGCCCCAGCTAGAAGCCAGGCTCCCTATCAACCCCATGCCAGATCCTATCAAAGGGAAAGCCAATCTAGGGGTTCTTATTCTAGGAGAGGAGGATACAGGGGAAATCAGAGAGATATTCAAGTTTATTCCAAAGGGCATTCCAGGCAGCACCCATACTCCAGGGGAGGACATGCTTCATCTGATACTACTTCTGGTCCATTCCCCTACAAGCTAAAAGAGACAGTGTCTGCTAGGCCTCCTCAAGACAATTCTTCCAGCATGTATGAGCCACATGTACCATTTGAGGACCCTGAAAGGAATCCATTTGCTTGGACTGCTAGGATGAAAGAACTGGCTGCACTAGATCAGATCAAGAAAGCCAGAGATCAAGGCTTAGATTCTTCAAATATTTCTACAATGTCAGAGCAGAGACAGAAGGAACTAGAGAAATATGCCTCCAGAAAATTCTTTGATGCAGACAGATATATGGAGTTGCATCCTGCTGCTGTGGTCCCCAGGACTTCAAAGCAAACTTATTTGGGTGCAGCAGATGACACCAGATCCAACAAAGAAGCCCTGAACCCTAACAGAGAAATCAAAATGGTGAAAGGCAAAGAAAAGAAATGACTTTGTAAGGTGACAATCTTTGGACTTTCTGACTGCTATCTGGATGCCACATATATATATATATCTGTGATGTTTCTGCAATGTCTAGCTGCTGTTGTTTTTATGCTTTTCTGATTGTATGTTGTTATTTGAATTTTCCAAAGTCTGTAAATAGTAATCCAACCCAAATAGGGGGGAGATTGTTGGAACACCCTATTACTGATTTGGGTCAGGATCACTATGTCTCTAGGAACCTTTGCTTGACCTTTTGTATAGCTTAATAGGTCAATTAGAATTGAGTCTAAGGGTTAGTAGTCTAGGTTTGGAAGCTGCCCTGAAGACCAAGTCTTTCTGCCAGGAGACTAAGTCTGACCGTCGAGCTCAGCACGACGATTCGTCGAACTCAGATCGACGATCGTCTAGCTCAACTTCGACAGATCGTCGAACTCCACTCGACGATCGCTGAGCTCAACTTCACAATATCGTCGAACTCTATTCGATGATCGGTGAGCTCAGGTCGACGATCTTGACTCTGCACTGGATCTTTATCTCTGAGCTCAGTTCGATGATCTTTGAGCTCAGATCGACGATTATTTTGCTACTTGAGTTTTCCAGTTCGCTGAGCTCAGCTCGACGATAGCAGAGCTCAGTTCGACGATTTCAGTTAACTTCCAGAATTCAAATTCAAATCAACAGGAGTTATTATGCAATTAATTCAGAGATTTGCTAGCCGTTTTCATTTACTTCTGGACCAAGTTTCAAGGGATTTTTCAAGGAATATTTCTGTGGACTTTCCTCCAGAAGAGATTATGCAATTAAGGATGCAATCAATACAGACCAACGGCTATCTTTGACAGAGAATAATATTCTATTCAAAAACAGAGATTAACAAGAAGAGGACACACAACACAGATCATAGAGACTCTTTAAAAATCTTCTGTCAAAAAGAATTCAGAAGAACACTCATCAAAGAGATCAAGCTTTCAAAAATCTTTAGATCTCTTTAGCTCTCAAAGTGTTCAAGGCCAACATCATTTCAAGACTCCAGACTCTCAACATTTTAGCTTGCTGAAATCATCTATTGCTGTAGCTCTATCTTTGAAGGCCTATAACCCTCAGCAAAGCTCTTCTTCCTGAAGATTCCAAGGATTCAGGGGGAGCTTTGACATCAATCCACTTAGTCTTCTCAGTTGATTGAGAAAGAGAAGACTGCCATCACTCTCTCACCACCACTCTGTAAAGGGTTTTTCAAACTCCCTTCAAAAGTTTGAATCTGGTTTTTGAGCACCTTGTCAAAAGCTCATTGGTGGCAAGATACCTGATCAAAAAATCTGCTTTGGTTTTTGAGCACCTTATCAAAAGCTCATTGGTGCCCAGGACACCTGATCGACTCATCCTGCAGTGGATTCCTACCTAGGGTGGTAGAAGAGTGGATGTACCCAAGTTTGTGGAACCACTATATTTCCTTGTGTCATCTGGTTCTGCTTGTTTTCTTTTTGTTTCTGGCCTTGATTTTTTTGTGCTTAGTTTTTGCTAGCTTAGTTCTGTGATTAGTTTTATTTCTGCTTCCCTGCTCACACACATTACAACAATTGTTGTAAAGGTTTGTAAAAGTTTTTAAAAGCACCATATACTCTATTCACCCCCCCCCCCTCTAGAGTATATCAGATCTAGTTGCCCTTTCAGGTCGACTGGTGGCAATGCCTGGGGAGCCGAATTAAACCCGGCTTGCTACCCACTAGGGTGGGTCGATCTGAATTAGGTCGGGAGGTCGATTGGTGGTAATGCCTAGGGAGTACAGATAAACCCGGATGGTACTCCACTAGGGTGGGTCGATCTGCTGTGGTAATGCTCATGTTTGTTGTGAGGTTAGTACCTCTGAGTGGGATTCACGGAATGTCTCCAGCCTGCGGGATTGGTGGACTAGGACAGGCCAACCAACACGTTAAAAACCTCTGATCGGCGGTGGACGACAAGTACATTCGGTACACCAATAAGGTGCCCTGATTGCACGGACCGTTAGCTGGATATCGGTGTTTGTGACATGGTTGTGATTGGTAGAGAGTGGATAGTATGCTGGCAATGCATACAAGGAAGGAACCACTACCTCGGGCAAGGGGTAGGGTTGTTATAATTGGTCATCTAATGCTCATCGTTTCTTGTTACTCTTGGGGTGGATGATTATTTACAGGTGCTTGAATTGAATTGAGCAGAATAAATGCTTGCTTGGAAGGCCCATGAATGTCGTGCGAAGAATGTTTGGATTTCATGTGTTGTCGGCCTGTGTGCCGATGTATGAAGCTGTAAAAATGTAAAGAATAACCTGTAAGGCCTTAATGTCGTGAGTGTGTGTGTGTTGTATACATTCCTGTTATATATCTATATATGTGGAGTTTATATAGTAGTGGACATTCGCTGTGATGAGTTCATGTACCTGCAAATGCTGCGTTAAAATGCTCTGAGTTAGAACACGAATAGAATGAGATTTTGATATTCCCACGTGACTCTGTCGTTTGTCTATGGAATATGGCATGGGGCCCCGGCCGGTCCCACTATTATATTCCATGGGACGAATGGTGGCATTACAACGCGGTATTAGAGCCAGGTTTGAGATTTTTGTGAGGTAGAATAGAATTGAACTCAAGAATGTCCACTAGGAATATTATACATGCATGTGAGGACCGTGAATGTGATGTCAATGTATAGTTGCCATTAGGAAATGGATGATTAATGGTGTTTTGTACATTGATAGGTGGCAATGAGTGGTGCTAGCCAGTCTGAGCCCCAGCGGTTGGATGAGAGTGCGACACCAGTTGAAGCGCCTACACCTCCCTCGGCGGAGACCATACGTGTGGTGATTGAGACAGTGCTCGCAGTGTTACAGGCACATCCTACTGGGCAGGCAAGGCCTGCAATGGTGCCAGTATGGGCTGGTACAAGGCAGGAGCGTGCTGAAGCTGTGGTGGATGAGCAAGCAACGAATGAGCAGTTGAAAAGGTTTATGGAGTTTCATCCACAAACATTTGCTGGGGCAATTTCCCCAATGCAGGCGGAGGATTGGCTTGCAAGAGTGAAGAGGATCCTGACTGCAATCTGGACTGCAGTGGAGCAGAAAGTAACCTTAGCCATGTTTCTATTGGAAGGCGATGCGAGGCTTTGGTGGGATGATGTGGAAGTGCATCACTTGGCAGGTTGAGGATTAGAGGAGATATCAATAGAAGAATTCTACAGATTGTTTCTAGCCAAGTATTTGCCAGTATCGCAGCGAATTGTGATGGAGAACGAATTTCAATGTCCGGTGCATGGCGAGACTAACATTGATACATACCTACATGAGTACCAGACTAGGGCGCTATGCGGGGTCTACTTTCGCTGAAGAGGCTCGAAAGACGAATCTATTTTATGAGGGACTGCGTGACGAGTTAAGGTTGGCACTTCCGAGTTCGGTGAACCAAGGCTTCCAAGCATCGGTAGATACAGCCCGTGCGCTGGAGAAGGATTTGAAGCGGGTACAAGAGAAGAGGAGTCTGGCAGTGGCGAAGCCGGAATTTAAAGTTCTGCAGTCGGAACAATCAGAGTTTAAGAGACGAGATAAGAAAAGGTTTAGGCCTGATGAATCAACTCCATCGACTATATCTTCGGGGCCAACAAATGGGCAAGGATGTGTTGATACACGTACATGTTTTAACTGTGGAAAGCAAGGACATATAGCCTGTTATTGTTGGAATGCCCCATCAAGGAGAGAGAAAAGAACAGGTGCGTCTTATGAAGAAAAGGGTAAAGTAGTGGCCAAGTCATCTGCATCCCAGACGCAACCTCGACTACATAATTTGGAGGTGCAAGAGCCGCAAAGCTCAATTGGTGAAGTGCAGCCTCGTGTGTTTAATTTGGAACTCCAAGAGTCTATGAAATGATATATGCAAAATAATGCGGGTGAGCAGAAGTAATCATAGAATCGTGACCCGTCGTACTTTGGTGATATAACTAAATGTTGTATATAAGGCATGAATAATGAGATGGTTGTGTAATCGAGCGATCATGGTGTATGTATATGATGTTTTTGGCTGATGAAATGGTGAATGGATGGATGTGAACCTGTGAGGGATATGTATGTATGTATGTTCTAAATGTGATGTTTGCTTTATGTGATTCCTTGGGGCGGGACAAGCTGTGGTCTCTAAGCTCCAACCCGGCTCATTTTATTTGGGTAATCGGTTGCTGATGATGTAACGAGGAGTGGTTCGGTGAATGTCTATAGTCGATCCAAATTTTGGGATGAAATTTTTTTTGAAGGAGGGGATGATTGTAACACCCCAAAGCCAAAGTTGGGTTCAGGTTGGGTGACATGGCCTGGGACACGGGCGTGTCCCAGGGCGTGTCGTGCTCGGGTCGAGCAGTTGGGTTCGCTGTCGACGAAATTCTGTCGACGAAGTTTTGGAGGGAACACGCCCTGAGACACGGGCGTATTAGTGCGTGTATCCTTTGTGGGTTTTAGCCAGGAGTGCAAGTGTTGAAAGACACGGGTGTGTCCTGTGGTACACGGCCTGTGACACGAGCGTGTCACTAGTCTTGTCCTGCTCGGGTTAAGTTGATGTTCTGTTATGTGAGGTACACGGCTTCACGATACGGGCGTGTCGGCCATGACATGGGCATGTAGCATGTGACACGGGCGTGTCACACGGTCGTGTCCCACTGGGGTTAAGTTGATATTGTGTTGTGTGAGGTACACGGCTTCGCGATACCGGCGTGTCGGCCATGACACAGGCATGTAGCATGCGATACGGGCGTGTCACACGATCGTGTACTATTTTGATTTGAGTCGGTTGCGTGTCGCTTAAGGGACACGGCCTGTGACACGGGAGTGTCACATGGCGTGTCAGGTCGTGTTCTGCCAATTTTTGGGCAAATCAAGGCCGTTCATTCCCTTATCCTGGATCCAAGGGCCCGGTCTCTTCCCTGCTGAGATAAGGCCGAGAATGCAGGTGTTGGGTATTACATCCACATTAACCAAGATTTGATGAAGTCACCCTGGAACTAAGATGAATTAAGTTGTATAGGATTCTTGGTTTGAGTTCTATGTTTGCAGGAATTTCACTGGGAAGTGTAGACCAATGTCAGTCCACAGTGGGTCACCAAACACAGGAACTGTGCAATGTAATCCCTCATTGCATATTCCAAAGTGTTGACTCATGTGTGGTCTCTCTATTGGGATACACTTCATATTCAAGCTATTGGACCTTGGGAAAAGGATTGGAAGTTGACTGCATTAGAAGAAAAAGTTATCCAACAAAATTTGTCCAAGTCTTTTACTCGAGTAGGTCCATAACTACTCGAGTAGTTTGGGTATAATTTACTCGAGTAAAGAAACCTTGTACTCGAGTACTTATGTGTATCACTCGTGTAGCTAAGTCATGTACTCGAGTAGACGTAGTCATATACTCGAGTAGCATGTTTATATACTCGAGTAGATCACTCATTATACCCGAGTATTAAAGGCTTACTCATCTAAATTTTTCTAAGTCATGGACTCGAGTATAAACACTCATATACTCGAGTAAGTACATTCACATACTCGAGTAGACAGAGACATACTCGAGTAGTTCATTATACCTACTCGAGTAGATCGTGTTTCACTCGTGTACCTTGAAATTTTCCTACTACAGAATTTTCTAACTCTTTTACGCGAGTAGAACTTTCACCTACTCGAGTAGATCACTTCCTCTCGAGTAGTTTAGTTCAATTACTCGAGTAGCTGCTTGCTGACTTCTTCGGAATTTATTCTAAGTATCCCACTCGAGTAGTCCTTCATGTACTCGAGTAGTTTATGTAATATACTCGAGTAGTTTTCCAGTACTCGAGCAGATCCTTTATGAACTTGAGTAAGCCAATTCACATACTCGAGTAGTTCTTTCTGCTTACTCGAGTAGTTGATCTCTACCTACTCAAGTAGCCTATCTTTATATACCCGAGTATGCTCTCCTTCATGTACTCGAGTAGTTATTCAACTACTCGAGTAGATTTTCTCTTACTCGTGTATTTGGCTGAACTTTCCCGAAATTTGTCTAAGTTTTTTTTCTGACGGGATTTTCAAATCACGCGACATGATTGGTCCACGTGTACATCATTATGACCGATTATGACCGTTAGTCTCTCCTATATAAAGTCTTATCAGAAAATGACAAACCCTAATAATTCTCCAAGCATTACTGTCATTTTATTTTGAGAAATTTCTTCAGCGGACTCCTCCCTATTTTCATGAAACGGAAGCCGCCGCCGCCACCATCTTCTCCGGCCACTGCTTCTAAGTTCAGAGGATTCATTCTGAAGAAAGTAACGGATCGAGATCGACATCACTGTTCATCTTCTCTCTCTGATTCTGTAAAAGCAAGAAGATCCAGATCTGGGCCGAGATTCTCCTCACCGATTTCTAATAGTGCTGCAAAGTCCATAAGAAGAAGTTTTCTGGCCGTTTCATCAGATCTGATTGGATTTAATGTTTGTATAATTTTCAAAACTTTATTAATCTTGTAGGAGAAAGTTTCTCCGAGTGTATGTGTTTTTCACTCCGAGTTTGTAGGAAGTGTTATCTTCCGAGGTGTAGATCCCGTTGTTTGGATCGAGTTTGTAGGAACTTTGTTCCGAGGGTAGGATCGATTTTTGATCCGAGATAGTGGAGTAGCCGAGTCTAGTTGATTGCTAGATCGGTGAGGGAAAGTGGAAGTACCCAAGGTTGGGGAACCACTATAAATCTTGTGTCGTTTGTAATATTGGTAGATAGTTCTGTGCAGTGCTCTATTTTTTTTATTCCGCAAAAGATGCACAGCTCACCTATTCATCCCGCTCTAGGTGATTTAGGTTGACAAGCATTTTCTTTCAATTGGTATCAGAGGGAGGTTGATCGTCAAAAGGTTAACACCTTGATTAGATCCAAATCTGTTGTCTGAAAGATTCTACCATAAAATGGACATGGGCAAAGATTTCTCCAAGCTCCCACTGTGCAACAAAAATAACTTTCCCATGTGGATAGAAAGGATAAAATTTTTCATGGAAACTGTGGATCCAAGGATCTTCATGATTGTTGAAGAAGGCCCTTACGTTCCCATGACTGTGTCCACTATTGACCCTACCAAGAAAGTTCCAAAAAAGCTAATAGATCTCGACAAAGATGAGATTGCACTTGTCTCCCTCGACAAGAAAGCTAAGAACATTATAGCAAGTGCAGTCAATGACTCGATGCTGCAAAATTTGATTCACTGCCAATCATCTAAAGAGATGTGTCATTCCTTAGTCACTTTGATGGCAGGAACTGAAGAAGTAAGGGATGATCGGAGATCCCTTCTCAATCAAAAATATGAAGCGTTCCGACAAGGGAACAAGGAAACAATTGCCGACACATTTGAAAACTTCTTCAAAATTATGAATGGCCTAAGGGTGTATGGCGGTGTCTTCACCAACGGAGAATTGAACGATAAGTTATTGAGATCCCTAACCAAGGAATGGGATAACAAGGTATGCGCCATCAGGGAGTTTGGGAAGCTAGCGGAAACGGACCCGCAAAATCTCTTTGGAAAGCTTATGTCTTATGAACTCCAAATAAATACAAGAAAAGTTGAAGAAGAGAAAGGCAGGTCTGCACTCAAGGAGAAATTTGTCGCTTTGAAGGCGGACACCTCCAGAAAGACTAAGGCTGCCTCCCCCGCTCCAGCTCCAGAGGTTGATGAAGAAGAAGAAACATCAGAGCCTAGCACCTCACGCTCTGAACTATCTGAATGAGAGTTCTCCTTACTCTCAAGGCAATTCAAGAAGTTTCTTAATAAAAAGAAACAATGGAGAGGCAAGGATACCTCATACAGAAGATTGCGACACGATGACGATCGACAAAGAAAAGGCTCAAGCAGCCATGGAAGGTACAATACTAAACAGAACAAATACGCTTCAACTGACATCATTTGTTATTGCTGTAATAAGCCAAGTCACGTCATTGCTGACTGCCCTTATAAGAAGAAGGAGGGTGGTAGAAGAGAAGACAAGAAATCCTCACACAACAAGAAGAGGAAAGAGAAGAGCCTCATAGCCAAAAGGAGCAAGAATCTTAGCGACTCCGACTCATCTGAGTCAAGCGAAGAAGAAGAAGCTTACTTTGGGCTAATGGCTCAAACAGATGATGAACAAGAGCCCCAGTTCACTGGGAAGGTAAACTCTCATACCCCTCTTTCAGATTCTGAAGTCTCTGAACATGATTGCGAGGGTAGCTCCTCTCACGATGAGTCAGAACTAATGACCCAGTACAAGGAGTTAATCATGGCTTACGACAAATGTCGTCGAGTCGTGAAGACTCAGTATAAAGAGATCAAATCTCTAAAAGTCGAAGAGAGCATCTTGAGAGATAAAGTCGCAAACACTGACTCCCTCGAAGAAAACTTCAATAATGCTATTGAAGAATATAACAAGGCTCTTAAGCACTTTGACCTTAAGGAGAAGATTATTAAAGGATTGGAAGCCGAACTTGCGGCTGAAAGGAAACTTGTTGAGAGTTTCTCGAAGACCAAAACAGTTCTTCCATTCGTTGCTGAATTCTCAGCGAAGGCCAAGGGAGCTGGACTAGGCCATGAAGAAGCTCCTAGTAAATCCTCTAGGAGAAACAAGAATCAACGAAAAAATAAGGCCGCCAAAAAAGCCTCAGCCGAAGGAAAGGGAAAAGCCCCTCAAAATCAAATCACATTCAAAAAGGTCATCTTTCCATCAAATGAGTTTGATTTTGACTCTTCATACGGGCTCATTGCTAGGCCTACTTATGTAGAGCCAAAGTCCCGCTATCAAGGATGGGCTCGACCCCGAAACTTTGGCGAAAGTGTCTTTAAGGCACCTTATGAAGGAGTTATTCTTCAGAGCTATGGCCCTTTCAATTATGGGCATAACTTTAAGAAGGCACCAAAGACAAAGTCTGTTGTAGAGAAGCCCATAAAGGAGAAGAAGCCATGTGATTGCCATCATCATGAGGCATCTTCCTCCAAGAATGCTACCCCTGCTAGACCAAAGTTCCAAAAGGTCAAGCAGGGGATCTTGAGGCAAAGGTACAACAGATTTGACTGTTGGTGCTGTGGCAAGGTTGGTCACTTCGCCATAGATTGCTGGTTCAATTCCAGAAATGCTGCAACCCCTCATGTCAGCAATATGAGAAAGACCGCTCATAATGCTAACACTCGTAGTGGGAGCACTCTAACCTGAGACCAAAGACCCAAACGTGTTTGGGTTCCTAAGGCAAATTGATCATGATTGCAGGTATGTCCAAAGGCCAACAAAATGGCAATCTGGTACTTGGACAGCGGATGCTCTCGGCATATGACCGGGACTAGAAGCCTTATTCAAAACTTTACTCCAGTCGTGAACGGACCAAAGGTCATCTTTGGAGGTTCAGACCGTGGAATTACTATAGGCTATGCTATGATTACTAACGACAATGTATCCTTCTCGGATGTGGCCTATGTCGAAGGATTGGAACACAATCTCATTAGCATAAGCCAACTCTGCGATAAAGGATACATTGTTGAGTTCCATGCTGATAAGTGCCTAATAAATTCCATTGACAATATGGAAATGATTCTATCCGGCGCTCGAAGCAGGAATATTTTCTGTTTAAATTTCATTTGTACTGATTCTTCTACACCAATGTGTCTTTTAGCAAAAGATAGTGCATCTCTTGGTGACCAATGGCACAAGAGACTAGCACATATTAATTTCAAAACCATTAATAAACTATTTTCAAAGAACTTGGTACGTGATGCCCCGAATGTCAAATACGTCAAAGACAGACCCGGTCATTCATGCGTAAAAGGCAAGAAAACAAGGGCTACCTTTAAAAGCATTATTGGCAAAGACTCTAATAGATGTCTTCATCTATTGCACATGGACTTGTTTTGTCCACTGCAGATTAGAAGTTTGGGGGGTAAGGACTATACATTTGTAATTATTGATGACTACTCGCGCTTTACGTGGGTGTTCTTTCTGAAACACAAGTCAGATACCTTTGACATCTTTACTAATTTTGTCAGGTAAGTCCAGAATGAATACAACTGCTCCATAGTCAAAATCAGAAGTGACAACGGAACAGAGTTCAAATCTGGGGCCATGACAGAATTCTGTGAAAGCTTATGTATCTTTCATGAGTTTTCCTCTCCTCGTACTCCACAATAGAATGGAGTGGCTGAGAGAAGGAACAGAACACTCATAGAGGCATGCAGAACCATGTTGAGTGATGCTTCACTACCGGAGTACTTCTGGGCTGAGGTCGTCAACACTGCATGCCACGTGCAAAATCGAGCACTCATAAACAAAGACCACAATAAGACACCTTACGAACTTCTGAAAGGCAGGAAACCAACAATCTCATATTTTAGAATCTTTAGCTGTAAATGCTTCATTCTTAACAATGGTAAGTATCATACCACCAAGTTCAGCGAAAAGAGCTTTGAAGGTATTTTTGTATGATATAGTAGTCATAGTAAGGCATATAGGATATTTAATAGAAAAAACCTGGTGGTGGAAGAATCAATACATGTTGTATTTGATGAGACGAACTTGCTGCAAAGAAATCCGTCTAGTATGCTCATTGAAGATGCAGGTGAAAAGCTGAAAGAAACTAGCTTGGATGATCCGTCTGAAGACAAAGGCGAGAAGTTCATTAAGATCACCACTCCAACTCCTATTGGAGAGGCTGATGATCAAAATGAAGAAGTCATCCAGGATGAAGAAATCACCCCAGTGCTTGAAGATAATCCAGATGCAAGAACTCTAGAGCTCAGACATCTGAAGGATCACCACATGGACCAGATCATAGGAGATCCCCGGGATGGTGTCAAAACTCGAAGAGGTACAACTAATGAGAATCTTCATTGGAGTTTTCTCTCACAGGTTGAACCGAAGATATTTGAGGAAGCAAACTCAGACGCATCATGGATAATGGCAATGGAAGAGGAGCTAAATCAGTTCAAGCGCTGCAATGTGTGGATGTTGTTCCAAGGCCCAAAGGGAAGAACATCATTGAGACAAAATGGGTCTACAGAAACAAGATGGATGAAGACAGGACAATCATAAAAAAATAAGGCCAGACTCGTCGCTAAAGGCTATCGTCAAGAAGAAGGAATCGACTTCGACCAGACATATGCTCCAGTGGCGAGGCTGGAGGCGATAAGGTTATTCCTAGCATATGCTGCTTTCAAAGGCTTCACCGTCTATCAGATGGACGTGAAGTCGGCCTTCCTGAATGGTAACATAAAGAAGGAAGTGTATGTGAAACAACCTCCAGGTTTCGTTGATCCTAACTTTCCTGATCATGTCTATTTTTTGCACAAGGCCATATATGTTTTGAAACAAGCTCCTAGAGCTTGGTATGAAATATTGTCTACCTTTCTACTTGAGAACAACTTCATAAGAGGAAAGATAGACAAGTCATTATTTCTTACGGAAATAAAAGGCAAGATTTTGCTAGTGCAAATCTATGTCGATGACATTATTTTTGGCTCTACAGATGACAACCTCTGCAAAAAGTTCTCAAAACTTATGCAAGGGAAGTTTGAAATGAGCAGTATGGGTGAGCTGAAGTATTTCTTAGGGCTTCAGGTGAAACAATCTGAAGATGGAATTTTCATCTCACAGACCAAGTTCACCAAAGAGCAAATTAAGAAATTCGGAATGGAGAATGCAACCTCTATGAGGACTCCAATGAGCTCAACTATGTCTCTGGATAAGGATGAAAAAGGAAAACCTTTTGATGAAACAAAATACAGAAGCATAATTGGATCCTTGCTCTACCTTACTGCCAGTAGGCCTGACATAATGTTCTCAACATATGTATGTGCTATATTTCAGGTGAACTCTAAGGAATCTCATTACGCTACTGCAAAGCGAATCCTGAGATACCTTAAAGGCACATCAAATCTTGGTTTATGGTACCCAAGAAGTAATGACAGCGAACTAATTGGGTTTTCAGATGCAGATTTTGCAGGTAGCAAAGACGACCGGAAAAGCACCTCAGGGATATGCGAATTCTTTGGAAGAAGGCTAATCTCCTATAGTAGCAAGAAGCAGAACTGTGTCGCAATATCAATGGCCAAGTCAGAGTATATCTCTGCAGGCAGTTGTTGCGCACAGCTGCTATGGATAAAGAATCAGTTCGAGGACTACCACCTACAGTTCAAGGATATTCCTTTGTACAATGACTCCTCCAGTATAATTGCAATAGCCAACAATCCAGTCTCCCACAGCCGGACAAAGTACATTGAGCTAAGGTATCACTTCATCCGGGAACATGTGGAGCATGGAGACATAGATCTCCAATATGTGCCTACAGATAGACAAGTTGTAGATATCTTCACCAAGCCGCTGGACGAGACCATGTTCTCATTCTTCAAGACTGAGCTTGGAATGCTCAACAAAGAGGACTAAAGAAGGCTGGATGACTAAGAAGAAAGTAATTGCAAGGGGTTAGTCAAAATCTACCTTTCTCTAAACCTTTTCAAAATTCAACTCGAGAAGAATAAGACATACTCGAGTATGTGACTTCACCTACACGAGTCACGGCAGACCTACTCGAGTAACAACAGACATACTCGAGTACTCTTCTCTACTTACTCGAGTATAAGAGTGTGCCTACTCGAGTACCTTCTTACCTACTCGAGTAAGTCACTTACCTACTCGAGTAAGTCACCTATCTACTCGAGTATTTTTTTCTCCACCTAGTCGAGTACTTTCTGCAGACCGACTCGAGTAGCTTCTGACGATCTACTCGAGTAACTTCTTATCTACTCGAGTAGTCTATCTCTTTCTCGTATTCTGTTTCCCAGATTTTGAAATTTCTTTCTATTCTCCACCCAAGGCTAAATGTCGCCTCTTCCTTTAAATTAATTAGCGGTAATTTAAGAATTATATATATGAAATCCCGAAAATCCAAACCTACACGACATTATTTCTTTCTCTTGAGTACCCTCTGCCGCTTCGCCTACTCCGCCGATTCGCCTCCTATCCAACGCCGCCGTTGCAGAGCCGCCTCTCTCATCACTTCTTCCAGTCAATCGCATCCATGGCGGCTTCTTCCAAGATCGGACTCGGCTCAGAACTAGTCACCGTAGGTATTGTAGAGCTCTTAGATGACTTCCACAACCTCCTCATTCTTCTAGACACCGCCGGCCTCTCCTTCATTCTCCAGGAACCCTGTCGCATTTTATTCCCAGAAGTTGCTGAATTCTTCTCCAATCTCAAGGTCAAAAGGAATGGAAATGTCCTAAAATCCAAAGTTAAGTGTTTGAAACTCAACTTCACCAAGACCACTATCTCTGAGCTTCTCCGAATGCCTACTGTCGATGAAGAAGATGATTTAGATGTTGAAGACTATGACCGAACAGCCCTTTTCTGTGGCATTTCTCCTGAAGCTCAGTATATTAAAAGGTCAGACATGAACGCTGAAGGAAAATTTCTAGTTGACATCATTGACAAAATTCTGCTCTGCAAGACACACTCCATCAGAGACATTCCATCATATTTCTTCGACATGATGCAAGCAATTATCTGCCGCAAGAAATATCAATTTGATATGCTGATTCTGGATAAAATCAAGGACAGCTTGAAATCCCCAACTACGCCAGAATCATCTCTCTGCTCCTCCATGAAACAGATCCTGAAGTCTTCAACTTCTCCAAAGGGACCCCACTTCACAACATGAAGAAGGTCTCCATCTCTTCCATTCAGAGATGGGATCTCAAGTTAAAGAACTCTTCCCAAGCTGCACAGCTCTCTGAAGTTCCAGAAGTTCCAGCCATAGAGGACAGGACTCCATCTCCCTCTCCTCATCATGTGGCCAGCTCCTCTGGTGCACTAAGTGAGGGGGAGCCTGCTCCTTCTATCCCAGTCAGGCAGCCCTCTCCTCAGCAAGCACTCTCTTCCCTACCTCATACTCCACAGAGTCCAGCCATTCCTTCAGATCAAGTACCTCAAGACACTCTTCTTTCCACAGCTGCTGCTATAGATGCTATGATTGCAGAGCTCTCTGAAGAAGTGCTCCCTCCTCCTCTATCTCCTCCAGCTCTAACCTCTGAAGATCACAAGGACTTTTCTCCATCCTAGTCTCCTGCCCACTCTCCAGTCAGAACTCCTACACCATCTCCAGATCCCGCACAAGTCAAGCCAGATACCATTCTTATTTCTGCTGAGACCTCTCCAGAACCAGCTGAGGCTCCTCTCAGAAACCTAGATTTCTCCATCCCCCATGATACAGAAGAAATGGATGTTATCATTCATACCACCAGAGCTCACAGCTCTGTGATAATTGAAGAACTAGCTCCTTGGGTAACTCCTTCTCTCCCTACTGCTGCTTCCTCTACTGCTGCTATTATAGTCTCTTCCCCCTTAGATTTGCTCCAACACATTACAATCCTTCTTCAAGAACATAGAACTTATTTTGACACCTCTCTAAAGAAAGTCACTGACAAGGTAACTGCTCTTGAGACTGAGATGAGCAAAGGCTTTGCTAAAATTCAGCATAATACTGACAAGCTCCAGTACTTATTTCAACTTAGTGGCAAAGCCATAGACCACACTATCACTAGTGTTGGCAATATTATGGAACAAGTGTCACACTTGCTAATAATCAGATAGAGCTAGACAAGAGAAATGAAGCAAACAAAATGAAAATCTGTGAAGAAGTGGGTATTTTCAAAGATGATACTATAGCTCAGCTATCTGTTGAAATCAGAAAGGGGGAGGGTTTGATAAAAGAACTCAAAGAACAGGTAGAAAAATCTGCTACTCAGAAGACAGCTGTATGGGAAGCTCATGTGAAGGCCATTCATGATGATGTGCTAGCCCAGATACAGAGTGTCAAGTTTCATATCTATGACACTGCTATCTGGATGCATAATCAGATCTTGCAAGATCTTGCAGTTGACCCCAACATCATTACTCATCACTTAAACCGACTAGCTACAGATGTTACTGCCCCAGCTGTTCCTTTGCAACCTTCCTTCTCTCCCAGACCTGGAGACACAGTTGACCCTCCAGACTCCTATGCTCCAGAAGACCCTGCTGATATATTCCTTCAAGGTCCTCCAGAGATCAGAATCCACAAGAAGAAAAGGAAATATGGTGAAGGCCCCTCTGCTAGAAGGACTGCTCCTTCCAAAGCCACTGAGCATGCTGAAGCTTGGTCTCCAACCTCAAAGTCTCTAATTTTGGACACACTCAGGCTAGTTATGGATCACAATGAGAACAGGAGCATTCACTACAGTTCCCAGGAATGGGAGCTATATGAGAAATCAATGATAAAAAAGGAAGATCCATGACAGAGATTTTGGGAGAAATAACCCTGCTGCTCCTCCAAGGCCTCCTAAATATTTCCCTAAGCCTTTCATCTTTCTAAGAAGATAGCAAGAAAAGATGGAAAAGCAGCAAACCCAGGCCTAAACCTAAAATATGTTGAGAGATTGAAATGACAAGTTGTAGACTTGATGTTTTTGGAAATTTACATATATATAATTCTAAAATTCTGTCTAATTATCCTTTTCATTGTCTATTGCTTACCTGCTCATGTTTTTCTACTTAGTCTCTTTTATATCTATAATTCACCTTAGTGTAAAAGGTTCTGACTTCAACAAATAGGGGGATATTGTTGGGTATTACATCAACACTAACCCAGATTTGATGAAGTCACCCTGGAACTAAGATGAATTAAGTTGTATTTGATGCTTGGTTTAAGTTCTATGTTTGCAGGAATTTCACTGGGAAGTGTAGACCAATGTCAGTCCACAGTGGGTCACCAAACACAGGAACTGTACAATGTAATCCCTCATTGCATATTCCAAAGTGTTGACTCATGTGTGGTCTCTCTATTGGGATACACTTCATATTCAAGCTATTGGACCTTGGGAAAAGGATTGGAAGTTGACTGCATTAGAAGAAAAAGTTTTCCAACAAAAATTGTCCAAGTCTTTTACTCGAGTAGGTCCATAACTACTCGAGTAGTTTGGGTATAATTTACTCGAGTAAAGAAACCTTGTACTCGAGTACTTAAGTGTATCACTCGTATAGCTAAGTCATGTACTCGAGTAGACGTAGTCATATACTCGAGTAGCATGTTTATATACTCTAGTAGATCACTCATTATACCCGAGTATTAAAGGCTTACTTATCTAAATTTTTCTAAGTCATGGACTCGAATATAAACACTCATATACTCGAGTAAGTACATTCACATACTCGAGTAGAAAGAGACATACTCGAGTAGTTCATTATACCTACTCGAGTAGATCGTGTTTCACTTGTGTACCTTGAAATTTTCCTACTCCAGAATTTTCTAAGTCTTTTACTCGAGTAGAACTTTCACCTACTCGAGTAGATCACTTCCTCTCGAGTAGTTTAGTTCAACTACTCGAGTAGCTGCTTGCTGACTTCTTCAGAATTTATTCTAAGTATCCCACTCGAGTAGTCCTTCATGTACTCGAGTAGTTTATGTAATATACTTGAGTAGTTTTCCAGTACTCGAGTAGATCATTTATGAACTCGAGTAAGTCACTTCACATACTCGAGTAGTTCTTTCTGCTTCCTCGAGTAGTTGATCTCTACCTACTTGAGTAGCCTATCTTTATATACCCGAGTATGCTAATTCATGTACTCGAGTAGTTATTCAACTACTCGAGTAGATTTTCTCTTACTCGTGTATTTGGCTGAACTTTCCCAAAATTTGTCTAAGTTGTTTTCTGACGGGATTTTCAAATCACGCGACATGATTAGTCCACGTGTACATCATTATGACCGATTATGACCGTTAGTCTCTCCTATATAAAGTCTTATCAGAAAATGACAAACCCTAATAGTTCTCCAAGCATTCCTGTCATTTTATTTTGAGAAAGTTCTTTAGCCGACTCCTCCCTGTTTTCACGAAACGGAAGTCGCCGCCGCCACCATCTTCTCCGGCCACTGCTTCTAAGTTCAGAGGATTCATTCTGAAGAAAGTAACGGATCGAGATCAACATCACTGTTCATCTTCTCTCTCTGATTCTGTAAAAGCAAGAAGATCCAGATCTGGGCCGAGATTCTCTTCAACGATTTCTGATAGTGCTGCAAAGTCCATAAGAAGAGGTTTTCTGGCCATTTCATCAGATCTGATTGGATTTAATGTTTGTATAATTTTCAAAACTTTATTAATCTTGTAGGAGAAAGTTTCTCCGAGTGTAGGAGTTTTTCACTCCGAGTTTGTAGGAAGTGTTATCTTCCGAGGTGTAGATCCCGTTGTTTGGATCGAGTTTGTAGGAACTTTGTTCTGAGGGTATGATCGATTTTTGATCCGAGTTAGTGGAGTAGCCGAGTCTAGTTGATTGCTAGATCGTTGAGGGTAAGTGGATGTACCCAAGGTTGGGGAACCACTATAAATCTTGTGTCGTCTGTAATATTGGTAGATAGTTCTGTGCAGTGCTCTATTTTTTTTATTCCGCAAAAGACGCACAACTCACCTATTCACCCCCCCCCCCTCTAGGTGATTTAGGTTGACAACCATTTTCTTTCAATGGGGGGGGGAAGGAAGAATATTCAAGCCATTCTTCTTCCTCTCATTCTCAAAGAGAGAGAAAGGGAGAGGAAGGGAGCAAGGAAGGGAAAGGGGAAACCAGCTGCTGGAGGAGATGCGGAGTGCAAAAGCAAGATCCGAGTTTGGATTTGTGAAGGCAAAGCTGAGGAGGTGAGTTCCATCCTACTAGTTCATGGATCCAAAGCGATCTTCAAGGGTAACGATCTCCTTCATGGACATCAAAGTCCTATCTTTATGCATATGCATGGAATCCTCCACCAAGAGGTGGATATCGTAAGCGATTCCTTGGTTGAGTCTGCATCTAGAGCCGGAAGTGGGTAGTTCGGCATAGACATGCTATGTGAAGCCCATCTGGATGGTCAGTCTGGATTGGTGATGGTTATGGTTAAACCAGAGAAGACTCCGTGGATTTGATGTTGCGTAAGATTTTTGCATGTCGACTTCATTGTATGGATGTTTGGATGTATAGATGTTGATCTTGGATGCTTTGCGAAAGCTGTTGGTTGTTTTGAGAGGTCAATTGGTAGCAATGCCTGGGGAGCGCGGGCTAAACACGGCTTGCTACACCACAGGGGTGGGTTGATCTGTATTAGTTGATGGGTCGATTGGTAGCAATGTCTGGGGAGTCGAGTTAAACCTGGCTTTCTACTCCACTAGGGTAGGTCGATCTGAATTAGGTTGGGAGGTCGATTAGTGGTAATGCCTGGGGAGCATAGATAAACCCGGCTTGCTACTCCACTAAGGTAGGTCGATCTGCCGTGGTAATGCTCATGTGTGTTGTGAGGTTAGTACCTCTGAGTGGGATGGATGGAATGTCACCAGCATGCGGGATTGGTGGAGTACGACCAGCCAACCAACACATTAAAAACTTCTGATCAGTAGTGGACCACTGGTACATCCGGTACACCAATAAGGTGCCCTGAGTGCGTGGAGAGTCGGGTGGATACCGGCATTTATGACATGGTTGTGATTGGTAGAGAGTAGATAGTATGATGGCAATGCATACAGGGAAGGAACCACTGTCCCGGGCAAGGGGTAGGGTCATTATAATTGGTCAGCTAATGATGATCGTTGCTTGTTTACCGCTCTTGGGGTGGATGATTATTTGCTGGTGCGTGAATTGAATAGAGCGGAATAAAGGCTTGCTGTGAAGGCCCATGAAGGCCGTCTGAAGAATGTTTGGATTTCATGTGTTGCCGGCCTGCGTGCCGATGTATGAAGCTGTAAATATGTAAAGAATAACATGTAAGGCCTTAAGGTCGTGAGCGTGTGTGTGTGTTGTATACATTCCTGTTATATATCTATATGTGGAGTTTATATAGTAGTGGACATTCTCTGGGATGAGTTCATGTACCTACAAATGCTGCGTTAGAATGCTCTGAGTTAGAACACAAATAGAATGAGATTTTGATATCCCCACGTGACTCTGTTGTTTGTCTATGGAATATGGCATGAGGCCCCGACCGGACCCACTATTATATTCCATAGGACGAATGGTGGCATTACACAGCATCTCCCAAAAGGAGCCATGCTTCCCTCTACCTTCTTCTTTAGCTTCGACCTCCACTTATGCGTCATAGGAGTTTCACCAACGACCTTGGGCACAAGGGCCCAAGCCACGTCACCTCTGAGAGTAGTCACCTCTGAAAGTGCAGGTTAGATCTGATATACTCTAGAGGGGGGGGGGGGGTTAATAGAGTATAGTGCTTGCTAAAAACTTTTTAAAACTCTTGTTTTATTCCTAAGTGAACAGGGAAGCAACTAACATAAAGTAAACACAACAACTAACTAAACACAGAGCAATCACAAACGACGGCCAGAAAACAAAAGAAAATAAGCAACCAGAAGACACAAGGAGCTATAGTGGTTCCCCAACCAATCTAGGTACATCCACTCTTCTACCACCCTAGGTAGGAATCCACTGCAGGATGAGTTGATCAGGTGTCCTGGGCACCAATGGGTTTTGATCAGGTCCCAAAAAACAAAACCCTCAAGTCTTTTTGAAGGAGAATTACAACCAAAATAATTTTGAAGGGATTTAAAACATTGTACAGGAGTTGGAGAGAGGGTGATAGTGTCTTCTCTGTCAACAGTCAGAGAGAAGACTTGTGGATTGATGTAGCAGCTCTTGCTCCCCCTGAGGTCTTGAATTGGTCAGGAATGCTGGAGCACTACTTTAGGGTGATATGCCTTCAATGACCTAGAATGCCTGGACCAGAACTGCTTTAGGAACTTCTTTGACAGATTGATTGATTGTTGTCCTTTGAAGTTATCATGTGAATAGAGAGAAGAAGACTCTTGATTGAAATTAGTTGTTCTCCTTCTTCTTCTTGAGAGAGTTCTCTGGTCAAGGCTGATTGCAGTCAAGAACTTTAGATTTGAGAATGTTTTGTTATTCTGTAGCTTCAGAGTGTCTGTCAGATTATTTTCTGTATTATGATTCTTGAACTGTGCTTGATTCTCTTCTCTTTTACTGTATCTCTATCTTTGTTTTGTGTATGTTTTGTATCTCTCTCACTAACTGAGGAATATTCAAACTTTTTGAATGTCGAGCAGTGATTACAGTCGGCTTTGGAAAGAATCAGCAATCAATGACTTTCCTAACTGTCCCATGGAAAAACAGCATGTGATCGTCCATAGTCAATGCACGTTCTAACGGTAACATTTCGAGAGGATCTGACATTAAATGTTCAGGAATCAGCGCCAAGAAACGGGATGGGAACCTTGAAGAAACCTAATCTCGATTCATCGAACGCAGAACACAATTCGTCGAGCTGAACTTGTGTTCGTCGAGCTGAGCTTGAGTTCATCGAGCTGAGCTTGAGTTCGTGGAGTTGAGCTTGATAGAGTTCGTCGACCAGACAATCTTCATTCATGTAACAGACATTCTTCATTCATCGAGCTGAGAATCAAATTCGTCGAGCTGAGAATCAAATTCTGGACTTAGACAAAATACTCTACATCTACTAAAATGATGTGTCAACATAAGTGGGTGTCGACAGATTGATCTTGGTGTCGACATAAGCTGGTGTCGACACAAATTATCTAGTGTCGACACAGACCCTAAGTGTCGACACAAATTATTTGGTGTCGACATAGACCCTAAGTGTCGACAAAATTCTCTGAGTCCAGAAATCGTCCAGTAGAGAATAGCTTTCGTCGACCTGGGAAGCTGACTTCGTCGACCTGAGAAGCTGTGAACTTGAGATCCAAGTTCGTCGAGCTCAGAATATAATTCGTCGACCGAAGCATGAAGCTGGACTTAGAAAAATTTGAAGTCCTCCTGACTTTGGCTTGATGTAGAAACTGAGTTTTCGTCGAACAGAGAACATAGATCGTCGAGCACAGCACTAAAAATTGCCTTACAATCGTCGAGCGCAGATCTCCTTTCGTCGAGCTGAGTTCGACGAACGTCGAACTCACTTTACTTTGTCTTGAAAACTTGTGAGTCTGTAGTCTCTTAGGGTCTTGATGAAAGCTGGTCCATCTGGAGTTGAGCCTAAGCACTTAACCTAGACTCTAGGACACAAATTGACCCTGGCTATACAAGATGGGTCACATCCTAAGTCAGTGAACCTAGCCCAAATCAACTAGGGATCCAACAATCTCCCCCTATTTGGGTGAGGTCACTAACAAAGACTCAAGACAGAAAAACAAAGCAAGAAAAGAGATATATCTGGCAGAGAATTATAACACATGCAACAGATATATATATACACATAGCTTTGTTTAACAGATAGCACAGTTTAAAGACAAATAACAGACAGAAATTAAACAACAAGAAAATTACTTCTTTGGCTTCTTCTGCTGAGGTTTGTCTTCTGCTTTCTTTTCTCCTGGCTTCTTGAAAATGATTTCTCTATTAGGATTTTGATCTTGAGGCAATGTCATGGTCATATCAGCTGCCCCAATAATTTTCAATGATGTAGCTATGGGGACAACTGCTTCTGGATGAAGTTTCATATAATCATCAACATTAAATAATTTGTTGCCTTTGTCAAATCTTTTCAGCTCTTCTTTTCTATACTGTGACATAGTTGAAAGACCAGAAATATCTTTTCCTTCTGCTTTGGCTTTATTTATCAAAGATAGACCAATCAGCTCTTGGTATCTAACCATTCTTGCTGTATATGCAGTCTCTGGATGTTCAAAAGGAATTGGAGGAGAGTCTGGCTTCTTTCTGCTTTCAGCTTTTTGTACTACAGGACTTTGTTACTGCTGCTGCTGCTTATGCTGATGACTACCTGAGGAGGATGGCCTCTGCTGGCTGCTTCCAGAAGATCTCCCTGACTGTCTCTGGTAAGTTTGCATTGGGGCAGATCTCTGGGAGCTAGAGCCATTGGCACCAGCTGCTGGAGAAGGAGGAGGATCCTTCCTGTATCTGTGTACTGGAGGAGGGGAGTATCTCCTACTTCTCTTTCTATCTTTCTGTTGATTTTTGGAGAGCCACATCCATGCTGGCATTCCCTTATATGGATTCAGATTGTGCATAATATAGTAGGGAGTGTCTGCAGTGGGATTTGGCTTGGGAGGAGGAGCAGCCTTTCTCTTCTTTGCCAACAATCTCTTTTTCTTACTGGCTGCATTCTCATCAGAATCAATTTCATCATCATCAGATTCTGAATCCTGAGGGGTATCATACATTGCATCCAAAGCTTTTAAAGCTTTATCAGAAACAACATCCTTTACTGGAGGAGGGGCAGAAGGTTCAAGAATAAGAGTTTCAGCAACAAAAGAAGAATTATCTGTACAAGATTCAGAAATAAAAGAGACAGAGCTATCAACTACTGCCTTATTCTCTTCTTCAATGTCTGCCTGAATAAGCTCATCTAGAGTAGGCATAGGAGAGTCATCCATAATAAAATCTAGTGCTGAAACTGGCACTGGAGTATCTTCTAGAATGACTTTTGAGCTGGAGGCAGATAGAGCAAAATTGTCATAGAGTTGCTTGGCAGCTGCTGGACTAACTGGAGAGGTATATGGTACCATAGCCAAATAGGGCTTAGAGAAATCTGCTGGAGGGAATTTCATATGTACAGAGTCAAAACTTCTCAACAAAACTGATAAGTTCACTGTGGGATTTAAATAGAAATCACCAACAGGAGTTATTTGAGTAACTGACTCATCCAAATCAATGTCTTCTTTGAGTAACTGACTCATCCAAATCAATGTCAATATTCATAAATTGAATTAACTCAGACATCTCAACATCAAAGTCCGTCAACACTGGTGTATCCTTATCTGAATCTGAATCTGCTGGAGAGGGAACTGTTGTGACTACTGCTGCTGCTACTGTATCTGTATTTGCTGCAACTTCATCACAAAGCATCTCCCCCTGCCTGGGTTCAGGAAGACCTGGAGCCAGGCCCCTAGATGAAGAGGGGACATCAGATAGAAGAGAGATTTGGGAAGATAAGGAATGAATGGAGGTCACAAGAGGTGTAATGGCCTCTTGGATCAAGGATTTGATAAGAGGTGTGAGCAAAGGAATGAGGGTAGATGGATCAAATGGGGAAGGGGAAGGGGATGGAATGGGAGGAGGAATAACAGATGGAGGGAGGGCATCTTGCATGATTGTATCTGATGGGATATGATAAAATGGAATGGTGGATAAGTGTGGGGGAAGAGGAGACTGTGGAGGAGTAGGAATAGGAATGTCATGAGGGGATTCTAGAGGAGTGGGTTGATGATGAACTTGCAAGGGGGAAGATGGAGGTGGAGATGGAATGTTTGTCAGGTCAAGTGGTGGAGATGAAGGAGGGGTAGGTACATGAGGAGGCTTCTTTGGAGGAAGAGGTGCTGGAATAGATGGTTGAGATGGAGGAACCTCTTCAACAGGGTGAGGAGCAGCTTTTACAGCCCTTGTGCTCTCAGAAGTTTGGAGGGAGGAGGAATAAGCCTTTGAGGGCTTGGAGATGGTCCTCTCCCACCTGCCAAACAGAGCGCAAGTGAGGCGCTTGCTGGCGTTTATGAAGATGGTCGGGGAGACCATACATTCAGCATCCTTCTCTTTAAGAAAGATGCCTAAAATTCTGCCGAAGCAGACTTCCTTCTTACTATTCTTCTTCTTGATTAATTCAAAGAAAACTGTGCCCCAGTTGACATATTGCTTATTCACCACTGCGCACATGACCAGGAATTGGTGACGGGTTATGTAGTCATGCGCTGAATGCTTTCCCAGTAGCACTTTGCTGACAATGTCTGCCAGAAATTGGTACGCGGAAGACAGTTGCTTCTTCAGCATGTTTATTAGGGTTGTTGCCTGAAAAACCCATGATTTTCAGCATATCACCAAACTCTTAAGAATCCATTTCTATATTGTCTTCTCCATTTACTAATCCAAATATCTCGGAGAGAATTCCGGGAGAGAGGGAAATAACAGTATTCCCGATATTGCCTGTCAAAACATCATCTTCAGAAACTTTGGATGTATATACTCATTCTCTTATTTCTGTTCCATGTAGTTTAATACGCCTGGTCATGAAATCCTTTAGATTAAGTTCTTCCAGTAATTCCAAGATGTACAAAAAGATGTGGTCAGAATGTTGAAAAGACGAAAAATCTATGTCGAATCCTATATCAAACTTCATCGCAACCAAAGCTCCAGAGGGAATCACCATTGATGTCCTGCAAGAAACACACAGAGAAAAATGGCGATCAAGAGCAAAGGAACTGAAAGCGCGGGATGGAGGTCGAAGAAAACCTAGATATAAGATTTTCAGAATATGAATCGACAAACTTCATTCCACGAAAAAGAAAAAATTTTCGAACTGAGCTCGACGAAATAAATTATGGACAGATAATTCGTCGATCTCATCCAGAGGAATCGAAAACAGTTCGTCGAACTCCGTTCGACGAAATGTCTTCTTGAAGCAAAGTTCGTCGATCTCTGGTCGAAGAAAATTGTTTCCTCACACAGAGAATTCGTCGATCCCCGTTCGACGAGAATCTCTCAAACTTTCCTTAATTCGTCGAACTCCGTTCAACGAACTCTGGAAAATTCATCGAATGCAGACAAAAACTAGGTTAACTCTTCTCTGTCAATCATTCCCTGTTGATTTATAAATAACAGATGGGTTTTCTCATCTAATGGCTTGGTGAAAATATCTGCTCTCTGTAGATCAGTAGGAATGTGGATCAAGTTAATTTTCTTTTTGTCCACATTATCTCTAATGAAATGATGTCTTATTTCAATATGTTTAGTCCTAGAATGGTGAACTGGATTTTGTGTTATAGCAATAGCACTAGTATTATCACAAAATAATGTTAAATTATTTAAGTTGACACCATATTCTGAGAGTTGGTTTTGTATCCATAGCATTTGTGAATAGCAACTACCAGCAGCCATGTATTCTGCTTCTGTAGTTGATGTAGACACAGATGTCTGCTTTTTACAAAACCAGGAGACAAGTCTCATACCAAGGAACTGGCATGTTCTAGAGGTACTTTTCCTATCCACTCTACATCTAGCATAGTCAGCATCTGAGTATCCAGTTAACTAAAACTCTGACTCTGCAGGATACCAGAGTCCTAGACTAGGGAAACTCTTTATATATCTCAAAATTCTTTTTAGGAAAATAAGGTGAGATTCTTTAGGGTTCACTTGGAACCTAGCACAAAAGCATATGGCAAACATTATGTCAGGTCTGCTAGCTGTTTGGTATAATAAGGATCCAACAATTGCGCTATAATTTTTCTGATCCACTGGTTTCCCTGCTGCATCAGAATCCACAACAGCATTTGTAGCCATAGGGCTTCTCATCCCTGAAGCATCACCCATCCCAAACTTTTTGATAATCTCTTTAGAATACTTCGCTTGGGAGAGGAAGATACCATCTGGGAGCTACTTCAATTGGAGACCAAGGAAGTAGGAAAGCTCACCCATGCTACTCATCTCAAATTTTGAATGCATGAGGTCAACAAACCTCTTGCACAATTTGGGATCAGTAGACCCAAAAATAATGTCATCCACATATATTTGTACTAACAATATTTGGTCCTTATGATGTCTAGTGAAAAGTGTTTTATCTATGGTTCCTCTTATAAATTCATGCTCTAAAAGAAAGCTTGCTAGGGTATCATACCAAGCTCTTGGAGCTTGCTTTAAACCATAGAGAGTTTTATGCAATTTAAAGACAAAAGAGGGTTGAGTTGGAGAGATAAAACCTGAAGGTTGTTCTACATAAACCTCTTCTTGAAGTATTCCATTCAGAAATGCACTTTTGACATCCATCTGGTAGACCTTGAATCTCTTGTAGGCTGCATAGGCAAGGAATATCCTAATGGCCTCTAGCCTTGCAATAGGGGCAAATGTTTGGTCATAGTCTATTCTTTTCTCTTGTTTGTATCCTTAAGCAACAAGCCTAGCCTTGTTCCTCACTATGTTGCCTTAAGCATCCAACTTGTTCCTGTAAACCTATTTGGTTCCAATAACTGGGTAGTTATGGGGTCTTGGAACCAAATCCCAAACTCTACATCTCTCAAACTGATTGAGTTCCTCTTGCATTGCAATGATCCAGTGGGGATCTTGCTCTGCCTCATGTATGGTGAGAGGTTCAATTTGAGAGAGAAAACAGCCATGCATCAAGTCTTGGTTGAGTTGATGCCTTGTCTGTACATCTACTGAGATGTCTCCAATCACCAGAGATCTGGGGTGATCTCTAAGTGTGACAGGATCAGTTGGTGGAGTTGGTTGAGCAACAGCTTCAGTATTTAATTCCTTTTGGGGAATGATACTAACTGTAGGGGGAAGTTCAGTCATTTCCTCTTGACTTTCCTCTTCACTATCTTCAGCATCCTGTGAAGTGGGATGGTTTGATACCTCTTGGGTAAGGTTCAGTCCATCCATAGACTCACACAGTGGTGTAACCTGCAAAGAGCTTATGGTAGAAATTTCTTTCTCCTTGTATGACATGTTAGTATCATCAAAAGATACATGAACAGATTCTTCAATTTTAAGAGTTGATTTATTATACACCCTATAAACCTTACTGATCATAGAGTATCCCAGAAACACTCCTTCATCAGCTTTAGCTTGAAATTTTGCTATGTATCTCTTGTCATTATTATGAATGTAATAAATACAAGCAAAGATTTTGAAATAATCTACTTTAGGTTTCTTCCCTTTAAGTAATTCATATGGAGTCTTGCCCTTCAGCTTGTGTATCAAACTTCTATTCAACACATAGTTGGAGGTGTTCACTGCCTCTGCCTAAAAGGATAGAGGAAGGTATGCATCTGACAATAATGTAGTAGCAGATTCAATAAGGGTTCTATTTTTCCTTTCAGCTACCTCATTTTGTTAAGGAGTTTTAGGAGCTGAGAAAGTATGCCTGATCCCTTCACTTTGGCAGAACTCTTCCATAATAAGAGAATCAAACTCTGTCCCATGATCACTTCTGATCAGGGCAATGTGATTGTTGAACTCGGTCTGTATGCATTTGAGAAACTCTGTCAAACACTTAAAGTTATCAGACTTCTTCCTCAGAAAGAACACCCATGTGAATCTAGAGAAGTCATCTACAACTACTAAAGTATAAGATTTCCCTCCTAAGCTTTGTACTGTAATGGGTCCAAAGAGATCCATGTGTAACAGATACAAAATCCTAGGTGAATCACTCTTATTAAGTGACTTGAAACTATTTTTGGTTTGCTTGCCTAATTAACAAGCCCTGCAGAGTCCTTCCTTCTTGTAGGGGCCAGAAGGTAGTCCTCTAACAAGGTTGTCCTTGGATAGCCTAGCAATGATTCTAAGGTTTATATGTACTAATCTCTTATGCCACAATTCATTAGGTCTACAAATAGAATTAAACAGACATATATCTACCTTAGTTGAAAGGAAATCTACAAGATAGATGTTACCTTTCCTTTTACCTATCAACACAGTGGTGTTGTCCTCTGATCTGATCTTGCATGAGGATTTGTTGAAGGACACTTGATAGCCTTCATCACACAGTTAACTGATACTGATCAAGTTGTGCTTCGGCCCTTCCATATAGGCTACTTTCTTGAAGGTGACTGTGCCAATCTGGACTGCACCATATCCTTTTGTTAGTCCAAAGTTTGAATCACCAAATATTACTTTGGGTCCAAGCTTGACCTTGAAGGATGTGAAATTTTCCTTGTTTCATGTCATGTGCTTTGAGCACCCACTATCCAGATACCATTGTTGGTTTGATGTTGGATAGGTCTTCACCTGCACATAAAACAATTTACTTGTTTTTGACCCAATTTACCTTGGGCCTAGGTTGATAACCTTTGAATTTAGAAATAAAAGACATCTCTGGTTGACTCTTATAGCCTTCATGATGATATCTCCTAGGAGGTATTATCCATTCAGTATAGGGGTTAAACCATTGAGATGTAGACCCTCTAGGATTGAACTTTGATTTGCCTTTGAAAAAGTTTTCAAAATTCTGAGCTCTGTTCGACGATCTCTGAGCTGAGTTCAACGATCTTGGGTCAGATCGTCGAGCTCCGTTCGAAGATCTACTGTGGTAGTGTTCAGGGTTCAGAGTTCGTCGACCTGAGTTCGATGATTTAGCCTGAGATCGTTGAGCTCCATTCGGCGATCGTCGAGCTCCGTTCGATGATTTCTGTTGAACTATGGTTTCCTTAGGTAGATCAGAGTTCTTCCTAGCTACCTCTACAACTCCCTTACCCTTATCAGAGATAAATTTGATTGGGATTGTTAATATTATAGGTTGGCTGGATGAAGCACCCAAGCTCAGTATACTATTGAATCTTGAGTTCACTGTGCTTGTGATGTCCATTAGTTTGATACTTCTCTCATTAAGGGATTCTTCAAACTGCTTGGCCTTTGATAGTTCACTCTTCAGTGAGACTATCTGCTCCCTACAGCACTCCAACTCCACAGAGAGTTTGAGGTTATCTGATTTAAAAGTACTGTGTTCACATAACTGATTTCTGAGAGAAATGATTTCCTTCTCAGATTTTAATAAATCTAAACATAGTGCTTTAAACTCACACTTGAAGTCATCAGAATTAAAATCAAAAGAACTTATTATCTGGTCCTCTTCAGATTGATTCTCTGACTCTTCTACATCAGAATTTTGTTATGAGGCATTGATAGCAATCATGCAGAATTCCTTTTCATCAGCATTATCTTCATCATCACTTGAGCTGGATGATGCTTCAGATTCTTCTTCTATCTCACTCCAAGTTTCAGCTACAAACCCCTTCCTGGTGTGTTTGTTCTTCCTGGAGGAGGGTTTGTCATTGGTGTTTTTTCTGAAGTCTTTGTCTTTTCTTCTTTCTTTCCTGTCCTTTTTGTCCTTATATTGATTTTCTGGACAGTCAAACAGCATGTGGCCTGTTTTCCTGCATCCAAAACAAATAATATCTTTGTTATTTGATTTGTCATACCTTGACTTGTCATGCCCTCTGGCAGACTTTTTCCTGAAATCTTTCCTGGCCATTTTGTAGAATCTTTTGGCCAGTAGTCTTAACAGCTCCTCATTGCCTGTGACTTTGTCTTCAGGCTAATCTTCAATAGCTTTGAAAGCTATTGATTTCTCTTTTCTGACTGCTGGTGAAGCAGCCTTCTGCTCTTCTTCTTTATTATTGATGAGCAGCTCATAAGACTTGAGCTTGCCCAAGAGTGCTTCAGTGGTGATCTAATTTAGGCTTCTGGCATACTTGATTGGCCAGATCCTTGAGTCCCAAGTACTTGGGAAGCACATTAGGATTTTATCATTGAGCTCAGTCAATGAGATCTCTTTGTCCAAAGTATTCAGTTCATTGACTATAAGGCTGAGTCTATTATACATGTCTGCTACTGACTCAGCTTCTCCTTTCTTGAAGTTCTCATACTGGGTTATGAGATGAGATCTTCTATCTTTTCTCTCATCAGCAGATCCTGAGACTATCTCAGATAACTTGTCCCAGATGTCCTTTGCTGAGTTGCATTCAGCTACCTTTTGGAATATTTCATCAGACATATTCTGGGCTAGAATGCTCATTGCCTTTGCATCTACAACTTTCCATTTCTTGATTTCTGCATCTGTTCCTGATGGAGGTGGAACAGCACTTGTACTTGTATTTTCTGGAGGTCTCGAACACACTATCAAAACAGAATTGAAAATGTCTTCATCAATAGAGTTCATGTACAGTCTAATCCTTGCCTTCCAAAGTGCAAACTTAGATAGATTGCACACTGGAGGTCTGGTGCTAGCATAATCTTTGTTTTGGGCCATGTTCTGTGAAGAATTAAATATAGAAACAAACTTAAACAAGCAGATCTAATTGGAAGGATCTTTGGGTTCAAGTGTTAGCCTGTGCAACCACTAAGGTGTGGTATTTTAACCAACCTCCCTTTGATACCAATTGAAAGTGCAAGTTAGATCTGATATACTCTAGAGGGGGGGGGGGTGAATAGAGTATGATGCTTGCTAAAAACTTTTTACAACTCTTATTGTATTCCTAAGTGAACAGGGAAGCAATTAACATAAAGTAAACACAACAACTAACTAAACACAGAGCAATCACAAACCACAGCCAGAAAGTAAAAGAAAATAAGCAACCAGAAGACACAAGGAGCTATAGTGGTTCCCTAACCAATCTGGTTACATCCACTCTTCTACCACCCTAGGTTGGAATCCACTGCAGGATGAGTTGATCAGGTGTCCTGGGCACCAATGGGTCTTGATCAGGTCCCGAAAAACCAAACCCTCAAGTCTTTTGGAAGGAGACTTGCAACCAGAATAATTTTGAAGGGATTTAAAACACTGTACAGGAGTTGGAGAGAGGGTGATAGTGTCTTCTCTATCAACAGTCAGAGAGAAGACTTGTGGATTGATGTAGCAGCTCTTGCTCCCCCTGAGGTCTTGAATTGGTCAGGAATGTTGGAGCACTGCTTTAGGGTGATAGGCCTTCAATGACCTAGAATGCCTGGACCAGAACTGCTTCAGGAACTTCTTTGACAAATTGATTGATTGTTGTCCTTTGAAGTTATCCTGTGAATAGAGAGAAGAAGACTCTTGATTGAAATTAGTTGTTCTCCTTCTTCTTCTTGAGAGATTTCTCTGGTCAAGGCTGATTGCAGTCAAGAACTTTAGATTTGAGAATGTTTTGTTCTTCTGCAGCTTCAGAGTGTCTGTCAGATTGTTTTCTGTATTGTGATTCTTGAACTCTGCTTGATTCTCTTCTCTCTTACTGTATCTCTATCTTTTTTGTGTGTATGTTTTGTATCTCTCTCACTGACTGAGGAATATTCAAACTTTTTGAATGTCGAGCAGTAATTACAGTCGGCTTTGGAAAGGATTAGCAATCAATGACTTTCCTAACTGTCCCATGGAAAAACGGCATGTGATCGTCCGTAGTCAATGCACGTTCTAACGGTAACATTCCGAGATGATCTGGCATTAAATGTTCAGGAATCAGTGCCAAGAAACGGGATGGGAACCTTGAAGAAAACCTAATCTGGATTCGTCGAACGCAGAACACAATTCATCGAGCTGAACTTGTATTCGTCGAGTTGAGCTTGAGTTCGTCGAGCTGAGCTTGAGTTCGTCGAGCTGAGCTTGATAGAGTTCGTCGACCAGACAATCTTCATTCATCTAACGGACATTCTTCATTCGTCGAGCTGAGAATCAAATTCGTCGAGCTGAGAATCAAATTTTGGACTTAGACAAAATACTCTGCATCTGCTGAAATGCTGTGTCGACCTAAGTGGGTGT
This sequence comes from Platanthera guangdongensis, assembly GCA_039583875.1. Lineage (NCBI taxonomy): Eukaryota > Viridiplantae > Streptophyta > Magnoliopsida > Asparagales > Orchidaceae > Platanthera > Platanthera guangdongensis. The sequence goes on from CM077147.1 coordinate 64,816,588, forward strand.
CGACAGATTGATCTTGGTGTCGACATAAGCTGGTGTCGACACAAATTATCTGGTGTCGACACAAACCCTAAGTGTCGACACAAATTATCGGGTGTTGAGACAGACCCTAAGTGTCGACACAAATTCTCTGAGTCCAGAAATCGTCGAGTAGAGAATAGCTTTCGTCGACCTGGGAAGCTGACTTCGTCGACCTAAGATGCTGTGAACTTGAGATCCAAGTTCGTCGAGCTCAGAATATAATTCGTCGACCGAATCATGAAGCTGGACTTAGAAAAATTTGAAGTCCTCCTGACTTTGGCTTGATGTAGAAATTGAGTTTTCGTCGAACAGAGAACATAGATCATCGAGCTCAGCACTAAGAATTGCCTCACGATCGTCGAGTGCAGATCTCCTTTCGTCGAGCTGAGTTCGACAAATGTCGAACTCACTTTACTTAGTCTTGAAATCTTGTGAGTCTGGAGTCTCTGACGGTCTTGATGAAAGCTTGTCCATTTGGAGTTGAGCCTAAGGACTTAACCTACACTCTAGGACACACATTGACTCTGGCTATACAAGATGGGTCACATCCTAAGTCAGTGAACCTAGCCCAAATCAACTAGGGATCCAACAACCTCCTTAGCTTTGGCATCATCCACCTCCTTGACTTTAGTGGTGTCATTATACCTTGAAGGTACTCGCTCGACCTGAGGGCTTGTAAAGAAACATGAGACCAAGCTCACCGCGTTCCCTACACTGTATCGAGCTGGTGGGTTGCTGATCCTCTTCGATCTCTGAAGAACCTGATCATGGCTATCCACCTCTGTTGATTCTTGTGAACTAGCTCCGTTCCCGGGCAAACCCGGAACAATTCTCCCCTTGCTTCCTTAACAAGAAGCCACCGCACTGGAACCAGGAGCACCTAGAGCAACGCTCCCCTTGCTTCCTAAACTAGAAAACTCCTCTCTTGAACAAGAACTACCTGGAACATCGCTTCCACTACTTCTCGAACCAAAAGCCTCCGTATTTGAGCCAGAAGCAACTGGAGCATCGCTCCCCCTGCTTCCTGACCCTGACGCCTTTGCCCCAGAGCTAGAACAACCTGGAGCTCCTGGTGACACAGGCTGCTCTAACTGAACCTTAGAAACATCCTCCTTTAGCCCATCATCTGAAATGCTCATCTCTTGCTCCACACAATAGCTACCCCAATACGACGTCAGCTCATCGAAGACAACGTTCTCGACACGATGAACATCTTCGTCATAGGATCCATACACCACCATCTTCTCTTCTGCTCATCATACCCAACAAACATTAGCTTCATCTTGAGAGAATCTAGAGCGTGTACGTAGCAGTTAGATCCAAACACCCGTAGGTGCTTCACACTGGGCTTCACCCCGAACATCAGCTCAACTGGAGTCTTCATAATGATCGGACTAAGAGGCATCTGATTGATGACATGTCTCACACAAGCCATCCCTTCTGCCCAAAAAGCCTTAGGAATGCCTTTGCACTGAAGACAACACTTGCAGTTCTCCATCAACAGATGGATCATCTGAACTGCAACACCACCTTACTGTGAAGTATGTCCACAAGAAAGTTCCCTTTGGATCCCATGCTTTCTGGAAAAGTTCGAGAACTCGGTTGAGTCGAACTCACCACTGATGCTTGTCCTCAACTTCTTGATCCGCAGGCCAAGCTGGCCTTCCACAAGCTTCTTGAACTCCACAAACAAGCAGAACATGTTTGACTTCTCCTTCATGAAGTATACCCAAGTATACCTCGAATATTTATCAACCAATATCAGCATGTACTTGCTGCCTCCAAGATTGGTGGTGACGGTCAGTCCAACCAGAGCACAATGGACAACCTCCAAAGGTGCTTCACATCCGGACTGCTCCTTATCAACCGTAAAGCGATAGGCTTTACCATGCTGACATCCCGTGCAAGCTCGACCATCAACATAGGATGACAATCTAGGCAAACCTCTCACGAGACTCCTTACTGTAACTGCTTTCAGCTTGTCCATCCCCACATGCCCCAGTCTTTCATGCTAGGTAGCTGTACTATCACTGGCTTTCATCCGATCAACATCAGAACTTGTTGATGACCCAATCAAGTTCTTCTCCTTGCTCCCAACATGAGCAACGTTCACTGAGTGCAAGAGAGCCTTACACTCCTTCCTGAGGTGACCATGCTGCTTGCATCTATAGCACCTTGGTCCTTCCTCCCTCTTCCCATTACGCCTAGGAGAACCACTCCTCTCTTGCTAATATAAAGTAGAAGGACCATCTTCCGCAGCAACCTTCACCTCCTTAATGAACAACCCATTAAGGGAAGTCCAAACCTCCGCAGCTGACCGACATCCACTGATGTGGTCCAAGTGCTCCGATGAGATCACCTGCTTGAGAATAGACTCCGCTTTCGCATTTGTCTCCTTACAAGCTCTCATCTCTTCAGCATTGCCAGTAGTAACCTCTTGTCTTCCTGCTCCTCACACAACCTCTCAAAGGTCCTCGCCAAGAAGAAAGCTCTCCATACATGACTTCCACCTCTCAATGCTAGTCTCTGTAAGGAGTTCAATTGCAAGACCACTTGCATCTTCCACTGCCATGGTTCTTTCACTGGTTCCCTCTTCACAAGAGCAACAACCACTTCATTTGATCACTGCTTATCCACTCCAACCTCCAACCTCTGATACCATGTTGAAATTTCCAAATCTTGGAATAAGCAGGGGTTATCTCAACTAAGTCAGTTACAACAAGAAACACATGCAATAATAAGAGTCTTTATTGATTAACAGCTAACTTCTTTACCAAGCGAGACATGATTCGCTAAAACCACCACAGGGAGAGAAGAGACACTTACAAAGCCAAGTCAACACAAGTCGCGCAGACTCAAACACGAAGCCGTCGGTCTATTGCTATGGAGTACGCACAATCCGCTAGGTCGCCAGACTGAAACCCAAGCCGCGCGGACTGCCCGTTATTCCAATGCTAAGCTCTAGACACCGATCTACAAGCCGCCTGACCGCGAGGTAGCCTAGCCGGCAGACCGCACAAGCTGCTGATGCCGAACTGAATAGGCTGCCTGAAGCAGGCGACTTATTGAACGCCAGAACCAAGTTGCCAAAGATAAAACTGTCTGGTCACTGTCCGCGACCTGCTGTTTTCTGCCTGTTGCTTAACCGCAGAGTCCGCACTGTCCCTGACCGTAATCAGAGCCATGTACTGGCTTTCCAGTGCTATCCACACACCCTGCACAGCACAAACCGGTCAACTCTATCAAACCGCGCAGATACTAAAATCCAGTCCACAACAAATGTTGGCGGGCTCACTTACTATTCATTCGCACTCTATTCCTGATGTGACATGAGTCCTAATTATAGGCAAAATGAGGAGTGTGGTCACCGCCCTAGCCGATAGGATCACCGCCTCATCCCGCAGTAAGAATAAGTCACAGCAAACCGCGGATACATTCCAGTCTGCTATGACCTGTGCAAGATAGCCAGTCTTCCTAGACTTCACCAAGGCCGGACACATCTCCAGTCTGCCTTGTCGCCACAGGACAAGCCAAGACCACCACAGCCGAACTCTGCAATAATTGGCTGCATATCTGCGGACACAGCTCCAGTCCACTTATCCCAAGCCCACAGCCTTTCCACCAAGGTAGCTGTCGGACTCAGCGAACCCAGCTCTATTCCGCATACCCTTGCGGACGCAACTCCCGTCAGTATATCCCTAAGCTCGCAACCAAAGCACATGACACTACTGCCGAGCTCGACGGACTGATAAGCAGTCCGCGTTTCACAGCGCGATCTCCCCGGACTGAGCCAAACCTGGACTTTGTTCCGAACCAACAAAGTCCACACCACTGGCCGAAAGGGCCAGTCCGCACTTACTGGCGGACATTGGATTCAGTCCGCCTTCCCCAAAAAACTCGAGTATCAGTCCGTATTGACTGGCGATTTTTGCGGCTACCTCTTGCCGCTTCACCAGAGCAAGACCAAAGGTTCTACCAAGCCAGTCTGCAAAGCTCTAGTCTAGTCCGCTTCTTGCCGGACTCCGTGGATAGAGTCGTTATCCGCCCGGTTACCTAGGATCCAACTGCCTGAAGAGCAAAGGCCGGCCTATAAAACCTCCACTGCTGTTCGCTTAGTCCGCGCGAACAGACCGCCCAGGCCGCCGCAGAACAAAAAGTCTGCAACCGCCCTGCCGACCTGGCTGTCCGCCAACCCTATCCGCGTAGTCCGCCCGGATAGGTTGCCCAAGTCTTCCAATCATCCACTTTCACTTCGCAATTTTCAACATGGAATGCGGCGATGAGCGTCGCAGCGACAATGTCGAGGGGTGGTGCCGATAGTGGCGTCAAATATAGGCAGAGGGATGCACGATAATTAAATATCGTGCGATCCCTCGTGGAAATCGTCGTACAAGTCCCCCATTGGGGAGTGTGCAACACCCCAATTGAGGGAGTGTGAGGCTGGTACCGCGTGACTTTCATGTTGGGGAGTGCACTACAATCCCTAATATGGGAGCGCTGCCCCAGGGTGCTGATCAAGTCAGGGTCCTAATGGTGGGTTGATTATGTCAGCACCCCAACATCCAATTGGGGGCACTGAATCAGTACCCTCATTGGATCCAGATTTGGCAATCCCACGCGACAAATGCTGCGCTGGAATATTTTCGCTACCACGTGGGTTTTGCCGCATGGAAACACCCCGTGCGGCAGTACTACTCGGAAATTATTCACCCGGTAGCGTGTTGCGCGGCAGCGCGCAATGTTTGAGTGTATGACAGTGTGGGGTACATTGGAATATATGTACCAGATTTGAAGAAGCCTCACCCTCCTTAATGATATACATCAAGGTGTATTTGATGTGCTTTGAGTTTATTTGTGCAGGTTAAGTAATTGCAGAATTGCAGGAAACGTTTCTAAGTCCATGTGTCGACACCTAGAAGAAAAGTGTCGACACTTAAGAAGGCTTGTGTCGACACCAAGAGAAGCTGTGTCGACACTTCGAGTAATTGTGTCGACACCAGGAAGGCAGAATCGACACCAGAAGAAAAGTGTCGACACATACAGGCAGTGTCGACACACAGTGAAGAATTGTCTACATAATCAGTGTCGACACTTAGAAGCAGTGTCGACACCCAGAGAAACTTTGTCGACATAAAAAGTATCGACACCAGGAAGCTATGTCGACACTCAGCGAACTTCAACAATGTTTAAGTATAAGTGTCGACACAAAGGAGATGTGTCGTGTCGACACTCAGCAAAGTTTCAACACATGAAGAATGTGTCGACACAAAGGAGATATGTCGACACTCAGCAAAGTTTCAACACATGAAGGCAAGTGTCGACACAAAGGAGTTGTGTCGACACACAGCAGAAGTCAACTAAGTATTGAAGAAGAAGTACTTGTGTCGACACACTCAATCAGTGTCGACACATTCAACAGAAGGCTTGTGTCGACACACAGGATCCGTGTCGACACATTCTGAAGAAGCAGTGTCGAGAAGCTGTTACAGAAACACAAGGAGTTGTGTCGACACCATCAAGGCTAGTGTCGACACTTAGTCTACTTGTGTCGACACTTAGTCTATTTGTGTCGATACATAAATACTCTCTATCTCGACAATTTCAGACAGTGACAGAGATTTCAAGAAGTGACTAGATGACTTGAAAGCTGCCATTTCAACCGGTCAACTGCAACTGTCAGAGCTGTTAGAAGGTTGTTAGAAACTGGATCAGCCGGTTACCTTGGAGGAAGACTATTTAAAGATCTTTCTCCTTCGACAGAAAGAAGTGATCAATGAATTGACAAACAACACAACAAGAAGAAGACCTTCAAGAGAAGATCTAAGAAGTTGGAGAGAGAGAGCTCCTTCTAAGAAGAACAGCTGTTGAACCAGGCTAAAAAGTAAGTTTCAGATTGAGATATGATTATTAAGACAGAAGTTGATTGAAGAGCATCTTCAGAGGAGACTCAACCCTACTGTGTTCTAATTCAAGAAGCTTTGAAGAAAGCCAAGGGAGGTTGATCTCTGCAAAGTTCTTTCAAGAACTCATCAAGAAGCTAGTCAACTCATCTCTCTCTTTCAGAGTTGTGCTTATATACTTTGTAAACTTTATTTTTTGTAGGATCCTAAGGGATCTGAGCTGTAAGCCTATTTTATAAAGGCTGAGGTAGGGCTATTGTGCCTGAGTGTAGGAGATTTTATTCTCTGAGTGTACGCCTTAATTGTAGGATCAGGTAGGGTTGTTTAGCCTGAGTGTAGGTCTTGGTGAAGACTGAGTGGTAAGGCTTTGTTCCTGAGTTGTAGGAGTGGGGACACTCTGACCTATAGGAACCTGTTTGGGGTTTTGAGTTGTAAGATCTGAGGATCTGAGAAGAAGTGGAGAAGTTAGGCCAAATCTAGTACACTACTAGATAGGCGAAGGGGGAAAGTGGATGTACCTAGACCATGGGGAACCACTATAAAAATCTGTGTGTACTCTGTGTGTGATTAATTCTGTGATTGCGGTATTATCTGTGCTGAATTGCTGTAGAGAATTGCAAATACAGGTCTTATTATTCAGTATTTTTGCCTGTAATTTTAAAAAGATTAAGTTCACCTATTCACCCCCCCCCCCCCCCTCTAGGTGATTAGGTATTATTTCTTTTAAGTGGTATCAGAGGGAGGTTGCTCAAAAAGGGACATAATAGTCTGAGTAAGATCCTGTAGGCAGAATTAGAATAATCAAGATTCAAGAAAATGGGTTATACTGAGAATCACAAAGAGCTGGGGTCCATGAAATTGCTAATATGTAGAAAAGAGATATTTGGCATTTGGAAAGAGAGGGTTAGACTTTTTATGGAAGCCTCTGACCCACGAATCTATATTACAGTCAAAGAAGGGCCATATGTGCCAATGAAACTATCTATTCTAGATGCAAATCAGAGAACTCCTAAAGACTTCAGAAATGACTAAAGATGAAATTATTCTGGCCACTATGGACAAGAGGGCCCAGAATATTATTGTTAGTGCAATTGATGATGCTACATTTCAGAATTTAATTCACTGCAAAACTTCTAAAGAAATATGGGACACATTAATTGTCTATATGGAGGAATCAGAAGAAGTAAGACAAGACAGGAAGTCTTTGTTAAATCAGGAATATGAAAGCTTCAGACAAGAAAAGTCTGATAGCATTACTGAATGCTACAAGAAGTTCTATAGGATAGTAAATGAATTGATGTCCTATGGAAGAGAATTCAGCAAATATGAGTTGAATGACAAGTTCTTAAGATCCCTGACTAAGGACTGGGATACCAAGATTTGTGTCATTAGGGAAATGGCCAAATTAGCTGATATACCTCCTCCAACTTTGTTTGGAAAACTGTTATCTTATGAGATACAGTTAATGGTTAGAAAGGAGGAAGAAAAGACTACTAGAGTGGAGTACAAGGAGAGATCTGTGGCCTTCAAGACTGAAGCCACTAGGAAATATATAAGCAAGTCTTCATCTCCATCTCAAAATGTTGCTGAGGCTGAGACAGATAAGTCAGAAAGCAAGAATTCAGATAGCAGTGAAAGTGATGAAGACTTTACTGCTTTTACAAGACATTTTCTAAAGTTTCTGAAGAAGAAGCAGTGGAGGTGTAAGCCATCCACTTCACAGACAAAAGATGACTACTATCAGAACAGGAAGTCATCAAGGAATGACAGAAGAAAGTCCAAGCCAAGTAAAACTACATCCTCAAAGATTGTATGCTATTGTTGCAATAGACAGGGACATGTGGTAGACGACTGTCCTGAAAAGGGGAAGGAGTCAACTGATAGAAAGAAGACACGATTTAAGGGCAAAAGGGAAAAGTCCTTTGTTGCCAAGAAAGACAAAAGTTTGACTGATCAGTCATCTTCAGAAACAGATTCAGAAGCTGAAGCCTATATTGGGTTGTTTGCTGAAGAGAAGGAAGATGAGTTCATGCAGTTAATGAATTCAATTTATGAGCATGAGGACAATCAGTGCAAAGGGTTGATGGCCTTATCTGAAGGAGGCGAAATCCAGGATCATCCTGGACCAAGTAAGGTACAAAATTGTTCTTCTAGTTCAATGTCTTATACTGAGTCAGAATCAGATACATCTGCATCAAGTGATATGGGTGGGTCTGAATCTGAAGGTGATATTCATCAGTTAATTGATGAATATAGGGACTTGTTGCAGGCCTTAAAGAAAAGCAAAACCTTGGCCAAAAAACAGGCAAAGGAGATTGCTAGTCTTAAATTGGTTGCTGCTGATTCAGACAAGTTGTTTGATCAGAAACTGAATGAAATAGCCAGGCTGAAGAACATTACAGTTATTCAGATGGGAACTATTATATTTAAGAATGATCAAATTAAGAATCTGGAGGTTAGACTTCAGAAGGAGAAGGATATTGTGGCTAGCTTTTCTAAACCCAAATCTGTTTTACCCTTGATAGATGAGTTTGTACCTTATAAGGGTAAGTCTGGATTAGGATTTACAAAACCTGCCTGGACTGCTAGATCCAAGTCTAAGGGCAAATCCCCAGCACTAAACAAAAAGCCTGTTGTAGATACTTCAGTCAAGGTTGTACCTAAACAAAGGTACAATAGGTTTGAGTGCTGGTGTTGTGGAAAGATAGGCTACTTTGCCATAGACTGTTGGCATAATTCAAGTGTCAAGGAGAGTAGCAAACTACCTGCTAGAAGAGCTACAGGTAGTTTTGTTAAAAGTCAAACTAACCTGCACCAAGGACCCAAGAATTATTTGGGTTCTAAGGTTAAGTAATTTGTTTTGCAGGTGAGTCCAAGTGGCCATGCCCCTTTATTGTACTTGGACAGTGGATGTTCCAGGCACATGACTGGAACTAGGGGGTTGCTGAAGGATTATACATCTGTCAAAGATGGTCCTAAAGTTACCTTTGATGGTTCAGAAAAAGGAATCATCAAAGGCTTTGATAACATTACTAGTAACCAAATTACAATTACTCAAGTGGCTTATGTAAAGGGTTTGAAACATAACCTCATTAGCATAAGTCAGCTGAGTGATTTAGGATATGACATCTCATTTGTCAAAAATGGTTGTCATATCAAGAGGTCAAATGATCAAAAGATCATTCTGACAGGATATAGGAAGAGAAATGTCTATTGTCTAGACATTATGTGTGAGAACAATGTTTCTCCTATTTATCTTGTAGTTGATGAAAGAGTCTCACATTGTGTTAAATGGCACAAGAGGCTGCCTCATCTTAACTATAAGACAATTGGCCAACTCTTTAGCAAAGACTTAGTGAGGAATGTTCCTCAGGTTAAGTGTATAAAAGATGGGATATGCTCAGCTTTTCAAAAGGGCAAGCAGACCAAATCCACCTTTCATAGCCTTGATAACAAGGATTCTGTGAGGTGTCTATACCTCTTGCATATGGATCTTTTTGGTCCTATGCCAGTTCACAGCCTAAGTAGGAAGGTCTACACATTTGTGGTAGTTGATGACTACTCAAGGTATTCCTGGGTGTTCTTCCTAAGGCAAAAATTTGAAACTCCAAGTATCTTGTATAGTTTTGTTAAACAAATTCAGAATGAATTGGACAGTACAGTGGTCAAAATCAGAAGTGACCATGGTACTGAATTTCAGTCTGAAAGTATGACAAAACTGTGTGAAGAGTTTGGAATTTTTCAGGAATTTTCCTCACCAAGAACACCTCAGCAAAATGGTATTGCTGAAAGGAAAAATAGAACCTTGATAGAGGCTGGTAGAACCCTATTGAGTGACACTTCTCTCCCAGAATATTTCTGGGCTGAGGCAGTTAATACTGCATGTCATGTAATCAATAGGGCTACTATCACCAAGAGCCACAAGAAGACCCCCTATGAGATTATAAAGGGCAAAAAAACAAATCTATCCTATTTCAGGATCTTTGATTGCAGGTGTTATATCCTTAACAATGGTAAGTCTTATCTAACCAAGTTTGCTGCCAAATCCCAAGAGGGAATCTTTGTTGGGTACAACAACAACAGTAAGGCTTATAGGGTCTACAACTTGATTACTCAAGTTGTAGAAGAGTCAGTACATGTAGTTTTTGATGAAGCAAGGCTCATTAACAATGAATTGCCAAGTAGTGTTTGCAGCTCCACAGGTGTAACTGAAAGAATGGATAAGCTTACCTTAACAGAAGGTTCTACTGCAAGTCAGCAAGTGGAAGATGGTGGCTGCTGTCTAGGGGGAGTACAAGATACTCCTGATGCTGAAGAAGACCAAGAGGTGCAGTTGAATGAAGAAGCTGAAGGTGTACAACCTGAAGACAGGCTGCCTCCAGCAAATAGGCATTTAAAAGATTATCCAGCCAATCAAATAATTGGAGATCCCAGACAAGGAGTGCAAACAAGGAGCAGAAATCTAAGTACAGTTCTTTACTAAAGTTTCCTATCCCAAGTTGAACCAAAGAAGTTTGAAGAAGCAATCCTAGACCCTCATTGGATTGAGGCCATGAAAGAGGAGCTGAATCAATTCAAAAGATGCAAGGTCTGGGAGCTAGTTCATAAACCCAAGGACCACAATATTATTGGAACTAAGCGGATCTTTAGGAATAAGTTGGATGAGCATGGAATCATCATAAAGAATAAAGCTAGACTTGTTGCAAAGGGATATATGCAGGAAGAAGGTATTGATTTTGATCAACCCTTTGCTCCAGTAGCAAGACTGGAAGCAATAAGGATGTTCCTTGCCTATGTAACATTTCAAGGATTTAAGGTATATCAAATGGATGTTAAGTCAGCTTTTCTGAATGAAAATCTGAAGGAAGAAGTCTATGTAGAGCAACCACCAGACTTTGCAGGCTGCAAGGAAGATAGGAAAAGTATCACAGGAACCTGTCAATTTCTAGGTGGAAGGCTGGTGTCATAGAGTAGCAAGAAACAAACAAGTGTGGCTATCTTCACAGCAGAATCAGAGTATGTGGCTGCAGGAAGTTGCTGTGCTCAACTTCTATGGATTCAACATCAGCTAGAAGATTTTGGTATTCAAGTAAGTAGGACACCTTTATTTTGTGATTCTGCTAGTGTCATTTCTATTGCAAATAATCCTGTCTCCCATAGTAGGACTAAGCGCATAGAAATTAAATACCATTTTCTAAGAGAACATGTTGAAAAAGAAGACATTTCCCTAGAGTATGTTAAGACAGATAATCAGTTAGCTGATATGTTTACTAAGCCCTTAGATGAAACCAAATTCAATAAGTTTAAAATTGAATTAGGTATGATAAGCTTAGAATAGTTTGCAAAAATTGGCTAAGTAAAATAGTGTCGACACACAGAGTTGTCTGTGTCGACACATAGAAGTGGTGTCGACATTTCAGAGAAATGGTGTCGACACATCTAGGAAGTCTGTGTCGACACTTCAGATAATTACTGTCGACACATGCAGTGTAGGTGTCGACACATCCACGGTGGTGTCAACACTTAGGATTTACACAGAATTAGTCTAGTAGAGTCTCGACTAAGTGTCGAGCTGAGATATATAAGTGTCGACACATATATTCTGTCGATTATATTTATTTCGACATATAGTTGTCAAGACATTAGCAGTAAGTGTCAACACTTTTCAACAGTGTCAACACAATTCAAGTATGTTAACGCGCCTTTTCACCTTCAATTCTATAAAGGTATAAATAGATTTTCCCCATTGTTTGTTGACACGCTTACCTTAATTTCGAGACCAAACCTGTGTGTTGACATCTCTCTTCTCTAAATTAAAAATTTCTTCAAACTCTAAAGGTGCCCAAGCTAGAAGAGAACATTAATGAAGGATATGAGCTCGTGCGACACGCCTTTGATGACGCGGAACCCGAAATCCAAGGTGTGGTAACCCTAATTGCAGAGACAGGCCTAGAGTATCTTGTTTCAGAACCTATCAAGATCTGGAAGAAGGAAGTCCTCGAATTCTTGAGTGCAACAACTCTTGATGAATCTGGACTCAAGATTAAGTCCAAAGTTCATGGGGCAAAGGTGAAGGTCTCCCATAAGACTCTAAGAAAAGTTCTACATCTCCCTAGAACAAAAGATGAGGAAGATGTATCTGCTTTAAAGACAATGATGGCGCGGCCCCTCCAACACTTCCTGATGATGACCCGGTTGCTGCGACCCCTCCAACACTTCCTGATGATGACCCGGTTGCTGCGGCGCAACAAGTTAAAGATTTGCGGCGTCATGACAACGCCACGGACGCTAACGGAAAGCCGCGATACAACCTCCGTCAGCGGCGCGCAAAGCTTGCTTAATACTTTTACTTAGTTTTATTTTAATTGCTTAAAACATTTGGCTTGTATAATTTTTATTTTTATGTTGGTGTGCTATTAAACCCTTGGTGTGTATGTAACCGCCCGGATGGATGAGATGTCATCTCCATCATGGATGGTTGGATCTCTTTTGTAACTCCAATTTAAAGGAGGATATTATGATGAGTTATGCATTGGATGAAGAAAACCTAAACTCCCCTAAGAGAAATTTCGGCCATGGAGAGATTCCAATAGCCCCCCCCCCCCCCCCCCTTGGTGTGAAGCCTAGCCTTGCCTCCTCCATCCCCGTTCGGTGCGACTCTGGCGTGGCTTCTCTCGGTGCGACTCCGTGGAAGAAGGAAGCAGCCCCCTTCGGTGTGAAACCGGTGGAACCGTGGAGAGAGTGATTCTCCCACAAATATTGTGTGATCTTCTTCTTGGTTGGGTAATCTCTTCCCTTTCTTTGTGCTTCTTGCTGTGAGATTTTTGTGGAGGTTATTCAACCGTCTTTTCCGCGATTTTAAAGTGTTTTCGCTTGCAAATCTGAATCGAACGTTGTTATTGACCCTCTTGTTTTTTAGATTGGAAGATCCGCTGGAGTACGAACTAGGCCTAGCCTTGACTTGTTCTCCAAGATGGGGCACGCTTTGGTGCTAACAAGGGAGTTAATCTCAACTTGTTCTTGATCCCTCCTTATCGTTTACCGCCGCTCCTAAATATATTTTTTGCTGCGATTGACGGCTTATTGTGAAAAGAATAGATGCTTGTGTAGGTGCGGTGAGACGTGTGCTTGTTGGAGAGGTAGGTCCTAAGATCGTGGTATCGAGTCCGGCTAGGCGCGAGTTGTGTGCTTGTTGGAGAGTAGGTCCTAAGGACGTTGTATCGAGTCCTATATTTTTGAGAGCCAACCGACCCCTTTTCGTTCGCTTTTGGTCGGAGCACTCTCTTATTTGTTCTATGTTCTGTGATGGGTAACCCGCCGTTAGCGTAAGCACGTCCATCTCACAAACATCCCTACACCAATTTTAAATTAAATCGGTTGGTGCCGGTTGGGCTGCCCAGCATTAACGGGAGGTGGGGGTGGCCTTGCTTGATTTTGTAGGATCTGGGCTAAGGCGTTCCTAAGCTCTGTCATTTCGGCACGAAGACCTGCTATAGCCTCGGTATTGGGATGACCATGCTCGTTCGCAGCCATCCTAGACGTAGACGGTGTTGTGTACTCCGTTCCTAGCCTAGTGCGCATTCAGGTTTGGGAGGCCCCGGGCAAGATGAATTTTCCTAGGACTGAAGCTATATAGAAAATAAGATATTTTTATATACTCCCGATGTGAATAATACGTAGATCGTTAAAAAAAATTTTCTTTGAAATTTTGCTGAAAAATAAAGATTTCAGCCCGCTATTTGCAGACCACAGAAAATAATTTTTTTGAGTTCTAACGATCGGATCTCTAACAAGGAACGCAGAGAGGATGTTTGCAACGTGAAAGTTGAAACAACCTCCCTCTGATACCAAATTGGTGTAGGGATGTTTGTGAGATGGACGTGCTTACGCTAACGGCGGGTTACCCATCACAGAACATAGAACAAAAAAGAGAGTGCTCCGACCAAAAGCGAACGAAAAGGGGTTGGTTGGCTCTCAAAAATACGGGACTCGATACAACGTCCTTAGGACCTACTCTCCAACAAGCACACAACTCGCGCCTAGCCGGAACTCGATACCACGACCTTAGGACCTACCTCTCCAACAAGCACACGTCTCACCGCACCTACACAAGCATCTATTCTTTTCACAATAAGCCGTCAATCGCAGCAAAAAATATATTTAGGAGCGGCGGTAAACGATAAGGAGGGATCAAGAACAAGTTGAGATTAACTCTCTTGTTAGCACCAAAGCGTGCCCCATCTTGGAGAACAAGTCAAGGCTAGGCCTAGTTCGTACTCCAGCGGATCTTCCAATCCGAAAAACAAGAGGGTCAATAACAACGTTCGATTCAGATTTGCAAGCGAAAACACTTTAAAATCGCGGAAAAGACGGTTGAATAACCTCCACAAAAATCTCACAGCAAGAAGCACAAAGAAAGGGAAGAGATTACCCAACCAAGAAGAAGATCACACAATATTTGTAGGAGAATCACTCTCTCCACGGTTCCACCGGTTTCACACCGAAGGGGGCTGCTTCCTTCTTCAACGGAGTCGCATCGAGAGAAGCCACGCCGGAGTCGCACCGAACGGGGATGGAGGAGGCAAGGCTAGGCTTCACACCAAGGGGGGGGGGCGGCGGCTATTGGAATCTCTCCATGGCCGAAATTTCTCTTAGGGGAGTTTAGGTTTTCTTCATCCAATGCATAACTCATCATAATATCCTCCTTTAAATAGGAGTTACAAAAGAGATCCAACCATCCATGATGGAGATGACATCTCATCCATCCGGGCGGTTACATACACACCAAGGGTTTAATAGCACACCAACATAAAAATAAAAATAATACAAGCCAAATGTTTTAAGCAATTAAAATAAAACTAAGTAAAAGTATTAAGCAAGCTTTGCGCGCCGCTGACGGAGGTTGTATCGCAGCTTTCCGTTAGCGTCCGTGGCGTTGTCAGGACGGCGCAAATCTTTAACTTGTTGCGCCGCAGCAACCGGGTCATCATCAGAAAGTGTTGGAGGGGTCGCAGCAACCGGGTCATCATCAGGAAGTGTTGGAGGGGCCGCGCCATCAGACAAGGGAGGCACTAACATGGTGTGGACTTGATTCAAATCTGAAGATTGGATCAGTGTTCAACAGGAAAGGAATGAACATACAGGGCAAGTTTTTATCTGAGATAGTTGGCAAAGTCATACTAAGCAAGTCTGGTGGACATGATAGGATATCAGCTCACATGTTCAGCTTGATGACAAGGATAATTTTCAAACTTAATACTGATTGGTCTGCAGTAATGTTTGATAAGATAAAAGAGAGTATGAAGAAACTCAATCTAGGTAGAATTCTGAGTCTCTACTTAGCTGGAAGTATTCCTGAAGTGATGAACCAAGCTGCATGTTCAAAGATAAACCACATGAGGAGAATGGATGTAAGAATTTTCTCAAGGTGGGATAGAGTACTGACAAAGGATCTGCCAAATCCAGAAAAGGAAACACCTCAGAAGAAGAAGAAGAAGAAGAAGACAGCCATTGTGGCACAAGAATCCTCAAGTAGCTCAGAGGAGCAAGTGATGTTTAGTTCAAATGATGGAGAGGATGGGACTGCTGGACAATCACCAGCAAGACAAGGAGATGCTCAAAGGCAGGGGGAGCTACCCTCAGCTAGCCCAATTCACCTGGATCCATTCCATGGGGAGCCTCTACTTGTGGATGAGCCAACTCTATTAGAGAGTGAAAGGGCTACCCAAAACATTCTAGAGGTAATTACTGAAGTTAATCAATTAAATTTCCCTATTGAGGATGAAGTTTTGACTGAATCATTACTTGATATTGATCAGCAAACACAGTTACATAGTGAACCACAAGATTATGTCATGGAGGACATATCAGTTGCTGATAGAGTAGACTCATTTGCTCCAGAAATAAGAGATTCTCCTGTACAACCTCAGCATGAGTTTACATTAGAAGAGTTGTTCCCTGATCTTGTACAGACAGACCTTGAGAGAGAGATATCAGCTGTTGAGGGTGAGAAGGTCAATATTGAGGGGGAGCATGTAGAGGAGACTGCTAGACAAGAGACTGAGGAGCAAAGAATTGCTGAGGAGCTACCAAGGATTGAGAAGGATTTACATCCTAGTCCTAAGGATAGAGTAGATATTGCTAGTACTTCTGCTTCAGAGGATGAAGAGGCTGCTAGATCCAAGAAGAGGAAGTTCCACGTTTTCAAGAGAAGAAGTCAGAACTACAAGAAAGCACTACAGACAATTGCTCAACAGCATACCCTAACTACTGATTATAGTTCTCTGCTGGTGGCATTACAAATAAAGCTAGATGAGCAAAGGAAAGCTTTACAAACCTATATGGATGAAGGCCATAACTCACTTCAATTTGATCTTGCTCAAGACATCAAATATATCAGATTTGAAGTGAATCAAAACAAGAAGGAAATGACTGATTGTTTTCACAAAGGAGGCAATGCAGTGGTCTATCTGGCTACTCATCAAGAGAATCTCAAGAAACAAATTGATGACTTGGCAGTAAAACAAGGATATGTCTTGGAAAATCAGCTAAGAATGAATGATAATCTGATTGCTTCTCATAATGCCATTGTCACTGAAATGAAGAATCTAGCTACTGCCCAAAGTGCTACTACCAAAGCTAAGTTTGATAAGCAACTCCAAGAAAGCATACTTGTCGTTCACACTACTATTGCAGATTCTCAAAAGGCAAATACTGAAAAGCTCCAAAGGTTAAAACATTTTTATAAGGATGGAGTTAACTATTTGAATGCTCAAATAAGATTCCAGAAAGATGATCTTAGGGATCACATAGAGAGAGAAGTCATAAAGGGGGAGAGGGTACTAGTCAAAGTCGGCTCTGATCATGCAAAATGGATTTCCAACTCTATCAGAGCTACCCTTGGATATCCACCCTTATGTGATGATGATAATGTTGCAGAGTCTGGCATCAATCCTGCATATTTTGGAGGAGAGCAAGCTGGAGTGGCTCAAGTGATATACCCTCCTGCTGATTTTGACATGATACATCAGGAGGTACAATCTATGTATAGTCCTCCTGAGGGTAATCAGAATATTATTCTTTAAAAAGTTGTACAGCCTGTGCTAGAGGCAGTTCTAAAAGAACAAGATGCCCAATTATCAAAGAAAAGGTTTAGAGAGCAAGCTGAATTAAGGCCAGATATTGAGCAATGGAGCCCAACTTCTAGAAATATTATTCTGACTGCTTGAAAAGCTGCTAAGGATAATTTCATAGAGATGGGCAAATGGTATTCTGACCAAGAGTGGAAGAAACATGAGGTTAGGCAAGAGGCCATAGTACAATACAGAAGGAAGGCCAAATTAGGGAAGCTATCTCCTAATGCACAGGAGCCTAGCAAGTATTTCCCTAAGTCTTATCACTATTTTGAAAGACAGAAGATAAGGGCTGAAGAACAGAAAAAGAAAGATCTTAAAGGGAAGAAGCCTGCTGATGACAATGAAGCTCCAGTCCAAGCAAAAATTCAATCTGGAAAGGGCATTGTAATCAAGGAACCAGAATAGCCATAGGATAGAATTTTCTTAAGTTTATAATTTGTAATCATTTGCATGAAACTCTATGTAAAATTTTGATTAATGAAAATGTTTGAAGTTGTAAGAACAATGTTATATGTTCAATCTATTACATTATTGTTCTGAGATAATTGTTTTTACATATTCTATTTATACATGTTTAGTTCTTACCCTGTCATTTAATATTGTTATACATCATATTGAGTATTTGTTATGTATGGTGTATATCATTGACTAAGGGTTATGACTTCTCCAAATAGGGGGAGATTGTTGGGTACATTGGAATATATGTACCAGATTTGAAGAAGCCTCACCCTACTCAATGATATACATCACGGTGTATTTGATGTGCTTTGAGTTTATTTGTGCAGGTTAAGTAATTACAGAATTGCAGGAAAAGTTTCTAAGTCCATGTGTCCACACCTAGAAGAAAAGTGTCGACACTTAAGAAGGCTTGTGTCAACACCTAGAGAAGCTGTGTCGACACTTGGAGTAATTGTATCGACACCAGGGAGGCAGAATCGACACCAGAAGAAAAGTGTCGACACATACAGGCAGTGTCGACACACAGTGAAGAATTATCTACATAATCAGTGTCGACACTTAGAAGCAGTGTCGACACCCAGAGAAACTTTGTCGACATCAAAACTGTCGACACCAGGAAGCTATGTCGACACTCAGCGAAGTTCAACAAAGTTTAAGTACAAGTATCGACACAAAGGAGATGTGTCGACACTCAGCAAAGTTTCAACACATGAAGAATGTGTCGACATAAAGGAGATGTGTCGACACTCAGCAAAGTTTCAACACATGAAGGCAAGTGTCGACACAAAGGAGTTGTGTCGATACACAACAGAAATCAACTAAGTATTGAAGAAGAAGTACTTGTGTCGACACACTCAATCAGTGTCGACACATTCAACAGAAGGCTTGTGTCGACACACAGGATCAGAGTCGACACATTCTGAAGAAGCAGTGTCGAGAAGCTGTTACAACAACACAAGGAGTTGTGTTAACACCATCAAGGCTAGTGTCGACACTTAGTCCACTTGTGTCGACACTTAGTCTATTTGTGTCGACACATAAAGACTATCTGTCTCGACACTTTCAGACAGTGACAGAGATTTCAAGAAGTGACTGGATGACTTGACAGCTGCCATTTCAACCGGTCAACTGCAACTATCAGTGCTGTCAGAAGGTTGTTAGAAACCAGATCAGCCGGTTATCTTGGAGGAAGACTATTTAAAGATCTTTCTCCTTCGACAGAAAGAAGTGATCAATGAATTGACAAACAACACAACAAGAAGAAGACCTTCAAGAGAAGATCTAAGAAGTTGGAGAGAGCTCCTTCTAAGAAGAACAGCAGTTGAACCAGGCTGAAAAGTAAGTTTCAGATTGAGATCTTATTCTCAAGACAGAAGTTGATTGAAGAGCATCTTCAGAGGAGACTCAACCCTACTGTGTTCTAATTCAAGAAGCTTTGAAGAAAGGCAGGGGAGGTTGATCTCTGCAAAGTTCTTTCAAGAACTCATCAAGAAGTCAGTCAACTCATCTCTCTCTTTCATAGTTGTGGTTATATACTTTGTAAACTTTATTTTCTGTAGGATCCTAAGGGATCTGAGCTGTAAGCCTATTTTATAAAGGCTAAGGTAGGGCTATTGTGCCTGAGTGTAGGAGATTTTATTCTCTGAGTGTATGCCTTGATTGTAGGTTGAGGTATGGCTGTTTAGCCTGAGTGTAGGTCTTGGTGAAAACTGAGTGATAAGGCTTTGTGCCTGAGTTGTAAGAGTGGGGACACTCTGAGCTGTAGGAACCTGTTTGGGGTTCTGAGTTGTAAGATCTAAGGATCTGAGAATAAGTGGAGAAGTTAGGCCGAATCTAGTACACTACTAGATAGGCGAAGGGGGAAAGTCGATGTACCCAGATCTTGGGGAACCACTATAAAAATCTGTGTGTACTCTGTGTGTGATTAATTCTGTGATTGTTGTATTATCTGTGATGAATTGCTGTAGAGAATTGCAAATACATGTCTTATTACTCAGTGTTTCTGCCTGTAATTTTAAAAAGATTAAGTTCACTTATTCACCCCCCCTCTAGGTGATTATGTACTATTTCTTTCAGACGGGGCACGACTTGTGTGCAGCGCAAGGGCGCTACGACATCTGATTGGGAGACCAAATGTTCTCGGAATTGCGCGTGATTGGGCAGCTGGAATTGTATTAGAGAGTTGTTTGAGGTCGCGGAAAAAAATCCCTATTTCGACCAAAGTATGGTTGTGAACCCGGTCAATTATTTTCATTTCATTAGTTGGAGATCCTAAGATTTTTGGTGTACTATTCAGATGTTGTTAGACATACGTAGCCAAATGTTTTGATTTAGGGTCAACACTTGGAACAAGTACATGGACAAATGTTAGGCCCATGACATGACATAATTTATTAGTTTCAGATTTTTTTAGACTTTAGTACTTTAGATATGCTATAAATCATAAAATCTATAGAATTGGCAACTTTATTAGTTTGTGCGTGGGCTTTTTATATTCATTTATTAGTTTGTTGTTCCATTAATTATTGTTGAATGTTGTAATGATTGATTATAATATTCATAATATAATGATGCTTCTTGTCTTGCTATTTTAGTAATGAGTATATAGATTATTTTATCGGATACTGGCATTAATAATGTTTAGGAATCATTATTATTGTAGAGCGTTGATATTAGCATAGTATTTTTCACTATTCGCATTATGAAATTAATTTTGTTTAGATTTATAAAATTCCTATTAGCATCGCACTCATTTAGTCGCACCGTACTGTTGAATCTTTCATCGTGTGGTTGTACTACCATCCCTTGTTTCCGCAGACTTCGACAACGTAGACCTCGCTGAAGACACCTCTGAAATCTCCACCGATTCCTTTACGCTCAAGAAAATCAACTTTTCCACCTTCTCATGCATTTAAAAAACATTTGTAGTTAAATTTTGCTTGTAAAAGCTTCAGAAAGTAAGTATGGTGGGTTCGATTTTTCTATTTTTGAAAAAATGAAGAAAAGAAAAGAATGAGTTGGTGATCTTTTAGTATCTTTAAGTCTTATGAAAAATGACAGAATACTTGTGAATAGCCAACTTTCTAAAAAAATACTTGTTAATAGGAAACTGTTTGCAAATAGTCAACCTCATAAAACTAGACTTATGATTAGCCGTTAGTGCAGATAGCAAAAATGTGATGTTAATATCAGCACCATGATTATAATAACACTTGTGAGTTCTTCAATTATGTATTGGGTAGCTGACACAACGGTTCTGAGGGCGGATTTCAATTGTGTTTTCGGTTGCTCAGCTAGTGCTGACACATGCTCTTGTCAGAGGGGATGCACACTTTAATTTTGTTTTTTATTTTTTATCAAATTTTTATGGCAGCTATTTTTAGTAAATTATGTTTGTTTATTCCTAAATTTTGTCAATTAGTAGCTCTAATCGAAGTTGTTGCGGACTAACTCGACATTTCAGTCGAGCAGCAATTCTTGGACCGTCTTAGCTTTCGGGACGGTCGAGCGCGCACATATTCAAATGAATAGGTTGATTGAGTACAAGCTGTTGAAATTTGTGAAGTGGAAGTGGGTGACGGGACAGGTCGCGTGCCCTGTGGCGGACAGCTTTGGCGGACTGGGCGGACTGGGCGGACTGAGGTTTGCGGCCTGGTGAAAAGTCTGGTGGAAGCCGGCTGTGTTGAGCGGGTTGTTGCATGGAGTCCGCGGTTTGGTGCGGCCTGGTATCTGCGGATAGAGAGGCTTCCGGACTGGTGCACTGCTCAGTGGCCGCGGGTGCAAGCGTGTGCTGACAGGCGGGTTGGCTCGAGTTCGCGGGTAGCTTGCGGACTGGCGTGTCCGCGGTTTAGGCTGTTGCGGACTGAGCCTAGAGCTTGGCTGAGGCCTTGTCAAGTTCTGGTGTTACAGCAGGTCTTGCTGTGGAGACCGGTTGGCGGACTGGTGTTTGGAGTCCGGGAGGAAGCTACTGTGTTGGACAAGTGCGAGGTGCTCGCGGACTGGTGGCGGTCTGTGCTAGGGTGTTTGGCGGACGAGAACTTGTGTGCACCATGCTCGCATTGTTCCTTGATGGTTTTGGGCTTGGTCACACCTTGTGCCAAGTTTATGGTGTCCGTCGTATCCGCCAAGTCCGCTGTGATCGGGCGGTCTGTTGCTAGCTGCCTTTGGTCGTGGACTTGTGGCGGATTGAGGTGTGGGTCTTGCGGACTGCCTCGGGTTGGTGCGGACAGCCATTGAAGGGGGTTGCTGTCCTGCAGTGGTTGGAGCTTTGCGGGCTGATGCCTTCTCCGCTTAGCTCAGGCGGACTGGAGCGGGTTCGTCAATGGTTGCCTTGCTCCTGGCGGTTTTCCTTGGTGACCGGCTAAAGTCCTCGCGGACTGAGCGGACGGTCGTTTGTATTCGCGCGGACTGGGGCGGTGTCGCTATCTCTTGGGCGGTGACCACACTCCTCACCTGGCCTATAAATAGGAACCCCCTGGCACATCTACAGTAACCTAAGTAACGTGAGTGAACAGTAATTTGGGTTGAGCGAAGTGCTGCGGTCTATGTTTGCCAGTTCGCGCGGATTGTTTCAGGCTGACGGTTTGCTGTGTGCAGGTCGCGCGGATAACTTCAAGGAGCCAGGAGCTTGGCTTTGACTTCGGTCAGTGCTTGGAAGTGTGCGGTCTCTGCGGACTCAGCAGGAGGTCGCTCTGCGGCTTGTCAGTTCTGTTTCAACTTTTCTAGCTTCAATAACCTGTCTGCCGGCTTCAGGCGGGTAGGGGTGTTCCTCAGTTCGGGTTCAGCAGGAGGCGAATAACGGTGTGTCCGCGCGGCCTCGCAGCTTCGGCGGACTCCGTGGTATTCGGCGGATTGCAGTGTAGTTCGGGCGGCTTCGGCGACCTCGGCGACCTCGGCGGTCTCGGCGGACTCCGGTTCTGTCCGCCCGGCTTGTTTTTTGGTTCTTTCTGTTTACAACTGTAATACTAGCGAAATCATGTCTCGCTATGTATGCCTCGGATTGTAAAGAAGTGAATGCATAAAAAACCTTCTTGTGCTTCCATTGTTTTGTTGGGTGAAACCTCTAGTCCTTGGGTTTTCCGCAGGTTCAGCGTGCGAACTGGGTAGTTCCGAAGATATTAATTTGGTGTTTGGGCTATATTGCTGACCACGTTGAGAAAATTTAACATGGTATCAGAGCCAGGTTCCTGAGGTTTCGGAGGTTCAGTTGCGTGAGCGGAAGTCAGCCAGTGTTGTTACTCAGTGATTGAGTGGTGATCAACCTGTGTTGTTGCTCGGAGCTGCTGAAGGGTGCCAACAGGTGTTTGCAATGGAAGGAAGCTTTGCAAGAGGTCTGGGCATTGAACTCTTAACGCCGACTAACTTCAAGAAGTGGAAGTCGTGCATGAAGAGTTATCTTCTTGGCGAGGAGCTGTGGGAAGTCGTCGGTGGTGACGACAGACAGGAAGTTACTGCTGCGTTTGGTACTGCTGAGCAGGTGAGGCTCTGGAGAAGAACCAATGCTAAGACAGAGTTCGTTCTGAAGAGAGCTGTCTCTCCGGAACTGTTTGATCACATCTTTGGATGTGAGTCGGCTGCTGATATTTGGACAACCATTGATGAGTTGTTCAATAGGAAGAATGTGGCGCAGCTGCAGTTCCTGGAGAATGAGTTGGCCAGGGCAACTCAGGGAGACCTTTCCATCTCCAAATACTTCTTAAAGATGAAGAGCTTGTGTGCTGAGCTGTCGGCACTGGATCCTGATGAGCCTATCTCTGAGGCAAAGATGAAAAGGCACATTATCCGCGGCTTGCGGAAGGAGTATGTGGCCTTTGTTACGTCTGTTCAAGGGTGGGCTACTCAGCCGTCTCTGCTGGAGCTGGAGAATCTGCTTGCCTAGCAGGAGAGCTTAGCAAGGCAGATGGCTGGAGTGAACCTGAATCAGGAAGGCAGCGAGGCTCTCTTCTCAGGCAAGAAGAAGGGATGGGAAGGGAAGAAGAAGAAGAAGGTGCAGGCCGCTGTTGAGAAGGAGACTTCAACTTCGTATCCGCCGGAGAGGAGCAATGCTCCTAAGGACTAGAAGAAGAACCTCAAGTGCTACCGGTGTCATCAGCGAGGGTACTTCAAGCGGGACTGCAAGGTCAAACTGCAGCCTGGGCATACTGCGGGAAAGGAGGAAGCTTGTTCGAGAAGTGAAGAAGCAGAATGGGGAGGAGCTTTCTTGACGGGCACTTGTGTCCGGGCCTTATCTGCTGAGGACTTCAACAGCGAGTGGATCATCGACTCCGGGTGTGGTCATCACCTCACCGGAGACAAATCGAAGTTCACCTCCATGCAGGCTTACTCAGCTAATGAAGCTATTATCACTGCTGATAATACTGTTTATGCAGTAGAGAAGGAGGGGGTCGTGTCTTTGGGTAGTGATCAGGGGC
Organism: Platanthera guangdongensis; assembly: GCA_039583875.1. NCBI lineage: Eukaryota > Viridiplantae > Streptophyta > Magnoliopsida > Asparagales > Orchidaceae > Platanthera > Platanthera guangdongensis. Next base: position 64,840,510 of record CM077147.1, read on the forward strand.
CACTCACGTTAAGGAGTGTGTATCACGTGCCGGGCATGAAGAAGAACCTCTTCTCGGTGACCAACGCGGTGGACGCTGGGTATCACGTTCTGTTTGGGCCAACAGACGTGAGGTTCCTTCGCAACGTATCAGCGGTGAAGGCTGATGTTGCTCATGTTGGGAGGAGGGTGAAGAACTTGTTTGTTCTTTCCACCAGTGCCTATGTTGATAGAATGAGAGCCAATGATAGTGCGGCTATCTGGCATGAGAGGCTGGGGCATGTTGGCATGGACAAGCTGAAGGCAATGGCTAGTAGAAGTCTGGTGAGGGGGTTGCCGATGTTGTCCTCCTTTGGTGATTGACATGTTTGTGCGGGCTGTCAATATGGTAAGGCACATCGCCTTCCATTTGATAAATCACAAACAAGGAGCAAGAAACCATTGGAGTGTATTCATGGCGACCTGATGGGACCGACGGTTACTGCCAGCCTTGGTGGAAGCAAATACATGCTTGTCTTGGTTGATGACTACTCAAGGTATACTTGAGTGTACTTCTTAAAGGAGAAGTTGGAAGCCTTCCGTTTGTTTGTGGAGTTCAAGGAGTTGGTAGAAGGCCGGCTTGGCTTGCGGATTAAGAAGCTTAGAACTGATAACAGGGGAGAGTTTGTCTCCTCCGAGTTTTCTAACTTCTGCAGGAAGCACGGGATCCAACGGGAGCTTACTTGTGCCCACACTCCACAACAAAATGGGGTAGCGGAGCGGAAGATCCGTCATTTGACGAAAACCTGTAAATGCTGGCTTCATGCGAAAGATATCCCAAGGTCCTTTTGGGCGGAGGGAATGTCTTGTGCTGCTTATGTTATCAACCGGATGCCACTCAGCCCTATCAACATGAAAACTCCTGTTGAGCTGTTGCTGAAGGAGAAGCCGAGTGTTGGACACCTTAGGGTGTTCGGTTCAACTTGCTATGTGCATGTCCCGGATGCTTCACGGACAAAGCTGGATGCGAAGGCAAGGAAACTTGTCTTTGTTGGCTACGATGAGCGGAAGAAGGGATGGAAATGCATGGACCCTGTGACGAAGAAGTTCGTGGTGTCAAGAGACATAGTCTTTGACGAGCTGACGTCATATGGAGGTGGCTCGATGGAGCTAACCGGAAGTAGCAAGGTTGATGAAGCACCGGTGGTGGCTGCTGAAGGCTTGGAAGAGGAGCTTGCTGTTTCACCAGCAGCTCCTGTTGCTTCAAACTCCGAGGCTGAGCCTTCTGGCTCAGGAAGCAGGGGGAGCACTGCTCAATGCTTGCCCCAGATAGGAGTGGAGCCTGAAGAAGCAACGGAAGCCGTGAGCAAGGAGCCATGTCTTCGGAGATCGAAGAGGGTGGTTAAGCCACCGGCTCGGTACTGTGAAGGGAATGCAGTGAGCTTTGTCTCCTGCTTCTTTGCAGGTCCTCTGGATGAGCGAGAGCCTGCAAACTTCAACGAGGCCACTGGAGTGAAGGAGTGGGAAGGTGCCATGAAGGAAGAGATTGATGCTCTGAAGAAGAATGAAACCTGGGACCTTGTGCCCAAGGTTGATGGCATTACTCCGGTTACTTGCAAGTGGGTGTATAAGTTGAAGAAGAAGGCTGATGGGAGCATTGATCGGTTCAAGGCTCGCCTGGTCGCTAGAGGATTCTCACAGCAGTATGGAGAAGACTATGAGGAGACATTCAGTCCAGTTGCGAAGATGACATCTGTAAGAGTGGTGATCGCCTTGGCTGCTAGCAAGGGATGGAGGTTGTGGCAACTCGATGTGAAGAATGCTTTTCTTTACGGAGAGATTGACAAGGATATCTTCATGGATCAGCCGCTTGGTTTTATCTCTGAGAAGCATCCAGACTATGTCTGCAAACTCAGGAAGGCTCTCTACGGGTTGAAGCAAGCTCCTAGAGCGTGGTATGGGAAGATTGCAGAGTACCTGCAATTCTGTAGATGCTTTGCTTCTAACTCGGATTCTAGCTTGTTCGTCAAGAAGAAGGGAGAGCTAAGAGTCTTGGTCCTACTGTATGTGGATGACATGATCATCACAGGGAATTCGGAGGAGGAAGTAGCAAGGCTTAGGGCTGAGCTTGCTATATGCTTCGAGATAAAGGACTTGGGAGAGTTGCATCACTTTCTCGGTCTGGAAGTGGAGAGGAAGGAGTGCGGGATTCTCATTAGCCAGAAGGGATATGCTGACCGTATTGTGAAGCGGTTTGGCATGGGCGAAGGGAAGAAGTGCTCTACTCCACTGGAATCTGGGATGAAGCTTCGACGAGATGAGGGAAGGGTTCTTCGTGATCCCTTGGTGTTCAGGGATCTTGTTGGGAGCTTGATTTATCTGACGATTACAAGGCCGGATATAGCTTAAGCTGTTGGCCGAGTAAGTCGGTATATGGCTGAACCAAGGCAATCTCATCTAGTAGCGGCAAAGGGAATTCTGAAGTATGTCAAGGTGACTTCTGAGATGGGACTCCTCTATGGAAGGGACGCGGAGTTTGCATTGCTCGGGTACACGGATGCTGACTATGGCGGTGATTCGGATGATCGGAGGTCTACTTCAGGTTATGTGTTCACTTGCGGTTCAGCTAGCATCTCGTAGTGTAGCAAGAAGCAGGACTCAGTGTCGGTTTCAACCACGGAGGCGGAGTATAAGGCTTCGGCCTTGGCTGCTCGGGAAGCCGTTTGGTTGAGGAGACTTATAGAGGATGTCCATGAAGAAGTGCAAGGGCCTACTTTACTCTGGGGTGACAATGAGAGTGCTCTCAAACTGGTTAACAATCCAGTGTGTCACGCCAGGACCAAGCATATAGAGATTGATCACCATTTCATCAGGGAGAAGGTGTTGGAAGGATCTCTGCTGGTCGGGCATGTTCGGAGTGAAGATAATCTTGCTGACATCTTCACGAAGCCGCTGTCGAAGGGGACCTTTGAACGCTTGCGCAGCTTGCTGGGCTTGGTCACCACTTCTCACTTCAAGGGGGAGTGTTGAAATTTGTGAAGTGGAAGTGGGTGACGGGACAGGCCGCGCGGCCTGTGGCAGACAGCTTTGGCGGACTCGACGGACTGAGGTTTGCGGCCTGGTGAAAAGTCTGGTGGAAGCCGGCTGTGTTGAGCGGGTTGTTGCATGGAGTCCGCGGTTTGGTGCGGCCTGGTATCTGCGGATAGAGAGGCTTGCGGACTGGTGCACTGCTCAGTGGCCGCGGGTGCAAGCGTGTGCTGACAGGCGGGTTGGCTCGAGTTCGCGGGTAGCTTGCGGACTGGCGTGTCCGCGGTTTAGGCTGTTGCGGACTGAGCCTAGAGCTTGGCTGAGGCCTTGTCAAGTTCTGGTGTTACAGCAGGTCTTGCTGTGGAGACCGGTTGGCGGACTGGTGTTTGGAGTCCGGGAGGAAGCTACTGTGTTGGACAAGTGCGAGGTGCTCGCGGACTGGTGGCGGTCTGTGCTAGGGTGTTTGGCGGACGAGAACTTGTGTCCGCCATGCTCACATTGTTCCTTGATGGTTTTGGGCTTGGTCACACCTTGTGCCAAGTTCATGGTGTCCGCCGTATCCGCCAAGTCCGCTGTGACCGGGCGGTCTGTTGCTAGCTGCCTTTGGTCGTGGACTTGTGGCGGATTGAGGTGTGGGTCTTGCGGACTGCCTCGGGTTGGTGCGGACAGCCATTGAAGGGGGTTATTGTCCTGCAGTGGTTGGAGCTTTGCGGGCTGATGCCTTGTCCGCTTAGCTCAGGCGGACTGGAGAGGGTTCGTCAATGGTTGTCTTGCTCCTGGCGGTTTTCCTTGGTGACCGGCTAAAGTCCTCGCGGACTGAGCGGACGGTCGTTTGTATTCGCGCGGACTGGGGCGGTGTCGCTATCTCTTGGGCGGTGACCACACTCCTCACCTGGCCTATAAATAGGACCCCTCCTGGGACATCTACAGTAACCTAAGTAACGTGAGTGAACAATAATTTGGGTTGAGCGAAGTGCTGCGCTCTGTGTTTGCCAGTCCGCGCGGATTATTTCAGGCTGACGGTTTGCTGTGTGCAGGTCGCGCGGATAACTTCAAGGAGCCAGGAGCTTGGCTTTGACTTCGGTCAGTGCTTGGAAGTGTGCGGTCTCTGCGGACTCAGCAGGAGGTCGCTCTGCGGCTTGTCAGTTCTGTTTCAACTTTGCTAGCTTCAATAACCTGTCCGCCGGCTTCAGGCGGGTAGGGGTGTTCCTCAATTCGGGTTCAGCAGGAGGCGAATAACGGTGTCTCCGCGCGGCCTCGCGGCTTCGGCGGACTCCATGGTATTCGGCGGATTGCAGTGTAGTTCGGGAGGCTTCGGCGACCTCGGCGACCTCGGCGGTCTTGGCGGACTCCGGTTCTGTCCGCCCGGCTTATTTTTTGGTTCTTTCTGTTTACAGCTGTAATACTAGCGAAATCATGTCTCGCTATGTATGCCTCGGATTGTAAAGAAGTGAATGCATAAAAATACCTTCTTGTGCTTCCATTGTTTTGTTGGGTGAAACCTCTAGTCCTTGGGTTTTCCGCAGGTTCAGCGTGCAAACTGGGTAGTTCCGAAGATATTAATTTGGTGTTTGTGCTATCTTGCTGACCACGTTGAGAAAAATTAACACAAGCAGTTTTAACGTGGAAAACCCTTCAACTAGGTAAAAAACCACGTGACTTGATCGTTGCCGGTCAAAATCCACTATTCTTGGGTGGTTAGAGCTAGTTGGTGAAGTCGAGGGTGACAGATCACGTCTCGTTACAATTATGGGGTGAGAGAACACTTTGCAGGCGGCGGGCGACAGGCCGTCGTGCCTGGAGTTGTTACAGATTGATATTTGCGCCTGTGGCCTTCTGATAGCTGTTAAATTTTCTCAACGTGATCAGCAAGATAGCCCAAATGCCAAATTAATATCTTTGAAACTACCCAGTTCTCACGTTGAACCAGCGGAAAACCATGGAACAAGGGTTACACCCAACAAACTATGGAAGCACAAGCAGGTCTTTTATTCATTCACTTATTTACATCACGAGGCATACATATCGAGACATGATTTCGCTAGTATAACAGCTGTAAACAGAAAGCACCAAAATATTCAAGCCGGGCGGACAGAACCGGAGTCCGCCGAGACCGCCGAGGTCGCCGAGGTCGCCGAAGTTGCCCGAAATAAGCTGCAATCCACCGAATAGCCACGGAGCCCGCCGAAGTCGCGAGGCCGCGCGGACACACCGTTATTCATCTCCTGCTGAACCTGAACTGAGGAACACCCCTACCCGCCTGAAGCCGGTGGACAGGTTATTGAAGCTGGCAAGGATGAAACAGAACTGACAAGCCGCAGAGCAACCTCCTGCTTAGTCCGCAGAGACCGCACACTTCCAAGCACTTGACCGAAGTCACAGGCAAACTCCTGGCTCCTTGAAGCAAACCGCGCGACCTGCACACAGCAAATGTCAGCACAGAAACAATCCGCGCAGACTGACAAACAGAGACCGCAGCTCCTTGCACAACCCAACTTACTATTCACTCAAGTTACTTAGGTTACTGTAGACCTGCCAGGGGGGTCCTATTTATAGGCGAGGTGAGGAGTGTGGTCACCGCCCTAGAGATAGAGACACCGCCCTAGACCGCGCGATCGCAGAACACCGTCCGCCGAGTCCGCAAGCACTTGGCCGGTTACCAAGGAAAACTGCCCGGATCAAGGCAACCATTGACGAACCCTCTCCAGTCCGCCCAAGCTAAGCGGACAAGGCATCAGCCCGCAAAGCTCCAACCACTGCAGGACAGCAAACCCACTTCAATGGCTGTCCGCACCAACCCGAGGCAGTCCGCAAGACTCACACCTCAATCCGCCACAAGTCCACGGCCAAAGGAAGCTAGCAACAGTCCTCCCGGTCACAGCGGACTTGGCGGATACAGCGGACACACTGAACTTGGCATAAAGTGTGACCAAGCTCAAAACCATCAAGGGCCAATGCGAGCATGGCGGACGCAAACCCCCGTCCACCAAAACACCAAAGCACAGACCGCCAGCAGTCCGCGAGCTCCTCGCACTCCTGCCCCATCGCAGCGGTCGTATCCCGGACTCCAAAACCAGGCCGCCAAAACGATCTCCACAGCAAACACCTGCTGTAACACCAGAGCTCGACAAGGCCTCAGCCAAGCTCTAAGCTCAATCCGCAACAACCAATGCCGCGGACACATCAGTCCGCAAGCTTCCCGCGGACACAAGCCAACCCGCCTATCAGCACAAACTTGCACCACAGCCACTGAGCAAAGCAACAGTCTGCAAGCCTCTCTATCCGCAGATACCAGGCCGCACAAACCGCGGACTCCATGCAACAACCCGCTCAGAAAACAGCCGGCTTCCACCAGACTTTCCACCAGGCCGCACAACGCAGTCCGCCAGTCCACCCAGTCCGCCAATGCTGTCCGCCTAGGCCGCCCGGCCTGTCCCGTCACCCACTTCCACTTCACAAATTTCAACACTCCCCCTTGAAGTGAGAAGTGGTGACCAAGCCCAGCAAGCTGCGCAAGCGTTCAAAGGGCCCCTTCGACAGTGGCTTCGTGAAGATGTCAGCAAGATTATCTTCACTCCGAACATGCCCGACCAGCAGAGATCCTTCCAACACCTTCTCCCTGATGAAATGGTGATCAATCTTTATATGCTTGGTGTTGGGTACATTGGTCAACTGTACCTGATTTGAAGAAGCCTCACCTAACTCAATGATATACATCATAGTGTATTTGATGTTTGTTTGAGTTACTTGTGCAGGTTAGGAATACACTGGACTGAAGCTAAAAGTTTCTAAGTCCATGTGTCGACACCCAGAGGGAAAGTGTCGACACTTGAGAAAGCTTGTGTCGACACCCAGACAAGCAGTGTCGACACTTGGAGTCATTGTGTCGACACCTGGGATGAAGAGTCGACACCAGACAGGAAGTGTCGACACTTGGAGCTGTGTCGACACTCAGTGAAGAAGTATGCAGAAAAGCTGTGTCGACACTTAGCAGAAGTGTCGACACCTAGAAGAGCTGAGTCAACACCAGAAAGTGTCGACACTTGGAGTTGTGTCGACACTCAGCAAAAGTCTGCAGAATCTAAGTACAAGTGTCGACACTCAACACAATGTGTCGACACTATGCAGAAGAGTCAACACTTAAAGAAAGTGTCGACACCCAGCACAATGTGTCGACACTTAGCTAAAGACTCAGTATTTGAAGTAAGTGTCGACACTCAACACAATGTGTCGACACTATGCTGAAGAGTCAGTATTTGAAGAAAGTGTCGACACTCAGCACAATGTGTCGACACACAACCAGAAGAGTCAACACTTAAAGAAAGTGTCGACACCCAGCACAATGTGTCGACACTTAGTTGAAGACTCTACACTTGAAGAAAGTGTCGACACAAGGAGCTGTGTCGACACTTAGCAAAGAACAGGAAAGTTACAAAATATTCTAAGTACAAGTGTCGACACTAAAGGAATGTGTCGACACTCAGCTGAAGAAACAAAAGTGAAGACTTGTGTCGACACCAAGAAGCAGTGTCGACACTTGACAGTTTCAACACATAAAAGATGTGTCGACACAAAGAACATGTGTCGACACTTAGAAGAATACAGTTAAAGAATGAAGTACAAGTATTTGTGTCGACACTCAATTTCAGTGTCGACACATGCAGAAGAATCTGTGTCGAGACATTCAAGGAATTATGTCGACACCTTGTAGACTTGTGTCGACACTACCACAACATGTGTCGACACTTGGCCTATAAGTGTCGACACTTAAGAACAGAAAGTCTCGACACTATCTGACAGTTAGAGAATTTCAAGAAGTGACTGGTTGACATGACAGCTGCCGATCCAGCCGGTCTACATCAACTGTCAGAGATATCAGAAGTCTGTTATGAATCGGACCGGCCGGTTACCATGAAGGAAGCCTATAAATAGGCACTCATAGTTTACAGAAACAGTGATGATCAAGATTGATGAAGTAATATAGAAGTGGTTGAAAAAGTTTTTGATAGAGAGAGTTCAGATCTTTGTAAAAGTGGTATATTGAAGTATCAACTCAAGAAGATCTTGCTGTGCATCAGCAGATCTAAGAAGTTGGAGAGAGAGAGCTCCAACCAAGAATTCGGTCTTTGGAACTAAGGCTGAGAAGAAGAATTCAGAGTCATCTGGATTTCAAGAAGCAGAGGTCAAGGAACAACTGCAGAAGATTCAGACTAATTCAGTTCTAATCAAGAAACATTGAAGGAAGCTAAGTCAGTTTGGATCTAACTGGGTTCTTCCAAGAACTCTTCAAGAATCTCTCAACTCCTCTCTTATTTCTGAGTTGTAGAGTTAGCTATTGTACTTTCTATTTTTACTTGTAGGATCCATTGGATCTGAGAGAATTGTAAGCCTATATTATAAAGGCTGAGGGTAGGGCTTGCTTGCCTGAGTGTAGGAGTTGAAGAACTCTGAGTGTAGGCCTTAATTGGCTGAGTGTAGGCCTCGGTGGCTGAGTGTAGGCCTTTTGGCTGAGTGTAAGGCTTTGGGCCTGAGGTAGGAACCTAGTTGGGTTCTGAGATAGTGGAGAAGTTTGGCCGAATCTAGTACACTGCTAGATAGGCGAAGGGGGAAAGTGGATGTACCCAAAGATTGGGGAACCACTATAAATTAATGTGTCTTCTGTGCTGTGCTGTGGAATTACTTTTTATTTCTGTAATTGCTGTTAGTTGTAATAATCTGTGAAATAACTGTTGAGCTGCCAACAAAATTGCAAAAAGGTTTAGGTCACCTATTCACCCCCCCCCTCTAGGTGTTTAGGTACCATATCTTTCAAGTGGTATCAGAGCCAGGTTCCTCAAAACAAGGACTAACTGTCTGAGGAGATCCAGTTTGGCAGATTCAGTGTAAGTCAGGAAACAGTTTCAAGAAAATCAAGAAGCATGGGTTCTTCAGAGAATCACAAGGAATTGGGTTCAATGAAACTGCCCATATGCAGAAAAGAGATTTTTGGAATCTGGAAAGAAAGGGTAAGGCTGTTCATGGAGGCCTCTGACCCTAGGATCTACATCACAGTCAAAGAAGGGCCTTATGTGCCCATGAAGATTTCAGTCTTGGATGCTACACAGAGAACTCCAAAGGATTTTTCTGAGATGACCAAGGATGAGATTGTCCTAGCTACAATGGACAAAAGGGCACAGAACATCATAGTTAGTGCAATTGATGATGCCACCTTCCAGAACCTTATTCACTGTAAAACAGCAAAAGAAATGTGGGATACCCTCATTGTCTACATGGAAGGTTCTGAAGAAGTAAGACAAGATAGGAAGTCCTTGCTTAATCAAGAATATGAGAGCTTTAGGCAAGGAAGAGGAGATAGCATCACTGAATGCTACAAGAAGTTTTATAGAATTGTTAATGAACTCATGTCCTATGGAAGAGAGTTCTCTAACTATGAATTGAATGATAAATTCTTAAGGTCCCTAACCAAAGACTGGGACACCAAGATCTGTGCCATCAGAGAAATGGCAAAGTTGGGAGAAATTCCTCCTCCCACATTGTTTGGCAAGTTGTTATCTTATGAGATGCAATTGTCAGTAAGAAAAGAGGAGGAAAAGTCAACAAGGACTGAACACAGGGAAAGGACTGTTGCCTTTAAGTCAGAAGTACCTAGAAAGAACAGGACTAAGTCATCAACTCCTCCTCCAGAGGTAGTTGAATCAGAATCTGATGAGTCTGTTAGCACTAAATCTACAAGCAGTGAAAGTGATGAAGATTTTGCTGCATTCACCAGACATTTTCAGAAATTCCTTAAGAAGAAACAGTGGAGGTCCAGACCTTCATATTCCAAAGGAAAAGAAGTCCAGTATCAGGAGAAGAAGCCTTCAAAGAAGGATAAGAAAAAGACAAAGACTAGTAAGGCAACTGGGTCTAAGATTGTGTGTTACTGCTGCAATAGACAGGGTCATGTTATTGCAGATTGTCCTGAAAGAAGGAAAGAATCCAGTGACAAAAAGAAGACTCACTTCAAAGGAAAGAAGGAGAAGTCCTTTGTTGCAAAGAATGAGAAGACTCTTTCAGACATTTCTTCTTCAGACACTGAGACAGATGCTGAAGCCTATATAGGGCTATTTGCTGAAGAAGAAGAAGAGTTTATGCAGATCATGGAATCAATATATGAACAAGAAGAGTGTCAGTGCCAAGGACTGATGGCATTGACTGAAAGTACCAAAATCCTGGAGCAGCCAGGACCTAGTCAGGTACAAAGTCTAACCTTAAGTTCAGATTCCAGTTCTAGTTCAGAGTCAGAATCATCTTCATCAAGTGATGGAAGTGTTTCTGAATCTGAGGGAGATATTCATCAGCTCTTAGATGAATACCAAGTACTGTTGCAAGCCTATAAGAAAAGCAAGATCCTAGCCAAAAGTCAGGCAAAGGAGATTGCTGATCTCAAGGCAGCTGCAACAGATTTTGAGAAGCAGTATGATCAAAAACTGAATGAAGTAGCCAGGCTGAAACACATTACTGTGATTCAGATGGGTACTATTACATTTAAGAATGATCAAATTAAGAGACTGGAGACAAATCTTCAGAAAGAAAAAGAACTTGCTGCCAGGTTTTCAAAACCTAAATCAGTACTACCAATAATTGATGAGTTTGTTCATCAAAAAGGCAAAGCTGGACTAGGTTTTGTTAGACCAGCAGGGACTGTGCAGTCTAAGTTCAATTCCAAGGGCAAAGCCCCAACATTCAATAAGCCTGCTGCAGTCAAGACAGCCAAACCTGTACCTAAGCAAAGGTACAACAAGTTTGAATGTTGGTGCTGTGGCAGAGTTGGCCACTTTGCCTTGGACTGTTGGCACAATGCAAGTGTCATTGGGAGTAGCAAGTTACCTCTGGAAAGCCAGCAGGTGGCTTTGTCAAGTTGCAAACTAACAATCACCAAGGACCCAAGTTTACTTTGGGTTCTAAGGTTCATTAATTTGTTTTGCAGGTGAGTCCAAGTGGCCATACCCCTACATGGTACTTGGATAGTGGATGTTCCAGACACATGACTGGAACTAGGGGACTACTGAAGGATTACATTCCAATCAAAAATGGTCCTAAAGTGACCTTTGGTGGTTCTGAAAAAGGAATCATCAAAGGGTTTGGTAACATCTCTTCAAACCTTGTTACCATTACTCAAGTGGCTTATGTTAAAGGGTTGAAACACAACCTCATTAGTATAAGTCAGTTAAGTGATGTAGGGTATGACATCTCATTTGTTAAAAATGGTTGTCATATCAAGAGGTCAAGTGATCAAGAGATCATTTTGACTGGATATAGAAAAAGGAATGTCTACTGCTTAGACATTATGATTGAGAACAATGGTTCTCCTGTGTGTCTTGTAGCTGATGAGACAGTCTCTCAATGTGTCAAATGGCACAAGAGGCTTGCCCATCTTAACTACAAGACCATTAGCAAACTCTTTAGCAAAGAGTTAGTGAGGAATGGTCCTCAAGTTAAGTGTGTCAAAGATGGCATTTGTTCAGCTTGTCAAAAGGGCAAGCAGACTAAATCCACCTTTAGAAGCTTAGACAACAAAGATGCTGTGAGGTGTCTATACCTCTTGCATATGGATCTATTTGGTCCAATGCCAGTTCACAGCTTAGGTAGGAAGGTCTACACCTTTGTAGTGGTTGATGACTACTCAAGGTTTTCCTGGGTGTTCTTCTTAAAGCAGAAATCTGAAACACCTAGTGTCTTCTATAGTTTTGTTAAGCAAATTCAGAATGAATTGAACTGTACAGTGGTCAAAATTAGAAGTGACCATGGTACTGAGTTTCAGTCTGAAAGCATGACAAAGCTGTGTGAAGACTATGGATATTTCAAGAATTCTCTTCACCTAGAACACCTCAGCAAAATGGCATTGCTGAAAGGAAAAATAGGACCTTGATAGAGGCTGGTAGAACCCTATTAAGTGATTCATCACTGCCAGAATATTTCTGGGCTGAAGCAGTTAACACTGCATGCCATGTGATAAATAGGGCTACCATCACTAAAAGGTTTAACAAGACCCCCTATGAAGTTGTGAAAGGCAGGAAACCAAATCTGTCCTATTTTAGGATCTTTGGTTGTAAATGCTTCATACTTAACAATGGGAAGTCTTACTTAACTAAGTTTGCTGCCAAGTCCCAAGAGGGAGTGTTTGTTGGGTACAGCAATAATAGTAAGGCTTATAGAGTCTACAACTTGACTACACAAGTTGTAGAGGAGTCTGTGCATGTAGTTTTTGATGAGACACAACTAATTAACAATGAGTTGTTTAGCAATGTATGCAGCCCCACAGGTCTTACTCAGAAGATGGACAAGCTAGCCATAGAAGATGTACCTGCTGCAAGACAGCAAGTAGAAGAAGATGGCTTATGTCCAGGGGGAGAACTACATGTACCAGGAACTGAAGAAGTACAAGGAACTCAGCATGATGAAGATGCTGTAGAAGTTCAACCAGAAGTAAGGATGCCTCCAGCCAACAGGCATCTAAGAGATCATCCAGTAGAGCTAATTATTGGAGATCCAAGACAAGGTGTTCAGACAAGGAGCAGAAATCAGAATGCTGTAGTTTATTCAAGTTTTCTGTCTCAAATAGAACCAAAGAAATTTGAAGAAGCTATACAAGATCCACAGTGGACTGAAGCAATGCAGGAGGAGCTTAATCAGTTCAAAAGGTGCAAGGTTTGGGATCTGGTTCCTAAGCCTAAAGATCACAATGTGATAGGAACAAAGTGGATCTACAGGAACAAGTTAGATGAACAAGGTGTCATCATTAAGAATAAGGCAAGACTGGTTGCAAAAGGATATAGGCAAGAAGAAGGTATTGATTTTGATCAAACCTTTGCTCCAGTAGCCAGACTGGAAGCCATAAGGATGTTCTTGGCCTATGCAACCTATCAAGGATTCAAAGTATACAAATGGATGTGAAGTCAGCATTCCTTAATGGTAACTTGAAAGAAGAAGTCTATGTGGAGCAGCCTGCAGGTTTTGTTGATCCAACTTTACCTCATTATGTATATAGACTTAGGAAAGCATTATATGGGTTAAAACAAGCACCTAGAGCTTGGTATGAAACCCTATCTAGTTTCCTCATTGAGAACAAGTTCTCAAGGGGGAAAATAGATAAGACTCTATTCCTTAGGGAATCTAGAGGCAAAGTAATACTTGTCCAAATATATGTAGATGACATTATATTTGGGTCTACTGAAAGTAGCCTTTGCAAAAAGTTTGCAAAGCTTATGCAAAGTCAATTTGAGATGAGTAGTATGGGAGAACTGAAGTTTTTCTTGGGTCTCCAAGTTAAACAGACTGGAAGTGGTCTATCCATATGTCAGTCCAAGTTCACCCTAGAACTCATAAGGAAGTATGGTATGGATTCATCCAGTACCATGAAGACTCCTATGGGGTCAAGTATGTCTCTAAGCAAGGATGATGCAGGGAAACCTGTAGATGAAACCTTGTATAGAGGGATAGTTGGCTCCCTACTATACTTGACTGCAAGTAGGCCTGACATTATGTATGCTACATGTGTTTGTGCCAGGTATCAAGCCTGCCCTAAAGAGTCTCACTTGACTGCAGTCAAGAGAATCTTGAGATATCTAAAGGGCACACCTTATCTAGGCCTCTGGTACCCTAGGAATGGAGATTTTGATCTAACAGGCTATTCAGATGCAGACTTTGCAGGATGCAAAGAAGATAGAAAGAGCACTACTGGATCCTGTCAATTCCTAGGTGGAAGACTCATTTCATGGAGTAGTAAGAAGCAAACCAGTGTGGCCATCTCCACAGCTGAGTCAGAATATGTAGCTGCAGGAAGTTGCTGTGCTCAACTTCTGTGGATTCAACATCAGTTAGAGGACTATGGATTTCAGGTAAGTAGAACTCCACTTTACTGTGATTCTACAAGTGCTATTTCAATAGCTAATAATCCTGTATCACATAGTAGAACTAAACATATTGAGATTAAATATCACTTTCTTAGGGAGCATGTAGAAAGAAATGATATTGCACTTGAATATGTTAAAACTGATAATCAGATAGCAGATATGTTTACTAAGCCCTTAGAAGAAGCTAAGTTCAATAGGTTCAAAATTGAACTAGGTATGATAAACTTAGACTAAGTTTACAGAACTAAAAATTGGCTAAGTAAAAAGGTGTCGACACATAGACAAGTCTATGTCGACACAGAATAGTAAGTGTCGACACTTCAGGAAAATGGTGTCGACACATCTAGGAAGTTGGTGTCGACACTTCAGAATGTTAGTGTCGACACATGTCGAGTTGGTGTCGACACTACAGAATGTTAGTGTCGACACATGTCGAGTAGGTGTCGACACATCCAATGTAGTGTCGACACTTAAGTTTTACTCAGAATTTTCTAAGTAAAGTCTCGACTACATGTCGAGTATAGATGTGTCGACACTTAGCCAAGTGTCGACACATAAAATCTGTTGACTAAATTTGTGTCGACACATGAGTGTCGAGACATTATAAGTCAGTGTCGACACTTATTGACAGTGTCGACACATCTTTAGTAATCCATCCCGCCTGTTCGTCTTCAAACCAGAAAGGTATAAATAGGATTCTGTCTTTGTTTGTCGACACGCTTTCAAAGTTTCGAGACCAAAACTCTTGTGTCGACATTTCTCTCTTCTCAAGACTAAATCTTCAAACCCTAATGGCTCCCAAGCTCGAGGAGAATGTTAACGAAGGGTATGAGCTCGTGCGAGGTGCTTTTGACGATGGCGATCAAGAAATCAAGTCGGTGGTAACCCTAGTCACCGATTCAGGATTAGAGTTCTTGGTTTCAGAACCAACCAAGATATGGAAGAAGGAAGTTATAGAATTTCTTACTGGAGCATCTGTAGACGACTCAGGCTACAGAATTAAGTCAAGGGTGCATGGCACCAAGGTCAAGATTTCACCCAAGTCCTTGAGACAGGTACTTCAGCTACCTAAAGTTCAAGAAGAAGAGGAGGTGACCACATCTAAGACCAGAGAAGCACTTATCTGGTGTGGTCTTGATCCTAAGATGAAAATAGGATCAGTTTTCAACAGGAAGGGAATGAATAATCAAGGCAAATTCCTGTCTGAAGTTGTAGGCAAAGTTATACTAAGCAAACCAGGAGGACATGACAGGGTGTCAGCCTCTATGTTCAGTATTATGACCAGGATCATCTTCAACCTCAAAACAGACTGGTCTATGATTGTATTTGAGAAAGTGAAGGAAAGTCTGAAGAAGCCCAATCTGGGCAGGATACTAAGTCTCTACCTGGCTGGATCAATTCCAGAGGTAATGAGCACTGCTGCTGGAACTAAAATCAATCACATGAGGAGAATGGATTCAAGGATATTCTCTAGATGGGAAAGAGTGCTGTCCAAAGAAGTTCCAACCCCAGAAAAGCAAGTTTCAAAGAAAGACTCCCCTCCCAGGAAGAAGAGGAAGACTGCTGCTGTGACTCAGGAGTCCTCCAGCAGCTCAGGCAGTGAAGAACACATTGTTTTCACTCCTGATAGTCCAATAGATGTGGCTGCAGAGAAGTAACCTGTTCCACAAGAGCCAGCTGAGATCCAGGGGGAGTTGCCTCCAGCTAGCCCCAAGGATCCAAGCCAGGGGGAGCCACCAGCTGTAGAACATCCCTCTACACTGGAGAGTGAGCAAGCTACCCTTATTATCCAAGAGGTACTTTCTGACCTCAATACTTTAGATTTTTCTATAATAGATTCTGATTTGTCTAATATTCATCAGCAAACTCAGCAAGTAAACCAAGCACCAGATGTTGTTCTTCAGGACACATCTGCTGTTGTGCCACAAGTTCCTGATAAAGTAGTTGATGAAACCAGTACATCTCCTGCACAGTCACCCCCAGAATATACAATGGAAGATCTATTTCTGAATTTAGATCAAGAAGACTTTGACATGGACAAGAAGCTACTGAAGAGAAGGATGCTGCTGTTGAGGGGGAGAACTTGGATGTTCAGGAAGAGCCTATAAGGCTAGACACTGAGAAGGCACAAGATGTGCAAGCTGAAACAATCATCAAGCCCTAAGGACAGGGTTGATATTGCCAGTACTTCAGACTCTGAGGAAGATGAGGCTGCACAAGCTAAAAGGAAGCAATTCTTTGTTTTCAAAAGAAGGAGTCAGAGCTACAAGAAGGCTCTACAAACTGTTGCTCAACACTCCTTAGTCCAACAAGCTCCATCAACTGATTACAGTGCTCTACTGCTTGCAATGCAAATCAAGATGGATGAACAAAGAAAGGCTATAGAAACTTATGTTGATGAAGGGCACAAGGCACTTCAATCAGATCTGGCACAGGACATCAGGTCAATAAGGTTTGAAATGAACCTTAATAAAAAGGAGATGACTGACTGTTTTCAAAAGGGTGTTAATGCAGTGGTTTATCTGGCAACCCATCAAGAGACAATAAAGACTCAAGTGGATGATATAACACTAAAGCAAGGCTATGTGCTGGAGAATCAATTGAGGATGAATGATAATCTGACTGCATCTCACAATGCAATAGTCACTGAACTCAAGAATAAGTCTGCTGAACCTTCAACATCATCTGCTGCTGCCAAAGCTGAATTTGATAAAGTATTTCAGGAAGAAATTGCTGCTGTCAAGAATGCAATCAAAGAACCACAGAAGGTCATTTCTGAACAGCTTACAAAGCTTAGACCTTATTTTAAGGAAGGAATCAGGTACTTGGACAGTCAGATAAGATTCCAAAAGGATGATGTAAGAGATCATGTAGCACAAGGAGTCATAAAGGGGGAGAGGGTGTTAGTCAAAGCTAGCTCTGACCATGCCAAATGGATTTCTAATTCCATCAGAGCTACACTGGGCTATCCTCCCCTCTGTGATGATGACAATGTAGCTGAATCTGGTATTCAAAGTGCATATCTTGGAGGTGAGCAACAGGAAGTAGCTCAGGTGATCTATCCACCTCCAGATTTTGAAATGGTTCATGCTGATGTAAGCACAATGTACAGTCCAACTGCTGGTAAGCCTAATATTGTTCTGGAAAAGGTTATTCAACCTATTACAGCAGCTATGCAAGAGGCTTTGGACAAAGAAGAAGAGACTAGGCTATCAAAGAAGAAGTTCAGGGAACTTGCTGAGCAAAAACCAGATTTTGAACAGTGGAGCCCTACTTCTAGGAACATCATTCTCACAGCCTGGAAAGCGGCCAAGGACAATGCCCATGAGAGGAACAAGTGGTTCTCAGAGGCAGAATGGAGGAAGCATGAGAGTAGGCAGAAGCCATTGTCAACATAGAAGGAAGGCTAAGTTAGGAAAGCTACCTCCTACAGCTGTGGAGCCTAGCAAGTACTTTCCTAAGCCCTATCATTACTTTGAAAGGCAAAAAATCAAGGCTGAAGAACAGAAGAAGAAGGACTCCAAAGGAAGAAGACTGCTGAAGCTGAGCTGCTGCTGCTGCTGCTGTAAAGGCCAAAGTGCAAGCTGGAAAAGGCATAGTCATAAAAGAACCAGAGCAGAATTAGACTAAGATTAAACTGAAGAATGTTGTAATCTGTTACATCAAACATTTTGTGTAAATCATTGAAAATAGATTGCAAAGCAATGTATGAACAATTTTTGATAAATATATATTTCATGATTGTTCAGTGGAATGTGTCTAATTCTTGTTTGTTCTGTAATGCTGTATGAGTTATACATGTGTGCTTTATTACATGTTTAAGTTTAACTCTGTTGACATATACCTGTTTTACATCATTTTATAATTTTTAATTATGAGTGGTGTATATCATTGACTAAGGTTATGACTTCTCCAAATAGGGGGAGATTGTTGGGTACATTGGTCAAATGTACCTGATTTGAAGAAGCCTCACCTAACTCAATGATATACATCATAGTGTATTTGATGTTTGTTTGAGTTACTTGTGCAGGTTAGGAATACACTGGACTGAAGCTAAAAGTTTCTAAGTCCATGTGTCGACACCCATAGGGAAAGTGTCGACACTTGAGAAAGTTTGTGTCGACACCCAGACAAGCAGTGTCGACACTTGGAGTCATTGTGTCGACACCTGGGATGAAGAGTCGACACCAGACAGGAAGTGTCGACACTTGGAGCTGTGTCGACACTCAGTGAAGAAGTATGCAGAAAAGTTGTGTCAACACTTAGCAGAAGTGTCGACACCTAGAAGAGCTGAGTCAACACCAGAAAGTGTCGACACTTGGAGTTGTGTCGACACTCAGCAAAAGTCTGCAGAATCTAAGTACAAGTGTCGACACTCAACACAATGTGTCGACACTATGCAGAAGAGTCAACACTTAAAGAAAGTGTCGACACCCAGCACAATGTGTCGACACTTAGCTAAAGACTCAGTATTTGAAGTAAGTGTCGACACTCAACACAATGTGTCGACACTATGCTGAAGAGTCAGTATTTGAAGAAAGTGTCGACACTCAGCACAATGTGTCGACACACAACCAGAAGAGTCAACACTTAAAGAAAGTGTCGACACCCAGCACAATGTGTCGACACTTAGTTGAAGACTCTACACTTGAAGAAAGTGTCGACACAAGGAGCTGTGTCGACACTTAGCAAAGAACAGAAAAGTTACAAAATATTCTAAGTACTGTTGAAGTTGGTGACCGGGCGGTCTGGCGGTTTGTCTTGGCGGGTTGAAGACCGCGCGGTCTGGCGGTTTGTCTCAGCCGGCTTGGAGGCCGGGCGGTCTGGCGGTCTACTCTGGCGGTCTCTCTTCCTCTCTAGTGGTAGCCGTGCGGTTAGCCCTGCTATCTAACCGCGCGACTTGTGCGGTTTGTTTTGTATAGTCCGCTTAGTCCTGTAAATTTTAGTCCCACATCTCTTATTTGTATTCTCTCATCTCTCCTCCATTCTATATAAAGGAGGGCATACCATTGTAATAGATACCTTTTTTGATAATAAAGTTTCAATTATTCAAAAGCATATCCGCTTGTTTTCTACTTTTCGCTTCTTTTCGCTACTTTCTAACATGGTATCAGAGGACACGGTCTTTTCCTCCTGATTCTGTGCGCTCTCTGCTTCTAGCGGCTTGTTTTCCGCTATCCGCGACCTCTTTCGCGACTTGCCTTCTCTTCTGTTCGCCGCCCTGTTCGAGCGGCTTGTTTCTGTCCGCTGCCCTGTTCGCGCGGCTTGCTTCTTGTTCTCTTCTCCTGGTGCCTTTTCGCAGCGACCTGTTTCCTTGTCGCCGCGTTCCTTGCTCTTTCTTGCATCTCCGAGTCTTTGCTCTTTCTCGCAGCGGCTTGTATCTACCCGCTGCGACCTGTATCTTGCATCTCCGCTTGCCCCTATACTCGCGGTTTGCTGCTGTGATCTGCCTGACCGTGCGGGTTGTTCCTTTCTCACCCGCATCTTGGTCGCGGTCACCTGCCCTTCTCCTCTCTTATGTTCGCTCGGCCTTTTCAGTCCGCGCGACCTCTTCCCCGCTGTGCCTTTGACCTCTTGCTAGCCGCTGCTGTTCGCGCTACTTGATTATTCCCCTCTACCCGTTCCTGCTTGCTAGTCGCGCCGGCCTCATCTTTTGCCGTGCGACCTGTTCTCCTCTGTTCGCCCGACTTTTTTAAGCCGTGCGACTTCTCTCTGCTTCTTGGTAGCGGCCTTCCTAGCCGCCCGACCTGTTGCTGTTCGCCCGGCTTGGTGCTCTTTTCTCTTCTTGCGGCTTGTTCTTATCGTCGCGGCCTGCTCCTCTCTTGCCTCCATGGCTTTTCCCTCCTCAGGCCTGTCCGCCTCCGTGGTCACCTCTTCTGGTAGTGCTCATGTTGTTACTCACGGCAGATGGCTCATCGATTCTGGTGCAACCAATCATATGACAGGAAATCCTCAATATTTCTCTCTTCTTGACACTCATGCTCGGTTGCCCCCGGTCATTATTGCTGATGGATCTCCCTCCCCGGTCCATGGGACGGGCATGGTTCAAGTCACTCCCTCTCTCTGCCTGGCTGATACCTTCTATGTGCCCAAGTTTCCGTGCAACTTAATATCGGTTACTTCTTTATGCAAGCAACTACGGTGTTCTGTCATATTCACCCCTAGCTCTTGTACTTTTCAGGATCCGGATTCCCAACGGACGATTGCTACCGGAACTGAGAGTGGTGGCCTCTACTTCCTCGACAACGTTTCTGCTTTCTCCGCCTTCTCCTCCTCCTCTACAGATCTTCTCCAATGGCATCTTCGCCTTGGACATGCTCCTCCCCGAATTCTCCGCCAGCTCTTCCCGCACCTCCCTCCTCATCATCCTCCACTAAACTGTGATGCATGTCAACTTGGCAAACATCACCGCTCCTCCTTCCCCCCAACGCAAAGTCGAGGCTCTTCCCGTCCGTTCGACCTCATTCACTCTGACATATGGGGACCCGCTCCTAACCTCACCATCAGTCGGGGTAGTTCCTATTTTGTCACCTTCATTGATGATTTCTCTCGTTGTACGTGGGTATATCTTCTCAAAGATCGCTCCGAGCTATTCTCTGTTTGTACCTCTTTTTATTCTATGGTTAAGACTCAGTTTGATACGTCTATTAAACTCCTTCGTTCTGACAATGCTAAGGAGTATCTTAGCCACGACTTCTCCTCCTTTTGTCTTCACCATGGTGTTATTCGTCAAACAAGTTGTGTCTACACCTCCCAACAAAATGGGGTGGCGGAACGCAAAAACCGTCACCTCCTTGATGTTGCTCGCACTATGATGACTCACATGCATGTTCCTCGCTCCTATTGGGGATATGCTGTCCTCCTCTCCTGCTATCTCATCAATCGCCTTCCCTCCACAGTTCTCCACGGTGCTACCCCCTTCTCCATTCTTTATCCAGACAAGGATCCCTTTCCTCTTCCTCTACACATCTTTGGGTGCACCGCTTTTGTGCACTCTCCCGCTGCCACCCGTGACAAACTCTCACCACGTGCCACCAAATGTGTCTTTCTGGGCTACTCTCCCACTCAGAAAGGATATTGCTGCTTTGACCCTGTTACCCGCAAGCAATTTGTCTCTGCGGATGTCACCTTCTTTGCCAATGCCTCTTACTTCTCTCCCGCTTCCTCTTCTGCCCCTCCTACTCCTACTTCTCATACCAACCCATCCCTTCCCTCTGCTCCCACTACTGTTCCGCCCGCTCCACCCACTACACCGTCTTCCCCATCCTCCTCCTCTCCACCCTCTACTCCGCTTTCTCCCTCCACTCCGCTGCCATCTCTCTCTACTCCCGGGCCAGCTCTCTCCACCACGGATACGCCGGATACTGAGGCACCTGCTGACCTGGATCTCCCGATTGCTCTTCGCAAAGGGGTTCGGGCATGTACCCAACACCCACTTGCTGCAGTTGTTTCCTATGATCGTCTTACCCCTGCTCGCCGAGCTTTTGCACTGGCTATCTCGGCCACTGCCACCCCCGTTCCTACCAGGAGGCCCTTACTATTCCTCATTGGAAAGTTGCCATGGATGAGGAGATTGCTACTCTCACTGAACGGGGTACCTGGACCCTTGTTCCTCCTCCCTTCGGCACAGATGTTGTTGGCTGTCGCTGGGTCTTCGTGGTGAAGTTTCTCCCGGATGGCAGTGTGGATCGTTATAAGGCTCGCCTGGTTGCCAAGGGTTTTACCCAAACTTATGGGATTGATTACTTTGACACTTTCTCTCCCATGGCTCGTCTCAGCACTATTCGGGTTCTTCTCTCTGTGGCTGTCAACAGGGATTGGCCCATCTCGCAGCTAGATGTTAAGAATGCCTTCCTCTATGGTGATCTGCAGGAGGATGTTTACATGGAGCAACCTCCTGGGTATGTTGCTCAGGGGAGACACGGGTATGCCGGCTAAAGAAGGCTATCTATAGCCTCAAACAGAGTCCTCGTGCCTGGTTTGACAAGTTCAGTGGCATTGTTGCGGCCATTGGTTTTACAAGAAGCTCAGCAGATCACTCCTTGTTTGTTCGGAAAACCGCCTCTGGTCTTGTTGTTCTTGCGGTTTATGTTGATGACATTCTTCTTACTGGCGATGACCAGGAAGGGATATTGATGACCAAGAAACACCTTCGTCAACATCTGGTCACAAAGGATATGGGCTCCCCGAAATACTTTCTGGGAATTGAAATCTCTAGAAAGCCCAACTCCATGGTCCTTTCACAACGGAAGTATGCTCTTGATCTTTTAAAGGAGGCAGGACTGACTGGTGCTAAACCTGCACGTTGTCCTATGGCTGTTGGAGAAGACAAAACTTGGACAGATGACTTACCTCTTCTCTCCGATCCTACGAGATACCGGCATCTGGTGGGCAAGCTCATATATCTCACGGTAACCAGACCCGACATCTCCTATGGTGTTGGCAAGGTGAGCCAGTTCATGCAAGCTCCGAGGGAGTGTCATCTACAATCTGCTCTGAGGATATTAGAGTATATTAAAGCTGCTCCAGGGAAAGGACTCTTATTTCAGAAAAATGGTCACCTTAGGGTTGAAGCATACTCTGATTCAAGCTATGCGGATGACAAAGGGGACCGCAAATCGACTTCAGGTTTCTGCACATTTGTTGGAGGCAATCTTGTGAGTTGGAAGAGCAAGAAACAGTCTGTCGTTTCCAGGTCCAGTGCAGAGGCGGAATATCGCAGTATGGCATCGACTACATGTGAGTTGAAGTGGTTGCGGGCTCTCATGCTTGACTTAGGAGAGGTTTACAACTATCCTCTTCCTATGTTCTGTGACAATAAGGCCGCGATACACATTTCCAAAAATCCGGTCTTTCATGAGAGAACAAAACACATAGAAGTCGACTGTCATTTTATTCGGGAAGAAATATTGAAGAAACAGATTTGCACTCCTTTTGTTACTTCCAACAACGAGTTGGCAGATGTCTTCACCAAGCCGGTGTCCGCTTCCTTTTTCCACATCTGCGACAAGCTGGGCATGATCGATATATATGCTCCAGCTTGAGGGGGAGTGTTGAAGTTGGTGACCGGGCGGTCTGGCGGTTTGTCTTGGCGGGTTGAAGACCGCGTGGTCTGGCGGTTTGTCTCAGCCGGCTTGGAGGCCGGGCGGTCTGGCGGTCTACTCTGGCGGTCTCTCTTCTCTCTGGTGGTAGCCGTGCGGTTAGCCCTGCTATCTAACCGCGCGGCTTGTGCGGTTTGTTTTGTATAGTCCGCTTAGTCCTGTAAATTTTAGTCCCACATCTCTTATTTGTATTCTCTCATCTCTCCTCCATTCTATATAAAGGAGGGCATACCATTGTAATAGATACCTTTTTTGATAATAAAGTTTCAATTATTCAAAAGTATATCCGCTTGTTTTCTACTTTTCGCTTCTTTTCGCTACTTTCTAACAAGTACAAGTGTCGACACTAAAGGAATGTGTTGACACTCAGCTGAAGAAACAAAAGTGAAGACTTGTGTCGACACCAAGAATCAGTGTCGACACTTGACAGTTTCAACACATAAAAGATGTGTCGACACAAAGAACATGTGTCGACACTTAGAAGAATACAGTTAAAGAATGAAGTACAAGTATTTGTGTCGACACTCAATTTCAGTGTCGACACATGCAGAAGAATCTGTGTCGAGACATACAAGGAATTGTGTCGACACCTTGTAGACTTGTGTCGACACTACCACAACATGTGTCGACACTTGGCCTATAAGTGTCGACACTTAAGAACAGAAAGTCTCGACACTATCTGACAGTTAGAGAATTTCAAGAAGTGACTGGTTGACATGACAGCTGCCGATCCAGCCGGTCTACATCAACTGTCAGAGATATCAGAAGTCTGTTATGAACCGGACCAGCCGGTTACCATGAAGGAAGCCTATAAATAGGCACTCATAGTTTACAGAAACAGTGATGATCAAGATTGATGAAGTAATATAGAAGTGGTTGAAAAAGTTTTTGATAGAGAGAGTTCAGATCTTTGTAAAAGTGGTATATTGAAGTATCAACTCAAGAAGATCTTGCTGTGCATCAACAGATCTAAGAAGTTGGAGAGAGAGAGCTCCAACCAAGAATTCGGTCTTTGGAACTAAGGCTGAGAAGAAGAATTCAGAGTCATCTGGATTTCAAGAAGCAGAGGTCAAGGAACAACTGCAGAAGATTCAGACTAATTCAGTTCTAATCAAGAAGCTTTGAAGGAAGCTAAGTCAGTTTGGATCTAACTGGGTTCTTCCAAGAACTCTTCAAGAATCTCTCAACTCCTCTCTTATTTTCTGAGTTGTAGAGTTAGCTATTGTACTTTCTATTTTTACTTGTAGGATCCATTGGATCTGAGAGAATTGTAAGCCTATATTATAAAGGCTGAGGGTAGGACTTGCTTGCCTGAGTGTAGGAGTTGAAGAACTCTGAGTGTAGGCCTTAATTGGCTGAGTGTAGGCCTGGGTGGCTGAGTGTAGGCCTTTTGGCTGAGTGTAAGGCTTTGGGCCTGAGGTAGGAACCTAGTTGGGTTCTGAGATAGTGGAGAAGTTTGGCCGAATCTAGTACACTGCTAGATAGGCGAAGGGGGAAGTGGATGTACCCAAAGATTGGGAACCACTATAAATTAGTGTGTCTTCTGTGCTGTGCTGTGGAATTACTGTTTATTTCTGTAATTGCTGTTAGTTGTAATAATCTGTGAAATAACTGTTGAGCTGCCAACAAAATTGCAAAAAGGTTTAGGTCACCTATTCACCCCCCCCCCTCTAGGTGTTTAGGTACCATATCTTTCACTTGGTCCTAGCATGACACACTGGATTGTTAACCAGTTTGAGAGCACTCTCATTGTCACCCCAGAGTAAAGTAGGCCCTTGCACTTCTTCATGGACATCCTCTATAAGCCTCATCAACCAAACGACTTCCCGAGCAGCCAAGGCCGAAGCTTTATACTCCGCCTCCGTGGTTGAAACTGACACCGAATCCTGCTTCTTGCTACACCACGAGATGCTAGCTGAGCCGCAAGTGAATACATAACCTGAAGTAGACCTCTGATCATCCGAATCATCGTCATAGTCAGCATCCGTGTACCCGAGCAACGCAAACTCTGCGTCCCTTCCGTAGAGGAGTCCCATCTCAGAAGTCACCTTGACATACTTCAGAATCCCCTTTGCCGCCACTAGATGAGATTGTCTTGGTTCAGCCATAAACCGTCTTACTCGGCCAACAACATAAGCTATATCCGTCCTTGTAATCATCAGATAAATCAAGCTCCCAACAAGAGCCCAGAACACCAAGGGATCATGAAGAACCCTTCCCTCATCTCGTCGAAGCTTCAGCCCAGATTCCAGTGGAGTAGAGCACTTCTTCCCTTCGCCCATGCCGAACCGCTTCACAATGCGATTAGCATACCCTTTCTGGCTAATGAGAATCCCGCACTCCTTCCTCTCCACTTCCAGACCGAGAAAGTGATACAACTCTCCCAAGTCTTTCATCTCGAAGCGTATAGCAAGCTCAGCCCTGAGCCTTGCTACTTCCCCCTCTGAATTCCCTGTGATGATCATGTCATCCATATACAGCAGGACGAAGACACGAAGCTCTCCCTTCTTCTTGACGAACAAGCTTGAATCCGAGTTAGAAGCAAAGTATCCATAGAATTGCAGGTACTCTGCAATCTTCCCATACCACCCTCTAGGAGCTTGCTTCAACCCGTAGAGAGCCTTCCTGAGTTTGCAGACATAGTCCGGATGCTTTTCAGAGACAAAACCAAGCGGTTGATCCATGAAGATGTCCTTGTCAATCTCTCCGTAAAGAAAGGCATTCTTCACATCGAGTTGCCACAACCTCCATCCCTTGCTAGTAGCCAAGGCGATCACCACTCTTATAGAAGTCATCTTCACAACTGGACTGAATGTCTCCTCATAGTCTTCTCCATACTGCTGTGAGAATCCTCTAGCGACCAGACGAGCCTTGAACCTATCAATGCTCCCATCAGCCTTCTTCTTCAACTTATACACCCACTTGCAAGTAATCGGAATAATGTCATCAACCTTGGGCACAAGGTCCCAGGTTTCATTCTTCTTCAGAGCATCAATCTCTTCCTTCATGGCACCTTCCCACTCCTTCACTCCAGTGGCCTCATTGAAGCTTGCAGGCTCTCGCTCATCTAGAGGACCTGCAAAGAAGCAGGAGACAAAGCTCACTGCATTCCCATCACAGTACCGAGCCGGTGGCTTAAGCACCCTCTTCGATCTCCGAAGAATTGGCTCCTTGCTCACGGCTTCCGCTGCTTCTTCTGGCTCCACTCCTACCTGAGGCAAGCATTGAGCAGTGCTCCCCCTGTTTCCTGAGCCAGAAGGCTCAGCCTCGGAGTTCGAAGCAGCAGGAGCTGCTGGTGAAACAACAAGCTCCTCTTCCAAGGCTTCAGAAGCTACCACCGGTGCTTCCTCAACCTTGCTATCTCCGGTTAGCTCCACCGAGCCACCTCCATATGACGTCAGCTCGTCAAAGACAATGTCTCTTAATACCACGAACTTCTTCGTCACAGGGTCCATGCATTTCCATCCATTCTTCCGCTCATCGTAGCCAATAAAGACAAGTTTCCTTGCCTTCGCATCCAGCTTTGTCCGTGAAGCATCCGGGACATGCACGTAGCAAGTTGAACCGAACACCCTAAGGTGTCCCACACTCGGCTTCTCCTTCAGCAACAACTCAACTGGAGTCTTCATGTTGATAGGGCTGAGTGGCATCCGGTTGATAACATAAGCAGCACAAGACATTCCCTCCGCCCAAAAGTACCTTTGGATATCTTTCGCATGAAGCCAGCATTTGCAGGTCTCCGTCAGATGACGGATCTTTCGCTCCGCTACCCCATTTTATTGTGGAGTGTGGGCACAAGTAAGTTCCTGTTGGATCCCGTGCTTCCTACAGAAGATAGAAAACTCGGAGGAGACAAACTCACCCCCGTTATCAGTTCTAAGATTCTTAATCCGCAAGCCAAGCCGGCCTTCTACCAACTCCTTAAACTCCACAAACAAACGGAATGCTTCCGACTTCTCCTTTAAGAAGTACACCCAAGTATACCTTGAGTAGTCATCAACCAAGACAAGCATGTATCTGCTTCCACCAAGGCTGGCAGTAACCGTCGGTCCCATCAGGTCGCCATGAATACACTCCAATGGTTTCTTGCTCCTTGTTTGTGATTTATCAAACGGAAGGCGATGTGCCTTACCATATTGACAGCCCGCACAAACATGCCCATCACCAAAGGAGGACAACTTTGGCAAACCCCTCACCAGACTTCTACTAGCCATTTCCTTCAGCTTGTCCATGCCAACATGCCCCAGCCTCTCATGCCAGATAGCAGCACTATCATTGGATCTCATTCTATCAACATAAGCACTGGTGGAAAGAACAAACAAGTTCTTCACCCTCCTCCCAACATGAGCAACATCAGCCTTCACTACTAATACGTTGCGAAGGAACCTCACGTCTGTTGGCCCAAACAGAACGTGATACCCAGCGTCCACCGCATTGGTCACCGAGAAGAGGTTCTTCTTCATGCCCGACACGTGATACACACTCCTTAATGTGAGTGGCCCCTGATCACTACCCAAAAACACGACCCCCTCTTTCTCTACTGCATAAATAGTATTATCAGCAGTGATAATAGCTTCATTACCTGAGTATGCCTGCATGGAGGTGAACTTTGACTTGTCTCCGGTGAGGTGATGACCACACCCAGAGTCCACGATCCACTCGCCATTGAAGTCCTCAGCAGACAAGGCCCGGACACAAGTGCCCGTCATAAAAGCTCCTCCTCATTCTGCTTCTTCACTTCTCGAGCAAGCTTCCTCCTTTTCCACAGCATGCCCAGGCTGCAGTTTGACCTTGGAGTCCCGCTTGAAGTGCCCTCGCTGATGACACCGGTAGCACTTCAGGTTCTTCTTCCAGTCCTTAGGAGCATTGCTCCTCTCCGGTGGATATGAAGTTGAAGTCTCCTTCTCACCAGCGGCCTGCACCTTCTTCTTCTTCTTCCCTTCCCATCCTTTCTTCTTGCCTGAGAAGAGAGATTCGCTGCCTTCCTGATTCAGATTCACTCCAGCCATCTGCCTTGCTAAGCTCTCCTGCGAGGCAAGCAGATTCTCCAACTCCAGCAAAGACGGCTGAGTAGCCCACCCTTGAACAGATGTAACAAAGGCCACATACTCCTTCCGCAAGCCGCGGATAATGTGCCTTTTCATCTTAGCCTCAGAGATAGGCTCATCAGGATCCAGTGCCGATAGCTCAGCACACAAGCTCTTCATCTTTAAGAAGTACTTGGAAATGGAAAGGTCTCCCTGAGTTGCCCTGGCCAACTCATTCTCCAGGAACTGAAGCCGCGGCACATTCTTCCTATTGAACAACTCATCAATGGTTGTCCAAATATCAGCAGCCGACTCACACCCAACGATGTGATCAAATAGTTCCAGAGACACAGCTCTCTTCAGAATGAACTCTGCCTTAGCATTTGTTCTTCTCCAGAGCCTCACCTGCTCAGCAGTACCGAAAGCAGCAGTCACTTCCTGTCTGTCGTCACCACCGACGACTTCCCACAGCTCCTCGCCAAGAAGATAACTCTTCATGCACGACTTCCACTTCTTGAAGTTAGTCGGCGTTAAGAGTTCAATGCCCAGACCTCTTGCAAAACTCCCTTCCATTGCAAACACCTGTTGGCACCCTTTCAGAAGCTCCGAGCAACAACACAGGTTGAGCACCACTCAGTCACTGAGTAACAATGCTGGTTGACTTCCGCTCACGCAACTGAACCTCCCTCTGATACCATGTTAAATTTTCTCAACGTGGTCAGCAAGATAGCCCAAACGCCAAATTAATATCTTCGGAACTACCCAGTTCTCACGTTGAACCAGCGGAAAACCAAGGAACAAGGGTTACACCCAACAAACAATGGAAGCACAAGCAGGTCTTTTATTCATTCACTTCTTTACATCACGAGGCATACATAGCGAGACATGATTTCGCTAGTATAACAGCTGTAAACAGAAAGCACCAAAAATTTCAAGCCGGGCGGACAGAACCGGAGTCCGCCGAGACCGCCGAGGTCGCCGAGGTCGCCGAAGTCGCCCGAACTAAGCTGCAATCCGCCGAATATCCACGGAGTCCGCCGAAGCGGCGAGGCCGCACGGACACACCGTTATTTATCTCCTGCTGAACCTGAACTGAGGAACACCCCTACCCGCCTGAAGCCGGCGGACAGGTTATTGAAGCTGGAAAGGATGAAACAGAACTGACAAGCCGCAGAGCGACCTCCTACTGAGTCCGCAGAGACCGTACACTTCCAAGCACTTGACCGAAGTCACAGCCAAACTCCTGGTTCCTTGAAGCAAACCGCGCGACCTGCACACAGCAAATGTCAGCACTGAAATAATCCGCGCGGACTGACAAACAGAGACCGCAGCTCCTTGCACAACCCAACTTACTGTTCACTCAAGTTACTTAGGTTACTGTAGACCTGCCCGGGGGGTCCTATTTATAGGCCATGTGAGGAGTGTGGTCACCGCCCTAGAGATAGAGACACCGCCCCAGCCCGCACGATCGCAGAACACCGTCCGCCGAGTCCACAAGCACTTGGTCGGTTACCAAGGAAAACCGCCAGGAGCAAGGCAACCATTGACGAACCCTCTACAGTCCGCCCAAGCGAAGCGGACAAGGCATCAGCCCGCAAAGCTCCAACCACTGCAGGACAGCAAACTCCCTTCAATGGCTGTCTGCACCAACCCGAGGCAGTCCGCAAGACTCAAACCTCAGTCCGCCACAAGTCCACGACCAAAGGCAGCTAACAACAGTCCGCCCGGTCACTGCGGACTTGGCGGATACGACGGACACACTGAACTTGGCACAAAGTGTGATCAAGCCCAAAACCATCAAGGGCCAATGCGAGCATGGCGGACGCAAACACCCGTCTGCCAAAACACCAAAGCACAGACCGCCAGCAGTCCGCGAGCTCCTCGCACTCCTGCCCCATCGCAGCGGTCATATCCCGGACTCCAAAACCAGGCCGCCAAAACGATCTCCACAGCAAACACCTGCTGTAACACCAGAGCTCGACAAGGCCTCAGCCAAGCTCTAAGCTCAGTCCACAACAGCCAATGCCGCACACACATCAGTCCGCAAGCTTCCCGCGGACACAAGACATCCCGCCTATCAGCACAAACTTGCACCACAGCCACTGAGCAAACCACCAGTCCGCAAGCCTCTCTATCCGCAGATACCAGGCCGCACAAATCGCGGACTCCATGCAACAACCCGCTCAGAAAACAGCTGGCTTCCACCAGACATTCCACAAGGCCGCACAACGCAGTCCGCCCAGTCCGCCTAGTCCGCCAATGTTGTCCGCCCAGGCCGCCCGGCCTGTCCCGTCAGCCACTTCCACTTCACAAATTTCAACAATAGCAACTTGTTGATTTTGGGTGAGAGACGGCGCACTTGGTCTTGTAGTTGCTGAACCGCTTGAGACTTGGACAATTTGGCATCATTGGGTGGTTGAGACTTGACCCGCTTGTGGCTCGGGTGTGGCTTGGAGGTGGCTCGAAGGTGGCTCGTAGGAGGAAAACTTGTAGAGCTTTTACCTGAAGAACAAGAAGACTCCAAGGAGAAGACTGAGAAAAGGATGATAAATGAGGTGGCCTGAGATTCCTTTTATAGGCTCCGGGGGTGATTACGGTGGTTATGCGGTTATCCGCACACCGTAACCACCCTCAAGAATATTTTTACTATAGTTTTTGATATGCGTATCGTGTTATGGAACGACTGATTACGGTGGTTACGTGCTGATCGAATGACCGAGAACGCTCTCCCCTGATCGGACGGCGGGAGCGGGCCTCCACGGGTAGCCGGGGAGGAGCGACAACTCTTTGCGGCCGTGCGCCGGTAGTCGAGCGAGGGAGCAGTCGGGACAGTCGCCCCCTTGGCCACTGGCGGCCAAGGAGAGGGGCGGACGCCCCATCGGCCACCGCCGGCGAAGGAGGGGGGGGGGGGGTGGCCTCCCCCTTAGCCGAACAGGGGGCCGGGTAAAGGGGCGGCCGCCCCGTTGGTCGCCGGCGGCCAAGGAGCGGGGGGCGGCCCGGTTGCCCACCCTCCTTAGCCGCACGTGTAACACCCTAGTTTTTGCAAGAGGTTCAGTCGGCAGTTCTGAAAATTTTTGGGTTCTGGCAGGAGGCACACGGCCTGCGACACGGGCGTGTCGCAGGGCGTGTCGAGGCCGTGTCGACACTCGGCCCAAGTGTCGACACTTTCGCTCGACAAAGTGTCGAGAGTGAGGCACACGGCCTGCGACACGGGCGTGTCGCAGGGCGTGTCGATGCCGTGTCGACACTCGGCCCAAGTGTCGACACTTTCGCTCGATAAAGTGTCGAGAGTGGGGTACACGGCCTGCGACACGGGCGTGTCGCAGGGCGTGTCGAGGCCGTGTCGACACTTGGCCCAAGTGTCGACACATTCGCTCGACAAAGTGTCGAGACTGGGGCACATGGCCTGTGACACGGGCGTGTCACAGGGCGTGTCCCGCTTGGTCGACGGTCTTCGCTCGACGTTTTTTTCCGCGGTGTCGACACAAAGCCTGTCGACGGGTGTCAAGACTTGGCACACGGCTTGGGACACGGGCGTGTCCCAGGCCGTGTCATCTCTCGGGTTGGTTTCGGGGCCGTGTTGTTGGAGGCACACGGCCGGCCACACGGCCGTGTCACTGGGGACACGGGCGTGTCGTGTTGAACACGGGCGTGTCGATGCCCGTGTGCGGTTCCAAGCGCGTCGATTTGAGACGGCGAATGAGGCACACGGCCCTGGACACGGGCGTGTGCCAGGCCGTGTTCGGCCCAGGTCTTTTATTTTCCAGGCAAATCGTGGCCATTCTTTCCCAGATTTTGGGATCTGGCGGCTCAGGACTGTTCTTGGGAAGTTAAGTCCGATTCTAGGGTTGGAAACCCTCATTTTGTTTTCCAAGTCTTCTTTTTCTAAGTTCTTGAGAAAGCTAGAGCAAGGAGGAAGAAGAAGAAGGTCTTGGGCTGTAGGAAGGGTTTCGGAGCTCCAAATCGCGAGCCGAGTCCGGATCCGTGAAGCTTGGAGCGTTGCGAAGATTTCCATCCGGCTATTTTGTCATGGCAAGGAAGAGGAGTCGGAAGGTAACGACATCTCTCCTCTCGGTCCTTAGGATGCACGTATTATCATCATTTAGTTTTCTTTCTCTCTAATTTTTGGGCACCAAACTCCCAAATGAGAGGGGTTTTGGTTTGCCAAGTTTCAAGAGGAACTTCCGGGTTGATTGAGTCCATCCCCGGCATATTTTGCATTAGAGATCCGCTTCGCTAGTGGATTAGGCATGGTGGGTGAAGCCGTAGTCGCGACCGTTAGTCCGACTCGGTGATGTTGCATACGAACTTAGGGATTCGTAGAGATTTTCCATTGCGGCAAGATGTCGTTTGTGTTGTGGTGGTTATAGTCCCGTTTGCTTGAAAGGTACGTGTAGTCGGACCCGGACAAGGTTAGCTCCTCGTGGCGGTAGATGGTTTCCTTGAGAGATAAGGTTAGCTCCGCACGAGTTGGAGATGGTTTCCTTGGTGCGCGGGAACGCTGCAGTACAATGAGGGATTATGATGTATTAGTCTTGGTTTGCGTGGTGCCAAGGCGTGGCTATGTCTCTGTGGTCGGCTGGCTATCCCGTTACATATGCGTCATGTGTGGAGAGTGTCCCGGCGAGACTAGTCCCCTTCTGTGAGACTGACGAGAATGCCAAGCTTGGGGCAAGCCCGGGCAAAGAGGCCATGAGCGGGTGGGGTCCAGCAAGGCTTCTTAGAATCGGTCGGTCTGTGTTTGTTGGAATCCTGACATGAGACGTCAGAGCTTGCAGGCAAGCCCGGGGCTAAGCCCACGAGCGGGTGGGGCCTTGGCAAGATTTCCTTGTGGCGGCCTATGTGCCGTTTGAGGGAGAGGTGTCTCCCTTAGTGTTTGCGGCTTTATGCCATTGGGGAAATGTGAGTACCCAAATGATGTGATGTGTGTTAGATGCATACGCAGTAGGGTACCTTGGGTGAAGCCCGGGTGTTGCATTCATGTTGCACAGTAGGCCCTTTCTTTCTATGCTCAACCAGTAGAGAACATGTTTGATGATTGAGACATCCAAGCCTGTTTTAATGCTTTTCTATTTATAGATGTTTATATTGCATATGAAGTGCTGACTTGCAGGTTGGAGGGTTCCCCGGGGTCCGTTAGGGGCGGCCGGGAGGAGATGTGTTGTTACAAAGTTTGAGGTCAGCCTTTGCTGACCCACGTTACTAATAATTCTTACAGGTCAAGGATCGCATGCAGGAGCTAGCACGCCGGCCAGAAAGGCCTAAGCCCCATGAAGTGTTTTTCCCTCTTTTGTAGCACTTCAGTGATGATGATGTTTGTTTGAGACTATTTTGTCCGGCTTGCATGCCGAGGTAGACTAGGAGTGCTGAGCACATTCATGTTTGATGTACTACTTTTCTATGGACTCTTGATGTAGGCCTTATGGCCATTTGTTTTACTCTTTAGTGGTGGATAACTTCTGGTCCTGTTCTGTTTCCGCTGTGATTGTGCAAAGTGTTTTGAGTTTGGGTAGCTATATTAACTTATAATGCTAAAGCTGTGGCGCTCATATGTTGTGGGCCCCCGGCCGGACCCATATTATACGTTCACTACAGGGGAGGTGTTACAATTTGGTATCAGAGCGAGGTTAGATTCAAGGTCAGCGTGTAGAGAAGTTATCCACATAAGAGTAATGCGGGACCGTGAGTGTCCTTATGTTTTAGTCTTGCGATTGAAGACTAATCCCTTATTTCTCGTTTTCCTGAAGAGTGCAAGCAACGAGGCGGGCACTTCAAGAGCAAGGGATGATCTCTCGGCGAGCAGTGCTACTGCTCCAGGTCTTCTGGGCACGGGTGTAAACCCGGCTGACTTCTGTCGTATGCTTGCAGAAGCGATGGTGGCAGCGCAAGCGGCGGCTGCAGCCCAGGTAGCAACCCCTGCTACACCGGACACGGCGACGGCCGTGCCAGGCGGAGAAGCCAGGCGAGTGGAGCCTTTGGCAGAAAGGGTGGTGGTAGGGCATGGAGACCAACACATGAAGTACTTCCTGAGTTTCCATCCCCCGTCTTTCAAGGGTGTTGGAACGCCAACGGATGCAGAGGATTGGTGGGTTCGTATTCAAGAACTGTTAAGGGCGGCAGAGACGCCAGAGGAAAAGAAAGCTGAGTTTGCGGCGTCCATGTTGGAAGGAGACGCCAAATTGTGGTGGGTGAGCCATAGCGGCAGCCTGTTCCCGGGGCGCACCCCGTCAGTGGAAGAGTTTGGGGACGCTTTTCTTAAGAGGTATATTCCAGTTTCAACACGGTTGGCCCTACAGAGGCAGTTTCTGCATCTAATACAGCGAGACAAGACAGTGGATGAGTACGTGCAAGAGTTCACCCGTTTGGGTCGTTATGCGGGAACGACAATGGCGGATGATGTAGAGAGGGATAACCTCTTCTACCAAGGTTTGAGGGAGAATCTGAGACAACCCCTCATCTCCATGAAGAGGGCGGGATTTAATGAGCTAGTTGAAGCCGCCAGGAGTTTGGAGAGTGATCTGGAGCGGACCCAGCGTCGAAAGGGTTTTACTCCCAAGCACGGGGAAGGGAAGCCCTCCCAATCTCATGTAAAGTCTGATGGAAGCAGGTGGAGGAAGAAGCTTCATCCTTCCAGGTCGGGTGAGAGGAGCACTTGGACGCCTGGGGGTTCTCACTCTAGGAGACCGCCGACGTGTTACAACTGCGGGAAGGTTGGGCACATAGCCCGTGCTTGTCAGCAAGGGGGAGCGGGGCAAGAGTCAAAGCAGGAGCAGTCTGTGCGCTCGGGCCCCAGTGCTGCAGAGAAAGGAAAGATGGCGGAGTCGAGCGCTTCTCGGTTCCAACCGGTGCAACCAAGGTCTTACAACCTTGGACAGCAAGAAGCGATCCGCCAAACCGATGTTGTGACAGGTATGAAGAAAATTTAAGTTTGCATTTGTGCTTCATACTTTTAGACCCCCTTTCCGTGTGTTGTCTTGTTGTAGGCTTCGTGTTAGTTTCTGGATACCCCGCTAGGGTATTGTTCGATACTGGGGCTTCGCACTCTTTTCTTGCGGAGAGTTTCATCCGAAGGGTAGGAGTCGAGACTTTCTCAGCGGATGCGGAACTGAAAGTGCGCATGCCCAATGGGTCATCTATGACCACCGGGGCTAAAGGGCGCATCGGTTGGGAGCTAGACGGAGTTGACTTCGTTTTGGAAGCGGCAGTGTTGCCGTTAGTAGAGTTCGATGTCATTTTGGGCATGGACTGGCTTGCAGAGCAGCGCGCCAGCATTGATTGTTTATCCAAGGTAGTGACCCTAAAAAGTAAGGGGCAAGCGGAAGTCAAGTTTATGGGCCTTTGTGGAGTAGCCCATTCCCTAATTACGGCCATGCAAATGATGCGGGCGGTTAACCAGGGAGGTGTGGCGTTGGTGGTGTTGTTGGAGGTTCGTCACTCCCAACTTTCGATTGAGGAAGTGCCCGTGGTGGCAGAGTTCAAGGATGTATTTCCGGATGAACTTCCTGGAGCGCCTCCTCGGCGGGAGATCGACTTCTCGATCGAGTTAATGCCGGAGGCTAGACCGGTGTCACGTCCCTCATTTAGGATGGCACCAAAGGAGTTAGCGGAACTTAAGGTACAGTTACAGGAACTGTTGGAGCATGGGTATATTAGACCCAGTTCTTCACCGTGGAGCGCACCGGTGTTGTTTGTTAAGAAGAAAGACGGTAGCATGCGCCTATGCATAGACTACCGAGAGCTGAATAAATTGACCGTCAAGAATAAGTATCCGATTCCTCGGATAGACGATTTGTTTGACCAATTGGTGGGGTCAATGGTATATTCGAAGTTGGACTTGAAGTCAGGCTACTATCAGCTGCGAATTCGGGATGAGGACATACCCAAGACTGCTTTTGGGACAAGGTACGAACACTTTGAGTTTACGGTGATGCCGTTCGGGTTGACGAACGCACCATCGGTGTTCATGGATCTGATGAATCGAGTATTTCAGGAATACTTGGATTCGTTTGTGGTTGTCTTCATTGATGACATCTTAGTGTACTCAAAGTCTGAAATGGAGCATGAGAACCACTTGAGAGTGGTCCTGCAAGTTTTGAGGGAGAACCAATTGTTTGCAAAGTTCTCAAAGTGCGAGTTCTGGTTGGCCAAGGTGGCATTTTTGGGCCACGTGATTAGTGGTGATGGGGTGGCAGTGGATCCGACGAAAGTGGAGGCCATCAGAGATTGGCCGGTGTTGAGGACCGTGGCGGAAGTCCGAAGCTTTCTTGGGCTAGCCGGGTATTATAGGAGATTCGTAGAGAATTTCTCGAAGATAGCTCTACCACTTACCTCACTCACTCGCAAAGACCATAATTTTGTGTGGACCCAAGAGTGCAGTATAGCATTCGAGGCACTGAAGGAGAGGCTTATGATGGCTCCAATCCTGAGTTTACCGCAAGGGACCGATGGATTTCAGATTTTCAGTGATGCATCGGGATGCGGTTTGGGTTGCGTGTTGGTGCAACATGGCAAGGTAATAGCTTTTGGGTCTCGACAGCTGAAACCTCATGAGAGGAATTACCCCGTCCATGACTTGGAGTTGGCGGCGGTAATCTTCGCGTTGAAAATTTGGCGACACTATGTGTATGGCGCAAGGGTGGAGATCTTCACGGACCATAAAAGCCTGAAGTATCTCTTGGATCAGAAGGACTTGAACATGCGACAACGCAGATGGGTTGAATTTCTTGGAGACTACGAAGTGGCGATTCAGTATACGCCGGGTAAGGCCAATGTGGTGGCAGATACGTTGAGTAGGAAGTACTCGGGGCAAGGAAATTGGATCGAAGCTCATGATGAGCAGTTGGTTCGGGAATGGGAGTCCCTTGGGTTGGAATGTGTTGCGAGAGGCGAGTCTAGCATGGCTCTGTTGAACTGGATTGAAGTGCAAAGCGACTTGTCCGATCGTATTCGGGAAGCGACTCGATTGGATGTGGAGTTTCAACCTTTTGTGTTGGAGGCTCAAAAGGGCGAGAGCAGCGCCTGGGAGATGATTGGGGGAATCTTGAGGAAGGATGGAAGGGTTTGTGTACCGCAGTTTGGCAATCTCCGTGAGGAGTTGATGTTTGAGGCTCACTTCTCAAAGTACTTCATTCACCCGGGCAGTACAAAGATGTACTTGGATATGAAGAAATCCTTTTGGTGGCCGGGGTTGAAGCGAGATGTAGCTTTGTATGTGAGTCGTTGCCAAACATGTGCCTTGGTGAAGGCCGAGTGTCAGAAATCGGGCGGGTTCCTGAAGCCCCTTCCAATTCCTGAATGGAAATTTGAGGACATCTCCATGGACTTTGTGCATGGTTTGCCTAGATCGCAGCATGGTAATGATGCTATTTGGGTGATCGTGGATCGCCTAACCAAGGTGGCTCACTTCATTCCAAATCGGAAAGAGGACAACGTGGAGAAGCTGGTGGAGTTGTATGTTCGCAACATTGTGCGACAGCACGGAGTTCCTAAGAGCATAGTCAGTGATCGAGATGGACGATTTACGTCCAAGGACTGGAGATTGGTTCAGAAGAGCTTGGGCACGAAGCTAAAGTTTAGTACGGTGTTCCATCCTCAAACTGATGGGCAAACGGAGAGAACGAACCGTACTATGGAGGACATGTTGAGGATGTGCGTTCTTGATTTTGGCAAGAGGTGGGAGGATCACCTCTTCATGGTAGAATTTGCGTACAACAACAGTTTTCAAGCTAGTATAAAGATGGCGCCATACGAAGCTTTGTTGGGAGGCGGTGTCGAACGCCAATGTCTTGGGCAGAGGCGGGAGACACCAAACTTTTGGGAAAGGATGCGGTAGTTGACGCTTGTGAATTAGTACGGACCATCCAAGAGCGCATGAAGGTGGTGCAAGACAGGCAAGCAAAGTATTTTAATGCTCGTCACCAGAAGTTGGAATTTACAGTTGGTGATTGGGTTTATCTGAAGGTCAAGCCATTCAAAGGCGTCTCACGGATTCGCCGACTCAAGAAGTTGAGTCCAAGGTTTTTGGGGCCTTTTGAAATTGTTGAGCGGGTAGGAGAAGCAGCATATCGGTTGGCATTGTCCGCAGACTTGAGTGGATTACATGACGTCTTCCACGTCTCCGCTCTGAGGAAAGCCTTGGTGGAGGCTAGCGTGGTGATAGAGCCGACATCAGTGCCGATTGAGGAGGACTTGAGGACGCGAGTCCTCCCAATTGCGATAGAAGATTCAGAGACTCGGAAGTTGCGGAATAAAGAAGTCAAACTCGTGATAGTTCGATGGGACAACTGCGGTCGTGAGGAGTTCTCTTGGGAACGAGAACAGGCCATGCTAGAAGATTATCCAGAACTTTTCATGTCAGGTACAATTTAAGTTTTGTACCATTTTGTTTTGAAATTTCGGGACGAAATTCTGTTAAGTGGGGGAGAGTTGTAACACCCCAGTTTTTGCAAGAGGTTTAGTCGGCAGTTCTGAAAATTTTTGGGTTCTGGCAGGAGGCATACGACCTGCGACACGGGCGTGTCGCAGGGCATGTCAAGGCCGTGTCGACACTCCGCCCAAGTGTCGACACTTTCGCTCGACAAAGTGTCGAGAGTGAGGCACACGGCCTGCGACACGGGCGTGTCGCAAGGCGTGTCGAGGCCGTGTCGACACTCGGCCCAAGTGTCGACACTTTGGCTCGACAAAGTGTCGAGAGTGGGGTACACGGCCTGCGATACGGGCATGTCGCAGGGCGTGTCGAGGCCGTGTCGACACTTGGCCCAAGTGTCGACACATTCGCTCGACAAAGTGTCGAGACTGTGGCACACGGCCTGTGACACGGGCGTGTCACAGGGCGTGTCCCGCTTGGTCGACGGTCTTCGCTCGACATTTTTCCGCGGTGTCGACACAAAGCCTGTCGACGGGTGTCGAGACTTGGCACACGGCTTGGGACACGGGCGTGTCCCAGGCCGTGTCATCTCTCGGGTTGGTTTCGGGGCCGTGTTGTTGGAGGCACACGGCCGGCCACACGGCCGTGTCACTGGGGACACGGGCGTGTCGTGTTGAACACGGGCGTGTCGATGCCCGTGTGCGGTTCCAGGCGCGTCGATTTGAGACGGCGAATGAGGCACACGGCCCTGGACACGGGCGTGTGCCAGGACGTGTTCGGCCCAGGTCTTTTATTTTCCAGGCAAATCGTGGCCATTCTTTCCCAGATTTTGGGATCTGGCGGCTCAGGACTGTTCTTGGGAAGTTAAGTCCAATTCTAGGGTTGGAAACCCTCATTTTGTTTTCCAAGTCTTCTTTTTCTAAGTTCTTGAGAAAGCTAGAGCAAGGAGGAAGAAGAAGAAGGTCTTGGGCTGTAGGAAGGGTTTCGGAGCTCCAAATCGCGAGCCGAGTCCGGATCCGTGAAGCTTGGAGCGTTGCGAAGATTTCCATCCGGCTATTTTGCCATGGCAAGGAAGAGGAGTCGGAAGGTAATGACATCTCTCCTCTCGGTCCTTAGGATGCACGTATTAGCATCATTTAGTTTTCTTTCTCTCTAATTTTTGGGCACCAAACTCCCAAATGAGAGGGGTTTTGGTTTGCCAAGTTTCAAGAGGAACTTCCGGGTTGATTGAGTCCGTCCCCGGCATATTTTGCATTAGAGATCCGCTTCGCTAGTGGATTAGGCATGGTGGGTGAAGCCGTAGTCGCGACCGTTAGTCCGACTCGGTGATGTTGCATACGAACTTAGGGATTCGTAGAGATTTTCCGTTGCGGCAAGATGCCGTTTGTGTTGTGGTGGTTATAGTCCCGTTTGCTTGAAAGGTACGTGTAGTCGGACCCGGACAAGGTTAGCTCCTCGTGGCGGTAGATGGTTTCCTTGAGAGATAAGGTTAGCTCCGCACGAGTTGGAGATGGTTTTCTTGGTGCGCGGGAACGCTGCAGTCCAATGAGGGATTATGATGTATTAGTCTTGGTTTGCGTGGTGCCAAGGCGTGGCTATGTCTCTGTGGTCGGCTGGCTATCCCGTGACATATGAGTCATGTGTGGAGAGTGTCCCGGCGAGACTAGTCCCCTTCTGTGAGACTGACGAGAATGCCAAGCTTGGGGCAGGCCCGGGCAAAGAGGCCATGAGCGGGTGGGGTCCAGCAAGGCTTCTTAGAATCGGTCGGTCTGTGTTTGTTGGAATCCTGACATGAGACGTCAGAGCTTGCAGGCAAGCCCGGGGCTAAGCCCACGAGCGGGTGGGGCCTTGGCAAGATTTCCTTGTGGCGGCCTGTGTGCCGTTTGAGGGAGAGGTGTCTCCCTTAGTGTTTGCGGCTTTATGCCATTGGGGAAATGTGAGTACCCAAATGATGTGATGTGTGTTAGATGCATACGCAGTAGGGTACCTTGGGTGAAGCCCGGGTGTTGCATTCATGTTGCACAGTAGGCCCTTTCTTTCTATGCTCAACCAGTAGAGAACATGTTTGATGATTGAGACATCCAAGCCTGTTTTAATGCTTTTCTATTTATAGATGTTTATATTGCATATGAAGTGCTGACTTGCAGGTTGGAGGGTTCCCCGGGGTCCGTTAGGGGCGGCCGGGAGGAGATGTGTTGTTACACAGTTTGAGGTCAGCCTTTGCTGACCCACGTTACTAATAATTCTTACAGGTCAAGGATCGCATGCAGGAGCTAGCACGCCGGCCAGAAAGGCCTAATCCCCATGAAGTGTTTTTCCCTCTTTTGTAGCACTTCAGTGATGATGATGTTTGTTTGAGACTATTTTGTCCGGCTTGCATGCCGAGGTAGACTAGGAGTGCTGAGGACATTCATGTTTGATGTACTACTTTTCTATGGACTCTTGATGTAGGCCTTATGGCCATTTGTATTACTCTTTAGTGGTGGATAACTTCTGGTCCTGTTCTGTTTCCGCTGTGATTGTGCAAAGTGTTTTGAGTTTGGGTAGCTATATCAACTTATAATGCTAAAGCTGTGGCGCTCATATGTTGTGGGGCCCCGGCCGGACCCATATTATACGTTCACTACAGTGGAGGTGCACGGGCGGCCGAGGCGGCTGCCCCGTTGGTAGCCGGCGGCCAAGGAGAGGGGCGGCCCAGCCGGCGGCCCCCTTGACCGCTTGGGTCGGCCGAGGAGGGGGCGGCTCGGTCGGCCGCAGCCTTGGTCGCTCGGGCGGCCGAGGAGCGGCGGCACGGTTGGCCGCCCCCTCCGGCCGTGCGAACAGGGGCGGGCGGCAGACGTCCGGGGAGGAGGTCGGCCGCCCCCTCCGGCCGTGCGAACGGGGGCGGGCGGCCGACGTCCGGGAGGAGGTCGGCCGCCCGTCGCCGACGAGGTGCGGCGGTTACCCCACCATGGGGAGTGGGATCGACGCACGGGTATCAGGTGTGGTGTTTGCATGCGCGGTCAAACTCATGATCCCCACTCCTTTTCGGTGGAAATCATGGGGATGTGACTATGTGCACCCCTTATTTTCTATAAAATAAGGTAATCCCTATCAAAAGTCAAAATTTTTATTTGCAAATATTTTTGTTATTCATAAACTAGTACATAAAATTCAAAAAAAGATCATCCACTTTGACTTCCTCACCTCATGGAGTGAGTTTCTAAATTGCATGAACATCAAAAAAAAATGGTGTCTCTAAATATCTCCAAACATTTTCTGAAATCAAAATCACATGAACAACGAATGACTCAACTAAAATAAAAATATATGTATGACATCATAACCTTATTATACATCAATACCATACAAAATACAATATTCATTCTTAATTATAAAATAAATGTTTTGGGTTGCCCAATTTTTCTACGGCCCGAAGAATCAGACCGCCTTAATTCTGACTAGAACCGAGCACGCAAACAGTCAAGTGAGAATCAAGCAGCAATGATGAGAGGTTTTTGTACCGTGAAAAACCACTTGATCGGATCTGTGGCGAGCCAAAATCCACTATTTAGCTTCGCTTATAAGTGTTTGGAGTTACTCGGAGGATGACAGATCACCTCTCTGTTATAAGTTTTGAGTTTAAAGAAAAGAGGAAAAAAATTGTCCATGTAGCTTCCACGATGCGTCATCTAGAGCGTTCGCGAGAGCATTCTCTTCCGACTTCTTTTGGGCTCACAGAAGCGTCCAAGTTAGCGTTGAGCATTGAGTGGATTAGAGAGTGAATAGTGTGAACTATGAGCAGAAGAACGATCTAAGTCACACGTTATTGCTAAAAAATCTCAAAGTTATCTCTAGTCTCTGGAGTTGCTTGTTTTCAAATAAAGCATGTAGACTTTTTTATAGTTTTCTAGAGCGACGTGCTGATAATTGTGTCGGGATAGTCTTGAGTTGACAAATGACATCGCTTCGTTCCAGTCACATGTATCCCCAATTTTCATGAAATGACGGACATGCCCCGGGTTGTCCAAGCGTCCCGGGCAGGTTGTCTGGCCGCCGGCGGCGGTGGTCAGAGGTTGCCAGAGGTGGCGAAGGCGACTGAAGGTCGCGGCGACTGCGCCCCCGCGTGGGCGCCGCACGCGCAACGGCGTGCACATGTTTTGGTCGTGCGCGTGCGTACTGTTCGTGCACATGGACCGTGCACAT
This sequence comes from Platanthera guangdongensis, assembly GCA_039583875.1. Classification (NCBI taxonomy): domain Eukaryota; kingdom Viridiplantae; phylum Streptophyta; class Magnoliopsida; order Asparagales; family Orchidaceae; genus Platanthera; species Platanthera guangdongensis. Next base: position 64,883,068 of record CM077147.1, read on the forward strand.
TGACTGGGCGTGCTGGGTTTCACTCCCCTTTCAAGGTGATTTTTTTGAGCGAGCACGAATTATGAGCTCGGTTCACTAGGTCGGGTCGACTTGCCTGAGAATTTCAGTTGAATGCCTTACGGTTTGACTCAGAAAAACTTACGGAAAACGAGGTCAATAAATAATACATTTATGATTTGCGAATTGGTCTGCGAATAAATATTTATAAATCCAAATAAATTTAAAAAATTTATCAATTTACAGATAGATAAATAGACGTTTATAATTTACGAATAACAACCGCTGTTTTATTAAGTAATTTTTGTTGTTTAACGAGGGAGATGAGTGCTCCACAATTAACTAATCTTTAGTCATAAGAGAGTAACTTTTGTTGTTTAACGAGGGAGATGAGTGCTCATAATTAACTTTGAGAGAATTAAATATTTTAACATTGCAAATATAAACAATTTTTTATAGGAAATTTGCCAGAAGATTGTGCACTAAGTGCCTGCCCAATCTTTCTTAAAAGATTTAACTATCTGTACAACAGAGTGGGGCTTCTCGCGATTTTAGACGGGGAAGACATTTTTAGCGCTGACTAGTTGAAGGGGCGAGTAGAGAAGGCTCTCCCCACACTTACTCGTCCAAGGCGAATAGAGTTGGCGAGCAGGGTAGCTTCCCTACTCACTCGGGTCCCAGAAAGTGTAGCTAGTGCCCATGGTTCAAGGGACTGGCAGCCTTTTGGTGAGTGGGCGCTGCGTGATCCCTACTCGCCCCTTAGGGGTCGTTTTCTGACCATGGGGGTTCAATTTGGGCTGTCATTAACTACTTCGAACAGCAGGATTTTGTTCTTGGCGTGGTAATTTGGGCTGCGTTTAGTAAAATCAAAAGGTGAGATTCCACTATTCACAGACCACTCTTCAAAAAACTATAAATATACCAACAAAGTATTAGAATAATTTTCCTATTTATTTCAGAATTATATATATATATATATATATACGTTTCAAAAAACAAGACATAACAACAGTAAAATATATAGATCTGAAGAATTTTGATCTTTTAAAACTGATCTAAATAGAGAATGAGATAAATAAAATTTTATAGATTAGAATCGAGCATGGGTGAGAAGTGTGATCACTGCCCTAAAGAATTTGCACAACTCTCTGGCAGGGCTTTCAACCGATGCTCACTCTTACAAGGTACAACACCCAGCTAAATCCCAAAACTCCGATATGCGCAGACACCGAAGAAGCACAGAGCACCCCGAACCACCACTTGATGAAGCAAATGTAAAAAGAAGATTAAAACAAAATCAGCCAGTGTTTTTCGCATCAGCTAGAAAAAAATATATCGTCTCTAAAACGATTCCTAAAAAGGCGTTATTTGAAATCTCGTTAAATAGAATAAATAAATTCGTCATAAATGTTGGGTATTGTATCTGAAAGATATGTTACCTAAACACCTAGGGGGGGGGGGTGAATAGGTGCACTAATCCTTTTCTAACTTTGTTGGCAGCCAAACAGTTATATCACAGATTTCTAACTACTTTTGCACAGCAAACAGCAATAACAAAACATACACAGCTAATCCACAGCACAATCACAGCACAGCACACAGTGTTTTATAGTGGTTCCCCAAGATATGGGTACATCCACTTTCCCCCTTCGCCTATCTAGCAGTGTACTAGATTCAGCCAAACTTCTCCACTGTCTCAGAACACAAATTGGTTCCTACCTCAGGCCCAAAGCCTTACAACTCAGCTTTATCCCAAAGCCTACACTCAGTCAATCAAGGCCTACACTCAGCCAACCAAGGCCTACACTCAGCCAACAAGGTCTACACTCAGAGATCTCTATCTCCTACACTCAGGCTAACAAGCCCTACCCTCAGCCTTTATAATTATAGGCTTACAAATCACTCAGATCCAATGGATCCTACAAGATAAAAATGTTTTACAAATATTGACTTTACAACTCAGAAATAAAAGAGGGGAGTTGAGAGTTTCTTGATGAGTTCTTGGAAGAACTCAGCTGGATTCACCCTAACTTAGCTTTCTTCAAAGCTTCTTGAGTAGAACTGAATAAGACTGAATCCTCTGCAGTTGTTCCTTGACCTCTGCCACTTAAGATACAGAATTGAATCTGAATCCTTCTACTCAGCCTAGTTCCAGAGGCTGATTTCTTGGAAGGAGCCCTCTCTCTCCAACTTCTTAGATCTGCACTTGGAATGCAAGATCTTCTTGTGTTGATACTTTGAGTACCACTTTAATTATTACTTCAACAATATGATCAACAACTTCAACAACCATAACCACTGTTTCTGTAAACTATGGGTGCCTATTTATAGGCCTTCTTCATGGTAACCGGCTGATCCGGTTCATAACTGACTTCTGACATCTCTGATAGTTGCTGTAGACCGGCTGGATCGGCAGCTGTCATGTCATCCAGTCACTTCTTGAAAATCTCTAACTGTTTGTAAGTGTCAAGACTTTCTGTCTTTAAGTGTCGACACTTATAGTCCAAGTGTCGACACTTATAGTCCAAGTGTCGACACATGTTGTGTAAGTGTCGACACAAGTCTACAAGGTGTCGACACAACTCCTTGTATGTCTCGACACAGATTCTTCTTCAGGTGTCGACACTGAAATTGAGTGTCGACACAAGTACTTGATCTTCTATCTTTAACTGAATTCTTCTAAGTGTCGACTCATCTCCTTTGTGTCGACACAACTTCTTGTGTTGAATCTGTCAAGTGTCGACACTGCTTCTAGGTGTCGACACATAGTCTTTTATGTTTAATCTTGCTGAGTGTCGACACAACTCCTTGTGTCGACACACCTTCTTCTTGTTGAGACTCCAGCTGAGTGTCGACACATTCCCATAGTGTCGACACTTATACTTAGAATAATTTGTTGTTCATTCTATTCTTTGCTAAGTGTCGACACAGCTCCTTGTGTCGACACTTTCTTCAAGTGTTGAGTCTTTAGCTGTGTGTCGACACATTGTTCTGGGTGTCGACACATACTTCAAATGCTGACTCTTCTATTGAGTGTCGACACATTGTGCTGGGTGTCGACACTTACTTCAAGTGCTGACTCCTGTTGAGTGTCGACACATTGTGCTAGGTGTCGACACTTACTTCAAGTGCTGACTCTTCTGCATAGTGTCGACACATTGTGTTGAGTGTCGACACTTGTACTTAGACTCTGCAGACTTTTGTTGAGTGTCGACACAGCTCCAAGTGTCGACACTTACTGGTGTAGACACAGCTTCACTGGGTGTCGACACAGCTCCTTGTGTCGACACTTTCTGTCTGCACTTTTCTTCACTGAGTGTCGACACAGCTTCAAGTGTCGACACATTCTGACTTGTGTCGACTCTGCATCCAGGTGTCGACACAATGAGTCCAAGTGTCGACACTGCTTGTCTGGGTGTCGACACAAGCTTTCTTAAGTGTCGACACTTTCCCTCTGGGTGTCGACACATGGACTTAAAAACTTTTTGCTTCAGTCCAGTACTTTCTTAACCTGCACAAGTAACTCAAACATACATCAAATACATTATGATGTATATCATTGAGTTGGGTGAGGCTTCTTCAAATCAGGTACATTTGACCAATGTACCCAACAATCTCCCCCTATTTGGAGAAGTCATAACCCTTAGTCAATGATATACACCATCCATAATTAAAATTACAAAATGATGTAAAGCAGATTATATTCAGCAGGGTAAACATAAACATGTAATATTTCACACATGTATACACATTCAACATTGCAGAACAAACAAGAAATAGACATATTCTCAGAACAATCATGAAATATATTTATCATATATTGTTCTACCATTTTTCTAATACATCTTCAATGGTTTACAAAAATGTTTTTTTTATTCAAAAGATTACAACAATCTTCAAGTCAATTCCTAATCTATTTCTGGTCTGGTTCTTTGATAACAATGCCTTTGCCAGGTTGAACTTGAGCTTTGACAGGGGCTTCAGCAATTTCAGCAACAGCAGGCTTCTTGCCTTTAAGATCTTTCTTTTTGACCTCTTCTGCCTTGATTTTCTGTCTCTCAAAATAGTGATATGGCTTGAGGAAGTACTTGCTAGGCTCCACAGCAGTAGGAGGTAGCTTTCCCATCTTAGCCTTCCTTCTGAATTGTACTATTGCCTCCTGCCTGATCTCATGTTTTCTCCATTCTGCCTCAGAGAACCATTTGTTCCTTTCATTCATGTTGTCTTTGGCAGCTTTCTAGGCAGTTAAAACTATATTTCTAGAGGTAGGGCTCCATTGTTCAAAATCTGGCTTTTGTTCTGCTTGTTCCCTAAACCTCTTTTTAGACAATCTTGTCTCTTCTTCTTTGTTCATAGCCTCCTGCAGAGCTTCAGAAATAGGTTGAACAACCTTCTCAATATGAACATTGACCTTGCCCTCAGTTGGGCTATACATTGTGCGGACATCTGCTTGAACCATGTCAAAATCTGGAGGTGGATAAATCACTTGAGCTACCTCTGGTTGCTCACCTCCAAGATATGCAGTTTGAATTCCTGATTCAGCAACATTGTCATCATCACAGAGTGGAGGATAGCCCAGTGTAGCTCTGATGGAGTTAGATATCCATTTGGCATGGTTAGAGCTAGCTTTGACTAAGACTCTCTCCCCCTTTATGACTTCTCTGGCCATATGGTCTCTGACATCATCCTTTTGAAACCTTATCTGACTGTCCAAGTATCTGATTCCCTCTTTGAAAAATGGTTTAAGCTTTGTAAGTTGTTCAGAGATGACTTTCTGGGAATCTATAATAGCAGACTTAACAGCAGTAATCTCAGCTTGAAATACTTTATCAAAGTCAGCCTTAACTGCAGCAGCAGATGTAGAAGGTTCAGCAGTCTTATTCTTCAATTCAGTGACTATAGCATTGTGTGAAGCAGTCAAGTTATCATTCATCCTTAACTGATTTTCCAGTACATACCCTTGCTTCAATGTTATATCATCTACTTGGGCTTTGATCTTCTCTTGGTGTGTAGCCAGATACACCACTGCATTTCCACCCTTGTGGAAGCATTCAGTCCTTTCTTTCTTGTTAAGGTTCATCTCAAACCTTATAGACTTTATTTCCTGTGCAAGATCAAACTGTAGGGTCTTGTGCCCTTCATCCACATATGTCTCAATTGCCTTTCTTTGCTCATCCAATTTGATCTGTAGTGCAACCATTAAAGCACTATAATCAGCAGTTGGGGCTTAATGAACTATAGGCTGTGGGGCAATGGATTGCAAAGCTTTCTTATAACTCTGACTTCTCCTCTTGAAGACATAGAGTTTCTTCTTCTTAGCCTTTGCAGCCTCATCTTCTTCAGATTCTGAAGTGCTGGCTATTTCAACCCTGTCCTTAGGGCTTGGAGGTTTGTCAGCTTGCACAGCAGTTGCCTTCTCAGTTTCTTGCCTAATAGGCTCTTCCAGAACTTCCATGTGCTCCCCCTCAGCATCAGCACTCTTATCTTCAGCAGCAGCATCCTTGTCCATATCAAAATCTTCTTGATCTAGATTTAGAAACAAATCTTCCATTGCATATTCATGTGGAGACTGTGCAGGAGAAGTTCTTGGTTCTTCCACCACTTGAGAAGTATCATCTTGAACTACAGCAGATGTGTCTTCTAAAACAACATCTGGAACTTGAGTATTCAGCTGAGTTTACTGAAGATCATCAGATAAATTAGCATCTTCTATAATATAGTCTATAGTTTTTAGGTCAGTGAGTACCTCTTGGATGATGAATGTGGCTTGCTCACTGTCCAGAGTAGAGGGTTCTTCTACTACTGGAGGCTCCCCCTGGCTCTGATCCCTGTGGATGGGGCTAGCCTGTGGTAGCTCCCCCTGGATCTCAGCATTATCTTCAGCAGCAGGGGTCTTCTCTGCAGCCACTTCCTCTTGATCATCAGGAGTGAAGACAACATGTTCTTCACTCCCTGAACTGCTGGAGGACTCCTGTGTCACAGGAGCTGTCTTCCTTTTCTTCCTTGGAGGAGAATATTTCTTAGTAACTGGCTTCTCTGGAGTTGGCATTTCCTTGGACAAGACCCTGTCCCATCTGGAAAAGATCCTTAGATCCATCTTCCTCATGTGGTTGATTTTACTTCCAGCAGCAGTGCTCATTACCTCTGGTATGGTACCAGCTAGGTAGAGACTAAGTATTCTGCCCAGGTTGGGCTTCTTCAGACTCTCCTTGATCTTCTCATACACTACTTGAGACCAATCTGTTTTCAGAGTGAAGATTATTCTTGTCATGATTTCAAACATGGAGGCAGACACCCTGTCATGCCCTCCAGGCTTACTGAGAATAACCTTGCCCACAATCTCAGACATGAATTTTCCATGACTGTTCATGCCTTTCCTGTTAAAGACTGATCTGATCTTCATCTTTGGATCAAGTCCACACCAGGTAAGAGCTTCCCTGGTCTTTGATGCAGTTACTTCTTCTTCATCTTGAGTTTTAGGTAGCTGGAGTACCTTCCTCAGACTTTTTGGTGAAATCTTGACCTTAGCTCCATGAACTCTGGATTTGATTCTGTATCCAGATTCATCTATAGCAGCTCCATTAAGGAATTCAAGAACTTCCTTCTTCCAAATCTTTGTTGGTTCTGAAACCAAGTATTCTAGTCCAGAATTGGTGACTAGGGTTACCACTGACTGGATTTCTTGATCTGCGTCGTCGAACGCGCCGCGCACTAGCTCATAGCCCTCATTAACATTCTCCTCAAGCTTAGGTGCCATTAGTGTTGAAGAATTTGTCTTTAGAAAAGAGAGGTGTCGACACAGTAGTTTTGGTCTCGAAACTTTGAAAGCGTGTCGACAAACAAAGACAAAACCCTATTTATACCTTTCTGATTTTGAAGATGAACAGGCGGGACAGCTAACTTAACATATGTCGACACTGGCAATAAGTGTCGACACTGACTTATAATGTCTCGACACATATGTGTCGACACAAGTTTAGTCTATAGATTTTATGTGTCGACACTTGTTTATGTGTCGACATAACATATCTCGACACGTTGTCGAGACTTTACTTAGAAAATTCTGAGTCAAACATAAGTGTCGACACCACATTGGATGTGTCGACACCTACTTGACATATGTCGACACTAACATTCTGAAGTGTCGACACCAACATCCTAGATGTGTCGACACCTTTTTCCTGAAGTGTCGACACTACTATTCTGTGTCGACATAGACTTGTCTATGTGTCGACACCTTTTTACTTAGCCAATTTCATTTTGTAAACTTATTCTAAGTTTATCATTCCTAGTTCAATTTTGAATCTATTGAACTTAGCTTCTTCTAGGGGCTTAGTATACATATCAGCTAGTTGTTCATCTGTTTTAACATATTCTAATAAAATATCTTCTCTTTCTACATGCTCCCTAAGAAAATGATATTTAATCTCAATATGTTTTGTCCTACTATGGGATACAGGGTTATTAGCTATTGAAATAGCACTTGTAGAATCACAGAAAAGTGGAGTTCTACTTACCTGAAATCCATAGTCCTCTAGCTGATGTTGAATCCACAGAAGTTGAGCACAGCAACTTCCTGCAGCTACATATTCTGACTCAGCTGTGGAGATAACCACACTGGTTTGCTTCTTGCTGCTCCATGAAATTAGTCTCCTACCTAGGAATTGACAGGTTCCAGTAGTGCTTTTTCTATCTTCTTTGCATCCTGCAAAGTCTGCATCTGAATAACCTGTTAGATCAAAATCTCCATTCCTAGGATACCAGAGGCCTAGATAGGGAGTGCCCTTTAGATATCTCAATATTCTTTTGACTGCAGTCAAATGAGACTCTTTAGGGCAGGCTTGATACCTTGCACAAACACATGTAGCATACATGATGTCTGGTCTACTAGCAGTCAAGTATAGTAGGGAGCCAATTATCCCTCTATACAAGGTTTTATCTACAGGTTTTCCTGCATCATCCTTGCTAAGAGACATACTTGACCCCATAGGAGTCTTCATGGTGCTGGATGAATCCATACCATATTTTCTTATGAGTTCTAGGGTGAACTTGGACTGATATATGGATAAACCACTTTCAGTCTGTTTAACTTGGAGACCCAAGAAAAACTTCAGCTCTCCCATACTACTCATCTCAAACTGACTTTGCATAAGCTTTGCAAACTTTTTGCAAAGGCTGCTTTCAGTAGACCCAAATATAATGTCATCTACATATATTTGGACTAGTATGACTTTGCCTCTAGATTCCCTAAGGAATAGAGTCTTATCTATTTTCCCCCTTGAAAACTTGTTCTCAATGAGGAAACTAGATAGGGTTTCATACCAAGCTCTAGGAGCTTGTTTTAACCCATATAAAGCTTTCCTAAGTCTATAGACATAATGAGGTAGAGTTGGATCAACAAAACCTGAAGGCTGCTCCACATAGACTTCTTCCTTAAGATTACCATTTAAGAATGCTGACTTGACATCCATCTGGTAAACCTTGAATCCTTGATAGGTTGCATAGGCTAAGAACATCCTTATGGCTTCCAGTCTGGCTACTGGAGCAAAGGTTTTATCAAAGTCAATACCTTCTTCTTGCCTATATCCTTTTGCAACCAGTCTAGCTTTATTCTTAATGATGACCCCTTGTTCATCCATCTTATTTCTGTAGATCCACTTAGTTCCTATTACATTGTGGTTTTTAGGTTTTGGAACCAGTTCCCAAACCTTGCACCTCTTGAACTGATTAAGCTCTTCTTGCATTGCTTCAGTCCATTGTGGATCTTGTATTGCTTCTTCAAATTTCTTAGGTTCAACTTGAGATAAAAAGCTGGAGTAGATTGTTGCATTCATGTATCTGCTCCTGGTTTGAACTCCTTGTCTTGGATCTCCAATAATCTGCTCTACTGGATGATCTCTAAGATGCCTATTGGCTGGAGGCATCCTAACTTCAGGTTGAACCTCCTCAGCATCTGCATCATGCTGTACTCCTTGTATTTCTTCAGCAATTGGCACATGTAGTTCTCCCCCTGGACAACAGCTATTGCCTTCTACTTGCTGTCTTGCAGCTGGCACCTTTTCTATAGTAAGCTTGTCCAATTCCTTTGTCAAACCTGTGGGGCTGCACATTGCTAGACAACTCATTATTAATAAGTTTTGTCTCATCAAAAACTACATGCACTGATTCTTCTACAACTTGTGTAGTCAAGTTGTAGACTCTATAAGCCTTACTATTATTGCTGTACCCAACAAAAATTCCCTCTTGGGACTTGGCAGCAAACTTAGTCAAGTAAGACTTCCCATTGTTAAGTATGAAGCATTTGCAACCAAAGATCCTGAAGTAGGATAGGTTTGGTTTCCTGCCTTTCACAACTTCATAGGGAGTCTTGTTTAGCCTTTTAGTGATGGTAGCCCTATTTATAACATGGCATGCAGTGTTAACTGCTTCAGCCCAGAAATACTCTGGCAGTGATGTATCACTTAGTAGGGTTCTACCAGCCTCTATCAGGGTCCTATTCTTCCTCTCAGCAATGCTATTTTGCTGAGGTGTTCTAGGTGAAGAGAATTCTTGAAATATCCCAAGGTCTTCACACAGTTTTGTCATGCTATCAGATTGAAATTCAGTACCATGGTCACTTCTAATTTTGAGCACTGTACAGTTTAGTTCATTCTGAATTTGCTTGACAAAGCTAAGGAAGACACTAGGTGTTTCAGATTTCTGTCTTAAGAAGAACACCCAGGAAAAACTTGAGTAGTCATCAACAACTACAAAGGTATAGACCTTCCTACCTAAGCTGTGAACTGGCATTGGACCAAAGAGATCCATATGTAAGAGGTATAAACACCTCACAACATCTTTGTTATCTATGCTTCTAAAGATGGATTTAGTCTGCTTGCCCTTTTGACATGCTGAGCAAATACCATCTTTGACACACCTAACTTGAGGACCATTCCTCACTAACTCTTTGCTAAAGAGTTTGCTAATACTCGTGTAGTTAAGATGGGCTAGCCTCTTGTGCCATTTGACACAATGAGAGACTGTCTCATCAGCTACAAGACAAACTGGAGAACTATTGTTCTCAATCATAATGTCTAGACAGTAGACATTCATCTTCCTATATCCTGTCAAAATGATCTCTTGATCACTTGACCTCTTGATATGACAACCATTTTTAATAAATGAGATGTCATACCCTACATCACTTAACTGACTTATACTTATTAGGTTGTGTTTCAACCCTTTAACATAAGCCACTTGAGTAATGATAACTAAGTTTGAAGAAATGTTACCAAACCCTTTGATGATTCCTTTTTCAGAACCACCAAAGGTCACTTTAGGACCATTTTTGATTGGAATATAGTCCTTCAGTAGTCCCCTTGTTCCAGTCATATGTCTGGAACATCCACTATCCAAGTACCATGTTGGGGTATGTCCACTTGGACTAACCTGCAAAACAAATTAATGAACCTTAGAACCCAAAGTATTCTTGGGTCCTTGGTGATTGTTAGTTTGCAATTTGACAAACCTACCTACTGGCATTCCAACAGGTAGTTTGGAACTCACTTTGGCACTCACATTGTGCCAACAGTCCACTGCAAAATGGCCAACTTTGCCACAGCACCAGCATTCAAACTTATTGTACCTTTGCTCAGGTACTGCCTTGGCTGTCTTGACTACAGCAGGCTTATTGAATGTTGGGGCTTTGCCCTTGGACTTAAACTCTGACTGCTCAGTCCCTGCAGGTCTAACAAAACCCAGTCCAGCCTTGCCTTTATGATGAACAAATTCATCAATTAAAGGTAGCACTGATTTAGGTTTTGAAAACCTAGCAACAATCTCTCTCTCTTTCTGAAGATTGATCTCCAGATTCTTAATTTGATCATTCTTATAGGTGATAGTTCCCATCTGAATCACTGTAATGTGTTTCAGCCTGGCTACCTCATTCAGTTTTTGATCAAATTGCTTCTCAAAATCTGTTGCAACAGCCTTGAGATCAGCAATCTCCTTTGCCTGACTTTTGGCTAGGGTCTTACTTTTCTTGTAGGCTTGCAACAGTACATTATATTCATCTATAAGCTGATGAATATCTTCTTCAGACTCAGATATATTCTCATCACTTGATGAAGAAGAATCTGATTCTGAACTAGAACAAGAAACTGAATTTAAACTTGAACTTTGTACCTGACTGGGTCCTGGCTGCTCCAGGATTTTGGCACTCTCTGTCAAAGCCATTAGCCCTTGGCAATGACTGTCCTCTTGTTCATAAATTGACTCCATGATCTACATGAATTCGTCCTCTTCTTCTTCAGCAAACAACCCTATGTAGGCTTCAGCCTCAGACTCAGTTTCTGAAGAAGAGATATCTGATAAAGTCTTCTCCTTCTTAGCAACAAAAGACTTTTCTTTCTTCCCTTTGAAGTGAGTCTTTTTCCTGTCACCAGATTTCGTTCTCTTCTCTGGACAATCTGCAATAATATGGCCCTGTCTATTGCAGCAATAGCAAACAATCTTTGAACCAGTTGCCTTGCTTGATTTTGTCCTTTTCTTGTCATTCTTTGAAGACCTCTTTTTCTAATAAGAGTCTTCCTTTCCTTGTGATGTAGAAGGCCTTGACCTCCACTGTTTCTTTTTCAAAAACTTCTGAAAGTGTCTAGTGAAAGCAGCAAAGTCTTCATCACTTTCACTGCTCTTAGACTTTGTGCTGACAGACTCATCAGACTCTGATTCAACTACCTCTGGAGGTGGAGTTGAAGACTTATTCCTGCACTTTCTGGGAACTTCTGTCTTGAAAGCAACAGTTCTTTCTTTGTGCTCAGTCCTTGTTGATTTCTCCTCCTCTTTTCTCACTGTTAACTGCATTTCATAAGACAATAGCTTGCCAAGCAGTGTGGGAGGAGGAATTTCCCCCAACTTAGCCATTTCTCTTATGGCACAGATCTTGGTGTCCCAATCTTTGGTAGGGACCTTAAGAACTTGTCATTTAGTTCATAGTTAGTGAACTCTCTTCCATAAGACATGAGTTCATTAACTATTCTGTAAAATTTCTTATAGCACTCAGTGATGCTATTACCCTTTCCTTGCCTAAAGCTTTCATACTCCTGATTTAGCAAGGACTTCCTATCTTGCCTAACTTCTTCAGAACCTTCCATATAGATAATGAGAGTATCCCACATCTCTTTTGCTGTCTTACAGTGAATTAAGTTCTGAAAAGTGGCATCATCAATGGCACTCACTATTATGTTTTGTGACCTCTTGTCCATGGTGGCTAGGATAATTTCATCCTTAGTCATCTCAGAGAAATCCTTTGGAGTTCTCTGGTTTGCATCTAGAACTGAAATCTTTATGGGCACATAAGGCCCTTCCTTTACTGTGATGTAGATTCTAGGGTCTGAGGCCTCCATAAATAGCCTTACCCTTTCTTTCCAGATCCCAAAGATCTCCTTCCTGCATATGGGTAATTTCATGGAACCCAATTCCTTGTGATTCTCATAGGAACCCATGTTTCTTGATTTTCTTGAATTTCTTGAATCTGTGTTTTCCCTTACACTGAATCTGCCAAACAGGATCTCCTCAGACTGTTAGTCCTTTTTGAGGAACCTCCCTCTGATACCACTTGAAAGATATGGTACCTAAACACCTATAGGGGGGGGGGGGTGAATAGGTGACCTAATCCTTTTCTAACTTTGTTTGCAGCCAAACAGTTATATCACAGATTTCTAACTACTTTTGCACAGCAAACATCAATAACAAAACATACACAACTAATCCACAACACAATCACAGCACAGCACACAGTGTTTTATAGTGGTTCCCCAAGATATGGGTACATCCACTTTCCCCCTTCGCCTATCTAGCAGTGTACTAGATTCGGCCAAAATTCTCCACTCTCTCAGAACCCAAATTGGTTCCTACCTCAGGCCCAAAGCCTTACAACTCAGCTTTATCCCAAAGCCTACACTCAGCCAATCAAGGCCTACACTCAGCCAACCAAGGCCTACACTCAGCCAACAAGGCCTACACTCAGAGATCTCTATCTCCTACACTCAGGCTAACAAGCCCTACCCTCAGCCTTTATAATTATAGGCTTACAAATCACTCAGATCCAATGGATCCTACAAGATAAAAATGTTTTACAAATATTGACTCTACAACTCAAAAATAAAAGTGGGGAGTTGAGAGTTTCTTGATGAGTTCTTGGAAGAACTCAGCTGGATTCACCCTGACTTAGCTTTCTTCAAAGCTTCTTGAGTAGACCTGAATAAGACTGAATCCTCTGCAGTTGTTCCTTGACCTCTGCCACTTAAGATTCAGAATTGAATCTGAATCCTTCTACTCAGCCTAGTTCCAGAGGCTGATTTCTTGGAAGGAGCCCTCTCTCTCCAACTTCTTAGATCTGCACTTGGAATGCAAGATCTTCTTGTGTTGATACTTTGAGTACCACTTTAATGATTACTTCAACAATATGATCAACAACTTCAACAACCATAACCACTGTTTCTGTAAACTATGGGTGCCTATTTATAGGCCTTCTTCATGGTAACCGGCTGATCCGGTTCATAACTGACTTCTGACATCTCTGACAGTTGCTGTAGACCGGCTGGATCGGTAGCTGTCATGTCATCCAGTCACTTCTTAAAAATCTCTAACTGTTTGTAAGTGTCGAGACTTTCTGTCTTTAAGTGTCGACACTTATAGTCCAAGTGTCGACACATGTTGTGTAAGTGTCGACACAAGTCTACAAGGTGTCGACACAACTCCTTGTATGTCTCGACACGGATTCTTCTTCAGGTGTCGACACTGAAATTGAGTGTCGACACAAGTACTTGATCTTCTATCTTTAACTGAATTCTTCTAAGTGTCGACTCATCTCCTTTGTGTCGACACAACTTCTTGTGTTGAATCTGTCAAGTGTCGACACTGCTTCTAGGTGTCGACACATAGTCTTTTATGTTGAATCTTGCTGAGTGTCAACACAGCTCCTTGTGTCGACACACCTTCTTCTTGTTGAGACTCCAGCTGAGTGTCGACACATTCCCATAGTGTCGACACTTGTACTTAGAATAATTTGTTGTTCTTTCTGTTCTTTGCTAAGTGTCGACACAGCTCCTTGTGTCGACACTTTCTTCAAGTGTTGAGTCTTTAGCTGTGTGTCGACACATTGTTCTGGGTGTCGACACATACTTCAAATGCTGACTCTTCTATTGAGTGTCGACACATTGTGCTGGGTGTCGACACTTATTTCAAGTGCTGACTCATGTTGAGTGTCGACACATTGTGCTGGGTGTCGACACTTACTTCAAGTGCTGACTCTTCTGCATAGTGTCGACACATTGTGTTGAGTGTCGACACTTGTACTTAGACTCTGCAGACTTTTGCTGAGTGTCGACACAGCTCCAAGTGTCGACACTTACTGGTGTAGACACAGCTTCACTGGGTGTCGACACAGCTCCTTGTGTCGACACTTTCTGTCTGCACTTTTCTTCACTGAGTGTCGACACAGCTTCAAGTGTCGACACATTCTGACTGGTGTCGACTCTGCATCCTGGTGTCGACACAATGACTCCAAGTGTCGACACTGCTTGTCTGGGTGTCGACACAAGCTTTCTTAAGTGTCGACACTTTCCCTCTAGGTGTCGACACATGGACTTAGAAACTTTTTGCTTCAGTCCAGTACTTTCTTAACCTGCACAAGTAACTCAAACATATATCAAATACATTATGATGTATATCATTGAGTTGGGTGAGGCTTCTTCAAATCAGGTACATTTGACCAATGTACCCAACAGTATCCACAACGTACCTGATTTGAAGAAGCCCCTGAACAAGATAAGGTAAATAGGCCATGTTTTTGACAAAATATTTCAAGTTGTGCTTGCAGTTATTCCACGCTAAGTGCACACCAATGTCAGGGTGCAGTAGGTCAATATACACTGGTCTGCACGACGTAATCCTTCGTTGAGCAGATCAGTGTGTTGGCCTACGTGTACTCTCTCTATTGGAGTGTACTTTATTTCAAGTACAAGGCTGTGTTAAGGCAAGAGCAGAAAAGGAGCAAGGATGGGTCAAGGAGCAGCTCTTGGATGAAAAGATAAAAAAATCATCTAAGTAAGAATCGACGAGAATCACCAAGTGATTCTCGCCGATTCGGCGAGAATCACTGGCTGATTCTCGCCGGCTTTATCAGAGTGCAATCAAGTCAGATTCGACGAGAATCACTTTGTGATTCTCGATGGATCGACGAGAATGACTTTGTGATTCTCATCAAATCGTCGAGAATCACCCTTGATTCTCGACGAAACGACGAGAATCACAGGTGATTCTCGCCGATTTTTACTTGGGCATTTTTCTGGAACTCCCTGAACCGGATTCTGCCGCTGGCACTATTGTGAACCGGATTTCGGGTTTCTACTTGTGGGACCCACAACGGTCATATTGAAAGTGTCTACAGTATATATACGGGTATTTTTTGAACAGTAGTAACACACACAGAAAGAAGCCGAGCCGATCTTAACCTAAAATCGCAAGTTCTGCTCCGCCACCTCCGTCGCCGCTCGCGCTAGTAGTCACCGCTGTTAATCGCGATTCTTCCTGATCCTCCGGCGATAGAAGCTTAGCCAAGCTTAGAGTCTCACGCGTCTATCCAGAGATCCCTTGTCTCTCAATTTGTTGATCGAGAAAAACTTCCCCTTCCGAATCGATCGAGACGACCGATCCTCTTGTGACCGTTGGTAGACCTAGCTAGCTTCGTTACGAAGTTTGGATCTCCAAAGTACAGCAGCCGCACATCGTCGTCACCGCCGATCCCGTGAACCTTGCCGCCGCCCATCTTGCCGCCGCCGGTTCCGGAGAGATCTAGGGTTGTGGACTCTTTGTGGACTTCAAGAACACGTCGTCAACAAAGAGGGACACCTTAGTCTCCAAATGTAGTTTGTATCTCTTGTACATTCTAGTTTTACTTTTGTTGTAAAGGAACGTTTGTTCCGTGTTGTAAGGGTTGGGTGCAACCCGTGTTGTGTGAGTGTTGACTCCTACGTGTGGAAGGGTTCCTTCCGATAGTGCAAGGATTGGATTTCAATCCTATTGGTGAAGAGACCGAGTCGTCCCTTATTGGGAGATAGGTCGAAGGGGGAAAGTGGATGTACCCAAATCGGGGAACCACTATAAATAGCTTGTGTATTCTGTGTGCTGTGCTGTTTATTTTTATTGTGCAGGTACAATCTTAAATTCCGCAAAAACGCTGCACGTCACCTATTCCCCCCCCCCATAGGTGAAGTTAGTTGACACTAGGTGGACTTTCAAGTGGTATCAGAGGCAGGTTACTCATCAAAAAGGTTAACACCTTGAGTTGAATCCTGCCGCTAGTGTCAAGAAGAAGGCAAACATCTACTATGGACGGGCTCAAGTTCACTGGCAAGATCCCCGTGTGCACCAGGCTCAACTTTCCTATCTGGAAGGAAAGGATCAGATTCTACATGGAGGCAGTTGATCCTAGACTCTTCATGATCGTGGAGGAGGGACCTTATGTCCCCACTAAGGTCTCCACCATTGATCCTACCAAGAAAGTGCCGAAGAAACTTTCTGAAATGGACAAGGACGAGATGGTGCTAGTGGGACTGGACAAGAAGGCGCAGAACATTCTGGTCAGCGCAGTTGATGACTCAATGATGCAGAACTTCTGCAACTGCAGGACAACACAGGAGATCTGGCATTGCCTGATCATCCTCATGGAGGGGACTGATGAAGTGAGGGATGATCGGAGATCCCTCCTGAACCAGAAATATGAGGCCTTCAGACAAGGGCCTAAGGAAGAGATCGGAGTCACCTACGAGAACTTCCTCAAGATTGTCAACGCCCTCAAAAGATACGGAAGAGTGTTCACTAATGGTGAACTCAATGATAAATTCCTTAGGTCCCTTACTAAGGAATGGGACACAAAGATCTGCGCCATCCGAGAGTTTGGCAGACTAGCTGAAACAGACCCGCAAATTCTGTTTGGGAAGCTAATGTCCTATGAGCTTCAACTGAACACCAGGAAAGCAGAAGAAGAAGCAAAGAAGGCTGCAGCCAAAGACAAGACTGTAGCTCTAAAAGCCAGTCACTCCAGAAAAGGCAAGGGTGCGATTTTATACCGTGCCAGGAATAAGGATGAGGAGGAGGACTCCGAGCCATGCTCCTCCAGCTCAGAGCTGTCGGAGGAGGATTTCTCCCTCATCACCCGAGAGTTCAAGAAGTTCCTCAAGATGAGGAATCAAAGAAAGAAAAACGGCTCCTCCTCCAGGCATCAGAAGAAAAATTATTCTTCTGACAGGTATGCTTCTAAACCGAACAAACATCGCTCTTCTGACATTATTTGCTTTGGATGCAATAAGCCAGGACACATCGTGGCCGACTGCTATCAAGGCAAGAGAGAAAAAAGGGAAAGGAGAGGAGCACAAATCCTCTAGAGATAAGAAGAAAGAGCGGAGCTACATCGCCAAAAGGCCAAATACACTGAGTGAGTCTGATTCCTCAGACTCCAGTGATGTTGAGGAAGCCTACTTCGGGCTGGTGGGTCGCTCCGACTCAGAAGGAGAATGTCCCCCATTTACTGGGAAGGTAAAAGCTCACACCCCTCTCTCCGACTCTGACTCTGATCCTGAGTCTCAAGATGATGAACCTGAGGATAGCCTTTCGGCCCATGAAGCTGAGCTCCTCGAGAAGTATGAGCTTCTGCTCAACACTTTCGAGGAGTGTCGTAAGAGATTGAAGGCTGAGAAAAAGGAAGTAAAATTCCTTAAGGGTGAGTGTGTTTCCCTAAGGGAAGAGGACACCAGTTTGATTTCTCTCCGACAGGAGCACCTTGACCTGACTTCAAAGCACTCAGAGTCTCTTAAGCTCCTTGATCTTAAGCAGGAGGAAATCGACAAGTTGGAAGAACAACTTGCGATAGAAAGGAAGATCGTCAAGAGCTTCTCTATACCAAAAACTATTCTTCCAGTAGTTGATACCTTCTCGGCTCAGGCCAAAGAAGCTGGCTTGGGTCATGTAAGGGTATCTGGTTCCTCATCCAGGAGAAACAGGAACCAGAGGAAGAATAAGGCGGCCAAGAAGGCCTCTACTGATGAAAAGGGAAAGGCTCTGCTTAGTCCTGTTGCGTTCAGAAAGCCTGGCTTTCCTTGCAACCAACATGCCTTTGAATCAACATTTGGCCATCATTTCCGGCCCTCGGTTGCAAAGCCAAAGAGCCGATATGATGGTTGGACCTTTCCCCGGAACTTCGGTGAGAGTGCCTTCAAGGCACCTTATGAGGAAATCCAGATGGGAAATTATGGTCAATTCTCTAGCGACCATAATGGAAAGCAGGCACCAAAAGCCAAGCCTGTTATACAGAAGGTGAAGAAGTCTTGTGACTGCAATCACTGTGAGGCCCCCACCTCCAGATCCAAAGCCCCGGCTGTACCCACCGTTCCCACGGTAAGGCAGGAGCCTAGGAAGAGGTACAACAGATTTGACTGTTGGTGCTGTGGCAAAGTCGGTCACTTTGCCGTGGATTGTTGGTTTAATCCAAGGTATCACGAGACTCCCTATGTTAGCAATGCGAGGCCGACCACTCGTAGGGTTAACCAATCGAGGGGGAGTATGCTAACAAGGAATCTAGGACCCAAGTTCGATTGGGTTCCTAAGGGAAATTAATTTTTTGTTGCAGGAATGTCCAAAGGCCACCAAAACGCCGATCTGTTATTTGGACAGTGGATGCTCCCGGCATATGACTGGGACAAGAAGCCTGCTGCGTGATTACACTCCAGTCGAGAATGGACCCAAAGTCATCTTTGGAGGGTCAGATCGAGGTGTCACCAGAGGTTACGGTATGATTTCCAACGGCATAATCTCTATCACCGACGTGGCTTATGTTGAAGGGTTAAACCATAACCTGATCAGTGTAAGTCAGTTATGTGACAAAGGTTATGACGTTAAGTTCTGCAAGGATACATGTCTGATAATTTCACGTATCTCTTCTGAGACGGTATTATCAGGCATTAGGAGCAGAAATATCTTCTGCTTAGATTTTCTCAGTTTAGATTCATCTACCCACGTAGGCCTTGTGGCAACAGGCAGTGCATCTCTTTGTGAAGAATGGCACAAGAGATTGGCACATATTAATTTCAAGACAATTAGTATGCTGTTTTCTAAAAACTTAGTAAGAGATGCTCCCGTTATCAAGTGCATCAAAGATAGCCCCTGTCCTGCATGCCAGATGGGCAAACAGACTCGGGCTACCTTTAAGAGTATTGCAGACAAAGACTCTTCCCGATGTCTTTACCTTCTACATATGGACTTGTTTGGTCCAATGCAAGTTCATAGCTTGGGAGGCAAGTTCTATACGCTAGTGATAGTTGATGATCATTCTCGGTTTTCATGGGTGTTCTTCTTAAAATGAAAGTCGGATACGTTTGACATCTTCACTAGTTTTGTCAAGCAGGTTCAGAACGAACTTAACTGCCCAGTGGTCAAAATCAGAAGTGACCATGGAACAGAATTCGAATCTGGTGCTATGACAGAGTTCTGTGAAGAACAAGGTATCTTTCATGAGTTTTCCTCCCCGCGCACTCCTCTGCAAAATGGAGTTGCGGAGAGGAGAAACAGAACTCTCATTGAAGCCTGCACGACAATGTTGAAAGACGCTTCTCTCCCAGAATACTTCTGGGCAGAGGCTGTCAACACATCTTGTCATGTACAAAACCGAGCATTGATCAACAAGCATCATCGTAAGACGTCTTACGAGCTACTGAAAGGCAGGAAACCAACCATGTACTACTTGAGGATCTTTGGTTGCATATGCTATGTACTGAATAATGGGAAGTACCCGCGTACTAAATTTGGTGAAAAATGCTTCGAAGGCATATTCATGGTCTATAGTTCCCACAGTCGGGCATATAGGGTCTTCAATAAGAAAACCCTAGTGGTAGAAGAGTCAATCAATGTTGTATTTGATGAAGGAAGTTTGCTTAACAACAATTCTTCCAGTGGAACTTTTGAAGATGCAGGTGAACGACTTGAACAGCTGGATCTCAATGAGACCGCTAACGATGAAACTCCTAAGTACGTCAAAGTTTCCACCTCCACGTCATCTGGGAATGTTGAAGATCAAAATGGAACAAATCTCTTAGAAGAAGGAGAAGCCCAAGAAGTTGTCGAAGCTCCAGACGCCAGACTTCTAGAGCTCCGGCACGTGAGGGATCATCCTAGAGATCAGATCATCGGAGATCCTCGTGTCGGTGTCAGAACTCGAAGAGGTACTATTAACGAAGTTTTGCATCTTAGCTTCCTGTCACAGGTTGAGCCAAAGAAGTTCGACAAGGCGAACAAAGACACGGCATGGATTTTGGCCATGCAAGATGAACTTCATCAATTCGAACGATGCAACATTTGGACGCTAGTTCCCAGACCACACAAGCAGAATGTGATTGGCACCAAGTGGATCTTCAGAAACAAACTGGATGAACATGGTGTCATCATAAAGAACAAGGCCAGACTGGTGGATCAAGGTTACAGACAGGAGGAGGGGATTGACTTCGACCAGACCTTTGCACCGGTAGCAAGGCTCGAGGCAATCAGATTGTTCCTGGCATATGCTTCGCACAAAGGATTCACAGTCTATCAAATGGATGTGAAATTAGATTTCTTGAATGGAGACATGAAAGAGGAAGTATACGTCGCTCAACCCCCAGGTTTTGTCAATCCTACTTATCCCAATCATGTTTATTTTCTTAATAAAGCTTTATATGGTTTAAAATAAGCTCCACGAGCTTGGCATGAGACTTTATCTAGTTTTCTTCTTGAGAACAAGTTCTCTAAAGGTAAAATAGATAAGACATTGTTTCTCAGGGAAGTCAAAGGCAAGATTTTGCTGGTGCAAATCTATGTCGATGACATTATATTCTGCTCAACGGACAATAATCTCTGCAAAAAGTTTTCTAAACTTATGCAAGGAAAGTTTGAAATGAGCAGTATGGGAGAGCTCAAGTATTTCTTGGGACTTCAAGTGAAACAGTCTGAGGATGGAATCTTCATCTCTCAGACGAAGTTCACAAATGAACTCCTTAAGAAATTCGGTATGGAGAATGCAACCTCTATGAGGACTCCAATGGGATCCACTATGTCTCTGGATAAGGATGAGATAGGTAAACCTTTCGATGAAACCAAATACAGAAGCATCATTGGATCCCTGCTCTACCTTACTGCCAGTAGACCGGATATCATGTTCTCCACATGTGTCTGTGCCAGATATCCGGTGAACACTAAGGAATCTCACTATGTCGCTGCAAAACGAATTCTAAGATACCTTAAAGGTACTCCCAATCTTGGCTTGTGGTACCCGAGAAACAATGATGTCGAGCTAATAGGCTTTTCAGACGCTGATTTTGCAGGAAGTAGGGATGACAGGAAAAGCACTTCCGGGACGTGTCAATTCCTCGGAAGAAGGCTTATCTCTTGGAACAGCAAGAAGCAGAATTGTGTAGCTACCTCCACAGCAGAGTCTGAGTACATCTCGGCTGGCAGTTGTTGCGCACAACTCCTATAGATCAGAAACCAGTTAGCCGACTACGACCTTCAGTTCAAGGAAGTGCCGATGTACTGCGACTCCTCCAGTGCTATTGCGATTGCCAACAATCTGGTATCGCACAGCAGAACGAAGCATATTGAAGTGCGCTACCACTTCATTCGGGAGCACATGGAGAACAAGGACATCTCTCTCTGTTATGTCCCCACGGACAAGCAGATTGCAGATATATTCACAAAGCTCTTAGACGAAGCCAAGTTCAGTCTTTTCAAAACTGAATTGGGAATGCTAAACTATGAGGAATGAAGACTACAGAAGCTCCAGGCTTGTGCAAGAACTGAGGGGGAGCAAGGGACTCAAGTGTGAGCACAGATGCAAGAACTGAGGTGGAGCAAGGGGTCAAATACTACAGAACCAGATTTGCAGAAGCCAAAAAGGGGGAGATTACCCTCTCGGCTAAGACTAAGGTGGCTCCCGCACGAAATTGGTATCGGTAATGAATATCTCTCTCACCTTATTTCAAGGTTATGATTTTCATTCTCATACACTTTATTCACCTTAGCTTGTAGGGTTTAGGCTTCTTCAAATAGGGGGAGATTGTTGGGTATTGTATCAACAACGTACCTGATTTGAAGAAGCCCCTGAACAAGATAAGGTAAATAGGTCATGTTTTTGACAAAATATTTCAAGTTGTGCTTGCAGTTATTCCACGCTAAGTGCACACCAATGTCAGGGTGCAGTATGTCAATATACACGGGTCTGCACGACGTAATCCTTCGTTGAGCAGATCAGTGTGTTGACCTACGTGTACTCTCTCTATTGGAGTGTACTTAATTTCAAGTACAGGGCTGTGTTAAGGCAAGAGCAGACAAGGAGCAAGGATGGGTCAAGGAGCAGCTCTTGGATGGAAAGATAAAAAAATCATCTAAGTAAGAATCGACGAGAATCACCAAGTGATTCTCGCCGATTTGGCGAGAATCACTTGGTGATTCTCGCCGAATCGACGAGAATCACTGGCTGATTCTCGCCGGCTATATCAGAGTGCAATCAAGTCAGATTCGACGAGACTCACTTTGTGATTCTCGACGGATCGACGAGAATCACTTTGTGATTCTCGCCAAATCGTCGAGAATCACCCTTGATTCTCGACGAATCGACGAGAATCACAGGTGATTCTTGCCGATTTTTACTTGGGCATTTTTCTGGAACTCCCTGAACCGGATTCTGCCGCTGGCACTATTGTGAACCGGATTTCGGGTTTCTACTTGTGGGACCCACAACGGTCATATTGAAAGTGTCTACAGTATATATATGAGTATTTTTTGAACAGTAGTAACACACACAGAAAGAAGCTGAGCCGATCTTAACCTAAAATCGCGAGTTCTGCTCCGCCGCCGCCGTCGCCGCTCGCGCTAGTAGTCGCCGCTGTTGATCGCGATTCTTCCTGATCCTCCAGCGACAGAAGCTTAGCCAAGCTTAGAGTCTCACACGTCTATCCAGAGATCCCTTGTCTCTCGATTTGTTGATCGGGAAAAACTTCCCCTTCCAAATCGATCGAGACGACCGATCCTCGTGTGACCGTTGGTAGACCTAGCTAGCTTCGTTACGAAGTTTGGATCTCCAAAGTACAGCAGCCGCACATCGTCGTCGCCGCCGATCCCATGAACCTTGCCGCCGCCCATCTTGCCGCAGCCGGTTCCGGGGAGATCCTCTCCAAGAGAGATCTAGGGTTGTGGACTCTTTGTGGACTTCAAGAACACGTCGTCAACAAAGAGGGACACCTTAGTCTCCAAATGTAGTTTGTATCTCTTGTACATTCTAGTTTTACTTTTGTTGTAAAGGAACGTTTGTTCCGTGTTGTAAGGGTTGGGTGCAACCCGTGTTGTGGGAGTGTTGACTCCTACGTGTGGAAGGGTTCCTTCCAATAGTGCAAGGATTGTATTTCAATCCTGTTGGTGAAGAGACCGAGTCGTCCCTTGTTGGGAGATAGGTCGAACGGGGAAAGTGGATGTACCCAAATCGGGGAACCACTATAAATAGCTTGTGTATTCTGTGTGCTATGCTGTTTATTTTTATTGTGCAGGTACAATCTTAAATTCCGCAAAAACGCTACACGTCACCTATTCCCCCCCCCCATAGGTGAAGCTAGTTGACACTAGGTGGACTTTCAATAAATTTTGGCGGTTATGAATGGTAAGTAAATAAAAGAAAGGAACATTGGAAATGTCAGCATAATTAAAGCTCGACGAAAAAGGCGCTCGACGAAAAACCGGTCGACGAAATCGCTAGCGAGAGCGGTCGAGGAAAAGGCGGTCGACGAAACCGCTGGCGAGAGGGGTCGACGAAACCGCTGGCGAGAGCGGTCGACGAAAAGGCGGTCGACGAATGCGGGGTCGACGAAATCGCTGGCGAGAGCGGTCGACGAAAAAATCAATCGATGAAAAGGCGGTCGACGAAACTGCTGGTGAGAGCGGTCGACGAAAAGGCGGTCGACTACTGTGCAGCCGAGTCAAAACAATTTGGAGCAAAAATAACAATTCAATTCAATTATTCCCTAAATCAAAAATCCCGAATCCGAATCTGGTGCGGTGCTTGCATGTGTGCGCGCATGTGTGGTGCATAGATTCTCCTTATGTTCTTTTGAACATATAGAGAGGAGGAACTTAGCTTATAAACATTCCTACATGAAAGGAGGTAGGCAATGTGGGACAAAAGGAATTCAACCTTCGGGAAAGAGGGGTTCCCTCCAAGATTTTGAATTCCCTCCAATATTTTGGATTTTGGAGCTTTTCCCTTTAACGTAAGGAGCCCAAACACCAAACTCCTAAAGACTCCAATAAAATTATTTCATATAAGAAATGTTATATATATATATATACATATATCAAATTTCTAACAATCCCCCGCAAAAGAGAAAAAACCAAAAGCGAACTTCATATATTATAATATTACTTATAAATAAAATCAAATACAAATTTGCTTCATCAAGTTGTATCTAATTAAATGGGTATAGGTGGAGTGGTTACCTTGAACATATACTTAGTACTTATTTCCTCTAACGAAGAGTGTAATGTGGCAGAGACTTTGAATTATAAACTTTGACCGGTAAATTAGATAAGCACACAAAATATTGGTGTTTCTTGGGTTAAGGTGGTGGGCGCGTTAATGGCCATGCACATTCCTTGATTTTTCATGAGGGTTCTTAGGGTGCAGCCCGGATCCCAAAGTCGCGGACTCACGAATACACCCACATAGATGGTGCCTCAAGAGATATTGGTAACCATATCTCGCAAAGGTATATGCCTTTGACAACCATTAAGAACATGACATTCATCCAATCATGTTA
This sequence comes from Platanthera guangdongensis, assembly GCA_039583875.1. NCBI lineage: Eukaryota > Viridiplantae > Streptophyta > Magnoliopsida > Asparagales > Orchidaceae > Platanthera > Platanthera guangdongensis. The sequence continues at coordinate 64,907,934 of CM077147.1, forward strand.
CGTAGAGCACAACATCATAGAAATGGGGAGAAAGTTTTCTCAACCTTTAAATTTGTGCTCCCAACTACGCTACATCAATAGTTTTGTTTCTACCGCATTGAACCCATTTCATGGGATCTCCAATCACATGGGTTGGGTATCCACCATTGGTAACAAGTCATGTGGGCTTAATCCCCATTCCCCTCGATGACAAAAAACCTCCCTTAGGGACAATCCCTTGGTAAGATTATCTGCAAGATTTAATTCTGACTTTACATAGTTGAGTGATATCACTTCTTTTCTTCTTTGCTTCACTGATTTGTACCTGATTCTAATGAACTTGTTCATTTTGGAATTAGTACTATTAGATGCAGTTAAATCAATAATAGATTTATTATCACAATGCAAAAAAATAGCAGGTATAGGTTTTGCAAGTAAAGGAATTTCTGAAAGTAAATTTTTGATCCATTCAGCTTCAGCACAGGTTGTTTCCAAAGCCATATGCTCCGACTCCATGGTACTCCTTGAAATGACTGTTTGTTTTGTAGAAGCCCACGAAATGACGGCTCCTCCAAGGAGGAACACATATCCAGTCGTTAACTTAACGTCTAACGAATCAGTTACTCAGTTGGCATCTGAAAATCCTTCTAGTACTTCGGGAAATCCCGTGTACACTAACCTATAATCTATAGTTCCACGAAGGTATTTGAATATTCTATTCAATGCTATCCAATGATCATCACTTGGATTACTAGTATATCTACTCAGTCGGCCTACAACATAGGAAGTGTCGGGCCTAGTGCAGTTAGCTATGTATAGGAGTGATCCTATCCTTTGTGCATACTTATGTTGATCAACCGGTTCACCCATATTTTTACAAAGTTTTATGCTAGCGTCATATGGAGTAGAGGCGGGAGCGGAATCATATAAATGAAATTTATTTAACATTTTCTCAATCGAATGTTATAGATATAAAGAAATACTAGAATCAATTTTATCTAGTTTCATTCCGAATATGATATTTGCTACTCCCAAATCTTTTATATAAAATTTGGAAGATAGATTATTTTTAGTTTCATTAATTAATTCAACTGTGTTTCTAAAAATTAAGATATCATCTACATAAAGGCATAATATGACAAATCAATTTCCGTCTTGTTTGGCATAGATGCATTTGTCAAATTCATTAGATTTGAAACCAAGAAGTGAGTCTACGGAGTCGAATTTTTAATACCATTGCTTAGGGGCTTGTTTCAATCCATAAAGAGATTTAATTAATTTGCATACTTTAGATTCTTGACCTTTGACTACAAAACCTTCGTGTTTATACATGTAGACTTCTTCTTCTAAGTCGCCATGTAAGAAGGCGATCTTGACGTCCATTTGATGGATAAGCAACTTAAAGATCGATGCAAAGGCGACTAGAATACGAAGAGAGGTTATTCTAGCTACTGGAGCGTATGTATCTAAAAAGTCTATTCCTTGTTTTTGAGCATATCCTTTAGCTACAAGGCGAGCCTTATATTTATCTATAGAGCCATCCAGTTTTAATTTCTTCTTAAAAATCCATTTACAACCTATGGATTTAGCACCAGGAGGTAACTCAGTTAGAATCCATGTTTTATTTTCAAGTATAAAATTAATTTCTATATTTATAGCTTCTTTCCAAAAAGGATAATCAGATGAGGTCATAGCTTCCTCAAATTCATTAGGATCTCCTTCAACTAGATAGGTGAAGTAGTCCTCCCCAAAGGTTCTTTTGGTTCTAACTCTCTTACTTCTTCTAGATTCATCAATTCCTAATGGTTCGAAAGAAGAAGTTGAAGGTTGGTTTGAGCTAGTTGAAGGTTGAGATGAGTTGTTAAATTTAAATGGGAATTTATCATCAAAGTAGACTGCATCTCTAGCTTCTATAATAGTGTTATTAGATATTTCACTAATTTGTTAATTAGTAATTAAAAATCTATTAACACTACTATCTGATGCATAACCTATGAAAATAGAGTCTAAGGTTTTAGGTCCTATTTTCTTCCTCTTTGGTTCAGGGATTACTACCTTAGCTAAACACCCCAACACTTTAACAATTTGGAGGTTAGACTTTCTTAATTTAAATAGTTCAAACGGTGTTTTATCACAATATTTTGATGGAATCCTATTAAGGACAAACGAGGAGGTGAGCATTGCTTCTCCCCAAAGATTTTCTAGGGCACCAGACTCGTCTAACATGGCATTAACCATATTGATCCCGGTCCGATTTTTACGTTCAGCCACCCCATTAGATTGAGGCGAATTTGGAGCAGTAACTTGATGAATTATCCCATGTTCTTGGCAATATTGGGTTAGCTCATTCGAAGTGTATTCTCCACCTCGGTCGGATCTAAGTATTTTGATGGAGATTCCTAATTGATTTTCTACCTCAGCTTTGAAAATCTTAAAATATGAAAAAACTTCATCTTTAGTCTTTAATAAATATATGTAACAAAATTTGGTGAAATCATCTATGAATGTTATAAAATATTTATTTCCACCTCTAGTAGGTTGGCGGTTTGAATCGCATACATCCGAATGTATTAATTCTAATGGTTTTGAAGTTCTATCTACTGTTTTAAAAGGTTTCCTAACAAATTTGGCTTGCACGCAAATTTCACATTTGGCACTTGATCCAATATTGATTTTAGGAATTAGATTTAAAGACATCATTCTTTTCATACAATCAGAATTCACATGTCCTAATCTAGCATGCCAAAAATCAGAAGAAGACCTTTGAACTAAAGAAGAATATAGTTGATTAACTTCTAAATCAGCAAAACACAATTTAAACAATCCATCACAAACATAACCTTTACCAATAAAAAGATCATTCAAAGTTATTACAACTTTATTAGATTCTAAAACTATCTTGTAGTCTTTCTTCACTAATAAAGAGCCGCTAACAAGATTCTTCCTAACTCTCGGCACATAGAGCACATCATGCAAGGATAGTGTCTTCCCGGATGTCAACCTAAGATCCACTCTCCCGCGTCCAAGAATTTGAGCCGAAGAGGCATCTCCTAATATCACGCTTCCTCCACTGATGTCCTGAAAGGTGGCAAAACAAGAACGATCAAAACAAGTATGAACATTTGCTCTGGAATCAAGCCACCAATCTGATGAACAAGTGAGATGAAGACTAGGAGAATAATATAACCTGAAGATAGGTTGATTCGGTGCTTGAATCATATTTTCTTGTGACTTGGAGCCATGAGATTTGCCGACCACCGATCCAGTTTTCTTGAAGAAGTAGTTGTTTGACAGGTGGTTGGTATAGCTGCAAATGAAGCACCATTTCCCTTTAACTAGGTTTTGGTTTGAGGAACTAGGCTTGGATTGATTGGGTTTATGATGACGGGAACCTTGACGGAAAGGCTTCTTTTTGTTCTTTCCTTTGACTTTAAAGTGATGGTGGGAAGAAGGATTGCCTTGCGATTTGGTGAGATTTACATCAAGAGCAAGGTCTTTGGGAGTTTTAGAATTTTTACTCTTATGTTCTTCCTCTATGCGGATTGCATTTTTGATTTGAACATAAGTAAGGTTTGATTGGTCATGCCTTAGTTTAGTGTTAAAGCTGGACTAAGAGTCGGGAAGAGCATTAATAAGACATGCCACTAAATAATTTTTGGAAAGGATTGTGCCATCGGCTCAGATCTTGGACAACATCTCATCTAGATGAAGGATTTGAGGATTGATTGGCTTGGAAGCATCAATATTGAATTTATGGAGCTTGGAAACATTGTAGCGTTCTATTCCCACATTGTCAAGGTTATAACACGCTTCAAGTGCACACCACAGATCCTTAGCCATACGATATTGAAGGAAGACATCGTAAAGGCTGTTGGACAAGGCACTTAGTATTCGGTTACGACAATAATATTCAACATCTACTGGATCTCTATAAGGGATACGTCTAACGTAGGTTCTAGTGGTGTTTGCAGATGAATATGAGGATGATGGTTGAGACGAAGCAACTGCATTTGCACCGCTAGGGTTTCAGTTTCTGAAGAGGGGGCATCGAAGATGACAGACAAAAGACCTAGGGTATTCAACCAATATTATGCTTGAGCTTGCCAACGATGAAAACCATTTCCATTAAATTTCTCGGGTTTGATCCCGGCAGAATCCTCAAATCTAGAAGCCATTACAATTTTCTGAAATTTAAAATATAAATAAAAAATTGATGTACAGATGAAAATGAAAGTAGATAGAATCATTTTGATTAATTTGATATTATTTATTTCTTTAAGTGGAATTAATAACTTCTTTAGACTGTTAGAATAATTTTCCTATTTATTCCAGAATATATATATATATATATATATATATATATATATATATATATATATATATATATATATATATATATATTTACGTTTCAAAAAATAAGACATAACAGCAGTAAAATATATAGATCTGAAGAATTTTGATCTTTTAAAACTGATCTAAATAGAGAATGAGATAAATAGAATTTTATGGATTAGAATCAAGCCTGGGTAAGGCGTGTGATCACTGCCCTAAAGAAGTTGCACCACCCTCTGGCAGGGCTTCAACCGATGCTCACTCCTCCAAGTTACAACACCCGGCTAGATCCCGAAACTCCGATGTGCGCGGACACCGAAGAAGCACAGAGCACCCCGAACCACCACTTTATGAAGCAAGTAAAAAGAAGATGAAAACAAAATCAGCGAGTGTTTTTCGCATTCGCAAGAATGAAAATATATCGTCTCTAAAACGATTCCTAAAAAAATGTTATCTGAAATCTCAGTAAATAGAAGAAATAAATTCGTCATAAATTTTGACAGTTATGAATGGTAAGTAAATAAAATAAAGGAACGTTGGAAACGCCAGCATAATTAAAGCTCGACGAAAAAGGCGCTCGACGAAAAACCGATAGACAAAATCGCTGGCGAGAGCGGTCGACGAAAATGTGGTCTACGAAACCGCTGGCGAGAGCAGTCGACAAAAGGCGATCGATGAAATTGCTGGCGAGAGCAGTTGACGAAAAGGCGGTCGACGAAAGACCGGTCGACAAAAAGGCAGTCGACGAAATCGTTGTCAAGTGCGGTCGACGAAAAAATCGGTCGACGAAGAGGCGGTTGACGAAACCGCTGGCAAGAGCGGTCGATGAAAAGGCGGTCGACTACTGTGCCGCCGAGTCAAAATAATTTGGAGCAAAAATAATAATTTAATTCAATTATTCCCCAAATCCCAAATCCCGAATCCTGTCCGGTGCAGTGCGGTGCGTTCGCGCGGGCGTGTGTGTGGTGCATAGATTCTCCTTATGTTCTTTTGAACATATAGAGAGGAGGAACTTAGCTTATAAACATTCCTACATGAAAGGAGGTAGGCAATGTGGGATAAAAGGAATTCAACCTTTGGGAAAGAGGCGTTCCCTCTAAGATTTTGGATTCCCTCCAATATTTTGGATTTTGGAGCTTTTCCCTTTAAAGTAAGGAGCCCAAACACCAAACTCCTAAAGGCTTCAATAAAATTATTTCATATAAGAAATGTTATATATATATACATATATTTATTTATATATATATATATATATACATATATCAAATTTCTAACAATCCCCCACAAAAGCGGAAAAACCAAAAGCGAACTTCATATATTATAATATTACTTATAAATAAAATCAAATACAAATTTGCTTCATCAAGTTGTATCTAATGTAATGGGTATAGGTGGAGTGCTTACCTTGAACCTATACTTAGTACTTATTTCCTCTACCGAAGAGTATAATGTGCCAGAGGTTTTGAATTATAAACTTTGATCGGTAAATTAGATAAGCGCACAAAAGATTGGTTGTTCTTGGGTTAAGGCTGTGGGCGCATTAATGGCCATGCGCATTCCTTGATTTTTCATGAGGGTTCTTAGGGTGCAGCCCGGATTCCAAAGTCGGGGCCTAACGACTACCCCCACATAGGTGGTGCCTCAAGAGATATTCATAACCATATCTCGCAAAGGTATATGCCTTTGGCAACCATTAAGAACTTGACGTTCATCCTATCATGTTACGTAGAGCACAACATCATAGGAATGGGGAGAAAGTTTTCTCAACCTTTAAATCTGTGCTCCCAACTACGCTACATCAAAGGCTTCGTTTTTACCATATTGAACCCAATTCATGGGATCTCCAATCATATGGGTTGGCTATCCACCGTTGGTAGCAAGTCATATGGGCTTAAGCCCCATTGCCCTCGATGACAATAAAACCTCCCTTCGGGACAATCCCTTGGTAAGATTATCAGCTAGATTCAATTATGACTTTACATTGTTGAGTGATATCACTTCTTTTCTTCTTTGCTTCACTGATTTGTACCTGATTCTCATGAACTTGTTCATTTTGGAATTAGTACTATTAGATGTAGTTAAATCAATAACAGATTTATTATCACAATGCAAAGAAATAACAGGTATAGGTTTTGCAAGTAAAGGAATTTCTAAAAGTAAATTTTTGATCCATTCAGCTTCGGTATAGGTTGTGTCCAAAGCTATAAGCTCTGATTCCATGGTACTCCCTGAAATGACTGTTTGTTTTGTAAAAGCCCATGAAATGGCAGCTCCTGCAAGGAGAAAGACATATCCAGTCATTGACTTAACGTCTAACGAATCAGTTACCCAATTGACATCTGAAAATCCTTCTAGTACTTCGGGAAATCCCATATACACTAAACTATAATCTATAGTTCCACGAAGGTATTTAAATATTCTATTTAATGCTATCCAATGATCATCACTTGGATTACTAGTATATCTACTAAGTCGGCCTACGACATGGGAAATGTCGGGCCTAGTGCGGTTAACTATGTATAGGAGTGATCCTATGCTTTGTGCATACTTATGTTGATCAACCGGTTCACCCATATTTTTACAAAGTTTTGTGCTAGCATCATATGAAGTAGAGGCGGGAGTAGAATCGTATAAATGAAATTTATTTAACATTTTCTCAATCGAATGTGATAGAGATAAAGAAACACTAGAATCAGTTTTTTACAGTTTCATTCCTAATATGATATTTGCTACTCCCAAATCTTTCATATCAAATTTGGAAGATAGATTATTTTTAGTTTCATTAATTAATTCAATTGTGTTTCAAAAAATTAAGATATCATCTACATAAAGGCATAATAAGATAACTCCATTTCCGTCTTGTTTGGCATAGATGCATTTGTCAAATTCATTTGATTTGAAACCAAGAAGTGAGACTACGGAGTCGAATTTTTGATACCATTGCTTAGGAGCTTGTTTCAATCTATAAAGAGATTTAATTAATTTTCATACTTTTGATTCTTGACCTTTGACTACAAAACCTTCGGGTTGAGACATGTAGACTTCACTACAAGAAAATTGACCATTAGTGACAAAATAATTGTGACGAAATATTGTTAGTCACTAAAAGTGAATTTTTTGTGACCAAATTTGAAGGTGGTCACGAAAGGATGATCTTCAAGTAATTAGTGACTGAAATAAAATGTCTGTCACTAAAAGTAATATTTTTCGTGATGAACATAATATAACATCACAAAAAACATTTACTAACCAAATTATATTGGGTCACTAAACATATACTGCTTATTTCATTAGGGAACGCGCCTCTAATTTTTGGAACCTGCCTCTGTTTTTCAGAACAGCGACTCAACTTCATTTTCGATTATATAACCCTAACTAGCTTGACAATGTGATTCATCTCACGACGACGCCGTGTCATAACTCCACGATCCCTCTCCACCCCTCTCCACGACGGCGATGGCGATGATCCCTAACTTAAAATCCCTCTCGATGCGAGACAATAGCGGCAATCTCTACCTTTTGACATCCTCCGCTCGATCTGACGCCGCTAATCTTCTAGATGACGATAACCTCCACTCGATCAAAGTGGTAAACAGGTATCTTCTTCCGCTCTTCTATTTCTGCATGGATTTTTTCATTTCTCTCATTGTTGTGTATTTGATTTCTAATTGTGTTAGAATGCAACTCGTTCTAGTTACCATTTTGTAGTTCTTTGGATCATGTGTTTCTATTTGCTGGGCTCTTTCAATGATGATTTTGTAGTTTTTGGATTTGCTTGGTTTTTAGATTTGCTTAGTCTTCTTCCTATGCCTGAGAGTAAATAGGATAGTGTGGCCCCCCGAATGCTCATAACAATGCTATCATTTTTTTCTTGATTGTTGCATAGAACTGGTACTAGGAAGATAGAAATTGTCAAAGCAAAAGGCAAAATATGAATCACTGTAACGTTCCAGAAGTTCTTTTATTAATTATGGCAGGGATAAAGTTATGTTATATATGCACCTATAAGCTCCTTATATTTTTTCTCCTTAAATTTGAGAAGTTGGAGTTAATGATGAATTTAGACAATTGTAGATATACCATAATCAAATGCAATATCAGTTAAGTTTAGATTATTGACATGCTTGATCAAATTAATTATTTGAAACATGCAATTAAGCATTTATATTTATCTTTTTAGGCCATATTACTAGCTATAATAGAATGAATGTTCATGGAAAAGCAATACGTCATAAAAGAAGGGATGAACTAAAGGATGAAAGAAACTCATGTGCTAAGTATTTTAGGTTTCATCTGATTGCTTTGTGAAGATCTTAAAACATTGCATTATTTGCTCTACCCATCAATATGTGTATTATTAAGGTCACTTAGTTTTCTTTTTGCATTTTGTAAGGAGCCTTCCTTATCATATTTATAGGAGAAGGGTAAGATAGTCTTAAAATCTTATTATGAATTAAGTTCAAATAGATTCATTAGGTAGGTAAGACAACTGAGTTAAATTACTTTTATTTTACAAGGATGCATTTAAAAAATATATCAAAATGACCTAAAATTGTAATTATCTATTTCTCTTCTCTAATCTTACAGTGCAATGAATAAGAGTTGGATGGATCTCAATGATCGACGACAACCAACTTACATTAATGGAGTGAATGATTTCCTTGATTTTGCTTTTACACATTCTGCTAGGGGAAATAATATTCGTTGTCCATGCTGTAAATGTGGAAATGTTTTCTTCCACACTCGCGATATTGTGTTTGGGCACCTTGTTATGAATGGAATTATCAGGAATTATAAATGGTTGTCATGTCACAGTGAGGATAATTACATTAACTCAACTTATGGTAGCAACAGTTCAATTCTTGCTGAGGATGAACATGAGATTTCAGAGCATGATGATATGCAGGCTATGCTAGATGATTTCAACACTCAGTATAATAATATGAATGAGATCGCAGAAGAATGTAATGATGATAATCCAAATGAAGCAGTTAGAAAATATTTTGATTTACTGAATGATGTTGAAAAGGAATTATATCCCGGTTGCAAAGAATTTTCTAAATTTCAATTTCTAGTTACTTTATTGACAATTAAAACTGATTATGGATGGACAGATCGATCTTTTATAGAATTGCTTAAAGTATTAAAAAGGGCAATCCCTTTTAGTGAAACGCTCCCAAGTAGTTTCTATGAAGCTAAAAACTACATGCAAGAGCTTGGAATGGGGTGTAAGAAAATAGATGCTTGCTTGAATGATTGTATTCTCTACTACGTTAAATTTGCAGATTATGTAAGTTGTCCCACTTGTGGCACATCCAGGTGGCAATCAAGCAAGGACTTCGATAATATAAAAAGTAATACTCTTTCAAAAAAGAGAAAAAAAATATACCAAACAAAATATTGAGGCACTTTCCTTTGATACCTAGACTTCAAAGGTTGTATATGTGCTCAAGGACGTCCAAGGAGATGAGGTGTCATAAAGAACAACGATCTGATGATGGTAAGTTGAGACATCCAGCTGACGCATTTGCTTGGAAATCATTTGATAGAAGACACCAAGAATTATCATCAGAGACACGAAATGTAAGGCTTGGTTTAGCAAGCGATGGGTTTAATCCTTTTGGTGTTATGAGCACAAATTATAGTGTATGGCCAGTTGTTTTAGTCCCATATAAGTTGCCACCATTGTGTGCATGAAAACACCTAATTTTATAATATCTTTGATTATTCCTGGTCCAGGACAACCTGGGAATGATATGGATGTGTATTTACAGCCTTTGATAGATGAGTTGAAACATTTATGGGAAATTGGGGTTTGTACATATGATACTTATGGAAAGTCCAATTTTAATATGTGTGCTACTTTATTGTGGACAATAAATGATTTTCCTGCTTATGCAAACCTATCAGGATGGAGCACTAAAGGTAAGGTAGCATGTCATTGTTGCATCAAAGATACTTGGTCTTGTCGATTGAAGAATGGGTTTAAGATGAGTTACATGGGTAACAGATGCTTCTTGGATCCATGTCATAGATGGCATAAAGATAAGAAGTCTTTCGATGGTACAATAGAAACTCGCTCTACACCAAAGGAGCTATCAGGGGATGAGATTTTAAATCAACTAAAAGAATGTGATAATGTGATATTTGGAAAGCATCAAAAAAAAGAAAGCAAGATGAAGTATCTATACCTTATAACTGGAAGAAGTTGAGTATTTTATTTCAGTTATCATATTGGATAACACTTGAGATACGACATTGTTTAGATTATATGCATATTTTAAAAAATATTACTGAAAATATATTGGGAACCATGTTGAGTATTGACAGTAAAACAAAAGATGATTTGTCAGCTAGACTAGACCTTAAAGAAATGGGTTTGAAAGAAGAATTACATCCAATAGAGAAAGATGGTTATTATATAATGCCTCAAGCCTGTTATACTTTAACGCTAGCTGAGCGAAGGACAATATGTAATTTCTTAGAGAATAAAAAAGTTCCGGATGGTTATTCATCTAACATAAGAAGATGTGTAAATTCTAAGGTAAGATTTCAAGAATGAAGGCTCATGATTGTCATGTTTTTATGCAAGATCATCTTGCTCCCGCTTTTTGTGGCATTGTTCGAAAAGAGGTTTATGATCCGCTAGTTGAATTGAGTCTATTTTTCAAGGAGTTGAGCTCTAAGACATTAACTATTGAAGTGTTGGATAGACTTGAGAGTAATATTCCTATCACACTTTGCAAACTGGAGAAGATATTTCCCACATCTTTTTTCACAATCATGATGCATTTGCCAATTCATCTTGCACGAGAAGCTAAAATTGTCGGTCTGATTCATTATCGATGGATGTATCCAATTGAGAGGTACGCATTATTTTTTCTTTTATATTTATTTTGTTTCTTTAACACATTCTTATATAATCTTTGAATTTTGTAATATAGATATTTACAAATGCTTAAATATTTTGTAAGAAATAAAGCACGCCCAGAAGGTTCAATGGCAAATGGTTACCTAGTACACGAATGGTTGACATTTTGTTCAAGATACATGGGTAAAATTGAGACAAAGTTGAATTGTCCTACTAGAAATGATGAAGGAAATGATGTACACGATTCACGAATCTTACTAGTTCATGTACTGTTTGTTCTATAGTCTTCGTGCCAACATGAGATTTTATTTTTTATTGGCTCCTATTTTGTTTGTTCACATCAATAATCCTCTGCAATTAATCAACAAGAAAATAAATATGTTAGGAATATTTAATTTAACAAACTAATTTGTAATTGACCAATAAGAAAATTTAGTGTTTATGTTTTTTATACATTGAACTTAGCGCCGCCCCAATAACAAATTAGCCAACTCCACTGATCAGGATTGATTTCTGTAGGGCAATGATCACGTCTTTGTGCATCAGTATTCCATTTTAAATAATGATCGCTATGCAAACGAGCACGCCAAACATTTTAGATTCGGCGAAGTGAAGATATAGGGTCATTAATGACATGATTCTCATTGGGGAGACTGAATTCAGACTAAAAACAATATAATAAAATTAAAATACAAAATCATACAAGAAAACATCATATTCAATTCATATAATTAATTACAAAAATTTCATTACTTACATAGATAATATCAACTATTTTATCAATTATATCAACTAGAATATGGGCCCATTTCTCCACATTCAAAGGAGCATATAGCCTTACAATGCGCCCACTCCTTGTGATAAGCTCTTGAGATCTTTGACCAACTATTCTGCGAAGGTCCGCGGGAATTTGAACTTCTACCTTTTCCGTACAATGATATTTTCTCTTAGACCATCCAATCCCAGTTGTCAGACCACGCGTTCTTTTCTTAATTTGACATGTACATGTTGATTGACATTGTAATGTTAAAACACTTAAAAAATCAGTGAATTTAAATATATAAAAAAAAGTAAGATGTACCATCGATACTACCAGGCCTGAGATATGTTGGATCTGAATGTACACGATCAACATAAAGCTCGATACGATCAGGTTCATGCTGAGTCTCATTTACATTTTCCTCTTCATTGATCAAATTTTCATCTAACTGAAGTAATGATTGTGGGTGTATTGGTGGCTGATGGTAGGATGTAATGCTTGTAAGTTTTGTTGCTCTTTCTTTTATAGATTGTGTTCCATCTAATTTGGTAGATTGATGTGCTTTATATTTTATATGTTTATGTGTTTTACCATTTGGATTAAATGAACTCGCTAAAGAACAAAGACATGCTGTAATTGTTTGTGGGTGAAATTTGGATGAGTTAGTTTTCCAATCAAGTGGATTGTGTCTCTCTACGTTAGAATCTTTAACTTTAGCGCCAATCTTTGACTTTTTTGCCATAGATTCTTCTTAACTACCTGAAAAAAGATATGATATTCCAAAAAATTAAACTAAAAAACATGATTATGGAATTAAGAAAACTACATGTTAATGCTGCACATGTTTATTATTATAGCATATTCATAGACCAGAAGATTGCTCGGTTCTGAAGAGGTAAACGTATGAAAATACTCAACATAATCTAATTAGCTTTCTTATATGTTTCTGGGAAATAAATCAATAGCTTGCTTAGGATATGAATCGACAGTGTGATTTATACACAAATATAAAAATAAAAAATAAAGGATAAAAAGTTGCATTAAACATCCTCGTTTTGCACATCATCCTCAGAGTCATCTATAGTAGCATCATCGATGTCTTCTTGATGATTCAGACATCTACTTCGACATGAACGATCTCTTTTCTTAACTATCATGGCTTCAACATCAGTTCTTTGCAATAAAATTTCTGTGTCATCATCATCTATGACAATATCAGGTAATGGGCTTAACCCAACATCTATATCATACAAATGAATTTCTTCTTCATTGGAGACTTTGTTTTCTTTAAGAGGAAAATCATAAAAGTGACAAGGCATTTTCTTTATTACCAATCTCCAATCTTCATTTTTGTTATCGGCTACATAATATACTTGTTTAACTTGACAAGCTAAGACATAAGGTCCATTGCTTCTCAAATTATGTTTACATTAACAGAAATAATTCCATTTAACTCCTTCTTGTAACCTTTGCCTTCATGGTATGTATCCATACACTCGCATTTAAATAGAACAATTTGATGTTCAACACCATAATCTATTTGAATAATGTCTCCTAGGACTCCATAATATTCTCTGCCACCTGACTGTTCATCACCCCTTACCATGATTCCACTGTTCTGATTCTTACGCCTAATTTCACGACCATATGTATGAAACCTAAAGCCATTAACAATGCAGCCATTAAAATGTGTCACCCCTTTCCTTGGATCACGTGCTAACTGTAAAAATTTTGCGTTAACTCTTAGATCCCTTTCATAGTACAACTTTGATGTCTGTTGAATAATAAACATGTTAAATTAATATATAATGATAATTATTTCGTAATACATAAAATAAATTATAGTATACTAATAATTTACCCGTAATTCAAACCATTTAACAAAGGTAGACTCGTGCCTTCTCTCAACATCTTTAGAAGATACTTGCCAAGTTCCCTTTGATGCTCCCTATAAATGAAAAATGTTTGACGATATAATTATATTATAATTTCTTAATACATATTTAAAGAACAAAGGCACGAGACTTACTTTATAAATGGTTCCACTTCCGGACAATTTTTTAATATGTATAATTGAGCACGATGCCAATCTTCATATGTGAGATTATTTTCAAATCCTTTGCCAAGTGATCTCCCTCACTTTTGGAAAATGGATAATCGTGAATCGTGTACATCATTTCCTTCATCATTTCTAGTAGGACAATTCAACTTTGTCTCAATTTTACCAATGTATCTTGAACAAAATGTCAACCATTCGTGTACTAGGTAACCATTTGCCATTGAACCTTCTGGGCGTGCTTTATTTCTTACCAAATATTTAAGCATTTGTAAATATCTATATTACAAAATTCAAAGATTATATAAGAATGTGTTAAAGAAACAAAATAAATATAAAAGAAAAAATAATGCGTACCTCTCAATTGGATACATCCATCGATAATGAATCAGACCGACAATTTTAGCTTCTCGTGCAAGATGAATTGGCAAGTACATCATGATTGTGAAAAAAGATGTGGGAAATATCTTCTCCAGTTTGCAAAGTGTGATAGGAATATTACTCTCAAGTCTATCCAACACTTCAATAGTTAATGTCTTAGAGCTCAACTCCTTGAAAAATAGACTCAATTCAACTAGCGGATCATAAACCTCTTTTCGAACAATGCCACAAAAAGCGGGAGCAAGATGATCTTGCATAAAAACATGACAATCATGAGCATTTATTCTTGAAATCTTACCTTCCTTAGAATTTACACATCTTCTTATGTTAGATGAATAACCATCCGGAACTTTTATATTCTCTAAGAAATTACATATTGTCCTTCGCTCAGCTAGCGTTAAAGTATAACAGGCTTGAGGCATTATATAATAACCATCTTTCTCTATTGGATGTAATTCTTCTTTCAAACCAATTTCTTTAAGGTCTAGTCTAGCTGACAAATCATCTTTTGTTTTACTGTCAATACTCAACATGGTTCCCAATATATTTTCAGTAATATTTTTTAAAATATGCATATAATCTAAACAATGTCGTATCTCAAGTGTTATCCAATATGATAACTGAAATAAAATACTCAACTTCTTCCAGTTATAAGGTATAGATACTTCATCCTACTTTCTTTTTTTTTGATGCTTTCCAAATATCACATTATCACATTCTTTTAGTTGATTTAAAATCTCATCCCCTGATAGCTCCTTTGGTGTAGAACGAGTTTCTATTGTACCATCGAAAGACTTCTTATCTTTATGCCATCTATGACATGGATCCAAGAAGCATCTGTTACCCATGTAACACATCTTAAACCCATTCTTCAATCGACAAGACCAAGTATCTTTGATGCAACAATGACATGCTACCTTACCTTTAGTGCTCCATCCTGATAGGTTTGCATAAGCAGGAAAATCATTTATTGTCCACAATAAAGTAGCACACATATTAAAATTGGACTTTCCATAAGTATCATATGTACAAACCCCAATTTCCCATAAATGTTTCAACTCATCTATTAAAGGCTATAAATACACATCCATATCATTCCCAGGTTGTCCTGGACCAGGAATAATCAAAGATATTATAAAATTAGGTGTTTTCATGCACACCATGGTGGCAAATTATATGGGACTAAAACAACTGGCCATACACTATAATTTGTGCTCATAAAACCAAAAGGATTAAACCCATCGCTTGCTAAACCAAGCCTTACATTTCGTGTCTCTGATGATAATTCTTGGTGTCTTCTATCAAATGATTTCCAAGAAAATGCATCAGCTGGATGTCTCAACTTACCATCATCACATCGTTGTTCTTTATGACACCTCATCTCCTTGGACGTCCTAGAGCACATATACAACCTTTGAAGTCTAGGTATCAAAGGAAAGTGTCTCAATATTTTGTTTGGTATATTTTTTTCTCGTTTTTGAAAGAGTATTACTTTTTATATTATCAAAGTCCTTGCTTGATTGCCACCTGGATGTGCCACATGTGGGACAACTTACATAATCTGCAAATTTACCGTAGTAGAGAATACAATCATTCAAGCAAGCATCTATTTTCTTACACCCCATTCCAAGCTCTTGCATGTAGTTTTTAGCTTCATAGAAACTACTTGGGAGCGTTTCACTAAAAGGGATTGCACTTTTTAATACTTTAAGCAATTCTATAAAAGATCGATCTGTCCATCCATAATCAGTTTTAATTGTCAATAAAGTAACTAGAAATTGAAATTTAGAAAATTCTTTGCAACCGGGATATAATTCCTTTTCAACATCATTCAGTAAATCAAAATATTTTCTAACTGCTTCATTTGGATTATCATCATTACATTCTTCTGCGATCTCATTCATATTATTATACCACGAAGTCTATAGAACAAACAGTACATGAACTAGTAAGATTTCAAGGATTTTTATAATTATGATAATGTTTATAAATAGTCATTATACTTCAATTTTATGTCCTTTTGATTTCTAAATGTAGAGACAAGTTGCACATGAAGAACAACAATTGTCTATATACGTGAGATTGTGGGAGAAAACTAAAAAAGGAAAACAAAATCAGTGGATGGATAAAGCTGCAGAGGAGGTATACAATAAACTTTTGGAACTTCATGAGGAACAAAAAAGAGACAAAGGAGAAGACAAATTGACTATGTAAGAGGCATACACAATAGTTCTTGGTAAACGATCGGGTTATATTCCTGGAATGTGTCCAGGGCCAAAACCATTAGACTGTGAAAGTAGTAATGGACAACGTCTCCGAGCACGAATACGAGCTGAAGTAGTAGCAGAGATTGGCGCACGTATTCATGAAATGGAGGAAAGAATAGCACGCATGGAGCAAACAGAGGCAAGAATGATGGCTTTTATAGAACGGAGAGAACTACAGGATGGGATGGACATCACTAGTTAGAGGATCTTTATCTAGTTAATTATGACGATGACTAACTTCCTGCTTGGATTAGTTTTTAATCAGCTTTGTTGTAATTTTGCATTTTATTACCTTTCATGACTCTTATGTGCTGTGTTTTTTCCACTGGTGCCACTCCGGCTAACTCCATGCATGATGATTGATAAATTCTTGAGCTAATCTTATTAACTGCCTCATTTATGTAAGTAGATTCTTCATATAGGATACCTTTATGTTGAGCTAATCATATTAATACGTTGAAGTTTCTTGTGATTCGTTACCGGAAGAAACATGTTCCTATTTTGTGTGTAAAAGGAGAATTTTAGTCTATTACTCACCAAGATAAGTTTAAGAGATCTCCAGGAATCTGGAAATGGGCTTCTAGAAGCTGGAGTATCTCAAGGAGAATTTTACCTGTAGTTTGTTTTCAGCTTAATCCATTTGAATTCAATATTTTTTTCTGTGCAGCTTGTGAGGTAAAAATCTATGTTCAAAAGAGATGATGTTGAGATTTTTGGTAGCATTGTGCTCGATGAGCAGAATTTGAGAATGAAAATAAGGAGGTGAGGACAAATTTTCTCATTCAAAATCAGTGGCAGTACTATTTTTGTTCACATTTGTTTGGTTCAACTATTAAGTCTATAAGATTTCCTTGTTTTCAGAAGCTTGAAAGGGAGAAGAACTCTATGATCAGACGAGAAGATTTTGAGTTTTGTAGCAACATCAAGTAAGAGTTAGGTGATAATATTTACATGGATTGTCAGGCGTATCATCTCCAAAATTGTATCTAGAACTCTCATGAACCACAATTCTCTCTACCAAAGAAGATGTTGTGCTGGGACTTGGATGAGTTGATGTTTGTTTATCCTGAAATGCTCTACCACTTTTAGAAGACTCTTGATAGGAATTATGGGAACACACCGAGTTTCTGGGATATGATGACTACAAACTACAGCTTGATTTTAGGTAGGTTTTAACTTGGGCCCGACGTCCCACTCCCAACTCATGCATATTTTTTATGTATTTATTTCTATTGGTGTTTTGGTATTTTGGTATTTTGATGTGGTGAACTATGCTTTCCTTATATAAGGGAGTGTGGTGGACAATATTAAATTATCTTTTAAAGTTTTTGATATCTCTCATTTGCAAAGAACCAATCCTCATGAATGGTGGCCGTGCAAAACATCCATTTAGCCAACCCTAATGCTAGTTCAGCAGAATCAATCTCACATGTTCAACAATCATGCTCCATAAATTTCTTTCACAGCTAATTCTTAATAACTTGTCCTTTGGTTTCACAGCTAATTTCTTTCACAGTTAATTTATTTCATTTGCCAACCCTAATGCTAGTTCAGCAGAACGAATCCTCATGAATGGTGGCTATCAAGAATTGTTTCTTAATATGAAACTTATATTGCAATCATATATATTATTCTTAAGGGTAAGGTTGGCAACCCTCGTTCTTCTAGTGAAAGCATGTTCTATTTATGACACTACAATTTCATTTTATCCATGTTTTTTTGTCTAGATCAACACTGAAGGGGTGACAAGGAACTTGTCACCCGGGCGACTTGCTTCATTATGGCAATGATCGTGTGAATTTTTGAAACGCGCCTCCAAGCAGTTAAAATTTGAACATCTAAGAAATATCGAGACGAATCCCATATAAATGGTGCCTATAAGGAGCTTGAAGACGGGGAAGCTTCGAGAGGATGAAGAAGTCACAATATATTTATTTATTTTTATGTTACATGTAATGAAAGAATTATGTAATATTTGTTTACTATAGAAGTTTTTTAATGTATTGAGTTTTGTAGAGTAAAAAACTCCATTGGTCTCCACTAAACGGCTATCTCCCACCTTTTTATTAATAAATTTATAAAAAACATTATCTTTTCTTTCATTAGATTTTTTTAGCAAATGAATATTTTGTTTATTGTTGCATTTAATGATAAAATAAATAATTTCATTAACAAAAGGTCATTATTGCATTGCACAAGAAATGACGTAATAAGTTTGGTCACTAATTATATTTAGTGACTAAAAAAATATTCATCGATAGTATACATTTAATGATGAAAATAGTTGTTACAAATAGTATTAATTTAGTGACGGAACTAGTTGTCACTAAAAATGTACATTTTGTGATGGAAAACAATGGTCACAGAAATTATAAATTTAGTGACGAAAATTAATTGTCACTATAAATATACATGTAGTGACGAATTTTTTTGGTTGCTAAATACATTTTGTGACGCACATTTTGCAACCACGTTGTGACAAATCAAATTTCCTTGCAAAATGTCTTTGGTGACCAAACCGCAAAATTTTGTGACCAACAATTTCATCACTAAATGTTAATTTTCTTGTAGTGCTTCTTCTTCTTCTAAGACTCCATGTAAGAAGGCGGTCTTGACGTCCATTTGATGGATAAGCAACTAAAAGATCGATGCTAAGGCGACTAGAATACGAAGAGAGGTTATTCTAGCTACTGGAGCGTATGTATCTAAAAAGTCTATTCCTTGTTTTTGAGCATATCCTTTAGCTACAAGGCGAACCCTATATTTATCTATGGAGCCATCCAGTTTTAATTTCTTCTTAAAAAGCATTTACAACCTATGGCTTTAGCACCAGGAGGTAACTCGGTTAGAATCCATGTTTTATTTTCAAGTATAGAGTTAATTTCTATATTTATAGCTTCTTTCCAAAAAAAGGATAATCAGATGAGGTCTTAGCTTCCTCAAATGTATTAGGATCTCCTTCAACTAGATAGGTGAAGTAGTCCTCCCCAAAGGTTCTTTCGGTTCTAACTCTCTTACTTCTTCTAGGTTCATCAATTCCTAAAGGTTCTAAAGAAGAAGTTGAAGGTTGGTTTAAGCTGGTTGAAGGTTGAGATGAGTTGTTAAATTTAAAAGGGAATTTATCCTCAAAGTAGATTGCATCTCTAGCTTCTATAATAGTGTTATTAGATATTTCACTAATTTGTGAATTAGTAATTAAAAATCTATTAGCACTACTATCTGACGCATAACCTATGAAAATAGAGTCTAAGGTTTTAGGTCCTATTTTCTTCCTCTTTGGTTTAGGGATTGCTGTCGTAGCTAAACACCCCCACACTCTAAGAATTTGGATGTTAGACTTTCTTAATTTTAAAAGTTCAAATAGTGTTTTATCACAATGTTTTGAAAGAATCCTATTAAGGACAAATGAGGTGGTGAGCATCACTTCTCCCCAAAGATTTTCTGGGGCACCAGACTCGGCTAACATGACATTGACCATATTCATCAAGGTCCGATTTTTACATTCAGCCACCCCATTACATTGAGGAGAATATGGAGCAGCCACTTGATGAATTATCCCATGTTCTTGGCAATATTGGGTTAGCTCATTCGAAGTGTATTCTCCACCTCGGTCGGATCTGGGTTCCTAAATGATTTTCTACCTCAGCTTTGAAAATCTTAAAATACGAAAAAACTTCATCTTTAGTCTTTAATAAATATATGTAATAAAATTTGGTGAAATCATCTATGAATGTTACAAAATATTTATTTCCACCTCTAGTAGGTTAGCGGTTTGAATCGCATACATCTGAATGTATTAATTCTAAAGGTTTTGAAGTTGTATCTACTGATTTAAAAGGTTTCCTAACAAATTTGGCTTGCACACAAATTTCACATTTGGCACTTGATCCAAAATTAATTTTAGGAATTAGATTTAAAGACATCATTCTTTTCATACAATCAGAATTCACATGTCCTTATCTAGCATGCTAAAAATCAGGAGAAGAACTTTGAACTAAATAATAAGATATTTGATTAACTTCTAAATTAACATCATACAATTTAAACAATCCATCACAAACATAGACTTTACTAATAAAAAGATCATTCAAAGTTATTACAACTTTATTAGATTCTATAACTATCTTGTAGCCTTTCTTCACTAATAAAGAGCCGCTAACAAGATTCTTCCTAACTCTCGGCACATAGAGCACATCATGTAAGGCTAGTGTCTTCCCGGATGTCAACCTATGATCCACTCGCCCGCATCCAGGAATTTAACCCGAAGAGGCATCTCCTAATATCACGCTTCCTCCACTGATGTCCTGAAAGGTGGCAAAGCAAGAACGATCAAAATAAGTTTGAACATTTTCTCCGGAATCAAGCCACCAATCTGATGAGAAAGTAAGATGAAAACTAGGAGAATAATCTAACCTGAAGATAGGTTGATTCGATGCTTTAATCATATTTGCTCGTGTCTTAGAGCCATGAGATTTGCCGACCACCAGTTTAGTTTTCTTGAAGAAGCAGTTCGTTGACAGGTGGTTGGTGAAGCCAAAAATGAAGCACCATTTTCCTTTACCTAGGTTTTGGTTTGAGGAACTAGGCTTGGATTGATTGGGTTTATGATGACGGGAACCTTGATGGAAAGGTTTCGTTTTGTTCTTTCCTTTGACTTTAAAGTGATTGTGGGAAGAAGGATTGCCTTGTGATTCAGTGAGATTTACTTTAGGAGCAAGGTCTTTGGGAGTTTTAGAATTTTTACTCTTATGTTCTTCCTCTATGTGGATTGCATTTTGGATTTGAACATAAGTAAGGTTGGATTAGTCATGCCTTAGTCTAGTGCTAAAGCCGGACCAAGAGTCGGGAAGAGCATCAATAAGACATGCCAGCAAATAATTTTCGGAAAGTATTGAGCCATCGGCTCGGATCTTAGACAAAATCTCATCTAGATGATGGAGTTGAGGATTGATTGGTTTGGAAGCATCAATCTTGAATTTGTGGAGGTTGGAAACATTATAGCGTTCTATTCCCGCATTGTCAAGGTTATAGCGTGCTTCAAGTGTATACCACAGATCCTTAGCCGCACGATATTGAAGGAAGACATCGTAAAGGCTGTCGGACAAGGCACTTATGATTCAGTTATGACAATGATATTCAACATCTACTAGATCTCTATAAGGGACACGCCTAACATAAGTTCTAGTGGTGTTTGCAAATGAGGATAAGGATGATGGTAGAGACGAAGCAACTGCATTTGCAGCGCTAGGGATTTCAGTTTTTGAAGAGGGGGCATCGAAGATGGCAGATAAATGACCTAGGGCATTCAACCAATATTCTACTTGAGCCTGCCAACGACGAAAACCATTTCCATTAAATTTCTCGGGTTTGATCCCGGCAGAATCCTCAGATCTAGAAGCCATTACAGTTTTCTGAAATTTAAAATATAAATAATAAATGGATGTACAGATGAAAATGAAAGTAGACAGAATCATTTTGATTAATTTGATTTTATTTATTTGTTTGACGTGGAATTAACAACTTCTTTAAACTGTTAGAATAATTTTCCTATTTATTCCAGAATAATATATATATATATATATGTTTCAAAAAACAAGACATAACAGCAGTAAAATATATAGATCTGGAGAATTTTGATCTTTTAAAACTGATCTAAATAGAGAATGAGATAAATAGAATTTGATAGATTAGAATCGAGCCTGGGTAAGACGTGTGATCACTGCCCTAAAGAAGTTGCACAACCCTCCGGCAGGGTTTTCAACTGATGCTCACTCCTCCAAGGTACAACACCCGGCTAGATCCCGAAACTCCGATGTGCGCGGACACCAAAGAAGCACAGAGCACGTCGAACCCCCACTTGATGAAGCAAATGTAAAAAGAAGATGAAAATAAAATCAGCCAGTATTTTTCGCATCCGCTAGAATGAAAATATATTGTCTCTAAAACGATTCCTAAAAAGGCGTTATCTAAAATCTCGGTAAATAGAAGAAATAAATTCGTCATAAATTTTGACGGTTATGAATGGTAAGTAAATAAAAGAAAGTATCGTTCGAAACGTCAGAGTAATTAAAGCTCGACAAAAAAGGCGCTCGATGAAACTATTGACGAGAGTGGTCGACGAAAAGGAGATCGACGAAACTGCTGGCGAGAGCGATCGACGAAAAGGAGTTCGACCAAACCGCTGGTGAGAGCGGTCGACAAAAAGGCAGTCGATGAATGACCGGTCGACGAAAAGGCGGTCGACGAAAGAGCGGTCGACGAAATCGCTAGCGAGAGCGGTCGACGAAAAAATCAGTCGACGAAACCGCTGGCGAGAGCGGTCGACGAAAAGGCGGTTGACTACTATGCAGCCGAGTCAAAATAATTTGGAGCAAAAATAACAATTCAATTCAATTATTCCCCAAATCTCGTATCCCAAATCCCGAATCCGGTCCGGTACGGTACGGTGCGTTCGTGCGCGCGTGCGTGTGTGGTGCATAGATTCTCCTTATGTTCTTTTGAACATATAGAGAAGAGGAACTTAGCTTATAAACATTCCAACATGAAAGGAGGTAGGCAATGTGGGACAGAAGGAATTCAGGGAAAGAGGCGTTCCCTCCAAGATTTGGATTCTCTCCACTATTTTGGATTTTGGAGCTTTTCCCTTTAAAGTAAGGAGCCCAAACACCAAACTCCTAAAGGCTCCAATAAAATTATTTCATATAAGAAATGTTATACATATATATACTATATATATATATATATATATATATATATATATATATATATATATATATATATATATATATATATATATATATATATATATATATATATATATATATATATATATATATATATATATATATATATATATATATATATATATATATATATGTACATATATCAAATTTCTAACACAAAGGCACCATTGAAGAGGACTTTTTGGATCAGCTCCTCTCTCCTGTGGTTGATTCTGGTTTACCGGAGATCCCACACTGTTAGTCGTAGTTTCTGGGTGGACAGTTTGGCGCTCTCCGGCCCCCTCCAAGGTGCTCAGCTCAGCATTGGCTAGGAAGGAGAAGCTCTCTTTTTGATCTTCTGGATGTGTGTTGAGACCTACTTGTTGCAAATCAGTGGTCTATTTTTAGTTGTCCACCTCTTGCCAAGAAGGTTCTTTGTTCTAAGTAACCTACCGAGAGGGGCAAACTCGGGAGAAATAAGTGCAAGCTGCATCAACGATCCAAACACCTCCTATACTGTGATTTCCGAGTTCAACGCTATCCTTTTTTTCAATGACATTCAATTTATGAATTTGCCATCATGCCTCTACATCAGTTTTCTAGATCAATCAAATCAATAGAATTTTGATTCATTAGCCTTTTTTGGCAAAACCTTTACTCGATATGATGTGGCACCACCAATTCTCTATTTGTAGAGGATTTATAATGCTGGCATGACATATTATTGAGGATTTGCATCTCGTGCTGTTCTGAAGTACGTGTATTTTTTTCTTACGTTACTACCCTCTATGATTATCAGGATCTGGATCCTCTGGAGTTCGTGCGGGAACTCCAGGTTGTAGTTCAATCCAACGGCGCGAGAAAACCCACTCTATCAATCCAACGACTAGATTTCTCGCGCGCTAAAAGAAAAAAAAACAAAAAGTTAAAATATTAAAAAATGTAATCTCGCTGGCCCGTTGGATTTCAATCGGACGAGCGAGATTACGCGAACTCCACCCTGAAGTTCCCGCACGAACTCCAGAGGATCTGGATTCTGATTATCGTGTGTTATGTGATATCACATCATCATAATTTTTTTCCTTACTAACTAGCATTTTTCTTGTACTGAGGTACTATATCAATTATAATACTACTGATTTGACATACATGATGATATATTCATTTTAATAAGGTTTTTTTAAAAAATGAAAAGTGGTACTGTATGACTACCTTCTACATTAATTAATTATTATTGTTATTACGGGTTGCTCGGTTTTTCTCCGGTCCAGAGAATCGGAACGCCTTAGCTTGGAATCAGATCGGGCACACAAACAGTCAAAGAAAAACAACAGCAAATAGCAAAATGTTTTTTTACGTGAAAAACTGGAAAGGGAGAAAAACCACGTGACTGGACCTGTGTCGAGCCAAATCTACTATTTTTTTGGAATTTACAAGAGTTTGAGATGATTCCTCGGAGGGTGATAGACCAACTGTCCATTACAAGTACAAATTGTGAAAAAGATGAATAAGAGAATAAGTCATTGGAGCATTGATGGAAGCGCTCCGACCTAGAAAATGACCAAGTCCACGGGACCTCGATGTAAGTGTTCCTGCAGGGAGAAATCTCTAAGTTCATGAAACCTCGAGGGAAGAATTTCAGCAGGGAGAAATCTCTAAGTCCAGGGAACCTTGATGAAAGCATTCTAGCAGGGAGAAATATCAAAGACAACAGAGCCTCGATGGTAGCGCTCTTGTTGAAGTGGAGCCTTTGTGGAAGCACTCTTGCGGAGATGAACGTCATGCGTTGGAAGCCTGATGGAACCTTTGCGCTAGATGAGGAGCAGAGTTAATTCTTGAGTGGAGGATCAGTCTAAGTACACGACCTCGCTGGAAAACCTCAGAGCTCCTTTTAGTCTTTAGAGTTGTTTGTCTTCAAATGAATGTATGAGTGCCTATTTATAATTTTCCGAAGGGATACATCGGTAATTGTGCTAGGGCGGAATTTGTGCCGACGAATGGCGTCGCGCCATTTTTGTCACCTGGATCGTCATAATTATCGAAATGATGAAGGTGACCCCCGGGCGGTCCCGACGGCACGGGGTGGGTGCTCGATGTTGACAGCGGCGATTACCGGCGCACGAGGCTGGTGCGATGCGCGCGGTGGGTGCGACACGCACAGTAGCCATATGCGCGTGGTTCGGTCGCGTGTGCAGGCCTCACATGACTGTGTGGTCTGGCTGGGCGCACATCGGGGTGCTATTTGTACGTGTGCTCGGGTTCCCCTCCGCTTGGGTGTTCCTGGGCATTGGGGGAGCATAGCATGTCGCGCGGGACTTGTACAGTCGTGTTTGCTTTCCCTACGCGTCCTTGATCCCAGCACTTTTGGTTTGGCTCAAAGATTTTAGGGGAACCCCATCAAATGCTCCCTACGTTTTGCGAGTCATGACTTACGAAGCGATGAACACAAAAATTTCATGCCTTCGCTTGTGGTGTTTCAGAACCTTGAGATCATCGGACTCGGCCCCGAGTAATCGTTTGCCGGAAATTAGAGAGTGTAAAAAGTATTTCTTGGATAATATTTGCCCTAGCAGTGAGATATTTGATCAAAACAGTCTTTATATGCTACATATTTTATGACTGAAAAATTTAGCAAGAGATATTTTATTATCTCAGACATCTTCCATTATGAGTTCTCCTTTTAGGCCTATATATTGGAAAGGGTCATCTGGTTCTCCTCCAACACAGTTGTAAAGATCTTGGAGTTAGTGGAACCTTTGCTTGGAGCTTGCATGATCCTTGTTGTCTTGATGCCCCCTCGAAAACGATTATCTTTTTATGAAAAAGTTTCATGTCTTGAGGATGGAGAGAAAACAAGCAAAACGATCGTATGCGGAGAATCACACTAGTAGCGTCGCCGGCGTGGAGGTGTGTGAAAGAGATGGCGTATGTGGAGGTGGCACGCTCGACGGTAACCCTCACGGGGGCCGCTGTGTGTGAGCGGCGCGCGGGTAGAGCCACCCACGGGGGCGCAGGGATCCGAGCGTGGGGCCGCGCACGTGGGACCGCCCACGGGGCGCACACGAGGCTGCCAGCGGGGTAGCGCGTGGAGCCTCCTGCGGGGGCGTGCATGCATGGCCGCCCGCACATGATGTCACTCATGCGCGCATGAACGGTGCCTCCCGTGTCATGCTTCCGGTGCGACCCCGTGCGGGGTTGCTTGTGTGGCCCTTGTGGTGGCGCATCATCTGTTTCGATGCTAATGATCTCCCTTTCTCTTGCAGGTGCCGAACGGTGGCACTCCATTGAGGTCGATGCGACTTTCGTCGACTCTTAGCCTTGCCCAAGTGACTAGTTGGAGGAAATTCTTCGGTATTTTGGCGGGCATGGAGGTTGTGATACCCTCCCCACTGGAGTGCATTCAAAATCCTCTGATCCACTTCACGATCAAGGAGGGATGCCTAAAAGCGGGCTTTTGAATCCCCCTACTAATGAAGCCAATGAAGCTTTTTGGTTGTGTGGCATTCCAGTCACGCATTTCTCCATGGTGGTGCTGACAAGGATTATGAGACTGCTCTTCTTCTTTCGGGAGCATGACTCCTCGATGTCAGTTCTACTTTTTTGCGAGTAGTGCGAAGTCTATTTTTGCTCTGGTGACCAGGTTGAGGTGCAGAGCAACAAGATATGAATGTCATTTGAAAACAAAACAGACTGCCATCACGAGGGAACGTTGTTCGGGTTTGTTAAAAACCCATAGAGGCTGCTTGACATCTGGTGGGATCCTCTAGACCGTTGTTGTCACCTTACAGGGAGGGAGTATGACTTTTCTCCATTGTATAGTTTCGAGGATCTGCCCGAGTTGAGTGCCGCTCTTCACAAGATCAGCGCATTTGTTGTTGAGAAATGACTGGTTCTTGTGGGCCTTTCAACGGATGCGGAGCGTAGTCGTGCCGTATTTTGGAGTGTGGTAAGAAGATGAAGCTGGATTTTTCTCAACGACGTGGAGAAGGCGGGCCGTCCACTACTTCTCCTAGAGGTTGTTATTGAGGACGCCGACTGTTGGGTACATTGACCACAATGTACCATATTTGAAGAAGGTCATAAGTCAATAATATACACAAATGTCTATTTGATAAATTTCTGAGTTCATATATGCATGGTGTCTATAATTATGTGATTTGACTAGTTAAGTGTGTCAGAAGTATGGCTGGTGAGAAGTCAGTATGTTCAAGGAAGTCAGAGAAATGGTCAAGTTCAAATACGTTGAGTGACTACAGATCACTTAACGCCTGAGGCCAGAAATCATCGACATTTGAACTATCACTCAAAGCTTCAGTGGAGAAAGTCTGAAATCTATCTAAGTACAAAAGCATGGAGTGAAGGACGCACACTCGATACCTTCTCAAAGGAAAACTGACTAAGTATAAATACGTTGAGTGAAGGACTTACACTCAATGCCTTTGTAGTATATGTGTTAAAGGACAAATGCGTCGAGTGAAGAACCTTCACTCAAAGCATCAATGATAGATCGATATTTGGCTAAGTACTAATGCGTCAAGTGAAGAGCCTTCACTCAACTCCTATGCATCAGATAAAAATTTGGTTAAGTACTAATGTGTCGACTGAAAAGCCTTTACTTAATGCCTCTGCTTCAGACAAAAATTTTGGCCAAGTACAAATGCGTCGAGTGAAGGATATCCACTCAACACTTTTGGAGTCAACCGTTAGAACTCAATTCGTCAAGATATGAGGATTCACTCAACGCCTGTGCAGAATTAGATATTGTTCTAAGTCTTTTTTGGCATCGTCTCAAATGTGTTGATGACATCTTAAATTCAAATCGACACAAATCTCATGAAAAAAGACAAAGACTATTATATTGTTCGGGCAGTGATATTCTTGAATGGTTCAACCATTAAAGCTGGCCATGTCACTTACCAAAGGAGGATATAGTCGTTACTGTTGCCAAGATAAAAAGGGAAGACTCTGATTCTTTTAAAGAGACTTTTTGCAAAACTTTGAAAAGAAATTTTTACGAAGAACTTCAGAAAATCTCTCAAACTCTAAGTTTTGCAAAAGTCGACGAGCAAAGATGAATGAATTTCTGGTTATCTTCAAGCCTGATAATATACAGGATGATCATCTTTATCAAGCTTGAAGAAGAAGTATAACTCTACAAAAGTTCAACACCGCATATACTGAATTAAAACCGAAGAAGCTTATTCATATTGCCTTGGAGGAGAAAGATTGTTTGATTTATAGTCAAGGAAGAAGAAGACTCAGAAATTTATTTTTGGAGTCATATTACTCAAAAATTTATTCTCTTGTAGGATCTCACTGAGATCTGAGTTGTAAGCCTATTTTATAAAGGCTGTGTTGTAGGACTGAAAGTAGTCTGAGTGGTAGGAGTGTGCAACACTCTGAGTTGTAGGATCCTGGATAGGAACTGAGGTAAGGCTTATGCATGAGGTAGAATCTTGGCGAAGACTTGAGGTAGGAGATTAGCTGAGTCTCTGAGTTGTAGGGGTTGGAAGACTTTGAGTTGTAGGTGAAAGAATTGGTTTCAAGATTGCCTAAACACCTCAAATCTAATTCTACTTAGATAGTAAATAATTTGATCACAACACAGATAAAATCTACAGTTAACACAACACACAATCAACCAATCACAACATACACACAGTTTTTATAGTGGTTCCCCAATTGATGGGTATATCCACTTTCACCCTTCGCTTACCTAGTTGTATACTAAATTCGGCCTAACTTCCTTCCACCTTCTCAGATCCTCAGATCTTACAACTCAGAACCCAAACTGGTTCTTACAGCTCACACTTCAATAAGTGCTACAACTTAGGCACTTCCCAAGAAGCCTACCTCAGAGTGAATCCCCACTCCTACCACTCAGACAATCAATCCCCACCTCAGCCATTATCACCAGGCCTACAACTAAGAGAACTAAATCTAATACCTCAGGTAAACAACCCTACCTCAGCCTTTATAGTTACAGGCTTACAACTCAGAGAAATTAATCTCCTACACTCAGATCTAAAATATATCCTACAGAAATTTGATTAAGAAGATGTTCCTTCACTCAGGGAGAGATGAGGGAATCTTGATCAGATCTTGATGGATATGCTTTAAACTATTCTTTGCAGTAATGAATCTGATAAAACCTGACTTAGCTTATTCAAAGATTGTTGAAAGAGAGAATCTAGGTTAAATCTTCTTGAGAAGTTGGTGTAGATCCAGCTTCTCCCACCTTGCTGAATTAAATCCGCAAACTCAACAGATCTGCTGTGAAGTTGTAATGCCCTGAAACTCAAAAGAGCGACGGGAGGCATTTTGAGCCAAGTTTGGAATTTGGCAGGGGGCACACGGCCTGGGACACGGGCGTGTCCCAGGTCATGTCGTGTTTGGGTCGACGATTTGGCCGAGAGGTCGACGAATTCTGGAGTCGATGATCGTCGAGCAACGAACACGGCCTGAGACACGGGCGTGCCTCGTGGCGTGTCAAGCTTGTGTCGATGATCTGCGCGGGAATTCGACATTTTCGCACGATAAACTGTTGAGACAGGGAACACGGCTAGGACACGGGCGTGTCCAAGGCCGTGTCGGGTGGTCGACGAAATGTGCTCGACGAAGTGTCAAGATAGTGAACACGGCGTGGAGCGCAGGCATGTTTGGGTATGACACGGGCATGTAAAATAGGACACGAGCGTGTCCAAGACCCGTGTGAGTCTCAGTTTGGTGTTTTTCCTGTGTTGATGGAGGAACACGCCCGAGAAAACGGGCGTGTACTGGTTGACACAGGCATATCAGGTGCCTGTGTGTTTTTCGAGATGCGTCGATTTCAACGGTGAATGGGGGGACACAGCCCTGGATACGAGCATGTCGTAGGCCGTGTTCGGCCCAGGTTTTGAATTTCAGCTACGGATCGTGGCCGTTCGTTTCCTTATTTTGGGATCCGACGACTGGGGGTTATTCTTACAAGGATATACCCATGAATAGGGTTTCAAATCCCTCACTTCTTTACTTAGTCTCTTTCTAAAAGTCTAGAGAGAAGGGAGAGCAAGGAAGAAGAAAGGAGGCTAGATCCGGTACCGGCGGAATTTTGGAGCTCCAAATCGCGAGCCAACTTCTGATCTGCGGAGGCAAGGAGATTGCGGTGCTTTCCATCCGCATATATCTCCATGGTGCCAAGGAAAAGTGTTAGGGTAACGATTCTCTACATGAGAATGTGAAGCTCTCTTTTCCTTTGTATAGGAAGCCCGCTCTTGTGAGTTTATGGTGAGTTGAGGCGTTCCTTCGGGTAGACATGAATAGTCCCCGTTGTGTACATGTAGAGTCCGTAATCGAGAATGGATATAGTCATGATATGTGAAGCCTACCAGGACAAGTTGGTCTGGATCGGTGATGTTGCATTGCTTGAATGGCCGGAGAAGACTCCATGCAAATGTTTGTTTTTCTGGTTTTCTACGCGGTAGATTGAAATAGGGAGCCTTGGGGATTAACTCCAAGGTACACCCAGAAAACTGAGCAGATGCGTGATTCTGCCAACATGGTGGCCTGGGAGCCAACTTGTACATGACTAGGTCGTGTAAAGTGAGTAATCAGATTGGGACTCGGGAATGTTTGACCCACACATATGGCTTAAATTGTCATTGCGATGTCAGCATGGGTTAGGCGGAACCGTACCCACTCTATGTCGATTGGTTGGAGCTGTTGGCATAGATGGAGGGTCTTAGGCGGTCTATGGCTTAAAAAGACGTGACCAATGCCAAAAAGACTAAATGCTCACGAGATCAGCCGTCCAAGTGGCAGTGGTGCGACCGAGGTGTCTATGGCTTGAACTGACGTGACGTTGACCGGTTCACCGAGAATGTGCCCTGAGTGCACGGGGTGTGTGGTCGTGAGTGCCTACGCCTGTGTTGTTGTGTTGTTACACTATATTGTTGGATTATGCTAACAATGTGCAGGGAAGGTGCATCGCCACACCGAGTTGGGGGAGGGATCGTTATAATTTGGTTAGCATAGCTGACCGTTGACTTTGTTTGCCATCGTGCGGTGGATTGTTGCTTGCAGGTGCTGCGGAGCCGAGTGCTAAATAGAGGACTAAAGCCCAGGTTGCTGAGCCGGCCCTCGAAGGCCTAATTTTGAGTGTTTTTTGTTATTCATGTATGGCAGGCCTTCGTGCCGAGGTTTGGAAAACATTTATATTCAAGCAAACTATTGTAAGGCCTTAAGGCCAGTACTTATCTATTGGTACGTTCATTCCTATTTGCTTTTTAGTGGACATTCATGTTAGTAGTTGGGTTCTTTTATTTACAACTATTAAGATTGCTTCCTCTAGAATGGCTCTGTGTAGGATTTTGTATATTAGTTGGATGGTTTCCATTGAGTAACCACACAGTCTGTCTGTGGTATATAGCGTCAGGCCCCGACAAAACCTACTTCTATATGCTACGCTACGGATAGGGGGTGTTAAAATTTGGTATCAGGCTTTTGGTTTTGATCAGGCTTAAACTGAATTCGTGGAC
Organism: Platanthera guangdongensis; assembly: GCA_039583875.1. Classification (NCBI taxonomy): domain Eukaryota; kingdom Viridiplantae; phylum Streptophyta; class Magnoliopsida; order Asparagales; family Orchidaceae; genus Platanthera; species Platanthera guangdongensis. Next base: position 64,939,818 of record CM077147.1, read on the forward strand.
GAATTCTTTTTAAGGGGTGGTGAGCACATGTGTGTGCGTCATTGTTATAACAACAAAAGAACCCATGAATGTCAACTTAGGAATGAAAATACACGTGTTTGATTAACCTGCGTGTTCCTATAATTGCTGTTTGTAATTTTGTTTGGTCGCTTAATGGTGTTTTGTACAACTATAGGTGACCAGAAGCAGTGCTGTGCCGTCAGAACGCCGAGTTTTTGAGGCTAGTAGTGCACCAAATGAAGCTCCTGCAACACCTCCATCGGCTGAGACCATACGATTGGTTGCCGAAGCAGTGTTTGCCATGATCAATGAACAGCTTGCAAGGCAAATGCAGCAGCTCGCTCCTGCGATGGAGCAGGTACCTCTTTAAGAGGCTAAGCAGAGAAGGGTGGAGCAGGTTCTAGTGGAACCTTTGGTGCCAAGGAGAGCAACTAAAAGGCAGCTCAAGCACGTTATGAGCTTTAATCCTCCCATGTTCTCGGAGTTGGGAACCCCATCGCAAGCTGAAGACTGGCTCTCCGGAGTGAAGTGAGTATTGATAGATATAGAAACGGAGGAGTGGTAGATGACCACTATAACTACGTTCCTTCTGGACGGTGCTGCTAGGTTGTGGTGGGAATGCTTGGAGCTGCACCTCTTGAGGGGAAGGTAAGTTACAGACGTCTTGATGGAGGAGTTCTCGAGACTGTTCTTAGCTAGGTACTTCCCTCCGACTCAGAGGATTGCTTTGGAGAATGAGTTTCAGAAATTGGTGCAAGGAGAGTGTAGCGTGGATAAGTATCTCCACGAGTTTACTCGGTTGGGTCGGTATGCTAGATCTACGTTCGTGGATGAGGAGCGTAAGACCAACCGTTTCTATGATTGTCTGAGAAATGACTTGAGGATGACGCAGGGTTTCTTGACCCTGGTCAACACGACGCGCTCTTTGGAATAGGATATGAAGAATGTACAAGCAAAGAAAAGCTTTGGTGATAAGAAGTCTGAGTTCAAGGTGCCAACTACCTCAAAGTCTGGGTACCCTAAGTTCTTTAAGAAGGCTAGGACTTTGGGTCCAGCTCCTTCCGGTGCTTTTGGGACGAATACGGGTCGGACCCCGGGTGCATGTTTTACTTGTCGGAAGCCGGGGCACTTTTCTCGTGACTGTTGGAGCGGACGTCCCAAGTCTGAATGGAAGCCGGGAGCAACATATGAAGAGAAGGGCAAGGCGGTGGAGTCAACCGCGTCCCATTATGCTCCGGCTCAACCAAGAGTTTATAATCTTGGCCAATAGGAGGCCATTAAACAAGCGAATGCGGTGACAGGTATGGTTTAAATTTATATCAAGTCAAATTATTTTATACTTGTTATGTGTGTGTTACCTTACCACTGCTTGTTTAGGATTTGTTTTGATTTGCGAGTATCCGGCGAGAACACTCTTTGATTTTGGAGCTTCACACTCCTTTTTGTCCGAAGGGTTCATATCGCGCATCGGAGTACCTTCTTCGATGGCGAAGGACAAACTGGACGTATTGTTGCCCAATGGGTGTTCGATGCACGCGGAGAGAATCTGTGGCGTTCAGATTCGTATTGGGAGTCTGGAGTTCCATTTGATAGCATCATTACTACCGCTGGTGGAGTTCGACGTAATATTTGGCATGGACTAGCTCTCGGAGCAGCAAGCTCATATTGATTGCGGTCGCAAGGAAGTCAAGTTGGGAACAGGTCGTGAGATAAGTTTTACTGGCTTGAAAGGGTCGAGCAAGACTTTAATGTCCGCTCTTCAGGTGGTGAAGGCGGTTCGTGCCGGTGCAGAGCTGTTCTTTACACTAGTGGAGGTTGCAAAGAGTAAACCTACATTGGTTAGTATTTCAGTGGTAGCTGAGTACCCTGATGTGTTCCCTACCGATCTTCCTGGAGCCCTGCCTAAACGGGAGTTAGATTTCATGATTGAGCTAGTGCTAGGTGCGAAACCTGCGTCATGCTCTCTATATTGGATAACACCTAAGGAAATGGCGGAGCTGAAGGTGCAACTTCAAGAGTTGTTTGAGCAAGTTATGTGCGTCCAAGTTCGTCGCATTGGAGCGCACCGGTCCTCTTTGTTAAGAAGAAGGATGGGAGCTTGAGACTCTGTATTGATTACCGAGAACTGAACAAGTTGACAGAGAAGAACAAGTACCCGATCCCAAGGATAAATGATCTATTTGATCAGTTAGTCGGGTCGACTGTGTACTCTAAGTTGGATCTCGAGTCCAGTTACTATCAACTGAGAATAAAGGAAAGTGATATCCCTAAGACAGTGTTCAGTATGAGATACAGGCATTATGAGTTTACGGTCATGCCATTTGTGCTGATGAATGCGCCTTCAGTGTTCATGGATTTGATGAACAGGACATTCAGGGAGTACTTAGACCACTTTGTGATCGTCTTCATCGACGACATTTTGGTGTACTCGCAGAGTGAGGAGGATCACTTCAGGAATCTGCACTTGGTATTGGAGACACTGAGGAGGAATCAATTGTACGCCAAGTTCTTGAAATGTGAGTTTTGGTTGTCCTCAATGCCGTTCCTCGATCATATAGTCAGTGGAGAGGGCATTACATGTAACATACCCTATCCGTCACATAGCATATAGCAGTAGGTCCGGCCGGGGCTTGACGCCATATACCACAGATAGACCGGGTGGTTACTCATGGAAACCATCCAACCAATCAACGTCCTACATAGAGCATTCTAGCGGAAGCAGTTTATAAAAGCTGCAAATAAGAACCCAGCACTAAAGCATGAATGTCCACTAATCCAAAATAGGAATATTATACAAATACCCACAAAAGCCTTAAGGCCTTACAAAATGTTTCACTTGATATTACATGATTTACAAACCACGACACGCAGGCCGGTCATACATGAATAAAATAATAAACACTTCCAAAATAGGCCTTCGAGGGCCGGCTTCGCAATTGGGCTTTAGCCCTCTATTGACCGCTTGTTCCAGCAGCACCTGCAAACAACAAACCACCGCACAGTGGCAAAACAAGGCAACGGTCAGCAATGCTGACCAAATTATAACGATCCCGCCCCCAACTCGGGGCGGCGATGCTCCTTCCCTGCATTTCATTAGCATAAGCGAGCAACATATATATATATAACCATTTCATCACAAAATTGGCTCGCATGGCCACACGCCCCGTGCTCTCAGGGCACATTCTCGGTGAACCGGTCGATGTCACGTCAATTAAAGCCATAGACATTCCGGACTCACCACCGCCACTTTGACGGCCAAAAATATGAGCAATTTATCTTCCTGGCCTGGGTCACGACAATTTAAGCCATTGACCGCCGAAGACCCTAATCTATGCAAACGACAAGTGCCACGTGCCTTTAGGTCTCTTTAACCGAATGACATAGAACGGGTACGGTTCCATCTAACCCGTGCTCACATCGCAACGACAATTTAAGCCATTTGCGCGGGTCAAACTTCCACCGAGTCCTATTTCCATCACAATTCACATAACCCGGTTATGTTCAAGTTGGCTCTCAGGCCACCAAGTTGGCAAGATCTCGTATCCGCCCAGTTTTCCGGGTCCACCTTTGGGTGAGTCCCCAAGGCTCCCTTCTACAATCTACCGTGTAGAAAACCCGAAAAACAATCAATAGCACGGAGTCTTCTCCGGCATTTATGCAATGCAACATCACCGATCCAGACCAACATGTCCGGGTAGGCTTCACACATCATGCCTATGTCCGTTCTCGCTTACGGACTCTAAACAACGGGGACTTCATATATCTACCGGAAGGAACGGCTCCAACTATCTGCAAACTCGCGAGAGCGGGCTTCCTATGCAAAGAAGGAGAGCTACTCATGCTCAAGAAGAGAATCGTTACCCTAGCGTTCCTCTTTGGCGCCATTGAAAGGTAAGCGGATGAAAAGCACCGCACTGGCTTTGCCTCCGTGGATCCGGAGTCGGCTCGCGATTCGGATTCGAAGCTCCTCCAATGGCCGGATCTAGCTCCTTCTCCCTTCCTTGGCTCTCCTCTCTCTCTAAGGTTTTAGAAAGATAATAACTTATGAGAAGTGAGGGTTTCTAAGTCCAATCCTGGGTATATCCCTTCAGGAACAACCCCCAGCTATTGGATCATCAATTAAAGAAATGAACGGCTTTGATTCGGGACTGAAATGCCCAATCTAGACCGAACACGGCCTGGCACACGGCCGTGTCTAGGGCCGTTTGCGTCATTCACCGTCAAAATCGAATCGCCTGGAACAACACACGGGTATCGAACACGCCCGTGTTCGACAAGACATGCCCGTGTTCCACCTGACACGGCCATGTGGCCGGCCGTGTACCCCCATCAATTTTCCCCGAAAAAACCCGAGCACTGCACGGGTTCTAGGACACGCCCGTGTCCTTGCCCGTGTCACCTCAACATGCCTGGACCCCAGGCCGTGTACACAGTCTCGAAACTCGACACTTCGTCGAGCAAAGATCGTCGACCTAATGACACGGCCTTGGACACACCCATGTCCTAGGCCGTGTGCCTTGTCTCGACATAATGTCGAGACCAAAGTGTCGACTTTTCGGGACGAGTGTCGACACGGGTTGACATGCCCTGTGACACGCCCGTGTCGTAGGCCGTGTGCCATGTCTCGACACTTCTTCGAATGCAGAGTGTCGACTTCGCGGCTAAGTGTCGACACGGGTCGACACGCCCTGCGACATGGCCGTGTTGCAGGACATGTGCCCAGTCTCGACACAATGTTAAGACCAAAGTGTCGACTTCCCGGCTGGGTGTCGACACAAGCGTGACACGCCCTGGGACACACCCGTGTCCCAGGCCGTGTGCCTGCAGCCAGAACCCAAAACTGGCCCAAAACGTCCCCCGTCGCTCCTTTGAGTTTCAGGGCGTTACAACTCTCCCCCTCTTCAAAGAATTTCGTCCTCGAAATTATATAAAGGAAAGACATGTACAAAACCAAAATTTGTACCTGAGCGGAACAACTCCGGATACTCGTCAAGCATAGTCTACTCTCACTCCGTAGAGAGCTCCTCACGACCGCAATTGTCCCACCGGACCTTGACCATCCTGATCTCTTTATTGCGTAGCCGCTTGACCTCTGAGTCCTCAATCTGCACGGGCTTGACTTTTGTCGTTAGCCCACTATCCACCGGCACTTGATCAACTGCGATTACTTGCGTAGGCTCTTGCACCGCCTTCCGAAGCACCGAAATATGGAATACATCATGTAATCCACCAAGCTCCACCGAAAGCTTCAACCGATAGGCCGCTTCACCGACTCGCTCCAGAACTTCAAACGGCCCAAGGTACCTCGGGCTTAGCTTTTTCAATCGCCGCACCCGCGAGACACCCTTGAACGGCTTGATCTTTAAGTATACATAATCGCCCACAGCGAACTCCACGTTCCTGTGCTTGGCATTATAGTACTTTGCTTGCCGGTCCTGAGCGATAAGCAACCTATCCCGAATGGTTCTCACCAAAGAAGTAGCATCCTACACTTCCGATTGCTTATACAACTTTGACTCACCTGTTTCTAACTAAGACAACGGCGTGCGACATTTTCTACCATATAGGGCCTCAAAAGGCGCCATCTAAATACTCGCTTGATAGCTATTGTTGTATGCGAACTCCACTAAATAAAGGTGGTCTTCCCATTGCTTTCCAAAATCCAAGACACACATGCGGAGCATGTCTTCCATGGTTCTATTGACCCTCTCGGTCTGCCCATCCGTTTGCGGATGGAAGGCTGTGCTGAATTTCAACTTTGTTCCCAACATTTGTTGCACTAGCATCCAATCATTGGACATGAACCGCCCATCTCGGTCACTCACGATGCTGCAGGGCACACCATGAAGCCGTACTATGTTATCCACATAAAGCTTTGCTAACTTCTCCACCGGATCATCCTTCCTATGCGGAATAAAATGCGACACCTTCATTAATCGATCAACAACCACCCAAATGGCGTCGTTCCCCTTTTGCGACATTGGCAAACCGTGCACAAAGTCCATAGGGATGTCGTCAAATTTCCACTCCGGAATAGGCAAGGACTTAAGAAATCCTCCCAGCTTTTGGCACTCCGCCTTTACCAAGGCGCAAGTTTGGCACTTTGCTACGCATAGCGCCACATCCTTCTTCAAACCCGGCCACCAAAATAGTTTCTTCACATCATGGTACATCTTCGTGCTCCCCGGGTGAATCGAGTACTTGGTATGGTGTGCCCCGTACAACAACTCTACCCACAAATTGCAAGAGCCTTCGCATGTGATCGCGGTGGATCAAGTGCCGGTTGAGAATGGGTTGACAACGAAGGTCAAGCCCGTTCGTATTGAGGACTCAGAAGTCAAGCGACTAAGCAATAAAGAGATCAGGATGGTCAAGGTCCGTTGGGAAAATTGCGGTCGGGAAAAGCTCTCTTGGGAGTGAGATCAGACAATGCTTGAGGAGAACTCGGAGTTGTTTCACTCTGGTATGGTTTAAGTTTTATGTTTTTTTCCTTTATGTAATTTCAAGGACGAAATTCTTTTAAGAGGGAGAGAGTTGTAATGCCCTGGAACTCAAAAGAGCGACGAGAGGCATTGATGAGTCCACTTTATATACCTATTTTCGGACTCATCTGGGCTAGTTTTCACGTGTTTGCACTTCACTTTTAGTTCTATATCGTTCAAATCTCATCTAATCTTTATTTCCATACGACGTGCACATTTATGCCCGTGGTTGTGTATTTTGTTACTTTTATTGTTTGTACTCCATTTTGTGTCATTTTGTGATTGCCTGGAATGTCTGCACATATCAGTGATTGGTTTTTCCTTTCGGTACAGGGGTCGTGTGCGTCTTCCGGGATGGTTGTGAAACCGGAATACTGCGCACGATCATGGGATATAATGCGCACAACCACTGGTCGTGCGCCCCTGATCGTGCGCACTACTCTACGTTTTCCAAAATCAGCCTGGGGTAAGCGCACGACCACTAGACATACTGCGCATGACCACCGGTCGTGCGCCACTGATCGTGTGCATTGATTCCTCTTTTTTGGAGTCCTGTCTGGGTAATTGCATGATCATTGGACTTAGTGCGCAGGACCACTGGTCGTGCGCCACTACTCGTGCGCGTTATCCCAGTTCTTCTTCCCGTTCTTCTATGCCAGTGCGCACGAGCACCGTACATAGTCCGCACGACCAATGGTCGTGCGCCTGTGATCGTGCGCATTGTTCATTTCTACTTTTGTATAAATAGTGCAAGTCTCACCCTAATTCTAAGGAGGATCCGGAGCTCGACATTTCTCCGCCGTTTTCCGCCTTCTCCATTGTTCCCCTTCATCTTCCACCCTAGGGAGGTGCTCCGGGCAAGCTTTCACCGCCAAATCCAAGCCGGAGCTTCCTCTCGGCCTTCTCCTTCATCCGTGAGCTTCAAGTAGGGTTTGACTCCATAGCCATCAAGCAAAGGAAAGCTAGCAAACTTCGTCCGCTATCATGAGACGAAGAAGACGGGCCATTGGAAGGTGGTGACAACCCTTCACTACCCCGGACGCAGTTAAGGATCGAGCTTGGACTCGGAATGACAACCCGACGATTCCAACCGTGAATCCTCAACAAGACTTCGGATTTGGTCGATCTCTTGACTTGTTCTTTCTTTCTTGTTGAATATTGGTGTTTAACTTTAGTTATATTGATGAAGTATGCTTCGTTTGTAAAATGATTTTATACAATCATGTCTATGTGATTTTGTATGTTTTCATTATTTACTTGAGTTGCGCCATATTCCATCCACCACCATCCACCCTTGCCGCACTAGCAATTGCTAGTGGCGTGCGTAGCGAAGAGGTGCTTACGACCCTCATTCCGCCATTCTCACCACCTCATCCGATAGCCTTCTCATCCATCCGCCTAGTGATTCAGTGCATAGCGACCCGACTAGTCTTCCATCCCGCCTCGCGAAGCATCGCATAGCGGCGTTGCATAGGAGTAGTTGATAGCCTTTTATTTTCTGTTTCCGCATATATCAAAACCCCCCCTTAGTTAGCTCCGACCTAAGGACTTCAACCTCAAGTCCTCGAAATTAACTGCACGTTACTGTGTTCTTGGTGAGATCGATACTTGGGAAAACCCCCATTTTATATTACTTGTGCGACCGGTTCACTGCCGTGATCTTTAGCATCAAGTTTTTGGCGCCGTTGCCGGGGAACGCAGTCGTGTGAGTTTTTGGAGAGGGAGATAATAAATTGAAGCCCTTTTCCATTTGTGCATATCATTCTTTTTTCTTATTTGCTTTGGTTATTATAATTTTTATTTTGCTTATTTCTTTATGCCCTTTTCTGATTTTTGATTTAGATAGCAGATCCGTGCTATTTTTATTTTAGCTGTGTAGCACTTTTTCAGCAATTATTTTTGTTCGTTATGGATCCTGATGCTGAGTGCCGTATCCTTGACACTTTGCGCCGATCCATCGATGCTATTGTTGTTATGAATGCCGAGCATTGCATTCAGTGTTTGTTATGTCAAGGTGTGGGCCACATGTTGAAGGATTGCCCTCATTTGTGCAAGCCTTCTCCCTCTGAGGGCGTGTGCACAACAACCTCCCGTTCGCGGCAGACTGTTGTGGACAGGCCTACCATGGTGTTTCCTGGCCCATACACTGACATAATGCACTTTGCTCATTCTTTACCCGTTGAGATTACTCAAGAATCTCTGGCCGCATACAACTCTTTCATGGGTCCCTCGATCCCTTTTTACGAGCTTCCCTTGAGTGATGATAATCACTCTGGTGTTAGTCAACAAAAAGAGGAGCAGGAACTCATGGACACTCCTGTATGGGACGATGAGATTGTTCCGGTCATTGACAGGGTGGCGTCTGTGAATGATTTTGTGGTGGGGCCTGCTTATTTAGTGCTTGATTTTGAGAGCAGCCTTGCCCCTCCGCAATTTTTGTCGGATTGTGCTACTCCATTTTTGTGTGAGTCGGTTGATGATGCCGTATTTGTTGATGACTCGGTGCACAAGGTTGCGCCGAAGTGGGATGATGTTCCTCTATCTCCGACGGAGAAGGTGGATCTTTAGAACACTTTTACGCACCCCGGTGGGATGAGGAATATCCCCCTTCCAATGCGGAGGTTTGCACCTCCTTATTAGATGAGGTTGTTCCACTTACCACCGCGGACCTTGAGTTCTCGGATTCCCCTCGGTACGACTCGTATGATACCGACAGTGATCTATGCTTGGATCCTACTGGGAGTGAGACCGGGAACACTCCCCCTATTTCTGATTATTTTAGTTCTTCTTCTCCTTTATTTCTTGATCCTTCTTCTTTATCTGAGCCTGTGCAAGTTGAATCTCCACAGGTAAGTTGGGTTGATGTTAAGCCTTGCGCTCAGGCTGTCGACGAGTGCATCCTCTTATGTGAGGAGGTTCCTACCTCCTTCACAGTGGAAGCCCCTGCCGTCACCTTCGCCCCTAGCAAACTTGTGGTGGACGAAACCTTGCTAGGCAAGGATTTGTTTTGTGGTAAGATGAGTGAGGACCAGGCCTCCTCCTTATCCTACTTCCTATTTCCTCTACCTGTGTTGGGCAGGTATTATTATTTAGGTAGAGGGGTAACTGCTCTATCACCGTATCGGTACCTGTTACCAAAACGGATATTGGAACAGTTACCTGTGCACTTTTTATTTCATAGGCCCATTAGCTAGAATTGTTTAGAATGTAATAAGTCATGCTGGGATGACAATAATCCCAGTACTTATCTTTTATTTTCTGCATTTTATTTTTCTTGTCTATTTTAATTTTAGCATTTCTTTTTGTATATTTTGTTTTGTTTTTTTTTGGAGCTCACCCCTGCAGGTATTCATAGCAAATCGCATTGGCGGGGTTCTGATTCTTCGTATGGCGGGCCTGCTTCAGGTTTCCACGCATCTTCTGGTATGCTCACTAGCTGAGCATGGGGTAAACTCTTCCCTTAGCTCTTTATGATTTTAATTTCTCTATCTTATGATTTGTTGCTTAGTTTAAGTCTGGGGGAGAGATCTGTTACCTATTGCACGTACACATCTCATGTGCATACTAGAAGCTTTTATAGTTTTATTTTGATTAGTTCATTGCATCACACACCACTACACCCACATAAGTGCGTGCTTAACTGTTAGTGTGCCGTGAGTTAAACTCATTTCTTCGTTAGATTTGGGAAAATTATGGTACTAGCTTAGGATTGTGAGACGGAGTAAAATGTTGGCCTTATTGTGTTTCTAGTCAACTGCTCTCGTCTTATGTAGAAATTAGAATAGATTTAATTTTTCTGTATGCTTTTAGTTTTATATTTTTCTAATTGCGTAAATCCTTTTTATTCTACTCAAAAGTTGGTGAATCCGGTGTGCATCCGACGGTAGCTTAGGGATGTGTGTAGACGGCCGTTAGGTTCGTATTGCTCGAGTCGGGAGGAGGGATAGTCTTTCTCGTTGGCTAAGAACTTTACCCAAGCTATTCTTGAAGCATGGGTATAGGTTAGTCATGCATGAGCGTGATGTAGGCCATCATTTTTGCCCGGTTGAGCTTTGTACCATTCCTAACATCATATCCTCGCTAGCCCCGTTGTTCCTACCCCTCCTTTTGATTCAGCTCCACCATGATTTCACCAAAGCCTCATAACCAATCCTAGTCGCACACCCAAGTTGAGCTTTAGTGTTTACATTATAATGTTGGGATGTGATGTGGTGATTTTACTTGTGTTTATGTGGATGTGCTCCAATGTTATATTTGCTGAATTGTGAAAATAAAATGAAGAGAATGAAAAAGAAAAATATTTGTAAAGAAAAAGAAAAAGAAAAAAAAGTGAAAAGAAAAAGTTTAAATTGAAAATCTTTTTGGGAAATGTGATTATATTTGGAGTAGGCGGTGCACACACTCATATGTTAAAAGCTAAGTTTGGGTGTGTGGTGTACCCACGTGTATTTTGCTTAGTAGAGGGATTCCTTTCATACTAGCTCATTTGGGTTAGGTGCATAGCCTTCTTGTTTATCCTTGTTTACCTCACTGAAACCCAAGCCCCATCTCTTCACCTAAAGTCCTACTGATTCGTGTGTGAACCAAACCAGTGCCGTGGAGAGAATGCGAAAGGGCAAGCATATGGTCACCGACATTGGTGGATTCCTTTGGTTATCCTAAGCCCTGAACTTTGGCAATGCTCGCCTAGCGATTAGTCCACCTTCTCCCTACACGTGACCAGATGATTCACCGTGATTCCATTTTTGAGTAATAATAAAATTTTGATACGCATTGTGAAAAATATAAACTATTATGTATACTTAGAAATTTTCTCTATTTTATTTTTACGCATGCGAGCATGCGACTTCGCATGGTACTCTGTTTCACAATTTCTTTGTTAACTAGTATTTTTCCCTATCTGCTTAGATTTTGTTTGCCCGGGACGCGCAAACAGTTAAGTCTGGGGGTGTGATGAGTCCACTTTATATACCTATTTTCAGACTCATATGTGCAAGTTTTCACGCGTTTGCATTTCACTTTTAGTTCTATATCGTTCATATCTCATCTAATCTTTATTTCCATACGAAGCGCACATTTATGCCCGTGGTTGTGTATTTTGTTACTTTTATTGTTTGTACTCCATTTTGTGTCATTTTGTGATTGTTTGGAATGTCTGCACATATTAGTGATTGGTTTTTCCTTTCGGTACAGGGGTCGTGTGCGTGTTCTGGGATGGTTGGGAAACAGGAATACTGCGCACGATCATGGGATATAATGCGCACGACCACTGGTCGTGCGCCCCTAATCGTGCGCACTACTCTACGTTTTCCAGAATCAGCCTGGGGTAAGCGCACGACCACTGGACATACTGCGCACGACCACCGGTCGTGCGCCACTGATCGTGTGCATTGATTCCTCTTTTTTGGAGTCCTGTCTGGGTAATCGCACGATCATTGGACTTAGTGCGCATGACCACTGGTCGTGCGCCACTATTCGTGCGTGTTATCCTAGTTCTTCTTACCGTTCTTCCATGCCAGTGCGCACGAGCACCGGACATAGTGCGCACGACCACTGGTCGTGTGCTTGTGATCGTGCGCATTGTTCATTTTTGCTTTTGTATAAATAGTGCAGGTCTCGCCCTAATTCTAAGGAGGATCCGGAGCTCGATATTTCTCCGCCGTTTTCCACCTTCTCCGTCATTCCCCTTCATCTTCCACCCTAGGGAGGTGCTCCGGGCAAGCTTTCACCGCCAAATCCAAGCCGGAGCTTCCTCTCGGCCTTCTCTTTCATCCGTGAGCTTCAAGTAGGGTTTGACTCCATAGCCATCAAGCAAAGGAAAGCTAGCAAACTTCGTCCGCTATTGTGAGACGAAGAAGACGGGCCATTGGAAGGTGGTTACAACCCTTCTCTACCCCAGACGCAGTTGAGTACCGAGCTTGGACGCGGAATGACAACCCGATGATTCCAACCGTGAATCCTCAGCAAGACTTCGGATTCGGTCGATCTCTTGACTTGTTCTTGCTTTCTTGTTGAATATTGGTGTTTAACTTTAGTTATATTGATGAAGTATGCTTAGTTTGTAAAACGATTTTATACAATCATGTTTATGTGATTTTGTATGTTTTCGTTATTTACTTGAGTTGCGCCATATTCCATCCACCACCATCCACCCTTGTCGCACTAACAATTGCTAGTGGCGTGCGTAGTGAAGAGGTGCTTATGACCCTCATTCCGCCATTCTCACCACCTCATACACTAGCCTTCTCGTCCATCCGCCTAGTGATTCGGTGTATAGCGGCCCGACTAGTCTTCCATCCCGCCTGGAGAAGCATCTCATAGCGGCGTTGCATAGGAGTAGTTGATAGCCTTTTATTTTCTGTTTCCGCATATATCAAAACCCCCCTTAGTTAGCTCCGACCTAAGGACTTCAATCTCAAGTCCTCCTCGAAATTAACTCCACCTTACTGTGTTCCTTGTGTGATCGATACTTGGGAAAACGCCCATTTTATATTACTTGTGCGACTGGTTCACTACCGTGATCTTTAGCATCAGGCATTTTGAGCCAAGTTTAGAATTTGGCATGGGGCATACGTCCTAGGACACGGGCGTGTCCCAGGGCATGTCGTGTTTGGGTCGACGATTTGGCCGAGAGGTCGACGAATTATAGAGTCAACGATCGTCGAGCAGCGAACACGGCCTGAGACACGGGCGTGTCCCAGGACGTGTCAAGCTCGTGTCGACGTTCTACCCAGAAAGTCGACATTTTCGCTCGACAAAGTGTCGAGATAGGGAACACGGTCTAGGATACGGGCGTGTCCAAGGCCATCTCGGGTGGTCGACGAACTGTACTCGACAAAGTGTCGAGATAGTGAACACGTCCTGGAGCCCAGGACGTGTTCGGGTATGACACGGATGTGTGAAATAGGACACGGGCGTGTCCAAGACCCTTATGAGTCTCAGTTTGGTGTTGGTCCTGTGTTGATGGAGGGACTTGCCCGGGAACACAGGTGTGCCAAATAGGACACGGGCGTGTCGCAGGCCGTGTTCGGCCCAGGTTTTGCATTTCAGCTATGGATCGTGGCCGTTTGTTTCCTTATTTTGGGATCCGATGGCTGGGGGTTGTTCCTACTAGGATATACCCGGGAATAGGGTTTCAAATCCCTCACTTCTTTCACTTAGTATCTTTCTAAAAGTCTAGAGATAAGGGAGAGCAAGGAAGAAGAAAGGAGGCTACATCCAGTTACCGGCGAAGTTTCGGAGCTCCAAATTGCGAGACCACTTCGGATCTGCGGAGGCAAGGAGATTGCGGTGCTTTCCATCCACATACATCTCCATGGCATCAAGGAAAAGCGCTTGGGTAACGATTCTCTACTTGAGCATGTGAAGCTCTCTTTTCCTTTGCATAGGAAGCCCGCTCTCGCGAGTTTGCGGTGAGTTGAGGAGTTCCTTCGGGTAGACATGAATAGTCCCCATTGTGTACATGTAGAGTCTGTAATCGAGAACGGATATAGGCATTATGTGTGAAGCCTACCCGGACAAGTTGGTCTGGATCGGTGATGTTGTATTGCTTGAATGGCCGGAGAAGACTCCGTGCGAATGTTTGTTTTTCGGGTTTTCTACGCGGTAGATTGCAATAGGGAGCCTTGGTGATTAACTCCAAGGTATACCCGGAAAACTGGGCAAATGTGTGATTCTGCCAACATGGTGGCCTGGGAGCCAACTTGTACATGACTGGGTCGTGTAAAGTGTGTAATCTGATTGGGACTCGGGAATGTTTGACCTGCGCATATGGCTTAAATTATCATAGTGATGTGTGCACGGGTTAGGCGGAACCGTACCCGCTCTATGTTGTTCGGTTGGAGTCGTTGGCATAGATGGAGGGTCTTAGGCGCTTTATGGCTTAAAATGACCTGACCATTGCTGGAAAGACTAAATGCTCACAAGATCAGTCGTCCAAGTGGCGGTGGTGAGACTGAGGCGTCTATGGCTTGAATTGACGTGATGTTGACCGGTTCACCGAGAATATGCCCTGAGTGCACGGGGTGTGTGGTCATGAGTGCGTACGCTTGTGTTGTTAGTCTATATTGTTGGATTATGCTAACAAAGTGCAGGGAAGGAGCATCACCGCCCCTAGTTGGAGGCGGGATCGTTATAATTTGGTCAGCATAGCTGACCGTTGCCTTTTTTGCCATCGTGCGATGGATTGTTACTTGCAGGTGCAGCGGAGCAAAGTGCTAAATAGCGGCCTAAAGACCAAGTTACTGAACCGGCCCTCGAAGGCCATATTCTGTGTGTTTTCTAGTATTCATGTATGGTCGGCCTTCGTGCCGAGGTTTGGAAAATATTTATATTCAAGCAAACTATTGTAAGGCCTTAAGGCCAGTACTTATGTATTTGTACGTTCATTCCTGTTGGCTTTTTTATGGACATTCATGCTACTAGATGGGTTCTTTTATTTGCAACTATTAAGATTGCTTCCGCTAGAATGATTTTGTGTAGGACATTGTATATTAGTTGGATGGTTTCCATTGATTAACCACCCGGTCGGTCTGTGGTATATGACGTCGGGCCCCGGCCGGACCTACTGGTATATGCTATGCGACGGATAGAGGGTGTTACAGAAGCAATCCCTTTCTCTGATTTTGAATCAGAATCTTCTTGCTGTACTGGAATCCTAGAATTCTTCTTGGTGAATACCACTTTAATTTCTCTCCATCTTCTATTGTTATATTCTCTGATAACTCGGCTCTATTTATAGTTTACATCAGAGGCAACCGGCTGATCTGGTAGTTGACTGACATCTGATTGTTCTGACATGCCTAATAAGCCATGACAATTATTGCAGCTGTTAAGTCTTCAGTCTTGCGATTTAGCACTTAGAGTTATTTAACTCAGCTGAATGTGTCGAGACATAAGGATAATATGTGTCGACTGATGACTTGTTTTAGTCATCATTTTTTTGGGGTAGTTTAGTATTCAAATTTCTTAAGTATATTTATATTTTTATGTATTCTTATGCTTGTTTTGTTTTATTTTATGATTAATGTCTTTTAGTTATGATATTTTAATTCCTAAGTTTTATTTATGTGTTTTATGTATTTTATGTCCTGCTATGTTTAGTTTTAATTTTAATAACTAATGTTTTATTATGTTATGTTGTGCTTAATTTTATGTTTAAAAGCTATCTATGTTTTGTCATAAAAAATTATAACTAATATGTTGTGTTATTTTGTTTTATTTGTAGGTTCATGGTCCAACTACATGCAACATGGAGTAGCCCTTGTACATGAATGTAACCCACTCATTTGCATTCGCCGGCCACATTCAAGCATGTCCTCTCTCTCTCCCTCTCATTTATTACATGCATGTATCCACTTTCTCATGCATGGCCGACCACTTGCCACCCCATGTTTCCTCTCTCTCCTTTTTATCCACTCTTTATTATCATCCATCCCCTTTTGTTTACTTTCTTTATTTTATTTCATTTCTTTTAAATGCTATGCAATGAATCCACCATCCTCTCTCTCCTTTATTTAATGCCATGCATGAACAGCCCCAAATGCATGGCCGGCCACATCCTTCTCCCCCTTTATTTCCACCATTTTCTAGAACCTTCTCCCTCTACTATAAAAGGAACCCCTTGCCTCTTGATTTAAAAAAAAGTAGTTTTGGTAGAGAAAATTCTGCAAGTAGTTTTAGTTCAAAGTAGTCTCTGTTAGCTAGTTCATGAGAATCTCTTTCCTTGTTGTATTTTTTATTGTAATTTCCTTTTTGTAGTAGAATAACATTGTCCTATTTTAATTTTTGTGTATTTCCTTTTCTTAAGCAATGCAAATGACTTCTCTTTCTTCTATTTTGTTTTCTTCATCTATTATGCTTAGCTAATTATATTTTGCGCCCGATCGCGATGAGCTTTGCGGTAAAATAATGCTTCTTTAATTTTATGTTTGCATTTGTATTTTTTCTATTTTTGTTCCTTCTTTGATTTTTATCGTGTCAACTCCATATTCCGGTATAAGGTAGTAGACAATTGATCTCATTTCATAGAAGTCGAGAGACTCATTGATTTGAAAGATCACTCAAAGAAGGAAGGAGTTGCACGCAATCCTAGAGATAGGATGACGTAAATCCTCCGGATTGGAGTCAAATCCAATAGTGCTGGTCACTTCGGTAATGCGACTTTAGGCCATTTTGACTTGTAATGAGATTTCGGTCAAAACGTCTATAAGTTAGGTGATTTAATGCTCTAGCAAGATTACTTTCTAATATCGGGTCTGTCACGGTCTTAATAGTATTGCAAATGCTAAACTAATTTATTTCGTTATTTTATTTCAAAGTGAATCGTCGATCGAGCACTCTTTTGTAATATTTTATTTCTCTTTTAATTAAGCTTAGTTCATTTTAATTTTCAAACTTATCAATCGTTCGGTAGGATAATAGAATCGTTGTGAGTAATAGTACTTGCCTGCCCCGAGTTTTTATACGACCTTGATATATGTTTATCTCTATACTATAAAACGATAGGTACAGTTGCCTATTCAGATTGTAGTCAGTGAGACGATTTTTACACATCAAGTTTTTGGCGCCGTTGCCGGGGACTATTTTTTGCAATATTACGAAAGCATCGAGTTTATTACTTCTACTAAAATTCTAAAAACAAAAACATTTTTTTTAACAAAACAAATGTCAAAACAAATTTAAGTTTTCTTTTTCTTTTTGGTAATAGTTTTTTTTGATGGAATCGTCTTATTTTGGCGCGTTTCGTAATCTTTGTGGGTCGCCGAACCACTTTTATTCTGAATGTCTTTCGGGAACCCCTCCCTATTTTGATTTCAATTTTTTCGGAGCCAGTCAAAGTGGCCAATTTGACCCTTACTCCAATTTTTATCCTACTGGGGAGATGGGGAACCAGTCTTATTTTTCTTATGATTTTGCCCCGCAAAGCGCCACTCCTCTAAATTTTAATTCAATCGATAATGGGTATTTTGAATTTCAAACTTCTCTTGATAATATTAATTCGCATTTCAAAACCATTATCGATTATTTTTCTCGTGAGGCCGCATCATTTTCTTCTTATTCTCCGTCTTCGTCTCCTCCAATTTCTTCATGTAATGAGTCACCGGGTATCCCGGCTTGTCTTTTTCCTCTCGAGGAGGATAACTATTCGGATATCCCGGACTGTTTCCTTCCTCCTTTGTAAGACACCCCAATGGATACTCCTGTGTGTTTCTTACCTTTTGAGGATGACAAGACGTCTCATCATTCTCTCTCTTTTTCTGAAGATGTTTCTGATTCCATTCCACTTCAAACTTTAACTGTTCCAACTTTTTCTAGTTTTAGCGAGTCTTTTTCTTCTTTTTCTTTTATTTTAGATAATTCTTCTTTAGTCCTCTCTAAACATTCTTCTCCTGAAATTTCACAAGTCTCTCCTTCTCCTTGTGAAATTTCCGTTGATGAAATTTCATTTTCTACTTCTTCTTTTAACGACCCCTTCTTTCCCATTTTACATATGACGGAGTTCTTCTATAACTACGTCCGTTCATTTTCGGGCGTCATTCCCTTGAAGATTCCACCGCATGTCGGTGCGATTCTTCACTTCCTTATTTTTTTAATTTACTCTCCTAAGCGCATACTTAGGGAGTTACCACTTCACCTTACTTTTTATTATCCCTTTAGCTAACCAATAATGTCGGGCTCAGCCGACGTTAAACAAAGAGCGCTCTTGGGAGGCACCCCTTGCTTATCACTTTTGTTCTTTCTTTTTCTTTTTGTTTGCTTCTTTTGTTTTGTAGGAATAATGCCCCCGGTGGTTCGTTGGGCTCCATCCTTTCCTCTCTTCCTTAGGCCTGAGCCTGTGTCCAGCTCAAGCTTGGGGAGCGACATCTGCATTCGGCCTTACAAAATCGGGGAAGTCGTTTTCTTTTTTAGTATTTACTTTATTGCATCTGCCCTCTTTTTTTTCTTCCTTTTTCTTTCTTGTATTTATTTTTCATTGAGGGCAATGAAAAGTTTAAGCATGGGGGGAGGGTTTAGTTAATTTTATTCTTCCTTTTTCTTTCACAAAAAAAATCCAAAAATATCTTTTGCTTTCTTAAAATAAAAAAAATTAGTATAGTTATATTAATCTTTTTAGGAGTTTTTATCAAAAACCCCAAAAAAACTAGAAATACAAAAAAAATAAAAAAAACAAAAATTATAAAATCAAAATTCAAAAATTTGCTTAAATCTATTTGAAAATCAAAATCAAAAATTATTTTCTATCCTTATTTTTATGTTTCTTCTAGTGATGTGTAGGCCCGTGCGGTTTTGTAGTTCTATGTAGATTTCCTTGAATTGGTTTTCTAAATTTATCATTTTAACATAGCCTAGTTTTACTAGTTTCTTGTTCTTAAATATAGGCATCTGTTCTTTTTTACATTGTAAGTTAGCACTTTGTAGTTTTCTTTTTATTTGCTTAGTTGCGTGCGAATGGTTGCTAGGTAACAATATCTCTTTTTCATTTATGGGGTAATACTTTCTTGGTGTCTAGAACTTGTCTTTAGCTACTCTCGAAACATTTGCGTCATTTTTACGAACTTTAGAAATGATTTAGGCCACCGTTTGACCCGTTTGAGCCTTTTTCCCACCCAAATATTTCACCGTTGCTAAAATAATTTTGGGCCTTTTTCCTTTTTTCCTTTGTTTAAGCTCCACCTTTCATTATTCACCAAAGCCAAATGCCTTTCCTATTTTCACACTAATCTTGAGCTTAAATATCATTTTTTGTGAAGGGTTATTACTTTAAAATGAAAGGAGTTTTTAAAGCTTATATTTGGAGTTTCCTTAAAAGTTGTTAAAAAAGAAAAAAATTATTATTATCAAAAAAATGTGAAATCAATCAAAAAGAAAAAAATGAAGTTTATTTGTGGCCAATTTATGAAAAGAAAAAAATTATATGGCTTGTCTTAGTTTGAATTGGAGAAATGACGTACTTGTCATTTCTCATTTTTTATCATGTTTATGTTTATTTTGAGCTCACCCTTGGTTTTGTGTGTTTTATCCATCATGTTTATCTTTGATTTTCAACTTCTAATCATTTACCTAAGCCAAGTCTTAATGCCTATTTAAAGTCCTATGGATCTTCATAAGGCAAATTCGTGTAGTGGTGAGAGTGTGAACGGACAAGCCTATGGCCACCATCATTGATGGATTTCTTTGGAGGTTATCTTGAGGTGATTTAGGGTTAATCGTTATTCTAGCAACCTAGTAGTTCGTCAATGCGCTGTTTATTCAGAACTTCTACTTTTGCTTTTCTTATTTTCATTAATTTTGGATGCCTTGTTTTAGGGATTTAGAAATGTGTAACTCTTCTTTATGTTCTAATGAAATTTTTAGGTTTCCATCTTCAAGTATTCTATTATGCACTTCTCACCCCACTAGTTGTTAGCATAGAAATTAGGATAGTTTAATTTTTCATGTTTTGGTTTTCTTAATTTGGAAATTTAAATTGCTTTGTTTACTTTTATTTCCTCTTCCCTAGTTTTAAATTCTATTTGCTTGAGGGCAAGCAAATACTCTAGCATGGTGGAATTTGATGACTTGTTTTAGTCATCATTTTTTGTGGTAGTTTAGTATTCAAATTTCTTAGGTATATTTATATTTTTATGTATTCTTATGCTTGTTTTGTTTTATTTTAAGATTAATGTCTTTTAGTTATGATATTTTAATTCCTAAGTTTTATTTATATGTTTTATGTATTTTATGCCTTGTTATGTTTAGTTTAAATTTTAATAACTAATTTTTTATTATGTTATGTTGTGCTTAATTTTATGTTTAAAAGCTATCTATGTTTTGTCATAAAAAAATTATAACTAATGTGTTGTGTTATTTTGTTTTATTTGTAGGTTCATGGCCCAACTACATGCAACATGGAGCAGCCCTTGTACATGAATGCAGCCCACTCATTTACATTGGTCCGCCACATTCATGCATGTCCTCTCTCCCTCTCATTTATTGCATGCATGTATCCACTTTCTCATGCATGGCTGGCCACTTGCCACCCCATGTTTCCTCTCTCTCCTTTTTATCCACTCTTTATTATCGCCCATCCCCTCTTGTTTACTCTCTTTATTTCATTTCATTTCTTTTAAATGCTATGCAATGAATCCACCTTCCTCTCTCTCCTTCATTTAATGTCATGCATGAACATCCCCAAGTGCATGGCCGACCACATCTTTCTCCGCCTTTATTTCCACCATTTTCTAAAACCTTCTCCCTCTCCTATAAAAGGAACCCCTTGCCTCTTGAATTTTTTTTTAAAAAAGTAGTTTTGGTAGAGAAAGTTCTGCAAGTAGTTTTAGTTCAAAGTAGTCTATGTTAGCTATTTCATGAGAATCTCATTCCTTGTTGTAGTTTTTATTGTAATTTCCTTTTTGTAGTAGAATAACATTGTCCTATTTTAATTTTTGTGTATTTCCTTTTCTTAAGCAATGCAAATGTCTTCTCTTTCTTTTATTTTGTTTTCTTCATCTATTATGCTTAGCTAATTATATTTTGCGCCCAATCGCGATGAGCTTTGCGATAAAATAACGCTTCTTTAATTTTATGTTGGCATTTTTCCTATTTTTGATCCTTCTTTGATTTTTATCATGTTGACTCCGTATTCCGGTATACGGTAGTAGGCAATTGATCTCATTTCATAGAAGTCGAGAGACTCATTGATTTGAAAGATCACTTAAAGAAGGAAGGAGTTGCACGCAATCCTAGAGATAGGACGATGTAAATCCTCCGGATTGGAGTCAAATCCAATAGTGCGGGTCACTTCGGTAATGCGACTTTAGGCCATTTTGACTTGTAAAGAGATTTCAGTCAAAACGTCTATAAGTTAGGTGATTTAATACTCTGGAAAGATTACTTCCTAATATCGGGTACGTCACGGTCTTAATAGTATTGCAAATGCTAAACTAATTTATTTCATTATTTTATTTCAAATTGAATCGTCGATCGAGCACTGTTTCGCAATATTTTATTTCTCTTTTAATTAAGCTTAGTTCATTTTAATTATCAAACTCATCAATCGTTCGGTAGGATAATAGAAACATTATGAGTAATAGTACTTGCCTGCCCCGAGTTTTTATACGAACTTGATATATGTTTATCACTATACTATAAAATGATAGGTACACTTGCCTATTCGGATTGTAGTCCGTGAGACGATTTTTACACATCATCGACACAGATGGAGTATGTGTCGACACAATTACCCGGGTGTCGACACACTTCCTTTGATGTTGTCGAAAAATATCAGAAACTGTCAACATAGCTCTTCACTTAGTCTCAACACTATCTTTGTAGACTGTGTCGACACACTTCAAAAAGCAGTCGACACAGCTCCTTCAAAAAAGTTCTCAACATGCAACCTTTGTAGAATGTGTCGACATACTTCAGGAACTGTCGACACAACTCTTTATCAAGTTATCGACATAGACTTTGTATAATGTGTCGAAACAAGTCCTGTGTGTTGACACATCCTCTCTAAATTTCGATCCAAGTCCTGGATGTAAACATAGTTGCTTCTTTACAATTGTCAGCTCAACAGTTTAAGTTTGTCAACACAAGTTACAAGTGTCGACATAGTTGATGACGACTTAACTTCTGAGTGTCGACATAATTCTTGTGTGTCGACACAGACTTGCTGCTTCTTGTCTCGACTCAGCTCCTTCAAAGGTGTCGACAGAAAAATAATTGTCTCGACACTTTTGTACTTAGAATATTTTTTGCATTCTTCTGCCTGCACAAACTAAATCAAAATGCCGTCAAATACAACCTGATGTATATCATTGAGTTAGGTGAGGCTTCTCCAAATCAGGTACACAAATTCCAATGTACCCAACAATACCCCCTATTTGGAGAAGTCATAACCCATAGTCAATGATATACACCATATAACAAAAATGATAAGCATGATATATTCAGACATTTCAACAAATTTATTCAAGAACAGAGATATCATATTACACACAGATATTCAAAAATGAAATAACATAAGGAAAACCATGTAACTCAGAGACATAGATATATAAACAGTTGTCAATCCAGAATTTCATTCTCATATAATCAAGGTGAGATTACAAGGTTAATGTTTTCTAAGAACAATAAAAAATACACAGTTCTTCAGGATCTAGTCAATCAAAGGCTAAAGTTGATCAGGTTCCTTATTGAAAATCCCTTTGCCTGATTAAATAGTGGCTTTGACTTCAGCTTCAACGTCAGTAGCCGACTTCTTTCCCTTAATGACTTTGGCCTTAATTTATGCAGCTTTCAGCTTTTTCCTTTCAAAGTAATGGAATGGTTTAGGGAAGTACTTGCAGGGCTCTATGGAGTTTGTAGGGATTCTTCCAGCTTTCAAGTCCTTCCTGAATTTGTGGATCTTCTCTTATTGCGCAAGGTACTTATCCCATTCCTGTTTGGAGTACCATTTCCCCATGTCATACTGATTTTCAGCAACTGCATTCCATGCAGTTAAGATGATACTTCTTGAGGTTGGACTCCATTTGTCAAAATCAGGCCTAGCCTCAGCCTGTTCTTTGAATCTCTTCTTGGACATTTGAGCCTCTTGTTCTTTCAGTAACACTGGGTCAGTCATGTCCACTTCCTCACAAATGACTGGAATTTTATCCAGTGGAGGACTGTACATAGTCTGGACAGCCTGTTGGATTTCTTCAAACTCAGAAGGGGGATATATGACTTGAGCTACTTCTTGTTGTATCCCCTCCAAGAACTCAGGTTGGATTCCAGATTCTGTAGTGTTATTGTCATCACATAAGGGTGGATATCCCAAGGTATCTCTGATACTGTTAGTTACACATTTTGCATGTTCAGAGCTAGCCTGGACTAATACCCTCTCCCCCTTTATGACTTCTCTATAGATATGATCTCTGAGATCATTCTTTTGATATCTTATTTGATCTATAATATAATAATTTCCAGTTGTGTAGTAGTCCTTGAACTTCTTCACTAGAGCAAAAATTGCAGACTCAAAAGTTTTTATAGCAGTATTAACTGTTGCCAAATCAAGTTGAATCTATTTTTCAATAGTAGATACTTGGGTTGTCATATTTGCTGCTATGGCAGTAGTCTGTTCATCCAATTTAGTGAGAGAGATGGTATACAGTTCCATCAAATTTTCATTCAGTCGCTTTCTGATTTTCAAGAACAATTCCTTGCTTGACCACAAGATCATCTATTTCAGTCTTAGTGGTTTGTTGTTGTTGTTTAGCAAGATACACCACAACATTGCCTCCCTTATGGAAACAATATGTCTTGTCTTTCTTCAACATGTTGACCTCAAATCGAATAGACTTTATATCTTTGGCCAGATTAAACTGCAGTTCCTTGTGGCTTTCATCCAAATACTTTTTTAAAGCTTGTCTTTGCTCATCAAGTTTTACTTGGAGTTGTACTAATAGAGAACTGAAATCTATTGGAGAAGTAGTAGAGGAGGAGCCAGCCTTTAAGGCTTTTTTATATCCAGCACTTTTTTTCTATAACTCCATTAGTTTTCTTTTCTTAAGAACTGTTGCTGCATCCTCATCTTCAAAATCAGATGATATTTCAAGTTCCATTATTGTGTCGGGAATATCTTCAACCAGTTTGGGGGCTAGGTCTGGTGCCTCCCCCTCAATCCTTATAGCAGCTGGTACATCTACAAACATCTCTTCTTGGTGTACTACTTCTTGTTCCCTTTGGAAGTCACTTTCTAAGTCTTTAACTACTTCTATCGTAGGAGCTTGATGGTTATCTTGCAAATCAGGAAGATGTACATCCTGAGCTTCTCTGTCAGAAGGATTAGCTGCTATGTTGATGTCATGAACCACTTCCATGATGGTGAGGTTCACAGTCTCACTATCAAGCTGGGCTTCAAAGACAATTTCTGCTGGGACTGATATCTCAGGATTATTCATCTGATGGACAGCCACCCCTGGATCCGAGCTTTAGTTCCAGGTATAGGAGTTGGAGACTATCCCTGGTAGGTTGGTGGTTTCTTCATCAGAACTTAATTCTTTTCTCTTTTCTAAGTCACTAGAGGACTCCTCAGCTTGCACATTATCTTTCTTTTAAGGTGTCGCCTCTTTGGATTTTTGTTTGGTGCAGAGTCTTCCTTGGACAACACTCTATCCCACATAGAGAGGATTCTGTTGGATCCCTAGTTTGGATTTGGGCTAGGTTCACTGAGTTAGGATGTCTTTGACCCACCTTGTATAGTCAGGGTCATTGGTTGTGTCCTAGAGTCTAGGGTTTGTCCTTAGAACATCATCCTGTGGACCAGCCATTCTCCAGACTGCCAGAGAAACTCAAGACTTAGAGATATATTCAACTCAAAGAAATCTGTTCGACGTTCGTCGATCTTAGCTCAACGAACCATATTCCTTGGTCGACGATCTCTGGTTGACTATTTGAATTCTTCTCAGTCAGAGACTTCTCAGATTCTAAGTCCACAATCATTCTTCGGTCGACGAATTTGGATCTCAGTTCGACGAATGATGATTGTTAGTTCGACGAATGATGATTGTCAGTTCAACGAAGATTGTAGCAGAATTGACAAGTTTCTCTTGAAGACTAATCGCTATTGTCTGGGACGATTTTTGTTCTTCGTTCAACGATTCCAGACTTGGCTTCTCCAGTTTTCCGTCCCTTTTCTTGGCGATGGTTCCTGAGTAATTAATGATCAATCCTCTCGGAATTTTATCGTTATAACAAGCATTGATCATGGATTATTACATGCCGTTTTTCCACCGGACAGTTAGGGAATTCATTGATTGTCGCTTTCTTCCAAGGCCGACTGCATTTGCTGCTTAAGGATTCTAATTTTGAATGTGTTCTTCAGTCAGTTTAAGAAAAAAAAAGAAATGATTAAGCAGTCCTGCAGACAGACATTACATTCAAGAAGTCTTTCAGAAATCAAAAAGTTTCACTCACTGCAATCAACCTAGGCCAGAGAACATCATCTTCAAGAAGTAGAAGAACATACAATCTCCATCAAGAGTCTTCTTCTTTCAACCCTACAGGACAACTTCAGAAGGACAACAATAACTCTATCTATCAAAGAAATTCCTGAAGCAATCTCTGGTCAAGGCAATCAAGTTTTTGAAGACCTGTCACCATGAAGCAGTGCTCCAGATTTCCTGATCCATTCAAGATCTCAGGGGTGCAATCTGTTGAAATCAATCCACTAGTCTTCTCAGTTGTTATTGTGAAAGAGAAGACACCATCACCTTTTCATTCTCTGTACAGGGTTTTAAGTCCCTTCAAAATTATTCTTGGTTGCAAGTCTCCTACCAAAAGACTTGAGGTTTTGGTTTTTGAGCACCTGAACAAAAGCTCATTGGTGTTAGGCACCTGATCAAAAACCTGACTGGATTCCTACCAGTGTGGTAGAAGAGTGGATGTACCCCGGTTGAGGAACCACTATAATTTCTTGTGTCGTCTGGTTGCCCTT
Source organism: Platanthera guangdongensis (assembly GCA_039583875.1). Lineage (NCBI taxonomy): Eukaryota > Viridiplantae > Streptophyta > Magnoliopsida > Asparagales > Orchidaceae > Platanthera > Platanthera guangdongensis. Next base: position 64,965,759 of record CM077147.1, read on the forward strand.
TTTCTTTTGTTTTTGGCTGTGTTCTGTGATTTGCAAGGTTGCTGTATTTATTACTTTGATTACTAACCTGTTCACCTAGGATTACAGCAAAAGTTGTAAACATTTTGTAGAGAGCACAATACTCTATTCACCCCCTCTAGAGTATTTCAGATTTAACCTTCACTTTCAATTAGTATCTGAGCCAGGTTGGTTATTATTGGTTGCACAGGCTAACAACTGAACCATTAAGATCCCTCTTGTTAGATCTGATTGCTTTGTTTCTGTTATTAGATTTATTTCTTCACCGAATGGCTCAAAATAAAGATTATGCAAGCATCAGACCTCCAGTATGCAATCTTAACAGATTTTCCATCTAGAAGGCAAGAATCAAATTGTATATGAACTCTATTGATGAAGATATCTACAATTCTATTTTGACAGGTCCCCCCCCCCCCAAGTCTTCACATTCTCTGCAACATCTTCAAGCATAATAGTAGTGCCACCACCTGAGTGGACTGAAGCCCAAAAGAAAGCCAAAATTACAGATGCAAAAGCAATGAACATCTTGGCTCAAACTATATCAGATGATATATTTCAGAAGGTGGCTGAGTGCACTTCAGCCAAGGCCATTTGGGACTCCCTCAACCAAATGGTAGCTGGTTCAGCTGATGAAAGGAAAGACAGGAGATCAAATCTCATATCCCTGTATGAGAATTTTAAGAATGATGAGGTTGAATCAGTTGCTGAAATGTACAATAGGTTGAGCTCAATCATCAATGAGCTTAAAACCTTGGATAAAGATATCACCCTAATATAGGTGAATGACAAAATCTTTATGTGCTTCCCTAGCTCTTGGGACTCAAGAATCTAGCCTATTAAAGAAGCCAGAAGCCTAAATGAGATATCAACTGAATCTATGCTAGGCAAACTAAAATCTTATGAGCAGTTGATTAAATCAAGAGAAGTAGCTGAACAAAAATCAACAAATCTAGTGAGAAAAGATCACAATATAGCTTTAAAGGCATCAGAGGAAAGTGAGACCTCAAAATCCAATGAAGAACTAATGAGCCTCTTTGCAAAAAGATTTTACAAGATTGATAGAAAGGACTTCAGAAGAAAATCATCCAGGTAGGATGATAAGCCCAAATATGACAAGACATCAACCAAGGAGGTTGTGTGCTTTGGATGTAGAAAGCATGGACATTACATCTCTGAATGTCCAGAAAGCCAGAAGAAGGAGAAAAGCAGAGAAAAATACTCTAGGAGAAAACACAGCAGCAGACCCTCCTCCAGCAAGTACAAAAAGAGAGATAAAGGCTTTATTGCTGAAACATGGAGTGATACTCAAGAAGAGTCATCCTCCTCCAACTCAAGTGAAGAAGAGGAAGAAGCAAGATCCAAGGAGGTTTGCCTTATGGCAATTGATGCCTCCAGGAGCAGTTCTGGATCAGAAAGTGAATCTGAAGATGAGGCAGCCTTGTAGTCAGAGGTAGATCAGGTTCTTTCAAGTTTTGATTATTATTCTGATTCATTTAAAATTGAATTAAAGACTATGTGTTTAGATTTAATTAGTTCAGAGAAATAAATAAAAACCTTAGAGAAAAAGTAGGAAACCTTGAATCTGTTAACTCAGAAAATCTTAAACTAAAAGATCAACTAACTTCAGCAAATGAGCAGATAATTAAATTAAAATCCGATTTATGTGAGGCTAAACAACTTGAGCAATCTATCAATGGAAGAAGTCTCAAGCTGATGGACATAACAAGCATAGTAAATGCCTGATTAAATGGCAAGTTGGGCTTGGGTGCATCATCAGGTTTGCCCCCATAATTAAGAAAAATATCCTTACGACACCCATTAAATTTATTTTTGCCAAGGGAAAAAAGAAGATAATAAATAAACCAATGTCTGAAAACAATCCAAAACACATAGACAAGACCAATAAAAATCAGAAAATAGATAATAAAAACAAGGTTCAGTAGCATTCGTCGAACTCAGATCGACGAAATGTGGTCCGTTCGTCGAACCTAGATCGACGAATGCTGAACGCAAACTTCAGTAATAACAATTCGTCTAACTGCGATCGACGAACTTAATATGGTTCGTCGAGCAGAGGTCGATGAACATGGGGCACAAAAAATGACTATTGTCATTCTCTGAGCAGAGATCTACGATCTCAGCCCTATTCATCAAACTCTGGTCGACGAACTTACAGAAATTCGTCGAACCGAGAAGGACCAAGAAAAAATCATTTCTCTTACAGAAATTCTAAGCCAGCTAATAAACCATTCACTCTAGTAGCTGATTTGGTTATTCCACCTAGGAGATATCACCCCTTAGGTTATAAATCTCAACTTACTTTGTCAATTATATCCAACTTTTCATTTCAACCAAATAAAGGACTCAAGGTAACCTGGGTCAAGAACAATTAATTTTTGTTTTTCATTACAGGTGAAGAGCTGTCCAAGGGTGAGTCAGACCTGGTACTTGGACAGTGGTTGCTATAAGCATATGACAGGCAGTAAGGACAATCTATCTAATTACAAGTCCAAGCTATGACCAAAGGTGATATTTGGTGATTCAAATAGTGGCCAGTCTAAAGGATATGGAGCAGTAAAGATTGCAACAGTTACCTTCAAGAAAGTAACATATGTAAGAGCACTCAAACATAACCTAATATCCATAAGCCAATTATGTGATGAAGGTTATCAGGTACACTTTAACTCTACCTCCTATTCTATTATTAATAATGAAAACAAAACTGTTTTAATTGGAACTAGACAAGGTAACATATATCTAGTAGATTTTATTTCTGCCAAAACTGATATTTGTTTACTCAATATCACTAGTAACCAAAATGAGTTGTGACATAAAAGATTAGGTCATGTAAACCTTAAAAATATAGCTAGCTTATCTAAAGACAACCTTGTTAGAGGGTTACCTTCTAGTCCCTACAAGAAGGAAAACCTTTGCAGGGCTTGTCAATAAGGCAAGTAAACTAAAACTAGTTTCAAATCTACTAATAAGAGTGATTCACCTAGGATTTTGTATTCGCTTCATGTGGACCTATTTGGACCTATTGCAGTGCAAAGCCTAGGAGGGAAGTCTTACACTTTAGTAATTGTTGATGACTTCTCCAGATTCAGTTGGGTGGACTTTCTAAGAACTAAGTCAGATACATTTAAAGTACTTATAGATTTTCTCAGGACCATACAGATTGAGTTCTCAACTCATGTTGTATTGATCAGAAGTGATCATGGCACAGAGTTTGAGTCTCTTCTTATGCATGAGTTCTATGAGAAGGAAGGTACTAGGCAGTGCTTCTCAGCCACAGAACTCCCCAACAAAATGGGGCAGCTGAAAGGAAAAATAGGACACTCATTGAAGCTGCAGGTATATTATTGGCAAATGCTTACATGCCTCTATCCTTTTAGGCAGAAGCTGTAAACATTGCTAACTATGTCCTGAATAGAAGCCTCATACATAAGCTGAAAAATAAGACCCCCTATGAATTGCTCAAAGGAAAGAAACCTAAAATCACATATTTTAAAGTTTTTGGTTGTATATGTTATATTCACAGAAACAAAAAAAGGTACATTAGAAATTTTGAGGCTAAGGCTGAAGAAGGGATTTTTCTAGGATACTCCCAAGTAAGCAAGGCCTATAGGGTATTTAATAAATCCTCTCTTAAAATTGAAGAGTCAGTCTATGTATAATTGATGAAGCTAACATGTCTTATAAGGAGAAAGAGATTTCTACCAAAAGCTCTTTGCAGGTTCCACAATTGTGTGAGTCTATGGATGGACTAAACCTTACCCAAGAGGTGTCAACCCATCCTTCTCCACAGGTTGCTGAAGACAGTGAGGAAGAAAATCAAGTGGAAGTGGCTGAACTTCCCTCAACAGATAATAACATTCCCCAAGAGGAATTAACTATAGAAGATGTTGCTGAACAAACTCCACCAACTGATCTTGTCACACTTAGAGATCACCCTAGATCTCAAGTGATTGGAGACATTTCAGCAGGTCTACAGATAAGGAATCAACTCAACCAAGACTTGATGCATGCCTATTTTCTCTCTCAGATTCAACATCTCTCCATCCATGAAGCTGAGCAAGATCCCCACTGGATCATTGCAATGGAAGAGGAACTTAATTAGTTTGAGAGATGTAGAGTTTGGGATTCAGTTCCAAGACCTCATAACTACCCAGTTATTGGAACCAAATGGGTCTACAGAAACAAGCTGGACGCTCAAGGAAACATTGTGAGAAACAAGGCAAGGCTGGTTGCTCAGGGCTACAGGCAAGAGGAAGGAATTGACTAGGACCAAACCTTTGCCCATGTTGCAATGTTAGAGGCCGTAAGAATATTCCTTGCCTATGCAGCTCATAGGGGATTCAAAGTTTTCCAAATGGATATCAAGAGTGCATTTTTGAATGGAGTGCTTAAAGAAGAGGTTTATGTGGAACAACCTCCATGCTTTATCTCTCTAACTCAACCCTCTTTTGTGTTTAAATTGCATAAAGGTCTCTATGGTTTAAAGCAAGCTCTAAGAGCTTGGTATGAGACCTTAGCAAGCTTTCTTTTAGAGCATAAATTTACAAGAGGAACCATAGATAAAACCCTTTTCACTAGACATCATAAGGACCAAATCTTGTTAGTACAAATCTATGTGAATGACATCATCTTTGGGTCTACTGATCCCAAATTATGCAAGAGGTTTGCTGACCTCTTGCATTCCAAATTTGAGATGAGTAGCATGGGTGAGCTTTCTACTTCCATGATCTCCAAGTGAAGCATCTCCCTGATAGTATCTTCCTCTCCCAAGCTAAGTATGCTAAAGAGCTTATTAAGAAGTATGGGATGGGTGATGCTTCAGGAATGAAAACACCTATGGCTACCAATGCTGTTGTGGATTCTGATCCAGCAGGGAAACCTGTAGATCAGAAGCTTTATAGGGCAATTATTGGATCCCTATTATACCTAACAGCTAGCAGGCCTGATATCATGTTTGCCACATGCCTTTGTGCTAGGTTCCAAGCGAACCCCAAAGAATCTCACCTTATTTTCTTAAAAAGAATTTTGAGATATATAAAGAGTTGTCCTAATCTAGGACTCTGGTATCATGTAGAGTCAGAGTTTGAGTTAACTGGATACTCAGATGCTGACTATGCTGGATGTAGAGTGGACAGGAAAAGTACCTCTGGAACTTGCCAGTTTCTGGGTATGAGACTTGTCTCTTGGTTTTGTAAAAAGCAAACATCTGTGTCTACATCAACTGCAGAAGCAGAATACATGACTGCTGGCAGCTGTTGTTCACAAATGTTATGGATACAAAACCAACTCCTAGACTATGGTGTCAACTTAAATAATTCAACATTATTTTGTGATAATACTAGTGCTATTGCTATAGCACAAAATCCAGTTCACCATAGTAGGACTAAACATATTGATATAAGGCATCAATTCATTAGAGATAATGTCGACAAAAAGAAAATTAATCTAATCCATATTCCTTCTGATTTACAGAGAGCAGACATTTTCACCAAACCCTTGGATGAGAAAAATCATCTGTTCTTTATAAATCAAATGGGAATGATCAATGGAGGAGAGTTAAATTAGTTTCTGTCTGCATTCGACGAATTCTCCAGAGTTCGTCGAATGGAGTTCAACGAATTAGGGAAAGTTTGAGAGATAGTCGTCGAATGAATATCGACGAATTATCTGTGTGGAAACAATTTTCGTCGACCGGAGATCGACGATACTTGCTTCAGAAGATATTTCGTCGAACGGAGTTCGACGAACTGTTTTTGTTTCTTCTGGATGAGATTGACGAATTATTTATCTATAATTTATTTCGTCGACCTCAGTTCAGAGAACTGTTTTCTTTTTTGTGGAACAGAGTTTGTCGATTCATATTCAGGAAAACCCTATATCTAGGTTTTCTTCGACCTCCATCCCGTGCTTTCAGTTCCTGTTGCACTTGATCACTATTTGTTTATCTTGCAGGTAATCAATGGCAGTTCCAGCGAGCACCCTAGCTACAATGAAATTCGATACAGGTTTTGATATAGACTTTGATTCCTTTCATCATTCTGACCCCATATTTCTTTATATTCTAGAACTTCTAGAAGAGCTTGGTCTCAAGGATTTTATGACCAGGAGAATAAAACTGCATGCAACGGAGATTAAAGAATGGGTATATACTTCTTCTGCTTCTGAGGACAACACCTTGACAGGGAATATCGAGGGTAATATTGTTTCTTTATCCCCCGCCATTATTTTTGAGATTTTTGGTTTGGTAAATGGAGAAGAGATTTGGATATAGATTATGATGAGTATAGTTCGATGCTGAATCTGACGGGGTTTACTGGGAGTAACCCTAACAAGCTGTTAAAGAAACAACTTTCTGTCGCCTACCAATTCTTGGCTGATATTGTGGGAAGAGTGTTGATGGGCAAGCACACCGCGCACGATTACATTACAAGATACCAATTCCTTATCATTTGCGCGGTGGTCAACAAGAGTCACGTTGATTGGGGCAAGATCTTCTTTGGTTTGATAAAGAAGAAAAACAGTAAGAAAGAGGTATGCTTTGGAAGAATCCTAGGGATCTTCCTCCAAGAAAAAGCTGGTGAATTCATGGTCTCCCCGACCATATTCATCAATGCCAGTAAGCGCCTCACATGCGCTTTGTTTGGCAGATGGGAGAGGACGATCTCTAAGCCATCCAAGGCTTCCTCCTCTTCCATTCCAGCTTCTGAGAGCACAGGGGCGGTGAAGGATACTCCCCACCCTGCGAAAGAGGTAATCCCATCTCCACAACCTCTTCCAGTAACCCATCTTCCATCTTCAACCAGTCTTCGAATTCCCCCAACTTCCCCCATTCATGTTTCTCCATCAACTCATGCAACCCCTGCTATGTATCCTCCAACATCACCTCCTCCACCTCATCTATCTTACATTCCACATTTTGATATACCATCCCCTTCTCCACCTCCACCAGGCACCACCATGACAGATGTTATTCCATATGTATCTCCTCCATCTATTCCCCTCCCTTCATCTACTTCTTTACCCTCACCAACTACCTCTCCATCTTTGGACCCCCCATTGTCTCTACCATCATAACCCTACTCACTCCCCTCATCAAATCCCTAATCACAGAGGCCATTACACCTCTTGTAAATTCTATCAATTATTTATCTGCCCAAGTATCTCTTCTTTCTGCTGCCCCTTCTTCATTTAGGGGCCTGGCTCCAGGTTCTCCTGAAATCAGGCAGGGGAGATGCTCTGTGATGAAGCAGTAGCAGATATAACATCAGTTTCCGATACAACATCAGTTCCTCCTACAGCAGTTTCAGATGCAGCAGCAATTCCTCCTACAACAATTTTGACAGAATCTGATTCAAATTTGATTGTCTTTATTCATTTCATGGATTCTGACATTGACTTAGATGAGTCAGTTCTAGAGCAGATAAAAACTGTTGGTGATTTCCAATTGAATCCCACAGTTGATTTGGCTATTTTGTTGAGATCTTTTGATACAATTTATGTACAGTTCCCTTCTACTAAGCCATCCTTGGCTATTATTCATGTCACCTCTCCAATAAGCCCTATAGTTGCTAAGCAACTTACTAACAGTTTTGCTATTCCAGAGAAAGCCATCTCTTCCCCCCCCCCCAGAAGAGATTTCTGCCCCAATTTTTGTTATGGATGATTCCCCACTCACTGCCTGACCTGGATGCATTGATTTTGGCAGACATTGAGGAAGAGAATAAAGCTCAAGAAGAGCACTCAGTCTTAATCAGTTCTCCAGATCCAGTTCAACTTGCCAAGCCCTAGATCTCTGCAGTTTCCCTAAGAGATATTGATGCTCTATATGCCAATCCTCAAGGGTCTAGCTCAGATAAGGAAGTGGAAGATGATGATTCAGATGAAGAAGCAGCCAAGAATAAGAAGCAAATATTCTCAAAGAAGAGAAAGACTCCTCCTCCTCCTTCTCCTAATCCCAATCCAACAGCTGACACTCCCTACTATATCTTGCATAACATCACTCCCTATGAGGGAATGCCTGCTTGGATGTGGCTATCAAAGAATCAACAAAAGAAAAGAAAGAAAAGCAGGAGATACTCTTCTTCACCAGTTGTTAGATTCAGAAAAGATCATCCTCCTCCTCCTCCAGCTGCTGGTACTTCCAGTTCCTTAATTTCAAAGCCTCATCCTGTACAAACCTACCAAAGGCATCAGAGCATGTCTTCAGGAGGTTACCAGTAGAGGCAACAATTTTCAGGCAAACAACAACATCAACAACAACAACTTCAACAATAACAACAAAATGTATCTATAGAACAGAAGGCTGACAGTCCTAAAAGACCATATTCTCATCATATTCCTTTTGAGGATCCTGAAATAGCTAACACTGCTAAAATGGCCAGATTCCACGAATTGATTGGCCTCTCATTGATTAATAAAGCAAAGGCTGAAGGAAAGGACATTTCAGGATACTCAACTATGTCAAAATATAGAAAAGAAGAACTTAAAAGGCTTGACAAAGCAAACAAACTTTTCAATGTTGATGAGTATATAAAGCTCCAACCAGAGGCTGTTGTTCCCAGAGCCTCTTCTCAGAATATGCTTGGTATAGCTGATATGAAAATGACTGTAGCTCAGGCAGCTAATCCAAACAGAGAGATCAAATTCTTAAAGCCTGGAGCTAGCAGCAGCAACAGCAAAGAGAAAGACAAAGACAAATTCAAGAAGAGCAAGTTTTTTTTTCTTCTTTTCCTGTTTTTGCTTTTACAACTCTCTAGTTATGTTTCTGAAGAAAGCTTTTATATATCTGCTACATGTGTTATAGATTCTCTGTCAGATATATGTTTTTACTACTTTGTTTCAATCTGTGTCTTCACTTAGTGTCCTTACCCAATTAGGGGGAGATTGTTGGATCCCTAGTTTGGATTTGGGCTAGGTTCACTGAGTTAGGATGTCTTTGACCCACCTTGTATAGTCAGGGTCATTGGTTGTGTCCTACAGTCTAGGGTTTGTCCTAAGAACATCATCCTGTGGAACAGCCATCCTCCAGACTACTAGAGAAACTCAAGACTTAGAGATATATTCAGCTCAAGGAAATCTGTTCGACGTTCGTCGATCTCAGCTCAACGAACCATATTCCTTGGTCGACGATCTCTGGTCGACTATTTGAATTCTTCTCAGTCAGAGACTTCTCATATTCTAAGTCCATAATCATTCTTCGGTCGACGAATTTGGATCTCAGTTCGACGAATGATGATTGTCAGTTCGATGAATGATGATTGTCAGTTCGACGAAGATTGTAGCAGAATTGACAAGTTTCCCTTGAAGACTAATTGCTATTGTCTGGTCGACGAACTCATCAGCTCAGCTCGACGAACTGTGAACTCAACTCGATGATTTCTGTTCTTCGTTCAACGATTCTAGACTATGTCTTCTCCAATTTTCCGTCCCTTTTCTTGGCGATGATTCCTGTATAATTAATGCTCAATCCTCTCGGAATGTTACCGTTCGAACGAGCATTGATCATGAATTATTACATGCCATTTTTCCACGGGACAGTTAGGGAATTCATTGATTGCCGCTTCCTTCCCAGGTCGACTGCATTTACTGCTCAAGGATTCTAATTTCGAATGTGTTCTTCAGTCAGTTTAAGAAAAAAAGAAAAGATTAAGCAGTCCTGCAGACAGACATTACATTCAAGAAGTCTTACAAAAATCAAAAAGTTTCACTCACTGCAATCAGCCTAGGCCAGAGAACATCATCTTCAAGAAGAAGAAGAACATATAATCTCCATCAAGAGTCTTCTTCTTTCAACCCTACAGGATAACTTCAAAAGGACAACAAAAACTTTATCTGTCAAAGAAGTTCCTGAAGCAATCTCTGGTCAAGGCAATCACGTTTTTGAAGACCTGTCACCCTGAAGCAGTGCTCTAGATTTCCTGATCCATTCAAGATCTCAGGGGGAGCAATCTGATGAAATCAATCCACTAGTCTTCTCAGTTGTTATTGAGAAAGAGAAGACACCATCACCTTTTTCATTCTCTATACAGGGTTTTAAGTCCCTTCAAAATTATTCCTAGTTGCAAGTCTCCTACCAAAAAACTTGAGGTTTTGGTTTTTGAGCACCTGAACAAAAGCTCATTTGTGTCAGACACCTGATCAAAAACCTGAGTGGATTCCTACCAGGGTGGTAGAAGAGTGGATGTACCCAGGTTGGGGAATCACTATAATTTCTTGTGTCGTCTGGTTGCCCTTTTTTTATTTTTGGCTGTGTTCTGTGATTTGTTAAGTTGATGTATTTATTACTTTGATTACTAACCTGTTAACCTAGGATTACAACAAAAGTTGTAAAGATTTTGTAGAGAGCACAATACTCTATTCACCCCCCTCTAGAGTATTTTAGATCTAACCTTTACTTTCAGATTCTTTTGTCCATTCTCCTCATGTGATTTTTTTTTATGTCAGCAATTTGATTAGCACCTCAGGTATGTTTGCAGCCAGATACAAACTTAGAATTCTCCCCAGATTTGGTTTTTTGATGCTTTCGTTAATCTTGTTGAAAATGAAAGCACTCAAGTCAGTCTTCACCTGGAAGATGACTCGTGTCATAAGGCTGAACATCTAGAAAGATATCCTCTCATGCCCCCCCAGTCTTGCAGAGAACTACCTTTCCAATTATTTCAGATAGAAATTTCCCTTTGGAGTTCATCCCTTTCCTTATCATGGACGATCCAATGTTTGTTTTTGCGGCCAGCCCACACCATGTAAGGGCTTCAGATGTCAGATTTGAATCAATCTCAATCTCTTCCTTTATTCTTGGAAGTTGAAGAGATTTACCATAGAAAAACTCCCAATGTTTGAGAGTTATTTTTATGATTTCACGATGAACAGTAGACTTGATTTTCATTCCCTTTGAGTTCAACGTAGCATTGGAATATAACTAAGAACTTCCTTCTTCAAGATTTTTGTTGACTCAAAAACCAAATAATCCAGTCTGGCTTCCTGGATTAGGTATACAACCATTTTGATTTCTTGTTCAACAGCAGTGAACGCTCCCCGGACGAGCTCATAACCTTTGTTAACTTTATTGTCCAACTTGGGCGCCATTGGAGATGAGTGAGATGAAATTGAAGAAAAGGAAGATGAATTTCTTGTCGACACATACGGTTTAGTCTCGAGATTTCTGAGAGCATAGTCGACAAGTTATCGTTTCCACCTATTTATACTTTTCTAAACAGGGAAGGCGAAAAAGCGGGCTGAAATTAGAGTTTCGTTTGTCGACACTGTTTGGATTATGTTGACACAGAGTACTAAAGTCTTGACAGAGAATTTAGAGTCATGACAACACGATGTGTCGACAACAATTGCTGAGTGTCGACACAGACGACCTTATGTGTCGACAATAATATCTAAGTGTCAATAAATCTGTGTCGACACTAATATCTAAGTGTCAATAAATCTGTGTCGACACCAAATTCTGAGTGTCAACACCAACTACTAAGTGTGGACACAGATTACTTTATGTGTCGACACAAATTTTACTTAGTCATATTTTGAGTAGAATTTTACTTAATTTACCATTCTATTCCAAGTTCAACATGTCTAATTCAATTTTAAAGTAATTGAACATAGTTTCATCTAGAGGTTTAGTGAATATATCAGCTACTTGATTATCAGTAGAAATAAACTCTATTGTTATGTCCTCTTTCTCAACATGTTCTCTTATAAAATGTTACCTAATTTCAATGAGCTTAGTTCTACTATGTGAAACAGGGTTTCTAGCAATTGATACATCACTAGTAGAATCACAATATAGTGGAGTTTTACTTATCTTGATGTCATAGTACTCCAGTTGATGCTGTATCCATAGCAACTTATCACAACAACTTCCAGCTTCTATATATTATGACTCTATTGTGGATATAGCAACACTTGTCTGCTTTTTGTTGTTCCATGACACCAGTCTTCCTTTTAGGAATTGGCATGTATATGTGGTACTTTTCCCGTCTTCTTTGCAGCCTGCAAAGTCTGCATCAGAAAATCCTGTTAGCAAAAAATTTCTATTCCTAGGGTACCATAGACCAAGATCTGGTGTGCCCTTAAGATATCTTAAAATTCTCTTGACAGCAGAATAATGAGACTCTTTAGGGCATGTCTGGTATCTAGCACAGACACAAGTAGCATATATGATGTCAGGCCTACTTGCAGTCAGGTATAGTAAGGAGCCAATTATCCCTCTATACAACTCATCAACAGGTTTCCCTGCCTCATCTTTGCCTAAATTCATACTTGATCCCATTGGAGTTTTCATGGTGGAAGCAGTCTCCATGCCATATTTTTTAATCAACACCCTAGTGAACTTAGACTGGGATATGGATAATCCATCATCAGTCTATTTTACTTGAAGTCCCAAAAAGAACTTTAGCTCACTCATGCTGCTAATCTCAAACTTCCCTTGCATAAGTTTGGAAATCTTCCTGCAAAGGTTGTTCTCAGTAGATCCAAAGATTATGTCATCAATATATATCTGGACTAGGATGATCTTGCCCTTGGATTCCCTCAGGAATAGGGACTTGTCTATTTTCTCCCTCGAGAATTTGTTCTCAATGAGGAAAGTAAACAATGTCTCATACCAAGCTCTAGGGGCTTGTTTTAACCCATATAGAGCTTTCTTAAGTCTATATACATGATCAGGAAAGTGAGGATCCACAAAACCTGATGGCTGGTCTATATATACTTCCTCTTTTAGATCTCCATTCAGGAATGCTGACTTGACATCCATTTAAAAGACCATGAATTCTTTATAGGCTGCATAGGTAAGGAATAGCCTTATTGCTTTCAGCCTTGCTACTAGGGCAAAGTTCTGGTCAAAGTCTATTCTTTCTTCCTGCCTGTAGCCTTTTGCAACCAATCTGGCCTTGTTCTTGATAATAATCCCATTTTTATTTAACTTATTTCTGTAGATCCATTTGGTCCCTATCACAATATGTCCTGTAGGTCTGGGAACCAGTTTCCAAACTTTGCATCTCTTGAATTGATTCAACTCTTCCTGTATAGCACCAATCCAGAATGAATCTTGGATAGCCACTTCAAACTTCTTTGGTTCCATTTGAGACAGAAAACTTGAACATAGTGCTGAGTTCAAGCTCTTGCTTTTGGTCATTACACCATGACTTGCATCACCAATGCTTTGATGAGCTGGATGATCTCTTAAATGTCTCACAGCTGGTGGTAATATTTCTTCAGCTTGCTAATCTTCTATATCTTCAGCTGACTGTTCTACATTTTCATCTTATAAGTCTTGAGCTCCCCCTGGACAGTATCTGTCATCTTCAGTCTCTTGGCATGCTAGTTTATCTACCCTGATGGTCAGATTGTTCATCTTATCTTTTAAGCCTGCAGGACTAGAAGAAGTGTTTAACAGCTCATAGTTAATTAACTTAGTCTCATCAAAGACTACATGGACAGACTCTTCAACAACTTGTGTAGTCAACTTATAGATCCTATATGCTCTACTATTATTATTGTACCCAAAAAATATCTCTTCTTGGGACTTGCCAGCAAACTTAGTCAAATGATACTTACCATTGTTTAGTACATAACAAATGCTACAAAAAATCTTAAAATAGGATAAGTTTGGTTTTCTGCCTTTCAGAATCTTATAGGAAGTCTTTTTGTGGCTTTTAGTGATGGAATCTCTATTGAGAACATGACAAACAGTATTTACTGCCTCAGCCCAGAAATATTCTGGGAGAGAATTGTCATTCAACAAAGTTCTACTTCCCTCAATTAGAGTTTTGTTCTTCCTTTCAGCAATTCCATTTTGCTGGGAGTTATAGGTGAGGAGAATTCTTGATGAATCCCAAGCCCTTCACAGAACTTTGTTATGCATTTAGACTGAAACTCAGTCCCATGATCACTTCTGATCTTGACTACAGAACTATTGAATTCATTCTGAATTTGCTTGACAAAAGTTTGGAAGATATCTAGGGTTTCCGATTTTCTCCTTAAGAAGAATACCCAAGCAAACCTGGAAAAGTCATTAATCACCACAAGAGTATATACCTTCCTACCTAGACTATAAACTGGCATAGGACCAAATAGATCCATATGCAGGAGATATAAACACCTCACTGAGTCCTTTGTATTAAGACTTTGGAAGGAAGACCTGGTCTGCTTGCCCTTTTGACAAGCTGAGCAAATTCCCTCCTTAATGCACCTAACTTTAGGACCAGTCCTTACCAACTCTTCATTAAAGAGTCTACCTATGGTTTTGTAGTTTAGGTGACCTAGCCTCTTGTACTATTTGACACAATGAGAAACTTTCTCATCTGCAACTAGGCATATAGGAGTGTCCTTACTCTCACACTCAAAGTCTAGATAGTAAACATTTTCGCTCCTAGTGTCAGTCAAGATAACTCCTTGATTACTTGACCTTCTAATTTGACACTCATCCTTGAGGAAAGATATGTCATAGCCCAAATCACACCGTTGCCTTATGCTCATAAGGTTATGTTTCCAACCTTTTACATAAGCTACTTGTGTGATAGTTACTATGCCATTATTTATCTTACCCAAACCCTTAGTTACCCCTTTTTCTGAGCCCGCAAAGGTAACTCTGGGACAATTGTCAATAGGAGTGTAGTCCTTTAGCATGCTCCTTGTTCCAATCATGTGCCTGGAACAACCACTGTCCAAGTACCGTGTAGGGGTATGACCACTTGGACTTACCTGCAATAAATATATTATTTAACCTTAGGACCCCAAATCTTATTGGGTCCTACGTGCAAGTTTGAATTAAACTGAATATGCCTACCTGCAGTTCTTCTGACAGGTAAGCCATCAATACTTCTCTAGACTCTCTTATTGTGCCAGCAATCAATGACATAGTGGCCCACCTTGCCACAGCAATGTTGTTTGCAAGAACTGACTTTACTGCAATGTTGTTTGCAGATCTCAACCCTGCTGGTACATCAACACTTTTCTTAGGTCTTTCAGCCACATCTTGCTTAGGGACATGTTTGGTAGCAGAAGTACTTGGGATATATTGAACCCTATGTAACGCCCCCACTCGTCACATGGATTATAACGGTGGGTCCGGTCGGGGCCCCACGCCATATTTCACGGACAAGCGTTGGAATTACGTATGGAAATCAAATCTACTCGTACCCTAACACAAACAATTCTAGCGCAGTAATTTATGTTGAATGAACTCAGCTCAATGAATGTCCACTATATACAAACTCCACATTTATATATCAAAATCAGGAATGTAGACAACACAAACACCCATGGCCTTAAGGCCTTACATGTTTCTCTTTACATAAATGTACGTTTCATACATCGGCACGCAGGCCGGCCACACATGAAATCAAAACACGCTTTCTTCGCACAACCTTCAAGGGCCTTTAGCAGCAAGCCTCCATTCCACTCAAATCAATTCAATCATCAGCACCTGCAATTAGCCATCCACCCAAGAGCGGTAAACAAAGTAACAGTCAACATGAGCTGACCAATTATAAGTACACTACCCCTTACCCGGGGCAGTGGTTCCTTCCCTCTATGTATTGCCATCACAAGCTATTAATCTACCAATCACAACCATATCACAAACGTCGGTATCCACCAGACATTTCGTGCACTCAGGGCACCTTATTGGTTTACCGGCTAGCCCAATCGTACATCGCCGATCAGAGGTTCTTCACTTGTTGGTTGGCCGGTTCAATCCTAGTCCACCAATCCCGTAGGCTGGCGACATTCCGTCCATACCACTCAGAGGTACTACCTCACAACATCCATAAACACTACTAGAGCAGATCGACCCACACCATGTGGTGTGGCAAGCCGGGTTTATCAGTGCACCCCATGCGTTACCACCAATCGACCCCTCACCTATTTTTAATCAACCCACCCCTGTGGTGCAACAAGCCGAGTTTAACTTGGATCCCCACACAATACCACCAATCGATCCCTCAACTAGGCAGATCAACCCACCCTAGTGGTGTACCAGGTCAGGTTTATCCGCTCTCCCCAAACATACTACCAATTGATCTCTCATCACAACTAGGAGCTTACTCAAAGCATCCATACATTCATAACCACCACCATACATCCATCCATACATTCATCCAACAAAGCATAATCTTTCATATTATCAAATTCACGGAGTCTTCTCCGGTTTACCCATAATCATCACCAATCCAGACTACCCATCTAGATGGGCTTCACATAGTATACCTATGCTGTACTCCACATTTCCGGTTCTAGATGCAGACTCGACCAAGGAATCACTTTCGACATCCACCTCTTGGTGGAGGACTCCATGCACATGCATAACGAAAGGACTTCGATGTCTAAGAAGGAGATCGTCACCCTTGAAGATCTCTTCGGTGCCATAAAGTAGCCAGATGGAAGTCACCACCTCGGCTTAGCCTTCATGAATCCGCTCTCGGACCTTCAATCCGCACTCCACAGCTCCTTCAATAGCTGGTTTTCTTCCTCCTTTGCTTTCCTTGGCCTCTCTCTCTCTTTCTTACTCTTGGAAATGAGAAGAAGAAGAAGATGATGAAAATGAGGGATTTACACCTCATTCTCGGCCTATAACCACATGGAAGGAGCCTGGCCATTGGATCCAGGATAAGGGCAACTAACGGCTCAGATTTGCCCAAGAATAGGCTGAACACGGCCTGACATGCCCTGAGACATGCCCGTATCACAGGCTGTGTCACTTAAGCGGTAGGTGATAATACGTTTGCAGTCAATTTTTTTAGGATATTTTCGGGGTTTTAAAGCCAATCATGTCTTGTAAAGTACTTGTTTTGATTCCCCTTTGTATATATTTTTGTCGCTAATGCATTTTTTCTGCTTTTTGCAGGTTTTCACGGCTTTCAGCCGAATTTTGCTGTGACACGCCCCAAGGTCACGCCCTACCAGGGCGTGTACCTAGGGCGTGTAACCCAGAGGAATGAAGCAATTGGTCTGAAACTGCATTCCATGGAAACTTAGTGTACACGCCCTCGGTCACGCCTGTGTCACACCCGACACGGGCGTGTACTAGAGGCGTGTCCCCAGGTTCCGAGGAATCGCCGCAGCGCGCTCGTCTTTCCCGCTCCACCGCCGCACCGAAAGTGTCACGCCCCAGGGTCACGCCTGACCCGGGCGTGACATATGGGCGTGTACTTCAGCAATTCCGCCCGTCACCTCCAGCATTCAATTTCAGCTCCCAAAGTCACGCCGCAAAGAACACGCCCCAGGGTCACGCCCTACCAGGGCGTGACCGGTGGGCGTGTACCGCAACAACCCCGTCAGAATTCAATTCCTGCCCGAAAAAGTCGCGCCGAATGTGTCACGCCCCAGGGTCACGCCCGACCAGGGCGTGACAGGGGGGCGTGACCCGACCCGAAAAATTCTATAAATAGAGCCCAACTCCAGGGGTTTTAGGACAACTTTTCGCTTTGAGAGGGGAGGTTCTGTCCTTTGTTTTTCTGAACTTTTTAAGCATGTATTTTCATTTCTAGTTCGTAGCTCTAGTTTTATGCTTTCCCTGTATTAGCTCCTAGCTTCTTTCTGTAGTATGATGCTAATGATAGTGTAGTTTCCTTTTCATGTTCTTGTAATCTCTGGTTTTCAAGCTGTAAGATCACTGTTTCTCTTAATAAAAAGTGTTATTTTCTTTTTCGTTCCTGCTCTGTTTTCAGTATTTTTCTTCTACTCATCTCCCTCTTCCACCTCACCATGATTAACTAATCCTCCATGTACTCGATCTAATTGATCCGAGGTTCGAGTGATTAGGTTATGATGCTTTGAATCTTACCTTTTCTGTTTAGGGTTTGGCTTTGAATTACTCTTGATTTATCACGGGTTGGAGGTATATCATCGATATATACTCTCCACCTTTGCTTTCATTCTGGGCTAGCCGAGAGGCCGAAGGTTTGAAATGAGCACTCAAGAGTAAAGGGAGTTGTTCGCACCCCTCGAGAGAGGCAGACGTTCAAATCTCCCGGATTGGAGTAAAATCCATTAGAGGGGTTCACCGCGTAAAGCGAGTTTTAGGCCTCCGATTTAGGCGAAAGTCGGTCGGACCTTCCTAAACTCAGTTAGGCACGACCTTCGAGAGAAGCGTGTCAATATTCATGGAACCTCCACGGTCAAAGACATTTACCCTATTTAGCTTAGGTTTATTTATCGTATTTTTCTAACCACTCTTGCTGAGGTGATTTCTGATCGAGTGCATTTTCCCTTCATCGTTACTAAGCTTAAGTTAATCGCTCTTTTAGCTCTCTTTATCTTTTCATGCAAGTAGTTCTCTTCCTTTAGTACATTTAGCTAAACCTTATTTTGCCGTCAATAAAATAATAGATTTCGTGTGAGTAAGCTTACTCAACTGTTCCCGGATTTCAATACGACACTTGTGTCCCCTAGCTGCATTTCGATAGGTATACTTGCCTTGATGAATTGTTAGTTTGGTATTTTCTCTTTGTAGATATCTCAGAGACAATCAAGTTTTTGGCGCCGTTGCTGGGGAAGCAACGCTTGTTGATAAATTGAAAACGCGAATATATTAATTTTATCACTTCTCTTTCTCAGCCTCCTTCTTAAATTTTTTCCGCCTACTCACTTGAGTTAAATGGCTGGATTTTGCAAGTGTGCGTATTTTTAATTTTTCCGCCTACTCATTTGAGTTAATTGGCTGGATTAATTTCAAGCAAGTGTGCGTATCTTTTATTTTTCCGCCTACTCACTTGAGTTCATTGGCTGGATTTATTTCAAGCAAGTGTGCGTATTTTATTTTTCCGCCTACTCACTTGAGTTCATTGGCAGGCTTTATTTCAGTAGAGTGTGTTTACTTTCTGTAGAGTGGGTGTGTTTTAATTTTCTGACGAGTGCGTGAGTATAGCTTTTCATTTCCGCCTACTCGCACAGAGATAAGTGGCTGGATTTTAATTACCGCATTCGTAATAGAAACCCACATCACAAAATTTTCTACACCACCTAACTCTCTCGAAAAGGGCAAAGTGGCTCTAAATGCCACTATCTTGTCTAGTACCTTGCGAACCCTTCACCGGGTAGCCCTTGGGAAGTTCGGGAGTTAAAATATAAAAAAATCTATTTCAAAAAAAAAAAAATTTCCAACTTCATTAGCTCTTTTACTTTTTAGTCTTGCTTCTCCTCTTTTCTTCTAGTGTATGACCCGCGGTAGTCCGTCGGTTACTTTGGACCTGGACCACGAAATTGAGCGTACTCTTCGGAGAAGATCGCGATTTCAAGGCCCTACTACCCAAGTGCCGGTTGAGGATTCCGAGTCATTTTCTACCTTAAGAATGGCAGAACCCAACGTGGAGGAAGTCGTGCAAAGGCCTATGTCCTATTATGCACGACCAAATCTCGAGGGTACAGAAACGAGTATAGTTCGCCCTGCAATAAATAATAATAATTTTGAACTGAAGCCTAGCATAATTCAAATGGTGCAGCAGTATGTGCAATTTGACGGGCTTCAAGATGAAGACCCGAACGCACACATAGCCAGCTTTCTTGAGATTTGTGACACCTTCAAGATAAATGGTGTCACAAATGATGCTATTAGGCTAAGATTATTTCCTTTCTCTCTTAGAATTAAGGCTAAGCAGTGGCTGAACACCCTTCCTAAAAATAGCATAACTACTTGGACGCAATTAACTGAAAAATTTTTGGCCAAGTATTTTCCGCCTGCTAAAACTGCTAAACTTAGGAATGACATTTCTGCCTTTGGACAGATAGACTCTGAGACCCTTTACGAAACCTGGGAAAGATTTAAAGAATTATTAAGACGATGCCCACATCACGCTCTGCCTGTATGGTTGCAGGTGCAGACGTTTTATAATGGGCTAAATCAAAGCACGAAGCAAATGATAGACGCAGCTTCTGGCGGTACTTTAAACCATAAGACCCCGGAAGCAGCTCTTGAGCTGTTTGAAGACATGGCCATGAACACTTACCAGTGGAATGTGCCTAGGTCCCGCCCAAACAAACTTGCAGGTCTCTTTGAAGTGGACAACGTCTCACAACTCGCACTGCAAGTTGAAATATTAAGCAAAAAAATTACGGAGATGACTGCTTCCTCCGCCCCTCAGGTATGGGAATCTGCAACTCCTCCCGCCGAACATTTGGATTATGTAAATAATATGCCTAGAACTGCTTTTAATAATTTTTCTGCTGCGAATTATCATCCTCCTGGTTTTAATTTTCCGAATAGTTATAATCCTGCGTTAAGAAATCATCCGAATTTTTCGTGGAGCAATCCATCGAATGCTGTGCGCCCGCCACCGCAAAGTGATTTTTCTGCTCCACCACCACCTCCTCAAAGTTTTCCAAAACCTCCAAATTTGGAGGAAGTGTTTTCAAAATACATGAATGCTAATGACGCTACGATTAGGACCTTAACCGGAAGTGTTAAAAACTTAGAAAATCAGGTAGGACAGCTCGCTAAAATGATTTCTGAGCGACCCGTAGGGTCTCTTCCTTCCAATACCGAGCCCAACCCGAGAGAGCAAGCGAAAGCTATAACTCTTCGGAGTGGGAAGAAAGTTCCTGGTATGGTAAGTGAAGAACCCGAGGCAAGCTCCGCTCCCGTTTTTAAAAATCAAAGCTCCGTTCCCGTTTTAAAAATTCCACCCTCTGCCGAAGAAATTATCACCCCTATCGTAGAAAAAGAACTCACTCCACCACCCACCTTTAAAAATAATCCATCCCCGCCATACCCTTCCGAACTTAATAAACAACGACAGGATGATCAATACACCCGTGTTTAAGCAAATCCACGTAAATCTGCCTTTCCACGAAGCCATATCCCAGATGCCGAAGTACGCAAAATACCTTAAGGACCTCCTAACTAACAAGAAGAAGTTAGAGAACCTTTCTCATGTCACGTTAAATGTCGCGTGCTCGGCGGTTTTGACAAACGGATTACCGAAAAAAATCAGTGACCCGGGTAGTTTCTCTATCCCGTGTGTCTTTGGTGATCTCTTTGTCAAACACGCTTTAGCCGACTTAGGTGCGAGTATTAATCTTATGCCCCTCTCGTTGTTTAAAAAGTTAGGAATTGGTAGTCTCAACCCCACACGCATGAGTATCCAGCTCGCCGACAGATCAGTCAAATACCCGTTAGGAATAGTGGAGGACGTCCTAGTCAAAGTTGACAAGTTCATCTTCCCGGTGGACTTTGTCATTTTAGACATCGAAGAAGACGTCGAGGTTCCCCTGATCCTTGGCCGACCCTTCCTTGCCACCTCCCGAGCTATCATTGATGTAAGCAATGGTAAGCTCTTCCTTCGAGTGGGCGACGATGAGGTAACTTTCTCTATCACCCCCTCGATGAAGAACACACTAGCTAATGATGACTCCTGTTTTTTCATGGATACCATAAGTGAAGAATCTTCTCTCCCACCTCTGATTTTGACAAAGAATTTTCCAATTTTTGTTCCTCTCCTACTCTTCCAACTGAATCTCTACACCTAAGTGAAGAATCCTCCACTCGCCCCTCTGATTTTGAAAAAGAATTTTTTGATTTCTGTTCCTCTTCTACTTTTCCAACTGAATCGCTGCACGAAGCCTCCATGGCCGCTAGCAACACCCCTTTTAATTTTACATATAAAAAAGTGTACGAGGACATAGTTTTTGAAAAAGAACAAATTTCCAAGACCTCGTATGATGACCCCCCTACCTTGGAACTGAAAGAACTACCAGAGCACCTTCAATACGCTTTCTTAGAAAAGGACTCTAATCTGCCTGTCATAATTTCGGCCTACCTCACGGATGCACAAAAGAATAAACTTCTTTTCAATTTTACAAAAGCATCGCCAAGCTATTGCTTGGCAGATATCTGATATCAAGGGCATAAGCCCATCTTTCTGCACTCATAAAATCTTAATGGAAGATAATTCTCGTAACTCTATACAACCTCAGCGCCGTATAAACCCAAACATGAAAGACGTAGTTAAGGGCGAGGTTATGAAATTGTTAGACGCAGGAATTATCTATCCTATATCCGACAGTAAGTGGGTTAGCCCAGTACAGGTAGTACCAAAGAAGGGAGGGATAACGGTCGTAAGTAATGAAAATAATGAATTAATCCCGACTCGGACGTGACCGGATGGCGAATGTGTATAGATTACCGTAAGTTGAATGACGCCACCCGCAAGGATCACTTCCCCTTGCCGTTCATTGATCAAATTTTAGAACGACTTTCCGGACATAGCTTTTATTGTTTTCTCGATGGCCTCTCGGGGTATCTTCAAATCCCCATCTCCCCCGAGGACCAGGAGAAAACTACGTTTACTTGTCCCTTCGGCACCTTCGCCTACCGAAGAATGCCGTTTGGATTGTGCAATGCGCCGGCTACATTCCAACGATGTATGCTCGCCATCTTTGACAAGTACGTAGAAAGCATTATGGAAGTCTTCATGGATGATTTCTCCGTCTTCGGGAATTCCTTCGATAGTTGCTTAGAGAACCTCGAAAAAGTCCTAGAGCGATGCGAAGAAACTAACCTCGCCTTAAATTGGGAAAAATGTCATTTTATGGTAAGGGAAGGGTTAGTTTTGGGACATAAAATTTCTGAAAGGGGTATTGAAGTAGACGTTGCGAAAATAGAAGTTATCGAGAAACTGCCGCCACCTACGAACATAAAAGCCATAAGAAGTTTCCTGGGTCATGCGGGTTTCTACCGCCGCTTCATAAAGGACTTTTCCAAAATCACCAAGCCCCTTACCCATCTCTTAGAAAAAGACGCCCCATTCATCTTTGATGACCTCTGTCTAGCTGCCTTCAATTTAATAAAAGAAAAATTAGTTAATGCGCCAATCATGATAGCTCCGGTGTGGGATCTTCCATTTGAAATAATGTGTGATGCGAGTAGTTATGCGGTGGGAGCCGTACTAGGTCAACGTATTTCCAAAAACTTCCACCCCATTTATTACGCTAGTAAAACTCTCACATCTGCACAGGAAAATTACACCACAACCGAGAAGGAGCTCTTAGCTGTAGTATTCGCATTTGACAAATTTCGCCCTTATATTACTCTTTCGAAAATTATTGTTTTTACGGACCACTCGGCCCTCAAATATCTTCTCTCTAAAACGGATGCCAAGCCTCGCTTGATTCGCTGGGTCTTACTCCTCCAGGAGTTTGACTTAGAGATCCGTGATAAGCGAGGTGCCGAGAACTTGGCCGCCGACCACCTTTCGCGCCTAGACAACCCGTTTATCGAGCAATTAGACGAAAATTCTTTTCATTACTATTTTCCTGATGAGAAGCTTTTCATAATTAACACATCTACTTCTCCTTGGTTTGCCCGCATCGCCAACTATCTAGTGGCCCGTGTGCTCCCAAAAGAGTTCTCGTCTCAGCAAAAGAAGAAATTCTTTTCTGAATTGAAGAACTACTTTTGGGAGGACCCGCATCTTTTTAAAGTCTGTGCAGACCAAGTGATCAGGAGGTGTGTTTCCTTTGATGAAGGATTAGATATTATTAAACATTTGCATGAAGGACCGACAGGTGGGCACTATCAAGCTGCTCGCACCGCTCACAAAGTGTTAAGCGCGGGTTTTTACTGGCCCAGCCTGTTTAAAGACGCGCATGCCTTTGTGAGTAGGTGTGATAGTTGCCAACGGTCGGGGAATATTTCGAATAAAAATGAAATGCCACAAAATTATTTTCTAGAGTGCGAAGTTTTCGACCTCTGGGGGATTGATTTTGTTGGCCCTTTTCCTTCTAGCTTCGGGAATAAGTATATTCTAGTTGCTGTTGATTATGTTTCACGTTGGGCCGAAGCCCAAGCTCTTCCTACGAATGACGCCCGAGTCGTAGTTAATTTCCTCAAAAAATTATTTTCTCGATTCGGTACGCCGCGCGCTATCGTTAGTGATAGGGGTTCCCATTTCTGTAACGCACAATTTTCAAAAATCCTAACTAAATATGGCGTTACTCATAAGCTTTCCACTGCCTACCACCCCCAAACTAACGGACAAGTCGAAGTAGTAAATAGAGAAATAAAAAGAATTTTAGAAAAGACTGTTTCAACATCTAGAAAAGACTGGTCCGCCAAATTAGACGATGCTCTATGGGCCTACCGAACAGCGTACAAAACCGCCCTCGGCTGTACGCCATATCGGTTGGTTTATGGAAAATCGTGTCATTTACCCGTAGAGTTAGAACACCGCGCCTTTTGGGCCTTGCGTTTTTTAAACTTCGATCCCCACTCTGTCGGCGATTTTCGAAAATTTCAACTTAACAAACTCGACGAGTGGCGCTCTTACGCGTATGAAAATAACAGACTTTATAAAGAGCGGACGAAGCGTTTACACGATCGACATCTTAGGCACCCAAAAATCTTTAAGCCAGGCGACCAAGTGCTTCTTTATAACTCTCGTTTACGTTTATTCCCGGGTAAATTAAAATCACGTTGGTCTGGGCCTTTTACTGTTTTAGAAGTCTTTTCTTATGGTACTGTTTTAATTTCTCACCCTGATAAGGGTACTTTCAAAGTGAATGGTCAGCGTCTTAAACTGTATTTCTGTGATGATGTCAGTCTCAACCCTATTAACTCTATCTTTCCGGTCCTGACATTTGATTAATCTGCACATTATTTTACTCACAAACTTTGACATTTATTCGAACTTTATTTTTAAAACAATATTTGGGACAATCTTATTTTGATGCGTCGAGCTCAACGACGCTTTAAACAAAGGGCGCTCTTGGGAGGCAACCCAAGTTATCTTTTTCTGTTTTCTTTCTTTTACACTTTTTGCCCCGCCTGGCTCCGGCAAGCTGAAACTTCTGCGATCGCCTGCTCCAACGGTTCTGCTTCCATGCCAACGTCCGCCGGACGACGTTTCATGAAGATCCACAGCACAGGCATGGAGGAGCGGCATCACTCAACTTGCCCTGCAAAATAAAACCGGGGAAGTACCTGCTTTTCAATTCTGTCTTTTATTTCTGTACTTTACTTTTCTCTCGTTCTCCGACCTCCTTCTCCATTGCGGACAATGTAGATTTTAAGCTTGGGGGAGGACTTCCTCCTTCTTTTTGTTTTCTTTTTGTTTTGTAAATATCCCAAAAAAAAAATCCAAAATTTCAACAAAATTTCAAAAAAAAAAATTATATATATATAGCTGCATTTTGGTATTTCAATAAGTACCCCATGTTTATGTTTTGTTTTTCTCAAACTTCTTTATAAACAACGTAGTTAATTATAATTTTTCTAATCATTCTTTTTAATCATATTTCACAAGTAAAATGTTGGCCATGCTGTGTTTCTAATTCACGGTAGCATGTTAAGGTAAAATATTTCTCTAAACCGTGCATTTCTATTATGGTTTTCCGTTCTTTATTTTCTTTACTTTCTCTAAAAATTTATCATCCACTATTTTCCTTTTCGTCTTTAGATGATTTTTTGTAAGAACATATTTTGAATAACGTAGTAGATATGAATGATCCAAGTGACATATTATTTTTATTTTCAAGATAATTTCATCAATCTTCTTTTATTATCTCGAACTTGCTTTTTGAAATTTATCGACTCTATGTTTTAAATAAATTTTAAAAAAAACGCGTGAAAATGATTTAGGCCATTTTTGTTTACGTTTGAGCTTTCTTGCCAACCTAAACTCTTTTACCACTAGTTAGCCGCTTTTGAGCCTTTTTCCAAATTCATTTGATAAACTCCACACACATTTTCATTTTCACCAAAGCCCAAATTCCTACCTATCTAATCACGCTAATTTTGTTTGATAGGAAATTTTGTCTTATATGTGAAGATATTGTTGAAAAAGGTGTACTCAAAAGCAATAAATTAAAAAAAAAACAAAAATGAATGAAAATAATAATAAAAAAAAATGATGAGAAAAAATGAGATAAATAATCATAAGAGAGAAAAAATAAATTTATTTATACATATTTTGTTTAAAATAAATTTATTTTTTTTGAAACTCGTTGTTTTGGTTTAGTGTGATTTTTAAGCCTCCATGTTTATATTTGAATTCCACTCCTATTCATATTCCTAAACCAAACGTTTCGGTCCTATTAAGTCCTTTTGATTCACGCCTTTTTTTAATTTTATTTAACAACTAAGAAAAGAAGAAAAGTAAATCAGTTTTAGTTTTGGATTTAAACTTAGATTTTTGTTATTTAATTGATATAATTATATGCGATGCTTGGATCCAGTAATAACTCAATACGTTCTTTTCATTTTCATTGCCTTACTTAAATCTATTTAAAGAATTTCGTCAAAATTCTGGATGATTTATTTTTATTAAGTAAAGTTTATAAAAGTTAAACCATACCTAAATAATTGTTTTAGATTTACGTTTTACATTCTCCCTACCTAGAATTTCGCATAGTACTTGTGTGAGTATGATTAAAACTTTTTGAATTAGTCACTTTTTATGATTAGCTTGTCTTTATATCTTTGCTTGGGGACAAGCAAAACTTAAGCTTGGGGGAATTTGATAATACGTTTGCAGTCAATTTTATTAGGATATTTTCGGGGTTTTAAAGCCAATCATGTCTTGTAAAGTACTTGTTTTGATTCCCCTTTGTATATATTTTTGTCGCTAATGCATTTTTTCTGCTTTTTGCAGGTTTTCACGGCTTTCAGCCGAATTTTGCTGTGACACGCCCCAAGGTCACGCCCTACCAGGGCGTGTACCTAGGGCGTGTAACCCAGAGGAATGAAGCAATTGGTCCGAAACTGCATTCCGTGGAAACTTAGTGTACACGCCCTCGGTCACGCCCGTGTCACACCCGACACGGGCGTGTACTAGAGGCGTGTCCCCAGGTTCCGAGAATCGCCGCAGCGCGCTCGTCTTTCCCGCTCCACCGCCGCACCGAAAGTGTCACGCCCCAGGGTCACGCCTGACCCGGGCGTGACATATGGGCGTGTACTTCAGCAATTCCGCCCGTCACCTCCAGCATTCAATTTCAGCTCCCAAAGTCACGCCGCAAAGAACACGCCCCAGGGTCACGCCCTACCAGGGCGTGACCGGTGGGCGTGTACCGCAACAACCCCGTCAGAATTCAATTCCTGCCCGAAAAAGTCGCGCCGAATGTGTCACGCCCCAGGGTCACGCCCGACCAGGGCGTGACAGGGGGGCGTGACCCGACCCGAAAAATTCTATAAATAGAGCCCAACTCCAGGGGTTTTAGGACAACTTTTCGCTTTGAGAGGGGAGGTTCTGTCCTTTGTTTTTCTGAACTTTTTAAGCATGTATTTTCATTTCTAGTTCGTAGCTCTAGTTTTATGCTTTCCCTGTATTAGCTCCTAGCTTTTTTCTGTAGTATGATGCTAATGATAGTGTAGTTTCCTTTTCATGTTCTTGTAATCTCTGGTTTTCAAGCTGTAAGATCACTGTTTCTCTTAATAAAAAGTGTTATTTTCTTTTTCGTTCCTGCTCTGTTTTCAGTATTTTTCTTCTACTCATCTCCCTCTTCCACCTCACCATGATTAACTAATCCTCCATGTACTCGATCTAATTGATCCGAGGTTCGAGTGATTAGGTTATGATGCTTTGAATCTTACCTTTTCTGTTTAGGGTTTGGCTTTGAATTACTCTTGATTTATCACGGGTTGGAGGTATATCATCGATATATACTCTCCACCTTTGCTTTCATTCTGGGCTAGCCGAGAGGCCGAAGGTTTGAAATGAGCACTCAAGAGTAAAGGGAGTTGTTCGCACCCCTCGAGAGAGGCAGACGTTCAAATCTCCCGGATTGGAGTAAAATCCATTAGAGGGGTTCACCGCGTAAAGCGAGTTTTAGGCCTCCGATTTAGGCGAAAGTCGGTCGGACCTTCCTAAACTCAGTTAGGCACGGCCTTCGAGAGAAGCGTGTCAATATTCATGGAACCTCCACGGTCAAAGACTTTACCCTATTTAGCTTAGGTTTATTTATCGTATTTTTCTAACCACTCTTGCCGAGGTGATTTCTGATCGAGTGCATTTTCCCTTCATCGTTACTAAGCTTAAGTTAATCGCTCTTTTAGCTCTCTTTATCTTTTCATGCAAGTAGTTCTCTTCCTTTAGTACATTTAGCTAAACCGTATTTTGCCGTCGATAAAATAATAGATTTCGTGTGAGTAAGCTTACTCAACTGTTCCCGGATTTCAATACGACACTTGTGTCCCCTAGCTGCATTTCGATAGGTATACTTGCCTTGATGAATTGTTAGTTTGGTATTTTCTCTTTGCAGATATCTCAGAGACAATCAGTAGGCAACCGACTGAAATCCAACCAGTACACGGTCGTGTGACACACCCGTGTCACACCATACATTCCCGTGTCATACCCGACACGCCTATGTGCACAAGCCGTGTACTTCACACAGCACAATCCCATCTCACCCGAGAAGGACAAGGCCATGGGACACAACCATGTCCCAGGCCATGTACACCACGACACACCCGTGTCCATAAGGACACGCAATCATGCAAGGGACACACCCTGTGACATGCCCGTGTCACAGGCCGTGTGCTCTCCACTCGACGATCGTCGACCAACATTTGTCGACCACACCACCGACTCCTTAACCCAAGAAGGACACGCCCTGGGACACGCCCGTGTCACAGGCCATGTCACCCAAACCTGAACCAAAAATGGGCTTTGGGGTGTTACAATCCTCCCCTCCTTCAAAAATATTTCGTCCCCGAAATTTGGTTCAACTTCCACCAGCAACGATCACCTCAGACGTTGCACTATACACAACCACGAACTCAAATAAGGGAACCAGGATGGAGCTCAGAGTCCGCGACTTGTCTCACCCCAAGGCACCGAACAAACCAAACAACACAAGTAACACATAACACATACATAACATCCTCATGTGCATACACTTCAACAAGTGATCTACCACCAAACACATCATAGATAGACACCACGCTCGATCGATCACATTAATTACATCAAGTGTGCACTAACATTACATAACATATACAACATATAACATATATATACAAGAGGATCATTATCAGTATTCACATCAGCTACAGATCACTATTTAACACTTAATTCCGCTCAGCCGCCTGATTTTGTGTAACATTCCATATCCGTCGCATAGCATATAGCAGTAGGTCCGGCCGGGGCCCGACGCCATATACTACAGACAGACCGGGTGGTTACTTATGGAAACCATCCAACCAATCATAACGTCCTACACAGAGCATTCTAGCGGAAGTAGTTTTAAAGTTGCAAATGAGAACCCAGCACTAAAGCATGAATGTCCACTAACCCAAAATAGGAATGTATTACAAATACCAACAGTAGCCTTAAGGCCTTACAAAATGTTTCACTTGATATTACATGATTTACAAACCACGGCACGCAGGCCGGTCATACATGAATAAAACAGTAAACACTTCCAAAATAGGCCTTCGAGGGCCGGCTTCGCACCTGGGCTTTAGCCCGCTATTGACCGCTTGGTCCAGCAGCACCTGCAAACAACAAACCACCGCACGGTGGCGAAACAAGGCAACGGTCAGCAATGCTGACCAAATTATAACGATCCCGCCCCCAACTCGGGGCGGCGATGCTCCTTCCCTGCATTTCATTAGCATAAGCGAGCAATATATATATATAGCCATTTCATCATAGACGTTGGCTCGCACGGCCACACGCCCCGTGCTCTCAGGGCACATTCTCGGTGAACCGGTTGATGTCACGTCAATTAAAGCCATAGACATTCCGGACTCACCACTGCCACTTTAACGGCCAAACCTATGAGCAATTTGTCTTCCTGGCCTGGGTCACAACAATTTAAGCCATCGACCGTCGAAGACCCTAATCTATGCCAACGGTATGTGCTACGTGCCTTTAGGTCTCTTTAACCGAACGACATAGAACGGGTACGGTTCCATCTAACCCGTGCTCACATCGCAATGATAATTTAAGCCATTTGCACGGGTCAAACTTCCACCGAGTCCCATTTCCATCACAATTCACATAACCCGGTTATGTTCAAGTTGGCTCTCAGGCCACCAAGTTGGCAAGATCTCGTATCCGCCCAGTTTTCCGGGTGCACCTTTGGGTTAGTCCCCAAGGCTCCCTACTGCAATCTACCATGTAGAAAACCCGAAAAACAATCAATAGCACGGAGTCTTCTCCGTCATTTATGCAATGCAACATCACCGATCCAGACCAACATGTCCGGGTAGGTTTCACACATCATGCCTATGTCCGTTCTTGCTTACGGAATCTAAACAACGGGGACTTCACATATCTACCAGAAGGAACGCCTCCAACTCTCCGCAAACTCGCGAGAGCGGGCTTCCTATGCAAAGAAGGAGAGCTACTCATGCTCAAGAAGAGAATCATTACCCTAGCGTTCCTCTTTGGCGCCATGGAAAAGTAAGCGGATGAAAAGGACCGCACTAGATTTGCCTCTGTGGATCCGGAGTCGGCTCGCGATTTAGAGCTTCGAAGCTCCTCCAATGGTCGGATCTAGCTCCTTCTTCCTTCCTTGACTCTCCTCTCTCTCTAAGCTTTTAGAAAGATAATAACTTAAGAAAAGTGAGGGTTTCTAAGTCCAATCCCGGGTATATCCCTTAAGGAACAACCCCCAGCTGTTGGATCAACAATTAAAGAAATGAACGGCTTTGATTCGGGACTGAAATGCCCAATCTGGACCGGACACGGCCTATCACACGCCCGTGTCCAGGGCCGTGTGCCTCATTCTCCATCAAAATCGACTCGCCTGGAACAAGACACGGGCATCGAACACGCCCGTGTTCCACCTGACAGGCCCGTGTGGCCGGCCGTGTACCCCCATCATTTTTCCCCGAAAACAACCCGAGCACTGCACGGGTTCTAGGATACGCCTGTGTCCTTGCCCGTGTCACCTCGACACGCCTGGGCTCCAGGCCGTGTACACGGTCTCGACACTCGACACTTCGTCGAATGAAGATCATCGACCTGATGACACGGCCTTGGACACGCCCATATCCTAGGTCGTGTGCCTTGTCTCGACACAATGTTGAGACCAAAGTGTCGACTTCCCGGGATGAGTGTCGACACGGGTTGACACGCCCTACGACATGACCGTGTCACAGGCCGTGTGCCATGTCTCGACACTTCGTCGAGCGCAGAGCATCGACTTCGCGGTCTAAGTGTCGACACAGGTCGACACGCCCTGCGACACGCCCGTGTCGCAGGCCATGTGCCCAGTCTCGACACAATGTCGAGACCAAAGTGTCTACTTCCCGGCTGAGTGTCGACACAAGCTTGACATGCCATGGGACACTCCCGTGTCCCAGGCTGTGTGCCTGTAGCCAGAACCCAAAACTGGCCCAAAACG
Organism: Platanthera guangdongensis; assembly: GCA_039583875.1. Classification (NCBI taxonomy): domain Eukaryota; kingdom Viridiplantae; phylum Streptophyta; class Magnoliopsida; order Asparagales; family Orchidaceae; genus Platanthera; species Platanthera guangdongensis. Next base: position 64,997,088 of record CM077147.1, read on the forward strand.
TCCCCTGTCGCTCCTTTGAGTTTCGGGGCGTTACAACTCTCCCCCTCTTAAAAGAATTTTGTCCTCGAAAATATATAAAGGAAAGACATGTACAAAACCAAAATTTGTACCTGAGCGGAACAACTCTGGATACTCGTCAAGCATAGTCTGCTCTCGCTCCCAAGAGAGCTCCTCATGACCGCAATTGTCCCACCGGACCTTGACCATCCTGATCTCTTTATTGCATAGTCGCTTGACCTCCGAGTCCTCAATCCACACGGGCTTGACCATTGTCGTCAGCCCACTATCCACCGGCACTTGATCAACCGCGATCACTTGCATAGGCTCTTGCACCGCCTTTTGAAGCACCGAAATATGGAATACATCATGTAAACCACTAAGCTCCACTGAGAGCTTCAACCGATAGGCCGCTTCACCAACTCACTCCAGAACCTCAAACGGTCCAAGGTACCTCGAGCTTAGCTTTTTCAATCGTTGCACCCGCGAGACACCCTTGAACGGCTTGATCTTTAAGTATACATAATCGCCCACCGTGAACTCCACGTTCCTGTGCTTGGCATTATAGTACTTCGCTTGCCGGTCCTGAGCGATAAGAAACCTCTCCCGAATGGTTCTCACCAAAGAAGTAGCATCCTCCACTTCCGATCGCTTATACAACTTTGACTCACCCGTTTCTAACCAAGACAACGGCATGCGACATTTTCTACCATATAGGACCTCGAAAGGCACCATCAGAATACTCGCTTGGTAGCTATTATTGTATGCGAACTCCACCAAATAAAGGTGGTCTTCCCATTGCTTTCCAAAATCCAAGACACACATGCGGAGCATGTCTTCTATGGTTCTATTGACCCTCTCGGTCTGCCCATCCGTTTGCGGATGGAAGGCTGTACTGAATTTCAACTTTGTTCCCAACATTTGTTGCACTAGCCTCCAATCATTGGACATGAACCACCCATCTCGGTCACTCACGATGCTGCTGGGCACACCATGAAGCCGTACTATGTTATCCACATAAAGCTTTGCCAACTTCTCCACTGGATCATCCTTCCTATGCGGAATAAAATGCGACACCTTTGTTAATCTATCAACAACCACCCAGATGGCGTCGTTCCCCTTTTGCGACCTTGGCAAACCGTGCACAAAGTCCATAGAGATGTCGTCGAATTTCCACTCCGAAATAGGCAAGGACTTAAGAAATCCTCCCGACTTTTGGCACTCCGCCTTCACCAAGCCGCAAGTTTGGCACTTCGCTACGTAGAGCGCCACATCCTTCTTCAAACCGGGCCACCAAAACAGTTTCTTCACATCACGGTACATCTTTGTGCTACCCGGGTGAATCGGTACTTGGTATGGTGTGCCTCGTACAACAACTCCACGCGTAAATTACCCACACTTGGGATGCACAGACGACCGTCCTTCCAAAGTAATCCGTCCTCCACGACGAATTGGGAATTTGACCCATCCAGAGCCTCCACCATGGACTGCTTCATATGAGCATCCATATCCAAAGCCTGCCGAATACGATCAGCCAGGTCATATTGGACTTCAGACCAATTCAGAACTGCTTCAGCACTTGATTGTCTATCCACACAAACAATCTCCAATGCCTCCAACTCACGCACCAATCGCTCATCATGCACCGATAGCCAATTGGCTTGAGCTGGGGCTTGCCGACTTAACGCGTCCGCAACCGCATTACCCTTACCAGGGACGTAGTGGATCTTGAATGTATAGTCCCCCAGGAACTCCATCCATCTACGCTGCCGCATATTCAGATCCTTATGATCAATAAGATACTTCAGGCTCTTGTGATCCATGTAGATATCAATCTTCACACCGTACAAATAGTGTCTCCACAGCTTCAAGGCAAAAATCACGGCCGCTAACTCCAAGTCATGGACCGGATAGTTCCTTTCATGTACTTTTAGCTGTATCGAGCCATAAGCTATTACACTTCCATGTTGCAGTAGCACGCAACCCAAACCGCTTCCCGAAGCATCACTATAAATCTCATAGCCTTCGGGCCCACATGGCGAACTCAGCACAGGCGCCGTGGTCAACCGACACTTCAACTCCTCAAAAGCTCGCGCGCACTCCAGCGTACAAACGAACATATGCTCCTTTCTCGTCAAAGTAGTGAGAGGTAACGTTATCCGCGAGAAGTTCTCTACGAAGCGCCTATAATAGCCGACAAGCCCCAGAAAACTCCGGACTTCCGCTACCGTAATAAGTTCAGGCCATTCCCGTATCGCAATGACCTTCGCCGGATCCACATCAATACCCTCTCCACTTACAATATGACCAAGGAACGCCACTGAGGATAGCCAAAACTCGCACTTCGAGAACTTGGCATACAACTGATTTCTCCTTAGCGTCTCCAACACCAAATGAAGATTCTTGAAGTGATCTTCCTCACTTTGCGAATACACCAAAATCTCGTCAATTAAGACGATCACAAAATGGTTCAAGTACTCCCTGAAAGTCCTGTTCATCAAATCCATGAACATTGACGGCGTATTAGTCATCCCAAATGACATGACCGTAAACTCATAATGCCCGTATCTCGTACTAAACGTTGTCTTCGGGATATCACTCTCCCTTATTCGCAGCTGATAGTACCCAGCCTTGAGATCCAACTTCGAGTACACCGTGGAACCGACTAACTGATCAAAACAATCATCAATCCGGGGGATCGGGTACTTGTTCTTCTCCGTCAGCTTGTTGAGCTCCCGATAATCAATACATAGCCTCAAGCTTCCGTCTATTGGATTCCTAGTTGATTTGGGCTAGGTTCACTGACTTAGGATGTGACCCATCATGTATAGTCTGGGTCAAGTTTGTGTCTTAGAGTCTAGGACAGTCCTCTATCTCAACTTCAGATGGACCAGCCTTCTTCAAGACCACCAGGAACTCCAGATCTATCAGCTTTTTCAGAACAAGTGAACTGAGTTCGATGTTCATCGAACTTAGCTCGACGAAGGGAGTTCTGCGCTCGATGATCTTGAGACAATTCACAGTGCTGAGCTCGACGAACCGTGTACTTTGCACGACGAACACTGGGATTTTACCTCAAGCTAATCTGGACTACTTCAGAATTTCTCTAAGTCCAGCTTCATGCTTCGGTCGACGAATTATATTCTGAGCTCGACGAACTTGGATCTCAAGTTTACAGCTTCTTAGGTTGACGAATGCTAATCTTTACTCGATGATTTTTGTTCTCAGAAAATCTGTGTCGACACTTAGGGTTTGTGTCGACACCAGACGATTTGTGTCGACACCAGGATTTGAGTCGACACCAGCTTGTGTCGACACCAGGATTTCAGTCGACACCAGCTTATGTCAACACCAGAGGATTTGTGTCAACACCAAGATCAATCTGTCGATAACAATTTGTGTCGACACAGCATTTCAGCAGATGCAGAGTATTTCGTCCAAGTCCAGAACTTTTCTCAGGTCGACGAAGTTTATTCTCAGCTCGACGAATTTGGTTCTCTGCTCAACGAATAATGGTTGTCTGATATTGAAGATTGTATGTTCAACGAATGAAGACTGTCAGCTCAACGAACTCAACTTAGATCGATGACCTCAAGCTCAGCTCGACGAACTCAGGCTCAGCTCGACGAACTCAAAACTCATCTCGACGAATTATGTTCTTCGGTCGATGATTCCAGACTAGGTCTTCTTCCGTTCCCGTCTCATTCCATGGCGCTGATTCCTGAACAATTAATGGCAATTCCTCACAGAATACTACCGTTGGAATGCGCAGTTAATTCTGGATTATTACATACCATTTTCCCATGGAAACAGTTAGGGAAATGATTAATTGCTACTTCCTTTCCAGGCCGTCTACCATTACTGCTCGATATTCAAATTCGAATGTGTTCTTATAAGATAGACATAGAGATACATAACAACAATATCAAAAAAAATAGATAGTGATTCAGACAACACAAGAAAAAGAATTCATTCTTGGCCCAGAGAGAAACTAATCGAGAATAAGAAGAAGAACACTACATCAATATCAAGAGTCTTCTTCATCTGCTTTCACTCAGGATAACTTCAAGAAACAATACATTCATATCAGTTACAAGAAGTTCCTGAAGACCTCCTCTGGACCTGGAATTCTAGGTCTCTGAAGACCTATCACCCTGAAGCAGTGCTCCAGCATTCTTCCTGACTCTTTCTACATCTTAGGGGGAGCAAAGCTGCTAAACAACATTCCACAAGTCTTCTCATTTGACTTGAGAAAGAGAAGACCTCATCACCCTCTCACTCCACCTCTGTACAGGATTTTAATTCCCTTCAAAATTATTCTGGTTGCAAGTCTCCCTCCAAAATACTTGAGGGTTTGGTGTTTGGGAACCTGATCAAAATCCCATTGGTGCCAAGACACCTGATCAACCCCTTCCTACAGTGGATTCCTACCAGGGTGGTAGAAGAGTGGACTACCTAAATTTGGGGAACCACTATAAAATTCTTGTGTCGTCTGGTTGCTTTCTTTTCTTTTTGTTTTTTTGGCCTTGCTTTGTGAATGTGCTGTGATTAGTCCATTGCTGCTTTTTGATTTATTGCATCTGCTTCCCTGCACACACACACACCTAAGATACAACAACAGTTGTAAAAGTTTAATAAAATTCACCATATACTCTATTCACCCCCCTCTAGATTATATCAGATCTAGCTGCGCTTTCAATTGGTATCAGAGCGAGGTTGGTTATAATACCACATCTTCCAGGTTGGTTAAATTACCATACCTGATTGGTTGTACAGGCTAACACCTGAACCCAAAGGTCCCTTAGTTAGATCTGTTTGTTTCTATTCTGTTATTGGACTTATCCCTCTCACAGACATGGCCTAAAACAAGGATTATACAAGCATCAGACCTCCAGTGTGCAATCTTAATAAGTTTGCCATCTGGAAGGCAAGAATTACATTATATATGAACTCCATTGATGAGGATATTTTCTCTGTCATTTCAACAGGTGTTCCTCCAGCTCCCACAACTTTTTCCAGCACATCAACTAATCTGAGTGCAGTACCACCTCCAGACAATACTGAAGCCTATAAGAAAGCCAAGATGGCTGATGCAATGGCTATGAATATTCTGGCCCAAACAATGTCAGATGACATATTTCAGAAGGTGGCTGAGTGCACCTCAGCCAAGGCCATTTGGGACTCTCTCAATCAAATGGTGGCAGGCTCAGCTGATGAAAGAAAGGATAGGAGATCCAGTCTCATTTCTCTCTATGAGAATTTCAAGAAGGATGAGACAGAATCTGTGGCTGAGATGTACAATAGATTAAGTTCAATCATCAGTGAACTCAAGACTCTTGACAAGGACATCACCTTAACTAAGGTGAATGACAAGATACTGTTGTGTTTCCCCAGTTCATGGGATTCCAGAATCCGGCCAATCAAAGAAGCCAGAAGCCTCAATGAGATCTCAACAGAATCTCTGTTAGGCAAGCTGAAGTCATATGAGCAGCTTGTTAAATCAAGAGAGGCAGCAGAACAGAAGGCAACTACCCCAGTTAGGAAGGAGCACAGCTTGGCCCTCAAAGCTTCTCAAGACAATGAAACATCTACATCCAATGAGGAGTTAATGAGTCTTTTTGCCAAAAAATTCTACAAAATGGCACGAAAGGACTTTAGAAGAAAATCATCCAGGCAGGATGATAAGCCCAAATATGACAAGACACCAACTAAGGAGGTTGTGTGTTTTCGATGCAGAAAGCCAGGGCACTATATTTCAGAATGCCCAGACAATCAGAAAAAGGACAAGGGTAGGGACAAGGATTCCAGAAGAAAACAAAGCAGCAGACCTTCCTCTAACAAGTATAAAAGGAAAGACAAGGGTTTTGTTGCTGAGTCCTGGAGTGACTCAGAAGAGGAAACATCCTCCTCCAGCTCCAGTGAAGAAGAGGAAGAAGCCAGATCCAAGGAGGTGTACCTAATGGAAATAGATGCCTCCAGAAGCAACTATGGATCAGAAGAGTATTCTGAAGATGAAGGTGCCTCTGACTTAGAGGCTGATCAGGTGATTTCTAGTTTTGATTTCAATTCTGACTTATTTAAAGTAGAATTTAAAACTATGTGCATGGATCTAATAAACTTAGAGAAAGAAATAAAAACCTTGAGAACTAGACTAGAGAACCTTGAATCTGTCAGCACAGAAAATAGAAAACTAACTGACCAATTGACACTAGCTAATGAACAAATAATCAAGTTAAAATCTGAATTATGTGAGGCAAAACAACTTGAGCAATCTCTCAATGGGAGAAGCCTCAAGCTGATGAATATCACAAGCACAGTAAATGCCAGATTAAATGGCAGGCTGGGCTTGGGTGCTTCATCAGGTTTACCCCCCATAATGAAGAAGAATATACTTTCTACTCCCATAAAGTTTATCACTGCTAAGGGTAAAGAGAAACTAACTGAAAAACCCAGGTTAGAAAACAAGTCAAATCCCCTAGACAATAGAAACAGAAAACAGAAGAAAGCTGTTAAAAACCAAGTTCAGCAGAATTCGTCGAACTTAGATCGACGAAATCCTGCAAGATCGTAGAACCCCGATCGAAGAACGCTGAACGCAAACTTCAAAAATTATTATTCATCCTACTACGATCGACGAACTGTGTATGGTTCGTCGAGCAGAGGTCGACGAACGTGGGACACAGAAAATGACCATGGTCACTCTCTGAGTGGAGGTCGGCGATCTCATCCCCATTCGTCGAACTCTGGTCAACGAACTTACAATAATCGTCGATCCCAGAACGACCAAACTTAAATCATTTCTTCTATAGAAATTTTAACACACCTAGCAAGACATTTAATCCATTAGCTGATTGGATAATCCCACCTAGGAGATATCACCCTCTAGGGTATAAGTCTCAACCTGCCTTATCAGTCATTTCTAGTTTTACTTTTCAGCCAAACCAAGGACCCAAGGTAACCTAGGTCAAGAACAATTGAGCTTTATCTTTAATGCAGGTACAGGTGAAGAGCTGTCCAAGGCTAAGTCAGACGTGGTACCTGGACAGTGGCTGCTCCAAGCACATGACTGGCAGCAAAGCAAATCTCTCTAGCTATAAGTCCAAGTTAGGACCAAAGGTGATATTTGGAGACTCAAAGAGTGGTCAGTCAGAAGGGTATGGAAGATTAAGCATTGGAGCAGTGACCTTCAAAAAGGTGACATATGTAAGAGGACATAAACATAACCTTATATCCATAAGTCAATTATGTGATGAAGGTTATCAGGTACATTTCAACTCTACCTCTTGTTCAATTATAAATGATAAAAACCAAACTGTTTTAATTGGACTTAGACAAGGAAACATATATTTAGTAGATTTCATTTCTGCCACAACTGATATTTGTTTACTCAATATCACTAGTAACCAAAATGAGTTATGGTACAAAAGGCTAGGACATGTAAACCTTAAGAACATATCTAGGTTATCTAAAGACAACCTTGTTAGAGGTTTACCTTCTGGTCCTTACAAGAAGGAAAGCCTATGCAGGGCTTGTCAACTAGGCAAGCAAACTAAAACTAGTTTCAAATCTATTAATAAAAGTGATTCACCTAGGATATTGTATCTGCTTCATGTGGATCTCTTTGGACCCATTGCAGTACAAAGCCTAGGAGGGAAGTCTTACACCATAGTCATTGTTGATGATTTCTCCAGATTCAGTTGGCTAGCCTTTCTGAGAGCTAAGTTAGATACATTCAAAGTTCTTACAGATTTTCTCAGGATCATACAAATTGAGTTCTCTACTCATGTTGCATTGATCAGAAGTGATCATGGCACAGAGTTTGAGTCTCTTCTTATGCATGAGTTTTGTGATAAGGAAGGTATCAGGCAGTGCTTCTCAGCTTCTAGAACTCCCCAACAAAATGGGATTGCCGAAAGGAAAAATAGGACACTCATTGAAGCTGCAGGTACATTGTTAGCAGATGCTTACATGCCTCTATCCTTTTGGGCAGAAGCTATAAACACAACTAACTATGTCCTGAACAGATGTCTTATACATAAACTAAAACATAAGACCCCCTATGAATTACTTAAAAAAAAGAAACCTAAAATCACATATTTTAAAGTTTTTGGTTGCATATGTTACATCCACACTAATAAGAAAAGATACATTAGAAAATTTAAGGCTAAGGCTGAAGAAGGGATTTTTCTAGGATACTCCCAAGTAAGCAAGGCCTATAGGGTTTTCAACAAATCATCCCTTAAAATTGAAGAATCTGTCCATGTGTCTTTTGATGAAGCTAACATGTCTTATAAGGAGAAAGACATTTCTACCAATAGTCTTTTGCAGGTTTCATCACTATGTGAGTCTATGAATGGACTAAATCTTTCCCAAGGGGTTCCAACTAATCCCACTCCACAGGCTGCTGAAGATAGTGAAGAGGAAATCCAAGAGGAAGTATCTGAACTTCCATCAACAGCCAGTACCATTCCCCAAGAAGAATTATTTACAGAAGCTGTTGCTCAACCAACTCCACAAACTGATCTTGTCACACTTAGAGATCACCCCAGATCTCAAGTGATTGGAGACATTTCAGTTGGTGTACAGACAAGACATCAGCTCAATCAAGACTTGATGCATACCTGTTTTCTCTCTCAAATTGAACCTCTCACCATCCATGAAGCTGAGCAAGATCCCCACTGGATTCTTGCAATGCAAGAGGAACTAAATCAATTTGAGAGATGTAGAGTTTGGGATTTGGTTCCAAGACCCCATAACTACCCAGTTATTGGACCAAATGGGTTAATAGGAACAAATTGGATGCACAAGGGAACATAGTAAGGAACAAGGCTAGACTTGTTGCTCAAGGCTATAGGCAAGAAGAAGGAATAGACTATGACCAAACCATTGCCCCTGTTGCAAGGTTGGAGGCCATTAGAATATTCCTAGCCTATGCAGCATACAAAAAGTTCAAAGTATTCCAGATGGATATTAAGAGTGCCTTTCTGAATGGTGTACTTCAGGAAGAGGTTTATATAGAACAACCCCCAGTTTTTATCTCTCTAACTCAACCCTCTTATGTTTACAAATTGCATAAAGCTCTCTATGGTTTAAAGCATGCTCCAAGAGCTTGGTATGATACCCTAGCTAGCTTTCTTTTAGAGCATAAATTTACAAGAGGAAACATAGATAAAACCCTTTTCACTAGACATCATGAGGATCAAATCTTATTGGTACAAATATATGTGGATGACATTATTTTTGGGTCTACTGATTCCAAATTGTGCAAGAGGTTTTCTGACCTCATGCATTCCAAATTTGAGATGAGTAGCATGGGTGAGCTTTCCTACTTCCTTGGTCTCCAAGTGAAGCAGCTCCCTGATGGTATCTTCCTCTCCCAATCTAAGTATGCTAAAGAGCTTATCAAAAAGTTTGGGATGGGTGATGCCTCAGGAATGAAAACACCTATGGCTACCAATGCTGTTGTGGATTCTGATGCAACAGGGAAACCTGTAGATCAGAAACATTATAGGGCAATTGTTGGATCCCTATTATACTTAACAGCAAGTATGCCTGACCTAATGTTTGCCACATGCCTTTGTGCTAGATTCCAAGTGAATCCTAAAGAATCTCATCTTATTTTTCTAAAAAGGATTTTGAGATATATAAAGAGTTGTCCTAGTTTAGTACTCTGGTATCCTGCAGAGTCAGAATTTGAGTTAACTGGATACTCAGATGCTGACTATGCTGGATGTAGAGTTGACAGGAAAAGTACCTCTGGAACTAGCCAGTTCCTAGGTATGAGATTTGTCTCTTGGTTTTGTAAAAAGCAGACATCTGTGTCTACATCAACTGCTGAGGCAGAGTATATGGCTGCTGGCAACTGCTGTTCAAAGATGATATGGATACAAAACCAACTCCTAGATTATGGTATCAACTTAAATAATTCAACATTATTTTGTGATAATACAAGTGCTATTGCTATAGCTCAGAATCCAGTTCATCATTCTAGGACTAAACATATTGAAATACGACATCATTTCATTAGAGATAATGTGGACAAAAAGAAAATTAACTTGATCCACATTCCTACTGATCTATAGAGAGCAGTTATCTTCACCAAGCCTTTGGATGAGAAAACCCATCTGTTCTTTATAAATCAACTGGGAATGATTGATGGAGAAGAGTTAAATTAATTTCTGTCTGCATTCGACGAATTTTCTAGAGTTCGTCGAACGGAGTTCGACGAGTTAGGGAAAGTTTGAGAGATTCTCGTCGAACGGAGATCGATGAATTCTCTATGTGGAAACAAATTTCGTCGACCGGAGATCGACGAACCTTGCTTCAGAAACCATTTCGTCAAACGGATTTCGAAGAACTGTTTTCACTTCTTCTCAATGAGTTCGACAAACTACTCACCTCTAACCTATTTCGTCGACCTCAGTTCGAAGATCTGTCTCTTTTCGTGGAACGGAGCTTGTCGATTCATATTCTGAAAATCTTATATCTAGGTTTTCTTCGACCTCCGTCCCGCGCTTTCAGTTCCTTTGCTCTTGATCGTCGTTTTCTCTGTGATTTTCTTTGCAGGTCATCAATGGCGATTCCTCCAGGAGCACTTGCAGCAATGAAGTTTGATGTTGCATTCTCCATGGACTTTGAGTCCTTCCAACATTCAGATTAAATTTTTCTTTATATCCTTGAATTACTTGAAGAACTGCATCTCAAGGATTTCATGACACGCAGCATCAAGCTACACTCAACCGAGATAAGAGAATGGGTGTACACTGCCACAGTTTCTAAAGATGGAAATCTGACAGGACATATTGGAAACACTGCCGTTTCCCTGTCTCCAGCAGTACTCTCTGAAATCTTTGGACTGATTAATGGGGAAGACAACTTGGAAATGAACGCTGAGGAATATGCTGATATGTTGAAAGTAATGGGTTTCTCCGGAAACAACCCAAATAAGCTTCTGAAGAAGCAACTGTCAGCCGCATATCAATTTTTGGCCGACATTGTAGGGAAAATTCTGATGGGCAAGCACTCGACACATGACTATATCACTCGCCATCAATTCCTGATCATGTACGCAGTGCTCAACAAGCGACAGGTCGATTGGGGCATGGTTTTCTTTGACCTAATCAAGAAGAAATCATGCAAGAAGGAAGTCTGCTACGGCAAAATCCTGGGGATTTTCCTCCAGGAAAAGGCTAGTGAATGTTTGGTCTCCCCGACCACATTCATCAATGCCAGCAAGTGCCTCACCTGCGCCTTGTTTGGCCGATGGGAGAGGACAATCTCCAAACCCTCCAAGGGTTTCTCCTCCTCCATCACTGCTTCTGAGAGCACTAGGACCGTCAAGGTCACTCCCCACCCTGACACTGAAGAGGCCATTCCTCCTACCAAATCTCTTCCTACTCCTGCACCTTACTTGTCTCCACCTCAACATCAATCCCCACTGCCTGATCTGTCACATCTCTCTACACCTCCAGTTTCCCCCACTGCAACACCTATTCCCTCACCTCCTCAATCCCCTCTTCCTCCACACCTATCCACTATTCCATCCTACACCATACCCACTGAACCACAACATGCTCTCCCTCCATTATCCCCTCCCCACATTTCTCCTTCCTCCTCTGCTTCTCTCCCCTCCTCTATTCCTTCTCCACTTCTGGATTCTTCCACCATTCCCTCCATCATCTCTCTTCTGACTCCTCTTATTAAATCCCTCATCACAGAGGCCATTACACCTCTGGTGAATTCCATTCATTCTTTATTTGCCCAAATCTCAGCCCTCTCTACTGCCCCCTCTTCATTCAGGGGCCTGGCTCCAGGTTCTCCTGAACCCAGGCAGGGGGAGATGCTCCATGATGAAGCTGGTGCAGCAGCTATAGAGGTTAATACAGTTGATACAGATACAGATACTGCATATACAATTAATACAGTGCCTTATAATACAGTTTCAGACACAACAATTGATAATACAGTTAATATAGTGCTTGATAATACAGTTTCAGACACAGCAATTGATTTTATTCTATTCATGGACACTGACAGTAGCCTTGATGAGTCAGTAGATTCAATAACAATTGCTGGTGATTTCCTTATAAATCCCACAGTTAATTTATCTGAGATACTTCATATCTTTGATCCTGTATATATGAAGATTCCTTCAGTAGAGGTTGCTAAGCCCTATTTGGCTATTGTCCAGTATACCTCTCCAGCAAGTCCAGTAGTTGCCAAGCAACTTTGTGACACCTTTGCTGCTCCTACTGCTATTCCAACTCCTGTGTCTATTCCAGAAATCTGCCCTGTCCCAGATTTTGTCATGGATGATTCTCCCATGCCTAATCTGGATGAGCTCATTCTGGCAGACATTGAAGAAGAGAACAAGGCAGCAGCTGCAAGCTCTTTCTCTACTGCTGTTGAACCCTCACCCTCTGAACCTTCTATCCCCCCTCAAGAAATACCTCTTATCATTCCTGATGCCACTCTAAGGAAGTTAAATGCTTTGTATGACAACCCTCAGAGTTCAGATTCTGATGATGATGATGATGAATCAGATGATGAGGATGCCAAAAAGAAAAAGAAGTTGCTCTCTAAGAAAAGGAAGGCTCCTCCTCCTCCTGCTCCCAAGCCTAATCCCACTGCAGACAATCCATACTATATTCTGCACAATGTTGCTCCTTACAAAGGGATGCCTGCATGGATGTGGCTATCTAAGAACCAACAAAAAGAGAGGAAGAGGAGTAGAAGATAGTCTCCTCCCCCAGTTCATAGATACAAAAAGGATCCTCCTCCTCCTCCTCCAGCAGCAGGTGCCTCTGGCTCTGACTCTCAGAGATCTTCTCCTATTCAAACCTATCAGAGACAAACAGGGAGATCCTCTGGTGGTAGTCAGCCAAGGACACCATCTTCAGGCAGACAATAGCAACAGCAGCACCAGGAATCTAAGGAACATGAAGCTGAAAGGCCTTATTCTCCTCCTGAAGATCCAGAGACAGAAAACACAGCCAGAATGGCAAGGTTCCAAGAAATCATTGGCTTATCTCTAATTAACAAAGCTAAAGCTGAAGGCAAGGACACAACATGCTTAACTACTATGTCTCAGTACAGGAGAGATGAGCTAAAAAGATTTGGGAAAGCAAACAAGTTACTCAATGTTGATGAGTACATGCATCTTCATCAAGAAGCAGTTGTCCCCAGAGCCAATTCACTGAACATCATAGGGGCAGCTGACATGTCTATGACCAAGGCTCAAGCTTCAGATACTAATTGGGGAATCGTTTTCAAGAAGCCAGGAGATAAAGCACCAGAAGTCAAGCCAAGACAGAAGAAGTCAGAGAAGTAAATTTGTGTTTTTATTCCATTTTCTGCTTCTGTTTCAGACTGTGTCTTGCATTAAAACAAAGCCTGTTTGTATATATATATATATTTGATACATGTGTTGTAAATTATCTGTCAGATATATCTCTCTATTTTGCTTTGTTTTTCTGATTGTTCTTTGCTTGGAGTCTCTGTTAGTGACCTCACCCAAATAGGGGGAGATTGTTGGATCCCTAGTTGATTTGGGCTAGGTTCACTAACTTAGGATGTGACCCATCATGTATAGTCTGGGTCAAGTTTGTGTCTTAGAGTCTAGGACAGTCCTCTATCTCAACTTCAGATGGACCAGCCTTGTTCAAGACCATCAGGAACTCCAGATCTATCAGCTTTTTCAGACTAAGTGAAATGAGTTCGACGTTCGTCGAACACAGCTCGATGAAGGGAGTTCTGCGCTCGACGATCTAGAGACAATTCGCAGTGCTGAGCTCGACAAACCGCGTTCTTTGCTCGACGAACACTGGGATTTTACCTCAAGCTTATCTGGACTACTTCAGAATTTCTCTAAGTCCAGCTTCATGCTTCGGTCGACGAATTATATTCTGAGCTCGACGAACTTGGATCTCAAGTTTACAGCTTCTCAGGTCGACGAATGCTAATCTTTACTCGACGATTTTTGTTCTCAGAAAATCTGTGTCGATACTTAGGGTTTGTGTCGACACCAAATGATTTGTGTCGACACCAGGATTTGAGTCGACACCAGCTTGTGTCGACACCAGGATTTCAGTCGACACCAGCTTATGTCAACACCAGAGGATTTGTGTCGACACCAAGATCAATCTGTCGACTACAATTTGTGTCGACACAACATTTCAGCAGATGCAGAGTATTTCGTCCAAGTCCAGAACTTTTCTCAGGTCGACGAAGTTTATTCTCAGCTCGACGAAATTGTTTCTCTGCTCAATGAATAATGGTTGTCTGATATTGAAGATTGTCTGTTCAACGAATGAAGACTGTCATCTCGACGAACTCAGCTTAGCTCGACGACCTCAAGCTCAGCTTGACGAACTCAGGCTCAGCTCGACAAACTCAAAACTCAGCTCGACGAATTATGTTCTTCGGTCGACGATTCCAGACTAGGTCTTCTTTCGTTCCCGTCTCATTCCATGGCGCTGATTCCGGAACAATTAATGGCAATTCCTCACAGAATACTACCGTTGGAATGCGCAGTTAATTCTGAATTATTACATACCATTTTCCCATGGAAACATTTGGTGAAATGATTAATTGCTACTTCCTTTCCAGGTCGTCTACCATTACTGCTCGATATTCATATTCGAATGTGTTCTTATGAGATAGACACAGAGATACATAACAACAATATCAAAAAAAAGATAGATAGTGATTCAGATAACACAAGAAAAAGAATTCATTCTTGGCCCAGAGAGAAACTGATCGAGAAGAAGATGAAGAACACTACATCAATATCAAGAGTCTTCTTCATCTGCTTTCACTCAGGATAACTTCAAGAAACAATACATTCATATCAGTTACAAGAAGTTCCTGAAGACCTCCTCTGGACCTGGAATTCTAGGTCTCTGAAGACCTATCACCCTAAAGCAGTGCTCCAGCATTCTTCCTGACTCTTTCTACATCTCAAGGGGATCAAAGCTGCTAAGCAACATTCCACAAGTCTTCTCATTTGACTTGAGAAAGAGAAGACCTCATCAACCTCTCACTCCACCTTTGTACAGGGTTTTAATTCCCATCAAAATTATTCTGGTTGCAAGTCTCCCTCCAAAAGACTTGAGGGTTTGGTTTTTGGGAAGCTGATCAAAACCCCATTGGTGCTAGGACACCTGATCAACCCCTTCCTGCAGTGGATTTCTACCAGGGTGGTAGAAGAGTGGACTACCCAGATTTGGGGAACCACTATAAAATTCTTGTGTCGTCTAGTTGCTTTCTTTTCTTTTTGTTTTCTGGCCTTGCTCCGTGAATGTGTTGTGATTAGTCCATTGCTGCTTTTTGATTTATTGCATCTGCTTCCCGGCACACACACACACCTAAGATACAACAGCAGTTGTAAAAGTTTAATAAAATTCACCATATACTCTATTCATCCCCCTCTAGCGTATATCAGATCTAGCTGCTCTTTCACCGTCCTTCTTCTTAACAAAGAGGACCGGTGCGCTCCAAGGCGAAGAACTCGGGCGCACATACCCTTGCTCCAACAACTCCTGCAGTTGAACTTTCAGCTCTGCCATTTCCTTAGGCGCTAGCCGATAAGGAGATCGTGACACAGGCTTTGCACCTGGCACTAGCTCAATCGTGAAATCTATCTCCCGCTGAGGCGGGGCTCCAGGAAGATCTGCGGGGAACACATCAGGGTATTCCGATACCACTGAAATACATTCCAACGCGGGCTTCGTCTTTGCAACCTCCACTAGTGTAAAGAACAGTTCTACACCGGCACGAACCGCCTTCACTACCTGAAGAGCAGACATCAACGTCTTGATCGACCCATTTAAGCCCGTAAAAGTCATTTCACGACTTGCTCCCAGCTTGTCTTCCTTGCTACCACAATCTATATGAGCCCGCTGCTCCGAGAGCCAGTCCATGCCAAATATGACGTCAAACTCCACCAACGGAAGTAAAGACGCCCGCAGGTCAAACTCCTGATCCTCAATACGAATCTTAACATCGCAGATCCTATCCGCTCGCATCGAACACCCATTGGGCAACAACACTCCAACTTATCCTTCGCCATCGAAGAAGAGACTCTGATGCGTGATATAAATCCTTCGGATAAGAAGGAGTGTGAAGCTCCTGTATCGAAGAGTGCTCGTGCCGGATTTTCACAAATTAATACAAATCCTAAACAAGCAGTGGTAAGGTAACATGTGCATAACAAGTATTTAAAGAAATTGACTTGCTATAAATTAAACCGTACCTGTCACCACATCAGCCTGTTTGATGAGCTCCTGCTGGCCAAGATTATACACCCTTGGTTGGGCCGGAGCATAATGGGATGCGGTCGACTCCACCGCCTTTCCCTTCTCTTCATTAGTAGCTCCCGACCTTCTCTCAGACTTAGGACATCCACTCCAACAGTCACGGGCAAAGTGCCCCGTCTTTCCACAAGTAAAACACGCACCCGGGGTCCGACTCGTAGTCTCCCCAGAAGCACCAGAAGGAGCTTGCCACGAAGTCCTATGCTTCTTGAAGGACCTCCGATAGCCGGACTTTGAAGTAGTCGACACTTTAAATTCAGATTTCCTATCACCCAAGCTTTTCTTTTCTTGTACATTCTTCATGTCCTTCTCCAAGGACCGTGCAGTATTGACCAAGGTTAAGAAACCCTGCGTCATCGGCCCCGAAAGTAGTAATCTCAACTCATCTCTCAAGCCTTCATAGAAGCGATTAGTCTTGCGCTCCTCATCCACGATGGTGGAGCTACCATAATGACTCAAATGAGTGAACTCGTGGAGATATTCATCCACGCTCTTCTCACCCTGAACCAACTTCAGAAATTCATTCTCCAACGTTATCTTCTGCGTCGAAGGGAGGTATCTAGCCAAGAACAATCTCGAGAACTCCTCCATCGAGACATCACCAAGTTGCCTACCTCTCAGTAAGTACAGCTCCAATCCTTCCCACCACATCCTCGCTTCACCGTCCAGAAGGAACGTAGCGATGGTGGTCATTTGCCACTCCTCTGTCTCCATTGTTGTCATGACTCTCTTCACCCTGGAGAGCCAGTCTTCGGCCTGAGATGGGGTTCCCAACCCCGAAAATAACGGAGGGTTAAAGCTCATAACATGCTTAAGCTGCCTCTTGGTTGCCCTCCTTGGCATCACTGGTTCCACAACCACTTGCTCCACTCTCCTCGGCTCAGCCTCTCGATGAGGTTCCTGCTCCATCATAGGAGCGGGCTGCTGCGTTTGCCTTGCAGGCTGCGCATTTATCACGTCCAACACCGCTTCAGCCACCAATCATATGTTCTCAGCCGACAGAGGTGTTGTATGAGCAACATCCGGTGCACTGCTAGCCTTAGAAACTCGGCATTCTGACGACCCAACACCACTCCTCGTCACCTATAGTGGTACAAAACACCGTTAAGCGACCAAATAAAATTGCAAACAGCAATTATAGAAACACGCGGGTTCCTCAAACACGAGTATTTTCATTCCTAAGTGGACATTCATGGGTTCTTTTACCATTATAACGATGACGCACACAATGTGCTCACCACCCCTTAAAAAGAATTCGCCCACGAATTCATCTTAAGTCCGACCAAAACCAGTAGTCTGATACCAAATTGTAACATCCCCTATCCGTCGCATAGCATATAGCAGTAGGTCCGGCCGGGGCCCGAAGCCATATACTACAGACAGACCGGGTGGTTACTTATGGAAACCATCCAACCAATCAAAACGTCCTACACAGAGCATTCTAGCGGAAGAAGTTTTAGAGTTGCAAATGAGAACCCAGCACTAAAGCATGAATGTCCACTAATCCAAAATATGAATGTATTACAAATACCAATAGTAGCCTTAAGGCCTTACAAAATGTTTCACTTGATATTACATGATTTACAAAACACGGCACGCAGGCCGGTCATACATGAATAAAATAGTAAACACTTCCAAAATAGGCCTTCGAGGGCCGGCTTCGCACTTGGGCTTTAGCCCGCTATTGACCGCTTGGTCCAGCAGCACCTGCAAACAACAAACCACCGCACGGTGGTGAAACAAGGCAACGGTCAGCAATGCTGACCAAATTATAACGATCCCGCCCCCAACTCAGGGGGGCGATGCTCCTTCCCTGCATTTCATTAGGATAAGCGAGAAATATATATATATATAGCCATTTCATCACAGACGTTGGCTCGCACGGCCACACGCCCCGTGCTCTCAGGGCACATTCTCGGTGAACCGGTCGATGTCACGTCAATTAAAGCCATAGACATTCCGGACTCACCACCGCCACTTTGACGGCCAAACCTATGAGCATTTTGTCTTCCTGACCTGGGTCACGACAATTTAAGCAATCGACCGCCGAAGGCCCTAATCTATGCCAATGGCAAGTGCCACATACCTTTAGGTCTCTTTAACCGAATGACATAGAACGGGTACGGTTCCATCTAACCCGTGCTCACATCGCAACGACAATTTAAGACATTTGCGCGGGTCAAACTTCCACCGAGTCCCATTTCCATCACAATTCACATAACCCGGTTATGTTCAAGTTGGCTCTCAGGCCACCAAGTTGGCAAGATCTCGTATCCACCCAGTTTTCCGGGTGCACCATTGGGTTAGTCCCCAAGGCTCCCTGCTGCAATCTACCGTGTATAAAACCTGAAAAACAATCAATAGCACGGAGTCTTCTCCGGCATTTATGCAATGCAACATCACCGATCCAGACCAACATGTCTGGGTAGGCTTCACACATCATGCCTATGTCCGTTCTCGCTTACGGACTCTAAACAATGGGGACTTCACATATCTACACGAAGGAACGCCTCCAACTCTCCGCAAACTCGCGAGAGCGGGATTCCTATGCAAAGAAGGAGAGCTACTCATGCTCAAGAAGAGAATCGTTACCCTAGCGTTCCTCTTTGGCACCATGGAAAAGTAAGCGGATGAAAAGCACCGCACTAGCTTTGCCTCCGTGGATCCGGAGTTGGCTCGCGATTCAGAGCTTCGAAGCTCCTCCAATGTCCGGATCTAGCTCCTTCTTCCTTCCTTGGCTCTCATCTCTCTCTAAGCTTTTAGAAAGATAATAACTTAAGAAAAGTGAGGGTTTTTAAGTCCAATCCCGGGTATATCCCTTCAGGAACAACCCCCAGCTGTTGGATCAACAATTAAAGAAATGAACGGCTTTGATTCGGGACTGAAATGCCCAATCTGGACCAAATACGGCCTGGCACATGCCGCTGTCCAGGGCCGTGTGCCTCATTCACCGCCAAAATCGACTCGCCTGGAACAACACACGGGCATCGAACACGCCCGTATTCCACCTGACATGCCCGTGTGGCCGGCCCTGTACCCCCATCATTTTTCCCCGAAAACAACCCGAGCACTGCACGGGTTCTAGGACACGCCCGTGTCCTTGCCTGTGTCACCTCGACGCACCTGTGCTCTAGGCCGTGTACACGGTCTCGACACTCGACACTTCGTCGAGCGAAGATCGTCGACCTGATGACACAGCCTTGGACACGCCCGTGTCTTAGGCCGTGTGCCTTGTCTCGACACAATATCGAGACCAAAGTGTCGACTTCCCGGGATGAGTGTCAACACGGGTTGACACGCCCTGCGACACTCCCGTGTAGCAGGCTGTGTGCCATGTCTCGACACTTCGTCGAGCGCAGAGTGTCGACTTCGCGGGCTAAGTGTCGACACGGGTCGACACGCCCTGCGACATGCCCGTGTCGCAGGCCGTGTGCCCAGTATCGACACAATGTCGAGACCAAAGTGTCGACTTCCCGGCTTAGTGTCGACACAAGCTTGACACGCCCTGGGACACAGCCGTGTCCCAGGCCGTATGCCTGCAGCCAAAACCCAAAACTGACCCAAAACGTCCCCCGTCGCTCCTTTGAGTTTCGGGGTATTACATTTTGCAACAATCATTTTATAGGCTCTTGGAGTTCCATGTTAAACACTCGTGGCTGAATTGCACCAATTGAGATCTGCGGCTCTTGCACTTCCAAATTATGCAATCGCGGTTGTGTCCGGGATGCAGATGACTCGGCCACTTCTTTACCCTTTTCTTCATAAGACGCACCTATCTTCTTTTCACTTCCTGAAGGGGCATTCCAATAGAATTTCCCTATGTGTCCTTCCTTCCCACAATAATAATATGTACGTGTATCAACACGTCCCTGCGCATATATTGCGCCCGAAGAAACAGTTGATGGAGCTGAGTCAACTGGCCTGAACCTTTTCTTCTCCCGTTTGCGAAACTCTGATTGCTCTGGATGGGGCACTTTGAATTCTGGCTTCTCTACGGCCAGTCTCTTCTTCTCTTGAACCCGCTTCAAATACTTTTCCAATGTCCGGGCCGTCTCAACCAACACTTGGAAGCCTTGATTCACTGAACTCGGTAGTACTAACCTTAACTAATCTCGCAGTCCCTCATAAAATTGATTTGTCTTTCGCGCATGCTCCGCGAAGGTACACCCCGCATAACGCCCTAGTCTGGTAAACTCATACAGGTATGTATCAATATCAGTCTCACCCTGCACCAGGCATTGAAACTCGTTCTCCATCATAATCCGCTGCAACACCGGCATGTACTTGGCGAGAAACAATCGGGAGAATTCATCTATTGAGACATCCGCTAAACCTCGACCGACCAAGTGATGTACTTCCATATCATCCCACCACAATCTCGCATCGCCTTCCAGCAGAAAAGTGGCTAAGGTAACTTTCTGCTCCTCTGCAGTCCTGATTAACATCAGGATCCGCTTCACTCTAGCCAACCAATCTCCCGCCTGCGTTCGGGAAGTCGCCCCACCAAATGTAGGTGGATGAAACTCCATAAAGTGCTTCAATGACTCATTTGTTGCTTGCTCATCCACCATAACTTCAGCATGTTCTTGCCTTGCACCAACCCGTACTGGCACCCCTGTAGGCCCTGTCTGCCCATTAGGCAGTGCCTGTAGCACTGTAAGAACCGTCTCCGTCACCACCCGTATGGTCTCTGCTGAGGGAGGCGTAGGCGCTTCAACGGGTCCTGCACTCTCATCGGATCGCTGGGGATCTGACTGCCCAGCACCACTCCTCTCCACCTAGCAATTTATAAAACACCATTAATCATCCATGTCATAACGGTAATTATACATTGACTACACACTCACGCACTTTACGTGCATGAAATACATTCCTAGTGGACATTCGTGAGTTCAATTATGTTCTTCCTCCCAAATAATCACAAACCTGGCTCTGATACCACTTTATAATGCCCCCACTTGTCGTATGGATTATAACGGTGGGTCCGGTCGGGGCCCCACGCCATATTTCACAGACAAGCGTTGGAATTACGTGTGGAAATCAAATCAACTCCTACCCTACCACAGACCATTCTAGCACAACATTTTATGTTTAATGAACTCAGCTCAATGAATGTCCACTATATACAAACTCCACATTTATATATCAAAATCAGTAATGTAGACAACACACACACCCATGGCCTTAAGGCCTTACAAGTTTCTCTTTACACAAATGTACATTTCATACATCGGCACGTAGGCCGACCACATATGAAATCCAAACACGCTTTCTTCCCACGGCCTTCAAGGGCCTTTAGTAGCAAGCCTCCATTCCTCTAAAATCAATTCAATCATCAACACCTGCAATTAGCCATCCACCCAAGAGCGGTAAACAAAGTAACGGTAAGCATGAGCTGACCAATTATAATGACCCTACCCCTTACCCGGGGCAGTGGTTCCATCCATGTATGCATTGCCATCACAAGCTATCAATCTACCAATAACAACCATATCATAAACGCTGGTATCCACCAGACATTCCATGCACTCAGGGCACCTTATTGGTGTACCGGCTAGCCTAGTCGTACACTGCTGATCAGATGTTCTTCACTTGTTTGTTGGTCGGTTCCATCCTAGTCAACCAATCCAGCAGGCTGGCGACATTTTGTCCATACCACTCAGAGGTACTACCTCACAGCATCCATAAACACAACAAGAGCAGATCGACCCACACCATGTGGTATGGCAATCTAGTTTTATTAGTGCTCCCCAGGTGTTACCACGAATCGACGCCTCACCTATTTCTGATCAACCCACCCCTGTGGTGCAGCAAGCCGGGTTTAACTTGGCTCCCCAGGAATTACACCAATCGATCCCTCATCTAGCCAGATCAACCCACCTAGTGGTGTAGCAGGTCAGGTTTATCCGCACTCCCCAGACGTACTACCAATTGATCTCTCATCATAACCAGGAGCTTACTCAAAGCATCCATACATTCATAACCACAACCATACATCCATCCATACATTCATCCAACAAAGCATAATCTTTGATATCATCAAATTCATGGAGTCTTCTCCGGTTTACCCATAAGCATCACCAATATAGACTACCCGTCCAGATAGGCTTCACACAATATGCCTATGTCTTACTCCACATTTCTGGCTATAGATGCAGACTCGACCAAGGAATCACTTTCGACATCCACCTCTTGGTGGAGGATTCCATGCACATGCATAAAGAAAGGACTTCGATGTCCAAGAAGGAGATCATTACCCATGAAGATCGCTTCGGCGCCATGAAGTAGCCGGATGGAAGTCACCGCCTCTGCTTAGCCTTCAAGAATCAGCTCTCGGACCTTCAATCTGCACTCCGTAGCTCCTTCAGCAGCTGGTTTTCTTCCTTATTTCTTTCCCTTGGCCTCTCTCTCTTTTTCTTACTCTTGGAATTGAGAAGAAGAAGATGATGATGAAAATGAGGGATTTACACCTCATTCTCGGCGTATAACCACATAGAAGGAGCCTGGCCATTAGATTCAGGAAAAGGGCAACGAACTGCTCAGATTTGCCCAAGAATAGGCTGAACACGGCCTGATGCGCCCTATGACACGCCCGTGTCATAGGCTGCTTCACTTAAGCGGTAGGCAACTGACTCAAATCCAACCAGTACACGGTCGTGTGACACACCCTTGTCACACCCTACATGCCTGTGTCATACCCGACACGCCCGTGTCCACAAGCCGTGTACTTCACACAGCATAATCCCATATCACCCGAGAAGGACACGGCCACGGGACACGCCCATGTCCCAGGCCGTGTACACCACGACACACCCGTGTCCCAGGCAGTGTACACCACGACACACCCGTGTCCATTAGGACATGCAATCATACAAGGGATACGCCCTGTGACACGCTCGTGTCACATGCCATGTGCTCTCCACTCGACGATCGTCGACCACACCACCAACTCCTCAACCCAAGAAGGACACTCCCGGGGACACGGCCGTGTCCCAGGCCGTGTCACCCAAACCTGAACCAAAAATGGGCTTTGGGGTGTTACACCCTATATGCAGCAGCCTTCTTTTCAGAAAGAGTACTCCTGATAGCTTTATATATACCTAAGTATGTTTTTCGAATAGACTTTCCCTTAGCTTGTAATTGAGCTAGAAGTCCTTGTAAGTCAGCTGACACCTTGTTCTTGAGTGTTGGGGCTGGTACACCAAACACAAATAGTCCATTTTGAGCCATTTAGGTTTTCTCATGGGCTGCCCAATAGGCACTTGCACCCTTGCCATTTCTTCTGCCTTGCTCACAGTGACCATAAATACTATCATGGTCATACCTGTTAGAAGGTAGTACCACCTTTTTAAAAGAAATTTGAGGCATAGAAGCAAGTAGATGAGTTGGAGCATTGTGTTTCCTTTTGGAATTGACAGCTCTTGTTCTTTCTTTGAAATCTAACCCCTTCTTACCCTTTTTGGAAGAAAAGAAATCTATCAAAGGTAACATAGAACTAGGTTTAGAAAACTTGGTCACTAGCTCCCTCTCCTTTTGGAGTCTACTATCAAGATTATTAATATGATTATTCTTGAAAGTATTGGCATCCATCTGAATAACAGTTTTGTTCTTCAATTTGCTAATTTCTTTTAGCTTCAGATCCACCACTTCTGCTGAGTCTGAGGTAGCCAACTTTACACTGGCATTTTCCTTTGCCATCTGTTTGGCTAGAATCCTGCTTTCCTTAAAGGCTTGTAGGAGCTCTCCATAGTCATCAATCAGTTGATTGACATCTCCTTTAGATTCAGAGCCATATATATATCTTAAAGAAGATGCTTTTGAGTCTGAGCTTGTAACATAATCTGACACTAAAGGTGAAGACTGCACCTTACTAGGACCAGGAAGCTCCTGACTATGTCCATCCTCAGCTATAGCCATAAGCCCTATACATTGACTGTCTTCTATTTTACTGAAATGATCTAGCATCTGCAAGAATTATGTTACTACAGAATCTTCCTCATCAGAAAATAGTCCAACGTAGGCCTCAACATTCTCTTCATTTACTGAATCTGATGAAGAGAAGTCAGTCTAGCTTTTCTCCTTCTTGGCTACAAAAGATTTCTCCATTTTGCCTTTATGCTGGAGTTTCTTTTTCTCACTAGACTCCTGTCTTTTGACAGGACAATCTGCAATAACATGTTCTGGTTTGCTGCAATAATAACAAATAATTTTAGTAGAAGTTTGCTTAATAGGTTTAGAACCATACCTTTCCTCCTTACAAGTTTTCTTCTTTCCTTCGTAGCTGTCATCCTTGGAGTAAGAGGAAGAGAAAGGCCTTCTCCTCCAGTTTTGTTTCTTCAGAAACTTCTGGAATTGCCTAGAAAAGGTAGCAAGCTCATCATCAGAATTATGGCCATCTATTGTGCTAGTGTCTGAATTTTCTGACTTAGTATCAACAACTTTTCTAGGAGGAGAAGGAGTCTTTCTCCTGCCCTTCTTTGTAGCTTCAATTTTGAAGACCACTAACCTATCTTTGCCATAAAACTTGCTGGACTTTTCCCCCTCCTTTATGTCAATCAACTGCATCTTATAGGACATCAATTTTCCAAACAAAGTGGATGGAGGAGTATCTGCAAGTTTGGCCACTTCTCTGATGGCACAGACTTTGGTATCCCAATCCTTGGTTAAAGATCTGAGAAACTTATCATTAATTTCATAAGTGCTGAAGACTCTTCCATATGTCATCAGCTCATTGACAATTCTAAAGAACTTTTCATAGCATATAGCTATGTTATCATTCTTGGCTTGTCTGAAACTTTCATATTCTTGATTGAGCATGGATTTCCTATCCTCTCTTACTTCTTCAGTCCCCTCCATGTAGACAATTAAGGTGTCCCACATTTCCTTTGAAGTTTTGCGGTGAACTAAATTCTGAAATGTAGAATCATCTATGACACTAACAATTATGTTCTGTGCCCTCTTATCCAAAGTTGCTATGATGATCTCATCTTTGGTCATCTCAGAATAACTCTTTGGAGTTTTCAGATTTGCATCTAGAACAGATGTCTTCATTGGGATGAAAGTCCCTTCTTGAACTATATGTAAATTCTTGTATCAAATGCCTCAATGAATAATCTGACCATGTCTTTGCATTTGACAAAGGTGTCTTTTCTACAAATGAGAAGTTTCATGTATCCAAGTTCTTTGTGATTTGAACCTGAACCCATCTTGGATATCTTATTACTGTCTTGGAGATACACTCAGACTGTTAAGTCTAATGTTGAGGAACCTCCCTCTGATACCACTTGAAAGAACTAGTTTCGAGACTGCCTAAATACCTAGAGGGGGGTGAATAGGTTCAATTCTAATTCTACTTAGACAGTAAATAATTAGATCATAACACAGATAAAATCTACAGTTAACACATCACATAATCAACCAATCATAGCACACACACAAGTTTTATAGTGGTTCCCCAATTGATGGGTACATCCACTTTCCCCCTTCGCCTATCTAGTAGTATACTATATTCGGCCTAACTTCCTTCCACCTTCTCAGATCCTCAGATCTTACAACTCAGAACCCAAACTGTTTCTTACATCTCAAACTTCAACAAGTGCTATAAATCAGGCTCTTATCAAGAACCCTACCTCAGAGTGAATCCCCACTCCTACCACTAATGCAATCAATGCCTACCCCAGCCTTTATCACCAGGCCTACAACTTAGAGAACTCAATCTCCTACCTCAAGCAAATAGCCCTACCTCAGCCTTTATAGTTACAGGCTTACAACTCAGAGAAATTAATCTCCTACAGTCAAATCTAAAAAAGATCCTATAGAAATTTATTTAAGAAGATATTCCTTCCTTCACTCAGCGAGAGATGAGGGAATCTTGATCAAATCTTGATGGATCTGCTTTCAACTGTTCTTTGTAGTAATGATTCTGATTCAACCTGACTTAGCTTATTCAAAGCTTCTTGAAAGAGAGAACCTAGGTTGAATCTTTTTGAGAAGTTGGTGTAGATCCAGCTTCTACCACATTGCTGAATTAAATCCGCAAACTCAACAGATCTGCTGTGAAGAAATCCACTTCTCTGATTTTGAATCAGAATCTTCATACTGTACTGCAATCCGTGAATTCTTCTTGGTGAATTCCACTTTCATTTCTCTCCATCTTCTATTATTATATTCTCTGATAGCTCGGCTCAATTTATAGTTTACATCAGAGGCAATAGGCTGATTCGGTAGTTGACCGACATCTAACAGTTCTGGGATTCCTAAAAAGCCGTGATAATTATGGCAGATGTTAAGTCTTCAGTCTTGAGATTTGGCACTTAGAGTTATTTAACTCAGCTAAATGTGTCGAGATATAAGGATAATATGTGTCGACACAAATGGAGTATGTGTCGACACAATTACCCGAGTGTCGACACACTTCCTTTGGTGTTGTCGCCAAACATCAGAAACTGTCAACATAGCTCTTCACTTAGTCTCAACACTGTCTTTGTAGACTGTGTCGACACACTTCAGAAAACAGTCGACACAGCTCCTTCAAAAAAGATCTCGACATGCAGCCTTTGTAGAATGTGTCGACATACTTCAGGAACTGTCGACACAACTCTTTTTCAATTCATCGACACAACCTTTGTACAATGTGTCGACACAAGTCCTGTGTGTCGACATAGCCTCTCTAAATGTCGACCCAAGTCCTGGATGTCGACATAGTTACTTATTTACAATTGTCAGCTCAATAGTCTAAGTGTGTTGACACAAGTTACAAGTGTCAACATAGTTGATGTCGACTTATATTCTGATTGTCAACATAATTCATGTGTGGCGACACAGGCTTGCTTCTTGTCTCGACTCAGCTCCTTCAAAGGTGTCGACACAAAAAGTAATTATCTCGACACTTTTGTACTTAGAATATTTTTTGCATTCTTCTGCCTGCACAAACTAACTCAAAACACCATCAAATACAACCTGATGTATATCATTGAGTTAGGTGAGGCTTCTCAAAATCAGGTACACAAATTCCAATATACCCAATAGTAGGGTTGTTGTGCCTGAGGTAAGAGACCTGTGTTGTCTCCGAGGTAGGAATGTAATTAGTCTGAGCTATAGGAGTGAAGTGCACTCTAAGTTGTAAGATCCAGGGAGGGATTTGAAGTGTAAGATCTGTTTGATATGAGTAAAGGAGGAGTTAGCTGAATCTTGCACACTGCTACATGGGTGGAGGGGGAAAGTGTATGTACTATAGATGGGGAACCATTATAAACTATATATTTTCTGTGGTCTTAAAAACTAACAAACTAACATCAACACACAACAAGTATATTGTTGATGCGTGGAAATGGGGAACCAGCAGATAACGGGTGTTCGGTCTCACGAGTGAGGTGGAGATAGGTTGCGTGGATATATGAGAGGTTGATGAGGATGCGGCGTGATAATAGGGAATGTTGATGAGGAACTGTCAAGTAGACGGTTACTTTGACAGTTAGGTTTTGATGATTGATGCCGAGAGAGGAGAGGAGAGGAGAGCAGAAGAGAGGCCACTTGCAGCGGCCACAACAGACTTTGCCCGCCGCGGCTTAAATGCCACTCTTACGACGGGCTTTCCATTGATTATAATTCAGTGTTACATCTTGCGTTGAGCCCTTTATATGAAAATATAAAGGGTACAAAGGGAAGCTGGCGCCTAGAGGAAAGAAGATGCCAGAGGTCCCGTGGTTTGACCAAGGAGCCCGGCAGACTGCGCGGGCAGCTGATCCCACAGCTCGCTACTCTAGGCTGATCAGACTGCGCGATCTGGAGGAGAAGACCGCAAAGGTCACTGAAGTGAAGGCCGAGAACCAGGCCGGAAGGGCTTAACCGCGTGGACTGGGAAGTTGTGTCTGTAGGCTTGATGCGATGGTTGTCCACCGGGGTCATCCTCGACTGTCATGTCCACAATGAGAAGTTGTGCGAGTAGACAAGGAATCCACTGGGTCCGTGCCATATTGTGCAGATAGGAACTTGCCTATTTGAACTATACTGTTGTTCGAGGACTAGGACGAGTTTTCCCTGCTGCACTAATAGATCCCGCGTCAAGTTATGCAAGCTGAGGATTAGTTCGCCTGCTACAGGTAAGTGGCCAGTACTGAGAAACTGGAATGCTCTTGGCGGACTACATCATGAGTTCGCCTAGCTAGCGACAGATAGGTTGATTCCACCTCTACTGCTGGATGGAGACGAGTCTACTGCCTTTTGCCGAATAGAAGGAGCAGGTTGCCTGCTGCTGGAGGCTTCTCCCCCTTACTGTGCGACAAGAGAATGGCGACCTAGCAGACCGAATAGAGCAGGTCGCGCATTTTGTTGGATGAAGTGTCTGTCTCCTCCTTTCGGGCTGGATTTGAATCCGCGTTGTGTTGTGCGGTATGGAGAAGAGTTGGTCCTACTGCCAAGTCCTTTCTCTAGCAGACTAAGACCATGTCTAACACCTGCTGGCGGAATGAAGGGTTATTCGCTCACATGGCGTCCTGGCGGACTGAAGGAACAGGTCACCCCTACTAGTGGAGGGAGCTCGCCACCATCTGGCGGACTGAAGTAGAGTCCGCTGGATATTGTGTGGATTGACAAAGAGCTAGCGGAAGCAAGTCCACCTTCCTTAGGCGGACTAAAGACCGATTCTGCCTACTACAAGCACACAGAATGGTTGATCACCGACTAAGTGACTTGGCAGACTGAAGGAGAAGGCCGCATATGATGTTGAATAGAGGGATTAGGTCGCCCCTTGAAAGATATGGTACCTAAACACCTAGAGGGGGGGGGGTGAATAGGTGACCTAATCCTTTTTAAACTTTAATGGCAGCAATCAGTTATATCACAGAACACTAACTAGTTTATCACAGCAAACACAGCAATAATCACAGCACAGCATACACAGTGGTTTATAGTGGTTCCCCAAGATATGGGTACATCCACTTTCCCCCTTCGCCTATCTAGCAGTGTACTAGATTCGGCCAAACTCCTCCACTGTCTCAGAACCCAAAATGGTTCCTACACCTCAGGCCCAAAGCCTTATAACTCAGCTTTATCCCAAAGCCTACACTCAGCCAATCAAGGCCTACTCCCAGCTAACCAAGGCCTACACTCAGCCACCCAAGGCCTACACTCAGCCAAAAAGGCCTACACTCAGAGATCTCAATCTCCTACACTCAGGCTCTCAAGCCCTACCCTCAGCCTTTATAATTATAGGCTTACAATTCTCTCAGATCCAAAGGATCCTACAAGTTAAAATGTATTACAAAAATTAACTCAACAACTCAGAAATACAAGAGGGGAGTTGAGAGTTTCTTGATGAGTTCTTGGAAGAACTCAGCTGGATTCAATCTGACTTAGCTTTCTTCAAAGCTTCTTGAGTAGAACTGAATAAGACTGAAACCTCCTGCAGTTGTTCCTTGACCTCTGCCACTTAAGATCCAGAATGAATCTGAATCCTTCTTCTCAGCCTAGTTCCAGAGGCTGATTTCTTGGATGGAGCCCTCTCTCTCCAACTTCTTAGATCTGCACTTGGACTGCAAGATCTTCTTGTGTTGATACTCTTGGTACCACTTCAATAATTTGTTTTTCAACAAACTGAACTCTTGAACAACAACTCAACAACCATTTCTGTAAACTGTAGATGCCTATTTATAGGCCTTCTTCATGGTAACCGGCTGGTCCGGTCCATAACTGACTTCTGATATCTCTGACAGTTGCTTTAGACCGGCTGGAACGGCAGCTGTCAAGTCATCCAGTCATTTCTTGAAAATCTCTAACTGTCTGAAAGTGTCGAGACTTTCTGTCTTTAAGTTTCGACACTTATAGTCCAAGTGTCGACACATGCTGTGTAAGTGTCGACACAAGTCTACAAGGTGTCGACACAACTCCTTGTATGTCTCGATACAGATTCTTCTTCATGTGTCGACACTGAAATTGAGTGTCGACACAAGTACTTGTTCTTCTAGCTTTTGCTGAATTCTTCTAAGTGTCGACACATCACCTTTGTGTCGACACAACTTCTTGTGTTGCATCTGTCAAGTGTCGACACTACTTCTTGGTGTCGACACATAGTCTTCAATGTCGATACTTGCTGAGTGTCGACACAGCTCCTTGTGTCGACACACCTTCTTCTTGTTGAGACTTCAACTGAGTGTCGACACATTCCCTTAGTGTCGATACTTGTACTTAGAATATTTTTATTGATCTTTCTGATCTTTGCTAAGTGTCGACACAGCTCCTTGTGTCGACACTTTCTTCAAGTGTAGAGTCTTTAGCTGAGTGTCGACACATTGTGTTGGGTGTCGACACTTACTTTAAGTGCTGACTCTTCTGTTGAGTGTCGACACATTGTTCTGAGTGTCGACACTTTAACTTAGTCTCTGCAGACTTTTGCTGAGTGTCGACACAGCTCCAAGTGTCGACACTTTCTGGTGTAGACACAGCTTCACTGGGTGTCGACACAGCTCCTTGTGTCGACACTTTCTGTCTGCACTTTTCTTCACTGAGTGTCGACACAGCTCCAAGTGTCGACACTTTCTGTCTGGTGTCGACTCTGCATCCCAGGTGTTGACACAATGACTCCAAGTGTCGACAAAAGCTTTCTTAAGTGTCGACACTTTCCTTCTAGGTGTCGACACATGGACTTAGAAACTTTTTGCTTCAGTCTAGTGATTTCTTAACCTGCACAAGTAAACTCAACATACATCAAATACATTATGATGTATATCATTGAGTTGGGTGAGGCTTCTTCAAATCAGGTACATTTGACCAATGTACCCAACAATCTCCCCCTATTTGGAGAAGTCATAACCCTTAGTCAATGATATACACCTTTCATAATTAAAAATTACATAATGATGTAAAGCAGATTATATTCAGCAGGGTAAACATAAACATGTATTAATTCACACATATATACACATTCATCATTTCAGAACAAACAAGAAATAGACACATTCACAGAACAATCATGAAATATATTTATCATATATTGTTCTAACATTTTTCTTATACATCTTTAATGTTTTACATTTAAAAGATTACAAAATAATCTTCAAGTAAATTCTTAATCTATTTCTGGTCAGGTTCCTTGATAACTATTCCCTTGCCAGCTTGGACTTTAGCTTTGACAGGGGCTTCAACAGTTTCAGCATCAGTAGACTTCTTGCCTTTAAGATCTTTCTTTTTGAGTTCTTCTGCCTTGATCTTCTGCCTCTCAAAATAATGATATGGCTTAGGGAAGTACTTGCTAGGCTCCACTGCAGTAGGAGGTAGCTTTCCCATCTTAGACTTCCTTCTGAATTGAACAATGGCCTCTTATCTTATTTCATGTTTTCTCCATTCAGCTTCAGAGAACCACTTGTTCCTGTCATGAGTATTGTCCTTGGCAGCTTTCCAGGCAGTTAAAATTATGTTTCTAGAGGTAGGGCTCCACTGTTCAAAGTCTGGCCTTTGTTCTGCTTGTTCCCTAAACCTCTTCTTGGACAACCTTGTCTCTTCTTCCTTCAGTAATGCCTCTTGCATGGCTTCAGTAATAGGTTGAACAACCTTTTCAATATGGACATGGTCCTTGCCCTCAGGTGGGCTATACATTGTGCTCACATCTGCTTGAATCATTTCAAAGTCTGGAGGTGGATAAATGACATGAGCTACTTCTGGTTGCTCACCTCCAAGATAGGCAGTTTGAATCCCTGATTTAGCAACATTATCATCATCACAGAGTGGAGGATAGCCTAGTGTAGCTCTGATGGAATTAGATATCCATTTGGCATGGTTAGAGCTAGCTTTGACTAAAACACTCTCCCCCTTTATGACTTCTCTAGCCATGTGATCTCTGACATCATCCTTTTGAAACCTGATCTAACTATCCAAGTATCTGATGCCCTATTTAAAGAATGGTTTAAGCTTTTGAAGTTGATCAGATATAGCTTTCTGGGATGCTTGGATAGCAGTCTTGACAGCAGAAATTTCCTCTTGAAAGACTTTGTCAAAATCAGCTTTAGCAGCAGCAGTAGAGGTAGAAGGTTCAGCAGCCTTGGTCTTCAACTCAGTGACTATAGCATTATGGGAGGCAGTCAAATTTTCATTCATTCTTAATTGATTTTCCAGTACATACCCTTGCTTTAATGCTATATCATCTACCTGTGCCTTGATCTTCTCCTGATCTGTTGCCAGATAGACTACTGCATTTCCACCTTTGTGGAAGCATTCATTCATCTCTTTCTTGTTAAGGTTCATTTCAAACCTTATAGACTTTATATCTTGTACCAGATCAAACTGCAAAGCTTTGTGCCCTTCATCTACATAAGACTCTATAGCTTTTCTCTGTACATCCATTTTAATCTGCAGTGCAATCAGTAAAGCACTATAATCAACAGTTGGAGCTTGTTGAACTATAGGCTGTGGGGCTATAGATTGCAGAGCTTTCTTATAACTCTGACTTCTCCTTTTAAAAACATACAGTTTCTTCTTCTTAGCCCTAGCACTCTCCTCATCTTCAGAGGCAGAAGTGCTGGCTATGTCAACCCTATCCTTAGGGCTTGGAGGTTTGTCAGCTTGCACATCAGGTGCCTTCTCAGTTTCCTGCCTAATAGGCTCTTCCAGATCTTGTACTTGCTCCCCCTCAGCAGCAGCATTTTCTCTTGCATCAGCTCCTTTGTCCATGTCAAAATCAACTTGATCTAGATTTAGAAATAAATCTTCCATGGTGAACTCTTGAGGTGATTGAGCTGGAGACATTCTTTGCACTTCAACTTCTGGATCAGGAATTACTGGAACAGCAAATGTGTCTTTGATAACAACATCTGGTTCTTGACTATGCAGCTGAGTTTGCTGAGGAACATCAGACAAATCAGCATCTTCTATAAGATATTCTAAAGTATTTAGGTCAGTGAGTACCTCTTGAATGATGATGGTGGCTTGCTCACTGTCCAGTGTAGATGGTTCTTCTACAACTGGAGGCTCCCCCTGGCTTTGATCCCTGTGGATGGGGCTAGCTTGTGGTAGCTCCCCCTGAATCTCAGCAGTCTCTTGAGCAGCAGGAGTCTTCTCTGCAGGCTCTTCCTCTTGATCTTCAGGAGTGAAAACAATATGTTCTTCACTCCCAGAACTGCTGGAGGACTCTTGTGCTACTGGATCAGTTTTTCTCTTTTTCTTTGGAGGAATCTCCTTCTCAATTACTGTTTTTTCTGGGGTTGGTATTTCCTTGGACAACACCCTGTCCCATCTTGAAAAGATCCTTAGATCCATCTTCCTCATGTGGTTTATCTTGCTGCCTACAGCAGTATTCATTACCTCTGGTATGGTACCAGCTAGGCAGAGACTAATGATCCTGCCCAGGTTGGGCTTCTTCAAGCTCTCCTTAATCTTCTCATAAACCACTGTAGACCAATCTGTTTTCAGAGTGAAGATTATCCTTGTCATGATGCCAAACATATGGGCAGTCACTCTGTCATGCCCTCCAGGCTTGCTGAGTAAGACTTTGCCCACAATCTCAGACATGAACTTTCCTTGATTATTCATGCCTTTTCTATTGAAAACAGAACCCAGCTTCATCATTAGATCAAGTCCACACCAGGTTAAAGCTTCCCTGGTCTTTGAAGCAGTAACCTCTTCTTCATCTTTTATTTTTGGTAGCTGAAGCACCTTCCTCAGATTTTTAGGTGAAACCTTGACCTTAGTTCCACGAACTCTGGATTTGATTCTGAATCCAGATTCATCTACTGCAGCTCCATTAAGGAATTCAAGTACCTCCTTCTTCCAAATCTTTGTAGGTTCTGAAACTAGATATTCTAGTCCAGAATCGGCGACTAGGGTTACAACCGCCTTGATTTCTGCATCTGCATCGTCGAACGCGCCGCGCACAAGCTCATAACCCTCGTTAACGTTCTCCTCAAGCTTAGGAGCCATTAGGGTTTGCAGAGGTTGTCTTTAGAAAAGAGAGGTGTCGACATAGTAGTTTTGGTCTCGAAACTTTGAAAGCGTGTTGACAAACAAAGACAGAACCCTATTTATACCTTTCTTATTTTGAAGATGAACAGGTGGGACAGCTAACTTAAAATGTGTCGACACTGGAAATTAGTGTCGACACTGACTTATAATGTCTCGACACACATGTGTCGACACAAGTTTAGTCAACATATTTTATGTGTCGACACTTGTTTATGTGTCGACACAACATAACTCGACACATTGTCGAGACTTTACTTAGAAAATTCTGAGTAAAACATAAGTGTCGACACCATATTGGATGTGTCGACACCTACTTGTCATGTGTCGATACTAACATTCTGAAGTGTCGACACCAACATCCTGGATGTGTCGACACCTTTTTCCTGAAGTGTCGACACCACTATTCTGTGTCGACATAGACTTGTCTATGTGTCGACACCTTTTTACTTAGCCAATTTTAATTCTGTAAACTTACTCTAAGTTTAACATTCCTAGTTCAATTTTGAATCTATTGAACTTAGCTTCTTCTAGGGGCTTAGTAAACATATCAGCTATCTGATTATCTGTATTAACATATTCAAGTTAAATATCTTCTCTTTCTACATGCTCCCTAAGAAAATGATATTTAATTTCAATATGTTTAGTTCTACTATGAGATACAGGGTTATTAGCTATTGAAATAGCACTTGTAGAATCACAGAAAAGTGGAGTTCTACTTACCTGAAATCCATAGTCCTCTAGCTGATGTTGTATCCACAGAAGTTGAGCACAGCAACTTCCTGCAGCCACATACTCTGACTCTGCAGTGGAGATAGCCACACTGGTTTGCTTCTTGCTACTCCATGAAATTAGTCTCCCACCTAGGAATTGACAGGTTCTAGTAGTGCTCTTTCTATCTTCTTTGCATCCTGCAAAGTCTGCATCTCAATAAATTGTTAGTTCAAAGTCTCCATTCCTAGGGTACCAGAGGCCTAGATAGGGAGTGCCCTTTAGATATCTCAATATTCTTTTGACTGCTGTCAAATGAGACTCTTTAGGGCAGGCTTGATACCTGGCACAAACACATGTAGCATACATGATGTCAGGTCTACTAGCAGTCAAGTATAATAGGGAGCCAACTATCCCTCTATACAAGGTTTCATCTACAGGTTTCCCGGCATCATCCTTGCTAAGAGACATACTTGACCCCATAGGAGTCTTCATGGTACTGGATGAATCCATACCATACTTCCTTATGAGTTCTAGGGTGAACTTGGACTTACATATGGATAAACCACTTTCAGACTGTTTAACTTGGAGACCCAAGAAAAACTTCAGCTCTCCCATACTACTCATCTTAAACTGACCTTGCATAAGTTTTGCAAACTTTTTGCAAAGGCTGCTTTCAGTAGACCCAAATATAATGTCATCTACATATATTTGGACTAGTATAACTTTGCCTCTAGATTCCCTAAGGAATAGAGTCTTATCTATTTTCCCCCTTGAGAACTTGTTCTCAATGAGGAAACTAGATAGGGTTTCATACCAAGCCCTACGGGCTTGCTTTAACCCATATAAAGCTTTTCTAAGTCTATAGACATGATGAGGTAGAGTTGGATCAACAAAACCTGAAGGCTGCTCCACATAGACTTCTTCTTTAAGATTACCATTTAGGAATGCTGACTTGACATCCATTTGGTATACCTTGAATCCTTGATAGGTTGCATAGGCCAAGAACATCCTTATGGCTTCCAGTCTGGATACTGGAGCAAAGGTTTGATCAAAGTCAATACCTTCTTCTTGCCTATATCCTTTAGCAACCAGTCTAGCCTTATTTTTAATGATGACCCCTTGTTCATCCATCTTATTCCTGTAGATCCACTTAGTTCCTATTACATTGTGGTCTTTAGGTTTAGGAACCAATTCCCAGACCTTGCACCTCTTGAACTGATTAAGCTTTTCTTGCATTGCTTCAGTCCATTGTGGATCTTGTATTGCTTCTTCAAACTTCTTAGGTTCAACTTAAGACAGAAAACTGGAATAGATTGCAGCATTCTGATTTCTGCTCCTTGTTTGAACTCCTTGTCTTGGATCTCTAATAATCAGCTCTACTGGATGATCTCTAAGATGCCTGTGGGCTGGGGGCATCCTAACTTCAGGTTGAACCATTTCAGCATCTGCATCATGCTGTATTCCTTGTATTTCTTCAGCAATTGGCACATGTAGTTCTCCCCCTGGACAACAGCTACTGTCTTCTACTTGTTGTCTTGCAGCAGGCACTTCTTCTATAGTAAGCTTGTCCA
Organism: Platanthera guangdongensis; assembly: GCA_039583875.1. Classification (NCBI taxonomy): domain Eukaryota; kingdom Viridiplantae; phylum Streptophyta; class Magnoliopsida; order Asparagales; family Orchidaceae; genus Platanthera; species Platanthera guangdongensis. The sequence goes on from CM077147.1 coordinate 65,033,629, forward strand.
TTGTCTTTATCAGACCTGTGGGGCTGCATACACTACTAGACAACTCATTATTAATAAGTTTAGTCTCATCAAAAACTACATGCACTGATTCTTCTACAACTTGTGTAGTCAAGTTGTAGACTCTATAAGCCTTACTATTATTATTGTACCCAACAAAAATTCCCTCTTGGGACTTGGCAGCAAACTTAGTTAAGTAAGACTTCCCATTGTTAAGTATGAAGCATTTGCAACCAAAGATCCTAAAATAGGATAGGTTTGGTTTCCTGCCTTTCACAACTTCATAGGTGGTCTTGTTAAGCCTTTTAGTGATGGTAGCCCTATTTATAACATGACATGCAGTATTAACTGCTTCAGCCCAGAAGTATTCTGGCAGTGATGTATCACTTAGTAGGGTCCTACCAGCATCTATCAAGGTTCTATTCTTCCTCTCAGCAATGCCATTTTGCTGAGGTGTCCTAGGTGAAGAGAATTCTTGAAATATCCCAAAGTCTTCACACAGTTTTGTCATGCTATCAGACTGAAATTCAGTACCATGGTCACTTCTAATTTTGACCACAGTACTATTTAGTTCATTCTGCATTTGCTTGACAAAGCTATAGAAGACACTAGGTGTTTCAGATTTCTGTCTTAAGAAGAACACCCAGGAAAACCTTGAGTAGTCATCTACAACTACAAAGGTATAGACCTTCCTACCTAAGCTGTGAACTGGCATTGGACCAAAGAGATCCATATGCAAGAGGTATAAACACCTCACAGCATCTTTGTTCTCTATGCTTCTAAAGGTGGATTTAGTCTGCTTGCCCTTTTGACAAGCTGAGCAAATACCATCTTTAACACACTTAACTTGAGGACCATTCCTCACTAACTCTTTGCTAAAGAGTTTGCTAATAGTCTTGTAGTTAAGATGGGCAAGCCTCTTGTGCCATTTAACACAATGAGAGACTGTCTCATCAGCTACAAGACAAACTGGAGAACCATTGTTCTCAACCATAATGTCTAGGCAGTAGACATTCCTCTTTCTATAACCTGTCAAAATGATCTCTTGATCAGTTGACCTCTTGATATGACAACCATTTTTAACAAATGAGATGTCATACCCTACATCACTTAATTGACTTATACTTATTATGTTGTGTTTCAACCCTTTAACATAAGCCACTTGAGTAATGGAAACTAAGTTTGTAGAAATGTTACCAAATCCTTTGATGATTCCTTTTTCAAAACCACCAAAGGTTACTTTTGGACCATCTTTTATTGGAACATAGTCCTTTAGTAATCTTCTTGTTCCAGTCATATGTCTGGAACATCCACTGTCCAAGTACCATGTTTGGGTATGGCCACTTGGACTCACCTGCAAAATAGATTAATTAACCTTAGAACCCAAAGAATTCTTGGGTCCTTGGTATTTGTTAGTCTACAACTTGACAAAACTACCTACTGGCTTTCCACCAGGTAGCTTGCTACTCACTTTGGCACTAACATTGTGCCAACAGTCTACTGCAAAGTGGCCAACCTTGCCACAGCACCAACATTCAAACTTGTTGTACCTTTGCTTAGGTACAGCCTTTGCTGTCTTATCTACAGCAGACTTGTTGAATGCTAGGGCTTTGCCCTTGGACTTGGACTTGGACTGCTCAGTCCTTGCAGGTCTAATAAAGCCCAGTCCAGCCTTGCCTTTATGATGAATAAAATCATCAATTAAAGGTAACACTGACTTAGGTTTAGAAAACCTAGCAACTAAGTCCTTCTCCTTCTGAAGATTGATCTCCAGACTCTTAATTTGATCATTCTTAAAAGTGATAGTCCCCATCTGAATCACTGTTATGTGTTTCAGTCTGGCTATCTCATTCAGCTTTTGATCAAATTGCTTCTCAAAATCTGTTGCAGCAGTTTTAAGATCAGCAATTTCCTTTGCCTGACATTTGGCTAGGGACTTGCTTTTCTTGTAAGCTTGCAACAGCACCTTATATTCATCTATAAGCTGATGAATATCATCCTCAGACTCAGATACATTCTCATCACTTGATGAAGAAGAATCTGAATCTGAACTAGAACAAGAAACTGAACTTGAACTTGAACCTTGTACCTGACTGGGTCCTGGCTGCTCCAGGATTTTGGTACTCTTTGTCAAATCCATTAGCCCTTGGCATTGACTGTCTTCTTGTTCATAAATAGACTCCATGATCTGCATGAATTCTTCCTCTTCTTCTTCAGCAAACAGCCCTATGTAGGCTTCAGCCTCAGACTCAGTTTCTGAAGAGGAGATATCTGATAGAGTCTTCTCTTTCTTGGCTACAAAAGACTTCTCTTTCTTGCCTTTAAAGTGAGCCTTTTTCCTGTCACCAGATTTCTTTCTCTTCTCTGGACAATCTGCAATAACATGGCCCTGTCTATTGCAGCAATAGCACACTATCTTAGATCCAGTTGCCTTGCTTGACTTTGTCCTCTTCCTGTCTTTCTTTGAAGGCTTTTTCTCCTGATAAAAGACTTCCTTTCCCTTTGAAGAAGAAGGTCTTGACCTCCATTCTTTCTTCTTCAAGAATTTCTGAAAGTGTCTAGTGAAGGCAGCAAAGTCTTCATCACTTTCACTGCTCACAGTCTTTATGCTGACTGACTCATCAGACTCTGATACAACTACCTCTGGAGGAGGAGTTGATGACTTATTCCTGCACTTTCTGGGAACTTCTGTCTTGAAAGCAACTGATCTTTCCTTGTGTTCAATTCTTGTTGACTTCTCCTCCTCTTTCCTCACTGTCAACTGCATCTCATATGACAATAACTTGCCAAACAGTGTAGGAGGAGGAATTTCCCCCAACTTAGCTATTTCTCTTATGGCACAGATCTTGGTGTCCCAATCTTTGTTTAGGGACCTTAAGAACTTATCATTTAGTTCATAGTTACTGAACTCTCTTCCATAAGACATGAGTTCATTAACTATTCTGTAGAACTTCTTGTAGCACTCAGTTATGCTATCACCTTTACCTTGTCTAAAGCTCTCATACTCCTGATTTAACAAGGATTTTCTATCTTGCCTAACTTCTTCAGATCCTTCCATATACACTATAAGAGTGTCCCACATCTCCTTGGCTGTCTTACAGTGTATAAGATTCTAAAAAGTTGCATCACCAATGGCACTCACTATTATGTTTTGTGCCCTCTTGTCCATTGTGGCTAGGACAATCTCATCCTTAGTCATCTCAGAGAAATCCTTTGGAGTTCTCTGATTTGCATCCAAAACTAAAATCTTCATGGGCACATAAGGCCCTTCCTTTACTGTGATGTAGATTCTAGGGTCTGAGGCCTCCATAAATTGCCTTACCCTTTCCTTCCAGATCCCAAAAATTTCCTTTCTGCATATGGGTAATTTCATGGAACCCAATTCCTTGTGATTCCCAGAGGAACCCATGTGTCTTGACTTTCTTGAATTTCTTGAATCTGTGATTTGCCTTACACTGAATCTGCCAAACAGGATCTCCTTAGACTGTTAGTCCTTTTTGAGGAACCTCGCTTTGATACCACTTGAAAGATATGGTACCTAAACACCTAGAGGGGGGGGGGGGTGAATAGGTGACCTAATCCTTTTTAAACTTTAATGGCAGCAATCAGTTATATTATAGAACACTAACTAGTTTATCACAGCAAACACAGCAATAATCACAGCACACCACAACACAGCATACACAGTGGTTTATAGTGGTTCCCCAAGATATGGGTACATCCACTTTCCCCCTTCGCCTATCTAGCAGTGTACTAGATTCGGCCAAACTCCTCCACTGTCTCAGAACCCAAAATGGTTCCTACACCTCAGGCCCAAAGCCTTACAACTCAGCTTTATCCCAAAGCCTAAACTCAGCCAATCAAGGCCTACACTCAACCAACCAAGGCCTACACTCAGCCACCCAAGGCCTACACTCAGCCAAAAAGTCCTACACTCAGAGATCTCAATCTCCTACACTCAGGCTCTCAAGCCCTACCCTCAGCCTTTATAATTATAGGCTTACAATTCTCTCAGATCCAAAGGATCCTATAAGTTAAAAATGTATTACAAAAATTAACTCAACAACTCAGAAATACAAGAGGGGAGTTGAGAGTTTCTTGATGAGTTCTTGGAAGAACTTAGCTGGATTCAATCTGACTTAGCTTTCTTCAAAGCTTCTTGAGTAGAACTGAATAAGACTGAAACCTCCTGCAGTTGTTCCTTGACCTCTGCCACTTAAGATCCAGAATGAATCTGAATCCTTCTTCTCAGCCTAGTTCCAGAGGCTGATTTCTTGGATGGAGCCCTCTCTCTCCAACTTCTTAGATCTGCACTTGGACTGCAAGATCTTCTTGTGTTGATACTCTTGGTACCACTTCAATAATTTGTTTTTCAACAAACTGAACTCTTGAACAACAACTCAACAACCGTTTCTGTAAACTGTAGATGCCTATTTGTAGGCCTTCTTCATGGTAACCGGCTGGTCCGGTCCATAACTGACTTCTGATATCTCTGACAGTTGCTGTAGACCGGCTGAAACGGCAGCTGTCAAGTCATCCAGTCATTTCTTGAAAATCTCTAACTATCTGAAAGTGTCGAGACTTTCTGTCTTTAAGTGTCGACACTTATAGTCCAAGTGTGGACACATGCTGTGTAAGTTTCGACACAAGTATACAAGGTGTCGACACAACTCCTTGTATGTCTCGACACAGATTCTTCTTCATGTGTCGACACTGAAATTGAGTGTCGACACAAGTACTTGTTCTTCTAGCTTTTGCTGAATTCTTCTAAGTGTCGACACATCACCTTTGTGTCGACACAACTTCTTATGTTGCATTTGTCAAGTGTCGACACTACTTCTTGGTGTCGACACATAGTCTTCAATGTCGATACTTGCTGAGTGTCGACACAGCTCCTTGTGTCGACACACCTTCTTCTTGTTGAGACTTCAACTGAGTGTCGACACATTCCCTTAGTGTCGATACTTGTACTTAGAATATTTTTATTGATCTTTCTGATCTTTGCTAAGTGTCGACACAGCTCCTTGTGTCGACACTTTCTTCAAGTGTAGAGTCTTTAGCTGAGTGTCGACACATTGTGCTGGGTGTCGACACATACTTCAAGTGCTGACTCTTCTGTTGAGTGTCGACACATTGTTCTGAGTGTCGACACTTTAACTTAGTCTCTGCAGACTTTTGCTGAGTGTCGACACAGCTCCAAGTGTCGACACTTTCTGGTGTAGACACAGCTTCACTGGGTGTCGACACAGCTCCTTGTGTCGACACTTTCTGTCTGCACTTTTCTTCACTGAGTGTCGACACAGCTCTAAGTGTCGACACTTTCTGTCTGGTGTCGACTCTGCATCCCAGGTGTCGACACAATGACTCCAAGTGTCAACACTGCTTGTCTGGGTGTCGACACAAGCTTTCTTAAGTGTCGACACTTTCCTTCTGGGTGTCGACACATGGACTTAGAAACTTTTTGCTTCAGTCCAGTGATTTCTTAACCTGCACAAGTAAACTCAACATACATCAAATACATTATGATGTATATCATTGAGTTGGGTGAGGCTTCTTCAAATCAGGTACATTTGACCAATGTACCCAACACCCCTGCTGGTAGAGCGAGTTCGTCGCATGTTGGATGGAGAGTCTTGTCGCCCCTGCTGGGCGGCCTGACGCCTATCACCCTCTGTTGGGCGACCTAGAGGCAGGTCGCCTACTTCTAGGTGTACTGGGATGTAGCAGAGAGTTGTCTGCACCTATAGAAAGGGTGGTCGCCCGACAATGATGTAGCCTTTCTAGTCGGGCGACCTATAGGAGCGGTTTGAAGAGTAGACCGTGCCTCCTGCTGAGCATTCGGTTACCGAGCGGTCTGAGCAGATAGCAATGCGAGTTCGTCACCTAGTTTGGTAGTCTGCACTTCTTGGAATTGTTGGGTACATTGGAAAATGTGTACCAGATTTGACAAAGACTCACCCGGCTCAATGATATGCATCAAGGTGTATTTGATGTGTTTTGAGTTTATATGTGCAGGTTATGTAAATGCAGGAATGCAGAAAAATTTTTAAGTCCATGTGTCGACACCTGGAGAAGCTGTGTCGACACTTATGAAGGCTTGTGTCGACACTGGAGAAAAACTGTGTCGATACTTGGAGTTAATTGAGTCGACACTTGGAAAGGCTGTGTCGACATCAGAAGCTATTGTGTCGACACCAAGAGGCTATGTCGACACACAGAGAAGCAAAGTCGACATCAACTTTGTCGACACACAGGACTTGTGTCGACACACAGCAGAATTTCAACAAAGTTAAAGAAAAGAAGTAACTGTGTCGACACACAGAGGCAATGTTAACACACAGAAGACTTTGTCGACATCAACTGTGTCGACACACAGGACTTGTGTCGACACATAACATAGTTTCAACAAAGTTCAAGAAAAGAAGACTTATGTCGACACACAGAATCAGTGTCGAGACATTCTAAAGAAGCAGTGTCGAGGAGCTGTTACAACAACAAAGGAGTTGTGTCGACACCATCAAGGCTTGTGTCAACACTTTGTCCACTTGTGTCGACATTTAGTCTACTTGTGTCGACATATGATGAAGATCAGTCTCGACACTTTCAAATAGAGACAGTATTTAAAGAAGTGACTGCATGATTTGACAGCTGCTATTTCCAACCGGTCTTCTGCTACTGTCAGAGCTGAAAGAAGTTTGTTAGAAACCGTATCAGCCGGTTACCTTGGAGGAAGTCTATATAAAGGGATTTCCCTTCATCAGAATGTGTGGATTTTTAGAAGAATCACAGATTAGAGAAACTAATACAGAATCCTAAAGAAAGAGAAAAAGAAGAAGTTGGAGAGAGAGAGCTCCATCTACTGAAGTGCAGTTGCTGAACCAGGCTGCAAAGAAAGATTCAGATTGAGATCTGAATCTCAAGTCAGAAGCTGATTGAAGATCAACTTCACAGGAGGTTCAACCCTAAAGAGTTTAGATTCAAGAAGCTTTGAATAAAGCTAAGAGAGGTTGATCTCTGCCATCAAGTTCTTCCAAGAACTGATCAAGAAGCCATCCATCCATTCTCTCTCTATCAGGGTGGTGGTAATTTACTTTGTTAAATCAAATTTTTGTAGGATCTTTATAGATCTGAGATTGTAAGCCTGTGTTTATAAAGTCTGAGAGTAGGAGAACATTTTCTCTGAGTGGTAGGCGTTGTGTAGGCTGAGGTAGGGCTGTGAGCCTGAGTTGTAGGAGATTGTGATCTCTGAGTGTAGGCCTTATTGAAGGCTGAGGTAGGGCAGTTTGCCTGGGTTGTATGAGTGTGGACTCACTCTGAGTGTACGAGCCCTACTGGGGTTCTGAGCTGCTGTAAGATCTGCGGATCTGAGGTGAAGTGAAGAAGTTAGGTCGAATCTAGCACACTGCTAGATAGGCGAAGGGGGAAAGTGGATGTACCCAGACCTTGGGGAACCACTATAAAAATCTGTGTGCAATCTGTGTTGTGATAATTTTGTGAATCTGTGATGTGTTAGCTGTTGAATTTACAGTTTCTTATTACATAACAGAATAGATTTGCTGCTTTAAATAGAAAAAGGAATTACACCTATTCACCCCCCTCTACGTGGTTAGGCACTAATTCTTTCAAGTGGTATCAGAGCCAGGTTCCTCAAAGAAGGACTTAACAGTCGATCTTAGATCCATAAGGCAGATTCCAGATCAAGAAAATGGGTTCAGGTGAAAATCATAAGGAACTCGGTTCTATGAAACTACCCATATGCAGAAAGGAGATATTTGGTATCTGGAAAGAAAGGGTCATGCTGTTTATGGAGGCTTCTGATCCAAGGATCTACATCACAGTAAAGGAAGGTCCTTATATTCCAATGAAGGTGTCAATTCTGGATGCAATCCAAAGAATTCCCAAGGATTATTTAGAGATGACCAAGGATTAGATCATCTTGGCAACTATGGATAAAAGAGCCCAGAATATCATAGTAAGTGCCATTGATGATGCAACTTTCCAGAATCTAATACACTGCAAGACTTCCAAAAAATGTAGAATACTTTGATAGTCTACATGGAGGGTTCTGAAGAAGTCAGACAAGATAGAAAATCTATGTTGAACCAGGAATATGAAAGTTTCAGACAAGAAAAATCTGACAGTATAACTGAGTGTTGTAAAAAGTTCTACAGAATAGTAAATGAGCTGATGTCCTATGAGAGAATCTTCAGTACTTATGAACTGAATGATAAATTCCTAAGATCCTTGACAATGGATTGGGACACTAAGATTTGTGCCATTAGGGAAGTGACCAAACTTGTTGATATCTCTCCACCAACTTTGTTTGGAAAATTGCTGTCATATGAAATGCAGCTGATGGCAAGGAAAGAGGAAGAGAAAAGTGCAAAAGGTGAGCATGGAGAAAATTCTATGGCATTCAAGGTTGAATACACTAGGAAGAATATGAGGATCTCTCCATCACCTCCTAAGATAGTTGCTGACATTCCTTCAAATAATTCTGATAACCAAAGTTCAGAAAACAGTGACACAGATGAATAATTTGCTGCCTTCACTAGGCAGTTTTAGAGATTCCTGAAGAAGAAGCAGTAGAAGTCAAAGCCTTCCACATCTCAGCCTAAGGATGATTATTATCAAAAGAGGAAGTCATCCAAGAAGGACATAAGCAGATCTAAGCCAAGCAAGTCTACAACATCAAAGATAGTTTACTACTGCTGTAATAGGCCTGGACATGTTGTGGCTGAGTGTCCAGATAAAAGAAAAGAGTCTTCTGATAAAAGGAAGACTCAACACCAGAGCAAGAAGGATAAATCCTTTGTTGCTAAGAAGGATAAGAGCTTGACAGACCAATCATCTTAAGCATCAGAATCTGAAACTGAGGCATACATTGGTCTATATGCAGTAGCAGAAGAAGAAGAGTTCCTGCAAGTGTTGAACTCTATCTATGAACAAGAAGACCATCAGAGCAAGGGACTGATGGCTGTGTCAGAAGAAGATAAATGCCAGGATCACCCTGGTCCTAGTAAGGTACAATGTCTCTCTAGAAATTCAGATTACAGTACTGAGTCAGAGTCAGCAATATCTGCTTCAAGTGATGTGGATGGGTTTGAGTCTGAAGGTGATATTCATCAGCTGATAGATGAATATGGAGACTTGTTGCAGGCACTAAAGAAAAGCAAAAACCTGGCCAAAACTCTGGCTAAGAAAATTGCAGATCTTAAGATGGTTGCATCTCATTCAGAGAAGTTATTGGATCAGAAGTTGAATGAGATAGCCAGACTGAAAAACATTACTACTATTGAGATGGGTACTATCACATTTAAGAATGATTAGATTAAAAATCTGGAGAATAGACTTCAGAAAGAAAAGGTGATAGTAACTAGTTGTTCTAAACCAAAATCTGTATTACCCTTGATTGATGAGTTTGTGCTTCAAAAGGGTAAGGCTGGGTTAGGGTTTATGAAAACTGCATGGACTGCTACGTCCAATTCTAAAGGCAAAGCCCCAACACAAAACAAGAAGCCTGTTGTAGACAATTCAAATAGGGTTGTACCTAAATAAAGGTACAACAAGTTTGAGTGCTGGTGTTGCTGTAAGGTAGGACACTTTGCCTTAGATTGTTGGCATAATTCCAGTGTCAAGGAGAGTAGCAGTCTGCCTGCTAGAAGAGATACAGGCAGATTTGTTAAATTTCAGGCTAACATGAACTAAGGACCCAAAACTCATTTGGGTTCTAAGGTTAAGTAGTCTTTATTGCAGGTGAGTCCAAGAGGTCATGCCCCTATATGGTACTGTGACAGTGGATGTTCCAGGCACATGACTGGAACAAGGGGTTGCTGAAGGACTACACACCTATCATGGATGGCCCTAAAGTAACCTTTGGTGGTTCTGAAAAAAGAATCATTAAAGGATTTGGTAACATTTATAATAACCAGATTACTATCACTCAAGTGGCCTATGTGAAAGGTTTGAAACACAACCTTATAAGCATAAATCAGCTGAGTGATTTAGGATATGACATTTCATTTATTAAGAATGGATGTCACATCAAAAGGTCAAGTGATCAAAAGATCATATTGACAAGATATAGAAAACGAAATGTGTACTGTCTTAACTTTGAGTGTGAGAATAATAATTCTCCTATTTGTCTTGTAGCTGATGAGAGAGCCTCTCATTATGTTAAATGGCACAAGAGGCTGGCCCATCTTAACTACAAAACTATTGGTCAACTCTTTAGCAAAGAGTTAGTGAGGAATGGTCCTCAAGTTAAGTGTATAAAGGATGGGATATGCTCAGCTTGTCAAAAAGGCAAGCAGACTAAATCCTCCTTTCATAGCCTTGAAAACAAGGATTCAGTGAGGTGTCTATACCTCTTGCATATGGATCTTTTTGGTCCTATGCCAGTTCATAGTCTAGGTAGGAAGGTCTACACATTTGTGGTGGTAGATGACTATTATATATATTCATGGGTGTTCTTTCTGAGACAAAAATCTGAAACCCCAAGTGTTTTATATAGTTTTGTCAAACAAATTCAGAATGAACTGGACAGTACTGTGATCAAAATAAGAAGTGACCATGGCACTAAATTTCAATCTGAGAGTATGACAAGACTGTGTGAAGAATTTGGGATTTTTCAAGAATTTTCCTCACCCAGAACACCACAGCAAAATGGTATTGTTGAAAGGAAGAGTAGAACAATATTGAGGCTGGTAGAACTCTATTGAGTGACACTTCTCTCCCAGAATATTTCTAGGCTAAGGCAGTAAACACTGTATGTCATGTGATCAATAGGGCTACTATCACCAAAAGCCACAAAAAGACTCCCTATGAGATTATGAAGGGCAGAAAACCAAACTTATCATATTTTAGGATCTTTGGTTGCAAGTGCTATATACTTAACAATGGCAAGTCTTATCTAACTAAGTTTGCTGCCAAATCCCAAGATGGGATATTTGTTGGGTACAACAACAATAGTAAAGCTTATAGAGTCTACAACGTGATTAGTAAAGTTGTATAAGAGTCTCTACATGTTGTCTTTGATGACAAAAGACTGATTAACTGTGAGTTGCCAAGTAGTGCTTGCAGTTCTACAGGTATAAATGAGAGAATGGACAAGCTTACCATTACAGAAGATTCTCTTGCAAATCAGGAAGTAGAAAATGATGGCTGTTGTCCAAGTGGAGTACAAGACTCTCCAGATGCTGATGAAAACCAAGGGGTGCAGCATAATGAAGAGGCTGGATGTGTTCAACTTGAAGATACACTACCTCCAGCTAGTAGACACTTAAAGGATCATCCAGCAAATTAGATAATTGGTGATCCAAGACAAGGAGTACAAACAAGAAGCAGGAATCTGAACATAGTTCTTTGCTCAAGCTTCTTATCACAAGTGGAACCCAAGTGTTGGAACTGGAAATCGGTCTCCTGTGGAGTTCGAACCTTGGGGAAGGGGTGGTCTCGCGCCTACTTTGCTCCTGCAAGAAAAACAACAAAGAAGGCAAGAAGAAATAGACCCAAGGGCTCGGCAGGGAGGTCCCACCACAAACCCGGAAGATCTCAGAGCACTTCCCCTCCTTAGCCAGAAGCCGAACTAAGGTACCCTTAGAAAGCACTTGAAGATTGGAGCAGGAGAGCACTGGGAAGAACCTGCTTTTTGGGGTACCCCTTGCGTCCTATTTATAGCTTTTGAAATCCGGACTGCCAATAACCAAAAGAACTGACCTGAAATTACCAAAAAACCCTTGGTTGGGTCTGCCAACAACGAAACTCCGCTGTTTTGAAGGGCTATGGGCAGACCAGCAGGGGCAAAACAGTAAAAAGTACCTCACACATCCGAGCGAGCTGGGGAGTTCTGGCCACCTCGGCATGTACTGCTCGCCTACCGTTGCTGAGCTCCACTGCGAGGACGCGAGTTGCGTGTCGCTCGGCGAATGCCGAGCTCGGGGTCGCCGATCGTCGATCTCTGGTCGACGGATGTCGAGCTCGGGCTCGCCCCCTTTACTGCCGAGCTCGCCTATTGTCCTCATCCCGATTTGCCTGGCCCCTGGTGACCTTGCTCGCCGGACACGGGGTTGTACACAATCCCCGCTTTTTGCGAGCTTATAAAAGCTCGGAAAGAAACATCCCACCCAAAGTGTGCGGCGAGCACTGGTTGGCGAGTTGGAGGGAATCTTCTGGTGGGGACCACCTGCGGCTATATATATGTGCACCTGCCCAGCTGCCTGGCTCTTGCCATTCCTCCTGCTGCCTTGCCGAGATGCCTCTTCCTAAGGAGATCCAAGAGCGCATAAACCGAGCCCGGCAGGCCTCCGCGTCTCGCGTTGCCGCCGTGACAGCGGTCCCCGCGAAAACTCCCCAAATCGATCCTGCCGAGCCCAGTTCCAAGAAGTCCAAGCCATTCCCTGAAGCGGCCGAGCCCATTTTCCACGACCTGAGGGCCACCCTGGTTTGCGAGACCGGCTCTTCCACCCGAACCATTCTGGAGAAGGATATGGAGATCGTCGTGCTCGGCGATGACCTGGACAGCCAACCAGATGGCGAGGGCGTCGCGCCGAGAGACCACATGCCACGAGGTGAGGGCACGCTCGCCACCTCGCGATTCTCGGCACCGGACAGCCATCCCCGGGATCCGCCGCTTATCTTTGGGGTCCTGCCTGTGAGCTCGCAGAGGCTGAATTCGCCTGCGGGCTCCCCCCTCCTCGCCAAATTGACGCGGCCGCGGGGGAGGGTCTGGGGAACATTCCCACCCCGGGGTTCGAGCTCATCTCGTCGGGGGCTCGCGGCCCAGGTCGCGGGAAGGATCTGAGGTTCATTCCTCCTCGCATCTCCTTTGAACCGCCGAGCTCTTCAGGTCAGCCTTGCTTGACTGTGTACTTCATAAGTCTTTGCTCACTTCGCTGATACCTGTCTTTACAGATCAGCGAACGAGGAATCCTCGCGGGCAGCCCACTACTCTCCCCTCCCTTCCCCGAGCTCACTGGACTCAAGGCGAGTTGACGAGGAGAGAGGTCAAGCTCCTCAAAAAGCTGGTGTGCAGACTGCGCGAGGTTCAGGGGGTCAACGAGACGCTGAAACGCGACTACGCGAGTCTTGCTGACAAGGTTTGTCGCGGCCAAGCCGGCGAGCTGATGTCCCCCTCCAGGCTCCTGGACGAGATAGACGATGAGCTTTCGGTTGCGCAGAGGAACTCCGGAAGGAACCGTGAGCTGCTCCGCGTGCGGCAGCCGGGGGGGGGGGGGGGGGGGCGGGTGTCGCGAGGCCGGGGTAGGTAAATCAGCGGCTCCTTTGCCGAGCCGACTGGCACTCGCATCCTGATGCCCTCCCTACTTGTGCGCCCTGCTTCTTTAAATCCCGAACGTTATTTCTGTAATGAATAAATCTTAGAATATTCTCAATCATATTACTGAATAAAATGTCGTGATGTTCGACTTAGCCTTGTTCGGGATGTGTCGAAAGTCGGTGAGCTGGGGTGGCGAGTTGGGGTGGCGAGCTGGGGCGTCAAGCTGAGTTGATTTGACGGTCCGCCCCAGATTCCTTTTCCTATAAATAGCCCCCCATCCTCACCTACCCCCGTACTGCCTTTATTGCTTTGCTTCCCTTTCTCTGTGTTCTCCTTTTTCCCTGCTCGCGTGGTGATTTTTTCTCGCGAATATGGGCAAGACCAACCCAGATGTCGATGGCCGCTCCAAGTGCGCGCAGCACTTTACGGACTACTGCTTCTTCGAGGGGCACACCAGTGAGGAGGAGCTCGCTGAATTGGTGGCGGAGCGCGTGCCGCCGGGTTTCGAAGCACGCAGACCGAGGACGGGCGAGGCCATCAACACCTTTTATGAAGACGAGCTTGCCTTCCCCATCTCGCACTTCGAGGTGGGGATGCGCCTTCCCCTGTGGCCGGAGATCCGGCAGATCTTGAAGTACTACGGGGCCGTCCCCGCCCAGCTGAACTCCAACACCATCGCGATGATGGTGGCGTTCGCGAGTTACCTCCGGCGGGAGAAGATCGAGTTTAACCTGACGGTGTTCAGGAAGCTCTTCTCCTACAAGGCGACGCCGGATGGGGCCGCCTACTTTGGCGGCTCCTTGATCAAAGTTCGCGAGATCGCGAACAAGCACCATACCTGGATGACCAAGATCGCCTTTATCAAGGGCGATCTCGGCAACATCCCCTACTCGCCGCAACAAAAGGGCGAGGAGGTGTACCGCCCTCCGGCCGTGTCCGGCAACGATGCCGAGCTTCACAAATTCTTCCTCCACAAAGATTTCGAGGTCGTCTTCCTGCGGAGGGGCCTCGACGCGCTCCCCCCCCCCCCCCCCCCCCGCGTTCTTCCCGGAGAAGGTATGCTTCCCTCCTCATCTTACCGAGCTCGCCTGCCTGCCGAACTCGGCACATCACCTCTGAATTCCTAACGTTTTTAAGTGTTTTCCTGCAGGGGAGCGAATAATCCCCGTGAACCCGCCGTTCGCGGATCCGGTGCTCCACACCGACCCTCTTGCTCACGAGAGGGCGGTGGCGTTGGCCTACCGAGATGAGGTGGCCCTCTTGCAGCCCTCTTCCAGCAAGAGGCGACCTGAGGATGCGGGGTAGAACCCGTCATTCGGCCACCGTCAGATAAAGATGATGCGGAGGGCCCTGCTGGCTCCGCGGGGGCAACAACAATAGCCCAGCCCCAAGTACATCAGTTTGTCGGCGACCCCTCCCGACGCGTCGCCGGAGAGCCCGCTGAAGGAGATAACCAGCAAGGGGTGGAAAAGTGGCGAGGGCCCCTCTTCCACGGCGGCGATCTCCCCTCCTCCAGCGGCGAAGAGGACTGCCCGCGAGCGAGCGTCGTCGAAGCAACACCCCCTCTTCAACTTCGACGCGCGCTGGAAGGATTCGGCAGGCGAGCCCATGCTACAGTGGGACGAGCTCGCTCATAGAGTCTCTGTCTCCACCCTGCACCCCTCCGGGCACGACCGCGAGCCTGCCACCGTTCACGCCTACACCCTCGGTTTCGGCCTATACGGCCGGGAGGATGCCGAGGCCTACAAGAGGATGACCCTTCGGCAGCTCGGCCATGAGGGCCTGCAGTCCCACCTGTGGACCCTGGAGCTGCACCACATGCTGGCGCGCCGCAGCTTTGCCCTCAGCCACCAACTCGAAAAGGCCGAGCAGGCTTGCGACCTCGCCAAGCACAAGGTCACCGACCAGGCAAGGCGGGTCGGCATAGCGGAGGGTCTACTCGCCCAAGCCGTCGGCGGGTTGGTAAGTGTCAAGCGCTGCTCCTCTCTTTTACTTAGAAAATTTTGTGCTGCAGCTAAATGGACTTTTTTCCAGGATGCCAAGGCGGCGGGCGAGCTCCAGGCTCGCAACACTGAGCTGGGGGAGGAGGTCAGCCACCTGCGTGCGCGACTGGCCGCGGATGCCGACGCTGCAGGGGAGCTCCAGGCTCGCAACGCTGAGCAGGGGGAGGAGATCGGCCAGCTGCGCGCACGCCTTGCCGAGCTGGAGGGCGCGAACACAAAGCTGAAGGGGGAGAACCAGCACCTCCTCGGCGAGGTGCGTCGCCAGGCGGAGATCTTCTTCCCGCCTTACGACATCGACCATACCCTCCACTACAAAAGCCCACGGATCTTTGGCGAGGCCGACCTCGTCGAGAGATTGCGGATCAACAACATCCAAGCCGCCGAGTGCACCCTACAGATGATGAAGGATTCTGGGGTGCTGGTGGAGGGGTGCGAGGGGATCTCGGCTCGGGACCTGATGCCGAGCCTATTTTCGGCGACGCCTCCCAGCGAGAAGGAAGACAGCCTGGATGTTATATTCTGGAAGATCTTCCAGGATCCTTCGGGTGACGTCTGGGATCAGTCCGGCGGATGGGGCGAGGCCTGAGGGTAGCTGGCACTTTTATTTTCTTTTTTCCTTTTTCTTTGTTCACTCGGTGAGGCGAGCCCCCCATGTAACTATTTTTTGCATATAATGAAAGTTTTTTGATCATACCGGTTTCACTTCCTTTCCTTTCTTTACTATGCTTGTTGTGCTCTGAATTCATGCGAGTGCTTCTCCATGCGACTTCGCCGAGACAGGTTCCGCGAGTAGAGCGGTCATGAGAGCGCGCCTGCGAGTGGACGCGTTTTGAGTGTTCGCCGACCCCCCAACGATTCGGGGGCGAGTTGCTCTCCGCCCTTGTCATGCTACCCCAACTCGCACGTGAGCCATCCAGGTTGAGCCCGAAAACGGTAGAAAATTTGTCCAAGTCCAATGGTCAAAGGGGGCGAGGTGCCCCGGTCCTGCTTGCTCTCCCTTAGAGAGCCCTGGGCTCGCATCCCACTCGCTGATGCAGAGCCGGGGTTGGCGGGTGCACACTCGCTCATGCCGAGTCCCCTAGCTTAGATTGCCTGCTGGATCCTGTCGAGCTGGGTTTGCCGAGCCCAAGCTCACCCTGAGAGAACCTTTTTTCCCTTTGCTCCCTGGCACTGAGACCTTGACCCATATCTGACAACTTCAAGGCCGATACCATCGAGTGACCTCTGGCCCTGTCAGCTAGGTGAGAGCCTGACAGCGAGATCTGCTCGAGGTTAAGGATGACACCGAGTAACTTCCAGCCCTGCCAGCTAGGTGAGAGCCTGGCAGAGGGATCTGCTCGGGGTCCACTACCAACACCATCGAGTGACTTCCAGCCCTGTCAGCTAGGTGAGAGCCTGACAGCGGGATCTGCTCGAGGCTAAGGATGACACCAAGTGACTTCCAGCCCTGCCAGCTAGGTGAGAGCCTGGCAGCGGATCTGCTTGGGGTCCTCTACCAACACCATCGAGTAACTTCCAGCCTTGCCAGCTAGGTGAGAGCCTGATAGCGGGATCTGCTCGAGGCCAAGGATGACACCGAGTGACTTCCAGCCCTGCCATCTAGGTGAGAGCCTGACAGCGGGATCTTCTCGGGGTCCACTACCAACACCATCGAGTGACTTCCAGCCCTGCCAGCTAGGTAAGAGCCTGACAGCGGGATCTGCTCGAGGCCAAGGATGACACCGAGTGACTTCCTGCCCTGCCAGCTAGGTGAGAGCCTGACAACGGGATCTGCTCGGTGTCCAAGATACTTTACATTCCTCTATGCAGGCTAGCTATGGCAATATTAGAGAGTAGAAGGAATTTATTATAATCAAAGTGCTGCTTACATGCTTCAGGGGAAAATCGTTTTAGGTCGTCACCACTCCATGTGAGACTCAGGGGCTCGCCCTCTACATTTTGGAGTCTATAGCACCCTGACCCCAAGGCTACTTTTGCAATGAATGGTCCTTCCCAGCTGGGATTGAGCTTCCCTACGGATGTTGACCACCCTGCTGCATCCACCTTCTTAAGCACCAAGTCCCCTTCCACGAACTGCTTGACTCTGACGTGCTTGTCAAAGTACTTGGCCATTCTTCTTTTCACCTCCTCCTGCCGGATAGCGGAAAGGTCCCTCACCTCTTCCACCATGTCAAGGGAGAGCCTCAGTTCCTCCTCATTATCTGCTTGCCATTCCTCACGGCCTTATTTTGCTGCCACGACTCGCGGTGTTTGGCACTGCCTCGCACCCGTAGGAGAGTTTGAAGGGGGTCTCTCCCGTAGTTGTGTTGGGGGTGGTCCTTAGGGCCCAAAGAACCGTAGGAAGCTGCTCCACCCAGTTCCCTTTCAAGTTCTCCACCTTCTTTTTGAGGAGGTTGACGATGATCTTGTTTGCGGCCTCCACCTGCCTGTTACTCCTGGGGTGATGGACCGAGGCGAACCTGAGATCGATTCCAAGCTATTCGCAGAAGCTGGTGAACTCAGCACTGGCGAACTGGGGCCCGTTGTCCGTGACGATGGCCTGGGGCAGCCCATGGCGATAGATGATCTCCCCCCAAACAAAATTCCTGATCACCTGGGAGGTCACCTTGGCCAACGCCTTCACCTCCATCCACTTTGAGAAGTAGTCAATCATCACTAAGAGGAACCTTCTCTGGCCGCTGGCTTGGGGGAACGGCCGAACCAAATCGATTCAACAAATTGCGAAGGGCCATGGGGTCGTGACACTTCTGAGTCGCTGGGCCAGTTGTAGCTGGAGAGGGGCAAACAGCTGGCACTTATGACATCTTCTTGCGAACTCAGCGGCATCTCGACCCAGGGTGGGCCAGAAATACCCTTTCCTGACTATCCTCCCTTCTAGGGTCCGACTCCCGGAGTGACTCCCACATTCCCCTGAGTGGACTTCCTCCAAGATCCTTCGCGCTTCTCCCTCGGTTACGCAACGGGCTAGCATCCCAGAGAGGGTCTTCCTGTATAGTTGCCCGTCCTGGAGGAGGTAATATGCTCACTTGTGCCTCAGTTTCTTCTTGTCTATCCCCTCCGGATACTCTCCTGTGGAGAGGAAAACCACCACTGGGTCCATCCATGAAGCTTGTTGATCGATTTCCATGAGCTCTCCTTCCTCGATGGAGGGGCGGAATAGGTCGGTGATGGTACCCCCACGTGGGGACCATGCTTCGCTAGCTGATCTGCTTGTTCATTCTCTTCCCTTGGTACGTGTCAGATGGAGAAGGTTTGAAAAGTGCCAATGACTCCCTTCACCTTCGCCAAGTACGATCGCAGGATGGGATCCCTCGCCTCGAACTCCACGTTAATCTGAGAAGCCACTACCATGGAGTCAGTAAGGACCTCTACATCTGATATCCCCAGCTCCCTGGCCAGGCGCAGCCCCGCTATCACGGCCTCGTACTCGGCCTGGTTGTTGGTAATGGGAAAGTGCACCACCACCGTCTGCTCAATTCTGGTTCCCTGAGGGCTCTCCAAGATCACCCCCACTCCTAGGGAATGCCTCCCTGAAGCTCCATCCACCTTCACCTTCCAAGGAGTCGGGCGGATGAGCTCTTCCTCCGCCACTTCAACCACGTAGTCGGCCAGGAAGTCGGCTATTGCCTGAGCTTTGATTGAGAGCCGAGGAACGAAGGAGACGTCGAACCCGCTCAGCTCCACCGACCACTTATCCAACCTGCCTGAATGCTCCACCCCCTCGAAGATGTTGCAGAGGGGATGGTCGGTCACCACTCGGATGGAATGTGCTTGGAAGTAAGGTCGCAGCTTCCGAGCCGAGATGATCAGGGCAAAAGCCAGCTTCTCCAAAATTGGATACCGGAGCTCGTCCTTCCTCAGGACCCGGCTCACGTAATAAATAGGGAGCTGCCTCTTCCCCTCTTCATGAACTAAGACCGAGCTCAGGGCCTCCACCCCGAACCCCAGATATAGGAACAGGTCCTCCCCCTCCTTCGGCCCTTGGAGCAGCGGAGCCTGTGTCAACTGCACCGTGAGGGTCTGGAACGCCTCTTCGCACTCCTTGGTCCATTCAAATCTCTGACCACCCCTCAGCGTCTTGAAGAAGGGGGAGCACTTCTCCCCTGCCCGTGAAAAGAAACGACTCAGCCCCGCTAGCTTTCCCGCCAGCCGTTGGACCTCCTTTGCATTACGCGGGGACCCCAGCTCCAAGATAGCCTTGACCTTATCTGGATTTGGCTCGACCCCCGCGGGGGTGAGGAGGTGCCCCAAGAACTTTCCCCTGCTAGCCCCAAAGACACATTTTAGGGGATTCAATCGCATCTTGTACCCTGCGCAGAGTGGCGACTGTCTCCTCCAGGTCCCGGAGGTGGGAGTCCACGTCCCGGCTTTTTATCATGAGGTCATCTACATACACCTCCAAATTCCTCCCCCTTTGCTCCTTAAAGACCCTATCCATCATTTTCTGGTAGGTCGCCCCTGCGTTATTCAGCCAGAAGGGCATCATCGTGTAGCAGTAGTATCCATCCCCTGTGATGAACGAGACATCTTTGATGTCTGGGGGGTGCATCCTGATCTGATGATAACCTGAAAAAGCATCTAAAAAACTCATTACAGAAAAACCGACCGCTGAGTCAACCAGCGCGTCGATTCGAGGCAAAAGATAACAGTCCTTAGGACAAGCTTTATTAAGTAGGGAAAAGTCGATACACATCCTCCACCGGCCGTCTCCTTTTTTTACCATAACCACGTTGGAGACCCAGCCGGGGTACTGAATCTCAGACATGAAGCCGGCCTTGAGGAGTTTCGCCACCTCCTCCCTGATGGGCTCCGCCAGCCTGTCCGTAGTGGACCTCTTCTTCTACTGAACGGGGCGTGTTCCCGGGTTCAGGTTGAGGCGGTGGCAGGCCACATCCGCGTCAACCCCCGGCATCTCCACGACGTTCCAGGCGAAGATATCCATGTTCTTATGGATGCACTCCAGCATCCTGCCCTGGTCCCCCGGGGTCATCCCCCCGCTGACGCGGATCTTTTCCATCCTTCCTCCTCGGGTGAGCACCTCCAGCTCCACCACTTCCTCTGCTGCCTCCAGCCTGGATTGCTCCCCCCATCCTTCGGCATCCCCTTCGTCCAAAACGGGGACCTCTACCTCCATCTCTCCTCCCACGGTCCTCACTTTGGCCCCCTCCTCCAGATCTCCTCCTGCCGCCCCCTCTGCGTAGTCCTTCACTCCCAGCTCCTCCCCTCCTGCTTCCTGCTTGACCTCCTCCATCCTCCGCCCCATCTCCTCGGCTCCCTCCAGACAGGAGATGGTGTTCACGACAGTGACATAACACTCTCGCGCCACCTTTGGGTCCCCCCTAACCCTGACTTGGACCTCCTCAGCGTTGAACTTCAAGCACTGATGGAAAGATGAGGTGACGCAGCGGAAGGCGCTGATCAGGGCCATCCCGAAGATGGCGCTGTAGCTGCTGGGGGCATCCACAATGACGAACTTACAGTTTCGGGACTGCCCCCCCCCCCCCAAGGTGACATGGAGACCAACTCCTCCCTCTACTTCCTTCCTTTCTCTTGAAAACCCGAACAAGGGGCCATCTGAGGCCAGCACCCTATTTGCCTCCACCCTCATCGCGTCGAACGCCTTTTTGAAGACGACGTTGACGAAACTCCTGTTGTCCACGAGTATCCGAGAGATGGTGAAGTTCTCGATGGCCGCCTTGATGACTAGCGCATCACAGAACGGATCCTCGTGGTCTGGCATATCGCTCCTAGAGAAAGTGATCCTCTCCTCCAGGGGTGGGGTTTGGGATGTGGAGGCGACGCTCCGCCGGTACATGGTGTGGAGACTTGCCTTACGGGAAGCCTCGATACCCACTCCCTCGTGGATGACTCCGATCCCTCCTCGGGCCCCCACATCCATCCGGTCTTCGCATCGATCCTCCTCCGCCCGAGGCAAGACCTCCTCAATTCTTACTTCCTGCTACCCCTGCTTCTACTGCTGCTCCCTATTCCCTATCATCTCGAGGAACTCCGGACAGGTGGTCGTGGCGTGCCCCTCTTCCTGATGGAAGTTGCAATAGGGCAGCACCACCCTGACCTCTCTTTTTCTCCTCCTCCATGCTCCCCTCCTTGCTACCAGGGCTATAGCCATGTCCTCTTCTTGATCGGGGAGTCGGGGCCTCTGGCCATGCCTCCTGCCCGGGGGTGGAACTGGTCTTGCCTCCCCTGGTAGTGGTCCCTTCCGTAGTAACCTCTCTGTGGCCCCTGCCCCTGCCACTCAGGCCTCCATCCTAGCCGCCGGTCGGGCTCCTGACACCCCCACCTCGGCTGCTGCTGCCCTTGGAGCTGCCTCTACTCCCTCTGTCTGGGCTCCCCTCTTCTCTCCTCCTGTGCCTTTCCTCCTCTCGACTCTTTCTCTTCCTCTGTGGCCCACCTGGCCAGCTTCCTTGCAAATTTCGGGTTCGACGCCTCCTCGTCGACCTCTCTAGCCGCCCTCTCCATCAACTCTTCGTAGGAGAGGGGGAACTCTCTTCAGCTCTATTCGGAAGAAACCCTGTAGTAGGCCCAGGGTAAAAGCCATCATCAGACTATGGCCCGGCATCTCCTGGACTTGAGTAACTTCCTCCTGGAATCGATCTGCATAGCACCCCAACATCTCGTTCACCCCCTGCTTTATGTGGAACAAAGACTCGGACTCCTTCTTCCTCTTCTTGGAGGTAGTGAACCTTAGCATGAACCCTCGGCGCAGGTCCTCGAAGCAGTAGATGGAGCTGGCCGGTAGTTGGTGGAACCACTCCCTTGCCTTCTCCCGGAGGGTGATGGCGAAGAGTCAGCACTTGAATCCGTCCGACATTTGACGGATGGAGACCACATCCTCAAACCATTGGACATGCTGGACCGGATCTCCCTTTTTGGCGTAATAGGACATCTCGGGTTTCCTGAACCCATCTGGAACTGGAGCTGAAGAGACTAGCTCGCTGAAAGGGCTTCCTCCCCCCACTGGGCGAGCTGGCGAGTCTCGCGAGCCCAGCTCGCCAAACCGACCTTGGCCAGCTGAGCCAGGGAAAAGCTCGCACCCTCGACCTTCCTCGGCCACTTCCTTCCCAGCTCGCTTGCCGGGAGAGTCCTCGCCCAAGGATGGGGCAGCCGCGATCTGAACTGCCGGAGTCGAGCACTCGGCCCGCGTGCCGAGTGCGAACTTGACAAGAGTCAGCACCTCATTTCTAAAATCTTCAAACATCCCCACCGTTGCGAGTTGCGGGGGGGGGGGGGGGGGGGGGGGCGGCGAGTCCGGCCTGTCGGATCCTTGTCCTCCCGTCATTGAGCGCGCCGAAGCCTTTCTGCGCTGACCACTATCCACGCTCACCGCACCAAAATGTTGGAACCGGAAATCGGTCTCCTGTGGAGTTAGACCCATGGGTAAGGGGTGGTCTCGCGCCTACTTTGCTGCTGCAAGAAAATAACAAAGAAGGCAAGAAGAAACAGACCCAAGGGCTCGGCAGGGAGGTCCCACCACAAACCCAAAAGATCTTAGAGCGCTTCCCATCCTTAGCCAGAAGCCGAGCTAAGGTACCCTCAGAAAGCACTTGAAGATTGGAGCATGAGAGGACCGGGAAGAACCTGCTTTCTGGGGTACCCCTTGGGTCCTATTTATAGCTTTTGAAATCCGGACTGCCAATAACCAAAAGAACTTACCTGAAATTACAAAAAAACCCTTGGTTGGGTCTGGCAACAGCCAAACTCCGCTGTTTTGAAGGGCTATGGGCAAACCAGCAGGGGCAAAACAGTAAAAAGTACCTCACACATCCGGGCGAGCTGGGGAGTTCTGGCCACCTCGGCATGTACTACTCGTCTACCGTTGCCGAGCTCCACTGCGAGGACGCGAGTTGCGTGTCGCTCGGCGAATGCCGAGTTCGGGGTCGCCAATCGTCGATCTCTGGTCGACAGATGCCGAGCTCGGGCTCGCCCCCTTTACTGCCGAGCTCGCCTATTGTCCTCAGCCCGATTTGCCTGGCCCCTGGTGACCTTGCTCGCCGGACACGGGGTTGTACACCAAGAAATTTGAAGAATCTTTTCTCGACCCACATTGGATAGATGCCATGCAAGAAGAGCTGAATCAGTTCAGAAGGTGCAAGGTCTGGAATTTAGTTCCTAAACCAAAAGACCACAACATTATTGGAATAAAGTGGATCTTTAGGAACAAACTGGATGAGAATGGGATCATTGTGAAGAATAAAGCAAGACTTGTTGCAAAAGGATACAGGCAGGAAGAGGGTATTGACTTTGATCAAACCTTTGCCCTAGTATCAAGACTGGAAATAATTAGGATGTTCCTTGCTTATGCAACATATCAAGGCTTTAAGGTATTTCAAATGAATGTAAAGTCAGCATTCCTAAATGAAAATCTAAAGGAAGAAGTCTATGTAGAGAAGCCCTCGGGTTTTGTTGATCCTCTCAAACCTGATTATGTTTATAGACTTAGGAAAGCATTATATGGGTTGAAACAAGCCTCGAGGGCTTGGTATGAAACCCTGTCTAATTTCCTCATTGAGAACAAATTCTCAAGGGGGAAAATAAACAAGACTCTATTCTTAAGGGAATCCAAAGGAAAGATAATCCTAGTCCAAATATATGTTGATGACATAATATTTGGGTCTACTGAAAGTAATCTTTGCAGAAAGTTTGCAAAACTTATGCAAGGAAAATTTGAAATGAGCAGTATGGGAGAACTTAAGTTCTTCTTGGGTCTCCAAGTAAGACATGCTGATGATGGGTTGTCCATATGCCAGTCTAAGTTCACCCTGGAGTTAATTAAGAAGTATGGTATGAAGTCATCCACTACCATGAGAACTCCTATGGGGACAACTGTATCTCTTAGCAAAGATGATGCAGGGAAACCTGTAGATGAAACTTTGTATAGAGGTATAGTTGGTTCCCTCCTATATCTGACTGCTAGTAGATCAGATATCATGTATGCTACATGTGTCTGTGCTAGGTACTAATCCTGCCCTAAAGAATCTCATCTTACTGCAGTAAAAAGGATTTTGAGATATCTTAAGGGCACCCCTAATCTAGGCCTTTGGTACCCTAGGAATGGAGATTTTCTACTGACAGGTTATTCAGATGCAGACTTTGCAGGTTGCAAAGAAGATAGAAAAAGTACTACAGGCACCTGTCAATTTCTAGGAGGAAGATTGGTGTCTTGGAGCAGTAAGAAGTAGACTAGTGTGTCAATATCCACAGCTGAGTCAGAATATGTTGCTGCAGGAATCTGCTGTGCACAACTTTTGTGGATAAAGCATCAGCTAGTAGACCATGGTATTCAAGTAAGTAGAACACCTTTGCTTTGTGATTCTACAAGTGCAATTTCTATTGCTAATAATCCTGTTTCGCATAGTAGGACTAAGTATATAGAAATTAGATACCATTTTCTTAGAGAACATGTAGAGAAAGAGGACATTTCACTAGAATATGTCAAAACAGATTATCAAATTGCAGATATGTTTACTAAGCCTCTGGATGAATCTAAATTCAATAAGTTTAAAATTGAATTAGGGATGTTAAACATAGATTAGTTTAACAAAATTGGCTAAGTAAAACTGTGTCGAGATATCCAGCAAAAAGGTGTCGACATAGAGAAGTGTTGTTGACACTTCAGAAAAGTGGTGTCGACATATCTAGAGTAGTTGTGTCGACACATCAAGTACAGTTGTGTCGACACATAAGTTCTGTCGAGTATATTGGTGTCGACACATGCAGATGTCTATGTCGACACTCAAACACTGATTCATCAGTTAAGGATATTTATGTTGACACATCATAATTGGTGTTGACATATAGCAGTCAACACCGTTGTCGAGACTTAAGTAGTCAGTGTCAACACTTTTCAATAGTGTCGACACATTCAGTGATTATTGACGTGCCTTTTCACCTTCATTTTTAGAAAGGTATAAATAGGTCAACAACATTGTATGTCGACATGCTCTCCATAGTTTCGAGACCAAAACTTTGTGTCAATAACTTTCTCATCTAAACACAAGATTTCTCTCAATCCTAATGGCTCCCAAGCTTGAAGACAATGTTAATGAAGGATATGAGCTGGTATATAACGCCTTTGACCATGTGGACCCTAAAATAAAAGCTGTTGTAACCCTAATTGCTGAGAATGGCTTGGAATTTCTAGTATCTGAACCAACCAAGATCTGGAAGAAGGAGATACCAAAATTCTTTGGTGCTGCTACCCTAGATCAAACTGGACTCAAAATTAGATCCACAGTCCATGGAGTAAAGGTGAAGATCACCAAGAAGAGTTTAAGGAAAGCTCTGCACCTGCTAAGAACACAAGAAGAAGAAGATGTACCTTCATCAAAGCTAAGAGAAGCATTTCAATGGTGTGGACTGGATTCCACCATGAAGATTGGCTCTGCTTTGAACAGGAAAGGTATGAATATACAAGGGAAGTTCTTGTCAGAAGTTGTAGGAAAGGTGATTCTATGTAAGCCAGGGGCATGATAGAATTTCTGCATATATGTTCACCCTTATGACCAGAATCATCTATAGACTAAACACTAATTGGTCAGTAGTCATTTTTGACAAGATTAAGGAAAGTATGAAGAAGCCAAACCTAGGCAGAATTATGAGCTTGTATTTAGCTGGATCAATACCTAAAGTGATGGAACAATCAGGTGGATCTAAGATAAATCATATGAGAAGGATGGACATCAGGATCATCTCCAGGTTGGAGAGGGTATTAAATAAGGACATGCCTACTCCAGAGAAGGAAACCCCATTACAGAAGAAGCAGAAGAAAAATAAATGGCTCCTGAACCTTCCAGTAGTTCAGAGGAACAAGCAACTTCCAGTTCTAATGAGGAAGAGGCTGATATTGCTGGAAGGTCACCAGTAAGAAATGAAGATGCACATAGGTGGGGGGAGCAACCATCTGCTAGCCCCATCCACCTGGATCCACTCCTTGAGGGCATTCAAGAGGTGAATCAATCAATTCTTAATGATAATAATGAAACTCTAACTCAATTTTTGATTGATGTTGATCAGCCAACTCAGTTAAACAGTCAACCACAAGATGTTGTCATGGAAGATACATCTGCTGCTGATAATGCTACTGAGTTTATGATACCTCAAGTCCCTACTCAATAAGAATTCACTCTTGAAGAGTTGTTCAATGAAATAGAGCAAGCTAACATTGAGGGGGAGAAAACTAATTTTGAGGGGGAGCATGTCAATCTTGAGGGGGAGCAAGTAGAAACTCAGGGGGAGAAACCAAGAGCTGAGGAGGAGCAAGAAACTCAGGGGGAGCTACCAAGGACTGCACAGGACTTGCCTACTAGTCCTAAGGACAGAGTTACTATAGACAGTTCCTCAACTTCTGAAGATGAAGCAGCAGTACAAGCCAAGAAACAAAAATTGATGGTATTCAAAAGAAGAAGCCAAAGCTACAAGAAGGCATTACAAACTACTGCTCCACAACCTGCCTCAACAGCTAATTCCAGCTCATTGTTGGTGGTCATGCAGATCAAGTTAGATGAGCAAAGGATTGCCATGGAAAAGTATCTGGATGAAACTCATAAGGATTTACAATTCTCCTTGGATCAGGATATAAAGTCAATAAGATTTGAAGTGAATCAAAATAAGAAAGAAATGACTGATTGTTTCCACAAGGGTCGAAATGTTATGGTTTTCCTTGCAACATATCAAGAGAAAATCAAGACTCAAGTTGATGATATAGTAGTGAAGCAGGGCTATGTCCTAGAAAATCAGATTAGGATGAATGATAATCTGACTGCATCACATAATGTAATTGTTACAGAAATGAAAAATAATGCTACTGCCCAGACTACAACATGGACTCAAGACAAAGCAGATTTTGATAAGCAATTCCAGGCAGAACTAGCTGCTATTCAAACAGATATTAAAGATTCACAAAAGACTATTTCTTCCCAGCTCTTAAAGTTAAAGTCTTTTTATAAAGATGGTGTTAATTTTCTGGATGAACAGGTCAGATTTCAAAAAGATGACCTCAGGGATCATGTGGCCAGAGAAGTCATATAGGGGGAGAGAGTATTAGTCAAAGCTGGCTCTGATCATGCTAAATGGATATCTAATAACATCAGAGCCACACTTGGATATCCACCCCGGTGTGATGATGACAATGTAGCTTAATCTGGAGTGCATCCTGCTTATTTTGGAGGTGAGCAAGCTGAAGTTGCTCAAGTTATCTACCCTCTAGCAGATTTTGAGATGATACATCAAGAAGTCCAGTCTATGTACAGCCATGCCAGTGGCTGAGGAAGTTTTGACTAAAGTGCAAGAAACTCTTTTGTCTAAGAAATGATTCAGAGAACAGGCAGAATTGAAGCCTAATTTTGAGCAGTGGAGTCCAACCTCCAGGAACATTATATTAACTACTTGGAAAGCTGTAAAGGACCTGACCCATGATAGGGGTAAATGGTATTCTGAATAAGAATGGAGAAAGCATGAAGCCAGGAAAGAAGCAATTGTTCAGTATATAAGAAAGGCAAAACTTGGGAATCTACCTCTTAATGCTCAGGAGCTTAGCAAATATTTCCCTAAGCCCTTTCACTACTTTGAAA
This sequence comes from Platanthera guangdongensis, assembly GCA_039583875.1. Taxonomy (NCBI): domain Eukaryota; kingdom Viridiplantae; phylum Streptophyta; class Magnoliopsida; order Asparagales; family Orchidaceae; genus Platanthera; species Platanthera guangdongensis. Next base: position 65,061,495 of record CM077147.1, read on the forward strand.
GACAAAGAATAAGAGCTGAAGAGCTAAAGAAGAAAGATCTAAAGGGCAAAAAGCCAGCTGATGACACTGATGTTCATGTACAAGCCAAAGTCCAATCAGGCAAAGGAAATGTCATCAAGGAGACAGAGCAGCCTTAGAATAGATTTACTTGATTTTATAACATTGTAAACTTTGGTGTTTAAAATCTATGTAAAACTTTTATTAAAGAAACTTTTGAAGTTGAAGCAAAACATGTTTAATGCTTATTCTGTGGTAGCATTGTTATTATTCTATGATGATTATTTATATATGTTTTGTTTAAGTAGTTACCCTGTCATATAATATTTGTTATACATCAAAATGTGTATTTGTTATGAATGGTGTATATCATTGACTAAGGGTTATGACTTCTCCAAATAGGGGGAGATTGTTGGGTACATTGGAAAATGTGTACCAGATTTGAAAAAGCCTCACCCTGCTCAATGATATGCATCAAGGTGTATTTGATATGTTTTGAGTTTATATGTGCAGGTTAAGTAAATGCAAGAATGCAGAAAAATTTCTAAGTCCATGTGTCGACACTTATAAAGGCTTGTGTCGACACTAGAGAAAAGCTGCGTCGACACTTGGAGTTAATTGAGTCGACACTTGGAAAGGCTGTGTCGACATCAGAAGCAATTGTGTAGACACCAAGAGGCTGTGTCGACACACAGAGAAGCAAAGTCGACATCAACTGTGTCGACACACAGGACTTGTGTCGACACACAACAGAATTTCAACAAAGTTAAAGAAAAGAAGTAACTGTGTTGACACACAGAGGCAGTGTCGACACACAAAAGACTTTGTCGACATCAACTGTGTCGACACAAAGGACTTGTGTCGGCAGATAACATAGTTTCAACAAAGTTCAAGAAAAGAAGGCTTGTGTCGACACACAGAATCAGTGTCGACACATTCTAAAGAAGCAGTGTCGAGGAGCTGTTACAACAACAAAGGTTTGTCAATTCCTAT